>OZ023205.1:4715717-5335717 GCA_963995525.1 Escarpia spicata
GGTCAAGAGAAGAACCACCAAGTCGGAAATCATAAACTCCAGTCCCTATAAAAAACTTTAACAACAAAAGTCAAAAGGCACAAAAGTAGGCATAACTCAACAGTTGGCAAAACAAATAGAAAGACAACAGATCCAATTAAGAAAAAAACGAAAAAAAACGGCAGCTTTCTCCTGCCAGCCAAAACGAAAAAAGCGGTCAATGTGACAACGAATCTTGGTAATGTGTACTGTGTAACGAACAACGAAAAGAAACCATGGTGAAATGTGTACACTGTGGGATATGGATACATATGAATTGTGCTGGTGGCCTGCCCTATAACTATCGATGTGACATGTGTCAGTAAAAGATCGTATTCCTAATTTGGTGATCAGGGACCATCAATTACCGACTGGTATCTTTTTGTCATTATTAGACACTCTACTGGCCATTATTCCGTTGGTTTGTTCGTTTATCCGTGACAGACTCTATCATGGCAATCACTTCGTTGGCGTATTCTTCTATTCGTGACAACATATAATAGTTTGTTCTCAGTTCATAATTAAATTGTGTCAAATCTATTTGGCGTTTAGTCGTCACATGTCATTTGTATGCTCATTGGAACGCCGTAGTTTTCGTGATTTATGCATTAAGCGACTATCTTCTTATAAGTCTGAAGTGGGTGCTGAACCTTGGTTTCTTTCAAAGCATCAAGACAGATGACGTATATCGAACCAGAAGCACCTATATTGGACCACCTGGTCCAATATCAGGACCACTGTAGTCCAATATATGTCACCCGTTACCAATTACGAAAAACACTTTTTTACATATTGTTGAAAAAAAATAACAAATGCATTGACCCTATTTCCTGCTTGCACACAGAGCTTGTAGTAACTCGTGGCCTGATCCTTGATAATCCTCGATATCACGTACAGGAATGGAGAAAGATTGCTCGGAAGTTAGGTGTTCAATATCGGTGCACTTTCCCAACGCAATTAACGAGTGAAAACAATCGATATGGCTATAACAGAGGGTTGTCTTTCTCAAGACAAAAGCACAGACGGTGCTTGTTTAATAAATCCTTCATATGCTTGAGCGTGTTGACAAGACGGCATGCTAATATGGACATTGCGCGTCTTCAGGTTCAACAGCAGTCACGTGGGCACGGAGGCTCGCAGGCCAGGTTAAGAAAATGGTGGGGAGGCGATCAAGTGGCGCCACGATGCGTAATTTTGGTGACCCTCTTCGAGTGACAAATGTTCGGGTTTTGATCGATGCAAGTGTATATTTTATAAGGAAGCGTATACGCATGTAGGACGCATGTGACGAAGTTTGGCGGCTCTATGTCGTCGTTTTGATGGTTAGGTGAGAAAGTAAAAGATCGTCCTCATCCCCCTCTCCTGTTATTTTATGGGTCACTTTCACTTCTGGTCTCATCACAGGGAAATGGGAAAACAGCCTTTTATTGGTTAGTCTACTGACTTTTTCTACAACCGAAACTCTTATGCGAGTGCGAAACACCAAAAGGTGTGGTTTGCTTCCACTTAATTAAATGGTGCTATTGGGAATCTTCATTGTGAACATAGAACATAAATAAATACAGTAGATCCACACAAATTATATATAACGGGCGCTGCGTGTGATTTCAACCAGGGTAGGGGGCAATTGAAATAGGTGCGGTAACACAGCCCTGAAGACTGTATAAATACTATTCATGGTTTACAATCAGCATTTATCTTGCCGACTCCATGATGTTCCAGGCAGACTGGCCAGGCGACATGATCGGCTCCCACCCTTGCGTTGAAGTCACCCAACAGCAGCAGGTGTTCCTGTGGCAGTATCTGGCTGATGATGGATTCCAGGTTTCCATAAAACTCATTTTTGGCTTCTGGTGTTGAGTACAGGGTTGGCGCATACACACTGATGATGTTGACAGGGCCGTCGCACGTTTGAAGACGGAGCGAGAGGAGTCTTTTAGATCCGTTTCCGTCAGGCTCTATCATCCCTAGCAATTTGTTCTTGACTGCAAAGCCTACGCCGTGCACTCTTGTATTATCGAGTCCCTTGCCTTGCCAATAGAACGTGTGGTCCTTTTCCCTCAAAGACCCTGATTCGGCCAGGCGTTTTTGTTGGAGTGTGGCGATGTCGACATCAAGCCTTTTGAGCTCGTTGTTAATGACTGCATTTTTTTGGGCGTCACTGATGTCTTGGAAGTCCTGTCAGATGTCGGTCGTCATGGTACGAATGTTCCAGCATCCCAACTTTATAATCGATTTCCTTTTCCGGTTCCGGTCCGTTTTCCTTTTCATTATCTGTTTTGTGCTCTGTCTTGTGTTGCTTGGTGCAGGAATTTCAGTCCACTCTTCAGGTTGCAAAACCCTAAGCCCCATGCATCCAGTGAGGCAGGTGAACCGTGGCGATCCAACATCATGCTGGCTGGGGGCTGCCCAGCTTGAGGCGGGCGGTAGCTATCCTGTGAGATCTGTAGATCTCTCCTACCGTCAGAAGCAACCCTTGGCGCCACACTCTACGCCAATCGAGCAGGAGACTTATAACCGGTAAACTGCTGCTTCCCGTGTTTTATCTACACCGTGAGGTGAAGCTGGACTGTCCTCTCCAGGCACAAGTCTGGGCAAGTTGATATGGAGGGCCAGTTATTGCCCATGCAGCAAGTCTCCCTCTCCACGTCACTGGTGGATCCAAAGGAACATCCAGAACTGATACAGTTGGGCACCAGTGCCGTCGCAGGAGCTGCCAGAAGGACGTTGAACATAACATCGGACCGCCTTAGGGACTCCGACTCCGGATTTACTGTCAGGGTGTTCTCCCTTAGCCTTTCCCGTGTGAGAGTATAGCCGCAAGGCAGCGGAGGTTTGGAATAAGAGTTTACCTTCTCCTAGACATGCGATCACTCAAGGTTAACAAGCCCCATCTGCCCGAAGCGTCTAGTTTTAAGGCGCCATATATCCGTCTTTGCCCCTTCTTCTGTCATTAAAGAACAATTCCGCCACATGAAGACCAGGAGCTGGATTCAGCTATCAGAGGCTTTATGAGAGGGGCACTTAATATGTAGTGAGAGCTTATTCTCACACCCACCCCCGTTTAACAGTCTTGGAATCAGTAATGTGTAATTAGCCTATATATGTAAAATAATGTAATACCATAATACATTACAAATAGAGGTGTGCGTATTGTACCAACGACCCATAGCGAACCCCTGTTAGCATTTAAAATCGAATACACACACATCAGAGCATATACATTTCGTTTATGCATGCCGCAGTTTCCGTAGTTTTCAACGCGCACAAACGGAAATATAATTTTTTGAAAATAGTGCTGACATTAAAAAAAGTGTAAAAAACAATCTTTTTAAGCTCACCTCTTTGAATGTGTGTTTCGCGCTACCGACCAATGTTTACTAGAGCTCATTTATGAGTTTCTTTAGAACCGCGTTTATGGCCCTATCGGCCTGCCATACACGTACCACATCAACGACGCCACATGGCGTATTATGGCTGGCCAATAGAGTCATAAACGCGGTACACTCAACGCGTTGAATAAGAAGTTAACGCGTTAACTTAGGAACCAATGAGAACGCGAAAAACTTAACGCGTTAACTTAGCAACCAATGCGGACTCGAAGAAGTTAGTTCGTTAACATATCAACCAATAAGGATTCGGAGAAGTTAACGCGTTTACTTAGCAACCAATAATGACTCATTTAGCTACGAATTATATATTGAACCAATGAATGCTAATCGTACTTATGCATTATGAACAAGAAAAGGCTGTTAATCTACAATACCATTTATGAATTAATATAGCTAAATTTTGGCAACATCCTGCGCAATGCACATTATCGGCCTGCCATATTGTGGCGTATATTATTGTAGGCGCGGAAACGGGAAAGAAGCAGCTGCCCTACCTGGAATGCCCCACCCCGAGTCAATTTGAGCCTAAATGTGGTTTTTTGGCGAGCCTCAAAGGGTGCAATTGGAGGTTTGTGGTGAGCTTCGACAATTTAGAACGTCGCCATATAAAATATTCAACAGCACCACCAACCTGACCCCCCCCCCCCCCCCCCCCCTCTTCTGATGCCATCAGTCGAGTGCTGAGACAGCGGAGAAGCTGAAATTACAGCGGTGCGGCGGCGAAAACATTTCAACAGCACCCCCTCCCCGTCTTCCGATGTCATGATCCGGCAGCGGATCGAGCGGAGTGGTGCTGAAGCTCCGCTCCCCCAATATTAATTTTGTTCCTGCGCTAGTGCATATTATTACTGTATTAAGTAATTAAGATACACTAAAATTGAATCACCTGCTAAGACAACATAGGCCTAACTAACTAACGACATGGCGATTAGCGGCAAGCCGTCAATAAACTTATAGAGTTACCACACTGCCATTCCATAGTCGAGTTACGATATGTTACATGGTGTTTAGAAGTAGCTCTAAAATAATGTAAAAAGTTGTTTTAGAGACCGAGACTACGGGCTATAATGTGTAAGTTAACTCCAGGCATCGTCGGGCGTGAACGACGACGAAAACCAGCGGACCATTTGCCGAAAGATGACCCTATTCTACGTCGCGCGTCTCCAGCAACCTTGACCGCAGTTGACCGGATGACCGGGGCGACTAGAATTACCGCAGACTCCGTGACGGTGCACGGCATCGATACGCAGTGAGTGGTTGGTTACCGCAGAACGATAAATTGTGAAACGGGCTGTCAACATGGCAAACGCCGGTGAAAAACCCTGCACGAATTGGCAATCGGCTAATCTAGACAAAGAAAGGCGGCGCTTCAAACAGCACTGCGAGTTTACGATCAAAGGCCCGCTTGCAACGAAACCTGAAACCTCATGACGTACATTGGCAACAAAGGATGCGAAATCTACAAGACCTTTACCTGGATGCCAGCGCTGGGTGACGATCCGGCAGAAAACGCCACTTAGGCGAGCGGTAGAACCACCTAACAGACCGATTTAAATGCCCCCCCCCACACATCAAAATGTTATATCATTGGAAAGCCCTGCGTCATAACTAGGCCTGTCGTATAGTTGCCAAGTGGTGCAGTAAGCGTGAATCCAAGGTCAAACAAGGTCACCATCAAACGATCAATTTTAGAAATTGGGCGCTTCCGAAAACTTCTTAATATTACAATGGCTATCTAGCTACTTTATTTAAATAGAAAATAGCCGTGTCATATATTCTTGGAACGCGTATTGTCTCACCTTTAATACAGTGTACGATATGATGCTGCATCCAGGATTGATAAGAGTGACGACAAGGTCAAACAAGGCCACCCATCAAATTACGAATATTCGAAAGTTTACAATGCCGCGAACATCATAAAGTTACACCGACTGTGTTTCTACTTCACGACTACGGACATATCATACAAAGTATGAAAGGACAATTTCACCCCGTCACAATGCTGTGTGATATGGCGCTGTGAGATGAAGCAATTTCTGTGGAGCAGCGTTCAAACAGAGTCACCGTCAATTGATGAATGTTAGAAATTGCGCCACCCCACAAGCTTTACAAAATCTTAATGGTTATTGAGCTATGTTACCTACTTACTGATGTCCATTTCATATACCTTTGGGAAGCTTACTGTCTTCCCGGTACAATGAGGTATAACGTACAGCTATTAAATGGAGCATTATGTGTGTAGTGAATGTCAAACAAGGTCACTACCAAATGATGACTGTTCAAAATTGCACCATTCCACAATCGTTGTAGGCCTAGGTTTATAATGGTTGCGTATCTATTTGCCTACGTGCATAATGCCTCTTCACATACCACTGTAAACCTTATTGTATCTTCGTAAAAATGTGATATGACACGGAGCTATCAACTGGTGCTGTAAGTGTGGAGCAAATGTTGAACAAGGTCACCGTCAAATGATGAATTTTCGAAATTGTGCTATTCTAGAAATGTTAAGACAAATTGTTCTAACGATTGCTTTGAAGTCAAACGATGAAAAGTAGAATTATTTAAGTTTTAGAATATAAATATATATGTATATATATATATATTCATATATATATTATATATATATATATATATAATATATATATGAATATATATATATATATAAAGTATAATTATTTAAGTTTTAGAATATCAATATATGTATATATATATATATATGTATATATATATATATATATATATATACGCCATGTATATGTCAAAATTGCACATTCTACGAAACATAATAAATACGAGCTGATCCACACAAACCAGAAACACCAAATGACACTGATTCTCAACAATCAGTATCACGTATACCTAGTATGGCAGCGAGAAAGAGCACTGGTTCGACATATTGGTCTCTCTGTGTTGTATGTTCGAAGGATTCACACAGGAAAGACGATAGGTTGCATAAAATTGAAACATTTCAACAGGCAACCAACCTGAAGAAGGTTGCATGTCAAAGAGGAGGCGAAGAAATGACACGCACAATATCGGAGGAGGACTTGATAGCTAAGGATGCCGTGTACCACTCATCATGTTTTTCATCCTACCTGAGTAAAACAAATCTTAAAGCAAAGGCACCGTCGTCAACAGTTACAACACAGTGTCCTTATGACACTGCATTCTACAGTTTGATTCTAAATATAGTTTCAATGGGATCTCGAACGACATGGGCTCAGAGAATACAATCATCAGAGACGCAAAGGGAAACAGTAGTATAGGGCTGTCTAGAAAGAAGCCAGCACTCATCAGGTGGACATTGACGAGGCACGTCATGAGTGAATATGTTAAAGCAATGCGAGAAGGGAGTGGTTTGTCCACAAGTACTGAAAACAAGGATCACAAAGAAGTACTGGCATTCACACTGAAGAGGGATGACGAGCATGCTGTTAACAACGTGACCAATCCGTTCGAGCCTGAATTTCACCCAGATGCACTCACCAACTTATCCACGGGGCTGCATGCAACACTGGATGTGCAAAATTCGCTCCTCAACATCGTAGGTACTGGGGGGGGGGAGAAGCTGAAGAAATGTGTGCATGGCGCTCTTGAATCAGGTGAAACGTGCAGCTTCTACAGCCCCATCAACAAGTCAGGCCTGATAACATTTGCTGGCATGGCGAAAAAGGCCAAGTTGAAGTGTGGCAAGGGAGGCGTTGTAACAGCAGCTATTAGTCCAGAGATTGTGTTCCGCAGAGCCCTGCCGTTGGCGAGGTGCAGAGATGATGTTTCTATGGCCACCGTTCTCGACCACCCGATAGGGCCAGTGCCGATGGCCATTTTTCATGCTGATGGTACAATGCGGAAAACTAACAAAGCGGAACCGGACCATCAACTAGAAGCTCAAGACGAGAGAGTATATGAACTACCATAAAGCACCACTGCAACCACAGTGTATATTAGGGATGCCATGGACGTCATTCAAATGATGGCGAGGGACCAATTCAATTCATTTGATGCATTAACGGTAGCATACTTCAGGCAACTTCTGACAGGATTTCAGAGAGCTGACACAGTTGTGGAAGCGTTTGATAGATATGATGACGATAACTCTGTGAAAACTGCTGAAAAGGACCGCCGCGCAGGATCAACATCTGCTTGCAAGCAGTACCAGGTGATTGGTGGGCGCCCAGTACCTCCACGGAAAATGTTCCTCAATGTTCCACTCAACAAGCAATCACTAGTGAACTTTCTTTGTGAATATGTGGTTTGCCATGCATCATCCCAGTGGCTGGAAGCACACACAACGTGTACACTCCTGGTTGTTGGAGGCTTCGTCAATGGTGAGGTAGTGAAATTAATCAGTAGTCGAGGTGTAGAAGAAGACAGACACTTTGCCAGTACACAAGAAGAAGCTGACACCAGGATGCTTCTGCATGCTGGTTTTGCTGATTCAGACTTCGGAGCACGTGGTGTTCTAGGAACCGTAATAATTAAGTCATCAGACACAGATGTTTTAGTGCTTGCTGCATACTGCTTTCCGAAAATGGCGAATACAGTCAACATGTGGATTGAAACTGGCACCTTCACCAGCACCACAGACAAGCGCTGATTTGTACCTGTGCATTCGATTTGTACTGCACTCGGTCCGCAGTTCTGCAACATACTTCCCGCCATGCATTCACTAACAGGGTGTGACTCAATTTCCTCCCTGTTTGGAATTGGGAAAAAACTGTTTTCATCGTTGTTATATAGAAGGGGGCAGGCCACTTCATGAATCTTGCCGACGTAGGAAACAGCGATAAAGAGGCTGCACCATCAGCAGCGCGGACATTCACAGCAGCCTTGTACAACCTAAGGGACACAGAGAAGAGTGCACACATCAAACTTAACTGTTTGCGGCTAAGAATATCAACAAGAAGGACAAGTAGTTGGCGAAGCTTCCCCAAAATTGAAGCAAGTTTCGAGGAACATGCAAGGCGGGCACAGTGTCAAACGAAGACTTGGATGTCTTCACTTGTGGCCAAGCTAGATACAGGGTCCACACTGCAGCATGAAAGGGTGAGAAAGAATGGCAAACTTGTACCTGTCTTCTTCAAAGGTCCAATGGCGTCAGAGTTCCTGGAAGGACTCATATGTTCCTGCTCAAGTAGAGGTTGCTGCACAATCAATTGTTCATGCAGTCAGAACAGTTTGTGTTGCACAGAGCTTTGCACATGTCATGGGAATAAAAACTGTGGAAACCCACGTTCGACTGGCGACCAAGACATCCTACGTGACGATGATGACCATGACAGTGAATAGAAACTAAAGGTGGGTAGAATGTTTCTAGTAGCCTCGGAAAATTGACTCACCAATGTGCAATCCTTTGTGATGATTGAATAGTTTTGCAGATACAAAAAGATTTTTAAGGTGTTGTCAAACATAAATGGTAACTACATCGATGTTGACCGTTCAACGTCCGCTTCACATAGTTGTAGCTCTGTTAAACAGTCCCATGCAATACCTAATTTTGACGGGGGTACAATACGTTTTCCAATGGTATATGATGTTGCCTTGTGTACATTGGCAAATAGATTTTATTTTGAATATTAAGAAGTTGATGTGGACTTTGTTTGACCTTCACTACACGCGTACTGCGTCACTCGATGGTTCGACTTTATATCTCCTTTTCACGGCGAGAAATTATGCTTTCCAGTGGTATATGACTTGGCCATGAGTATGTAGGTGACGTATATATACGTAACCAATGAAATTGTGTAACGTTTGCGGAATATCGCAATTTCTAACATTCATCAATTGACGGTGATCCTGTTTGAACGCCGCTCCACACAAATTGCTTCACCTCACAGCGCCATGTCAAACCGCATTTTAACGGGGAGAAATTGTACTTTCATACAGTGTATGACTTGCCGTAGTCGTGAAGTAGAAACACAGTCAATGTAACTTTATGATGTTCGCGGCATTGTAAACTTTCGAATATTCGTCATTTGATGGGTGACCTTGTTTGACCTTGTCGTCACTCTTATCATTCCAGGATACAACATCATATCGTACACTGTCTTGAATGTGCGACTATTCGCTTTCCAACAATATATGACTTGGCCATTTTTTAGTTAAATAAAGTAGCTAGATCGCCATTGTAATATTAAGAAGTTTTCGGAAGCGCCCAATTTCTAAAATTGGTCGTTTGATGGTGACCTTGTTTGACATTAGATTCACACTTACTGCACCTCTTGGCAACTCTACGACAGGTCTAAGTATGACGCGGAGATGCAGGGCTTTCCAATGATATAACATTTGGGTGTGTGTAGGGGGGCCATTTAAACTCCTAAAATAAAGCACTTTTGGGGGATTTGTCGCTCGCCTAACTCTGCAAGGTGTGTACAATAAATATGCGCAGCAGACCCCGGTCTATGTCCCACCGATGACAAACCAAATCCGCGCAACTGTCACTTTCATCCGACGTAAACAAGATCCAGGTGACAACTTTGACAACTTTGTCACGGATCTCCGAATTCTTGTGAAAGACTGTGGCTATGCTGAAGACGACCGCAAGCTCAGAGATGCAATTATCTTGAGATCATCGCAAGCCGCGATCCACGTGAAATATCTAGAGAAAGGAGACAAACTGACTCTAAACATGGCCATGAATATTGGTCAGAACTACGAGACGTCCCAGGAAAGTATGCACGCGATAAACGCCGATGAAGACCCCACAATTCATGCCGTGAACACTGGAGGTCGGAGAAAACCGAGGATAGCTGGACGTTCGAGGAACTGGTCACAGTCCAGATTCCACAAAGACCATGCTAAACAGAAAGCGAGATACAAGGATCAACGGATATGTCAGAAATGCGGGTACAAAATATCGCACGAACGTTGCCCCGCTAAGGACAGCAAGTGCCACTACTGTCATAAGAAGGGACATTTTGTGTCAATGTGCCGCAACAAGGCGAGCGCCCACACAGTTGAGGACATGTGTGGCTTTGAGCAATCAGATGATGACGGCGACGCACATCTGATCAATACCATCACCGATGCAGAAGGCGACTGGTGGGAACGCGTAGGTGTAAACGGAACACACATCAAAATGCAGATAGACACCGGCGCTACGTAATCTCTGATGCCGTACAACGTGTACAGAGATATGCACTGCAATCACCCAATTATAAAGACCGCTTGCAAGTTCAAATGGTACACTCATCACCCAATTAAGGTAGAAGGTTGTGTCATACTCCCAACTCGGTACAAAACAAATGCGTTAAGGCACAGTACTACATCGTACATGTAGACCAGAAACCATTGTTATCAGGGCATGCTAGCATGCAGCTAGGCTTGATCGAGAGAACACACACTGTCGCCAATGAGCTTGACAAGTACCTGAAGCAAACTACAGGTACGCACACAGGGACGTATTCCATCAAGATCGACCCTATTGTACCCGGACCAAGGCGTCAGCCAAAAGCATTATCTGCAAAGATACGTACGAAACTGAAAGAAATGGAAACTGATGGCCACATTACTAAAGTGACAGAACCCACTGACTGGGTTAATTCCATGGTCACTATGATCCGCAATGAAAAGTTGAGGATCTGCTCCGATCCCAAAGACGTCAACAAAGCCATTAGACGAGAGCACTACCCCATTCCGACAGTGGAAGAAGTGATAGCATCAATACCAGGTGCCAAAATGTTCTCCAAAATATACGCAAAGTCGGGATTCCTGCAGATCAAACTTGGCTATGAATCAAGTCTTCTAACGACTTTCAACACACCGATCGGAAGATACAGGTGGTTACGCCTCCGGTTTGGCATAAAGTCGACTCCAGAGATTTACCAACGAATCATGGACGACATGCTAGAAGACATCGATGGCGCACGGGCCATCATGGGCGATATCCTGGTCGCAGGCAAAACGCCACAGGAGCACGACTAGCTCATCAGGAAAGTCGTAGATAGAGCGACAGAATGGAACCTGAAGCTCAGCTTTGACAAGTGTCAAGTAAAACAGCCACAGGTGAATTACGTTGGACACTTGGGGACAGACCATGGCTTGCAAACAGATCCAGAGAAAGTACGTGCAGTACACAAAATGCTAGTTCCCAAAGCAAGGAAGACGTGCGCAGATTTCTTGGATTTGTCCAATATCTGTCGAAATTCATCCCAAACATGAGTACAGTGGACGCTCCACTTCGGGATGTGATGAAACGAGACGTCGATTTTCACTGAGGCAAGCCACAACAGAGAAGCTTCGAAGAGCTGAAGGAACTTTGTTGCAGTGCGCCAGTGTTGGCGTATTACGATGTGACAAAAGATGTCACAATACAGTGTGATGCGAGTAGCAACGGACTAGGAGGAGTCATCCTACAAGACGGTCGTCCAGTAGCCTACATGTCGAGAACGCTCACACCAACCCAACAGAGATGAGGGAAATGGAAAAGGAAATGTTAGCTACCGTGCATAGCTGCAAGAAATTCAATTACCACATCTTTGGAAAAACTACAACGGTTGAGAGCAATCATAAACCACTTCAGGCTATATGCGCAAAGCCACTGCTATCAGCGCCCATGAGGCTACAAGCAATGTTGCTAAGACTGCAACAGTACGGCTTGAACGTGACGTACAAGTCAAGCAAGGAAATCCTTGTCATGGTCAATATGATCAACTTCATCACCGTAACACATACACGATACAAGCAGTTTCAGGAATGCACAACCAATTACCTGAACGAGCTACACACTATGATCCTCAAGGGCTGGCCAGATACATAGCAGGAAACATCGCACACAATCAGAATGTACTGGACAATACGTGACGAACTCTCCGTATCTGACGGTGTAGTGTACAAAGGTATGAAAATCGTGGTGCCGCCATGCACGAGGCCAAACATGCTTGCACAAATACACGAGTCGCGCATGAGCATAACGAAATGCAAGCAACGAGCACGAGAAGCACTATACAGGCCAGGGATGACGCAACAAATCGAAAATCTCGTTAACGATTGCGCTGCGTGTAATACGCACCAGAATAAGTAACGAACCGAAACGCTCAAGCCAACGAAAACACCCGATCTGCCTTGGATTAAGGAAGCTGCGGACATTTTCGAGTAGTAACGAAATAACGACTTGGTCACTGTGGATTACTATTCCAAGTACATAGAAGTCAACAAACTCGAGAATTTGAGCAGCGCAGCGACAATTGATTCCCTCAAGTCACCGATGAGTCTGCACGGTATTGCAGAACAATTTAGATCTGACAATGCGACTCAGTTCTCGTCTCGCGAATTTGCGCTATTCTGCAAAGACTACCAGTTCGAACACTGCACGTCATCTCCTGCCTTCTCACAGTCGAACGGTGAGGCAGAAAGAGCGGTACAGATTGTGAACGACTTTGGCGAAAGTGTACAGACAAACACTTGGCCTTGCTAGATTACCGCATTACGCCGCTGGAAAGCTGTAATGTGTCACCAGCCCAGCTATGCATGAGTCGCAGGCCTAGAAACTAAAGCTAACTGCCTACGACGTGACAAAAGTAAGACGCAGCCTGGACCGGGACAAAGAGAACAAGCGTTACTATCAGGACCGGAAAGTCGACGGGGATCTCCCTGTACTTCTGCCAGGAAATCCAATGAGGATGGCTCCATTTCCGAACTCCAAGAAATAGCTACACGCCAAAGTTGTAAGCCAACATCAAGCTCCTCGATCGCATGTCGTTGAATGGAACGGAAAAAGCACAGGAGCAGCAGAATACACCTGCGACTGTCAACGGTCGGAGCGGAACGGGTATACCCCAGAGTCAGGACAGAAATATGCCGTGAGCGAGCTTCACGTCTAGCTGTTTGTTCCTGGCGGAAACTCAATTACAGCCGTTGATTTGTTGAGAGCGGCAATACTGTCAGTCACACGGTCCAATACACAAGTGTATAATTATTACAGCGGGGCCAGCAGGCACGAATAAACAGTCAGTACAAAGGTGGCTCACTTCAAGACGTACGTAACAGCCCAATTTCAATTTGCCAACACCAATTACGAGAACCAGGGAGCAATGTCTGGTTTGTTGTAATAGTGTGTTATCTACATATAAGGGCCTACTATCTCACTTCACTCATGTCGGTCACTCGGGTCAAACTCTCTTTCCAAACACTAGTCTTCTTCATATCCCCACGCTGTCCTTTGTTCCCGTGGTTCCAACCCCACATTCCCTTTAGCGAGTCGATAAATGTATAATCTGGTCTGACTTGTTCTTCCATGTGTTTGCTGCAACGGGATGGGCTTAATTGGGTGCAATCATTATTTCATATTTATGTCTACAACAGTGTCCAGCAAATCTCACCCTTATTTCATGGATCTTCTGAGTAATTCCGTTTGTATCTCTATACAAGTGACACGTGTTTTCCCCGTTAATGTTGAATATGGCTTGCAACATACTTGTAAAACACCCATCTAGTTGCGTTCTGGGAGTCTTTGTTAATGTCCATGACTCGCATCCGTGCAGCAGCACAGACTCCACCGTTACAACGAACCGCCGTTGCTTGATCTTGCATGAAAGTATAGGCCAATATTTCAAAACAAGTGTTCTTAGTTCGTTTTCATGTTACTGCCTTCCTGATCTGGATATATTTAGTTGCAAAGATGGCTCAAGTGCCCGAGGTAGGAATGCGCTACTGGCTCACATTCGTGAAGCAAAAACATTGAACACTCTCAAGAGGCTGCTAAAAACACATTTGTTCCTGGCCCATTTTGGTGCTTAACTCTTTCTAGTCAGTTTTTATTACATTTTTAAACAGTATATATATATTCATCTTATTATATCCAACCTTCTGAACATTTTCATTTTTTATCATGCTATCGTTTTTATGCTTTGTTTTTTCTGTCCATGATTATTCTATTGATTGTGTACAGCGCTTTTGAGCAGGCTTTTATGTATGAAAATGAATGGAATGAACTTTCTTACGTTTCATCCCAGTTCAGCAGATCTGAGACGGCTGTCCGTGAACTGCTAGTAGCAGTGGTGGCATCTGTTGGAACTACAAGCATTTTCTTCTAGTTTTGGTTAAGCAAGCCCCGTGATGACGTGATCTGCCAAGAAAATCGGTGCTTTCGCCAGGAAGAGCCTCCGACGGTGGGCCAATATCAGCAATAACACGATCATGGAACGTACCGGTCAGAAGCATGCATCAATACTCATCACCCAGCGACGCCTTCGGTGGTTCGGCCACCTGCAATGTATGGCACCAAACTACCCTCACAATGACGCACTGTCTATTGCGTCATCGTCCACAATCTCTGTCTCCTCCCTGCCTCTCCTCCACATGACGACCTGTCTATTGCGTCCTCCTCCACAATCCGTGTGACCTTCATATCTCTCCTGACCATGACACCCTGTCTATTGCGTCCTCTTCCACAACATATCTCACCTGCGTGTCTCTCCTGACCATGACGCCCTGTCTATTGTGTCCTCCTCCATAACATCTGTCACCTCCATGTATCTCCGCACCACGACGCCCTGTCCATTGCGTCCTCCTCCACAACATCTGTCATATCCATGTCTCTTCTCACCTCGACGCCCTGTCGATTGCGTCCTCCTCCACAACCTCTGTCACCTCCGTGTCTCTCCTCACCACGACTCCCTGTCCATTCCTTCCTCCTCCACAACTTCTCTCACCTCCATGTCTCTCCTCATCACGACGCCCTGTCCATTACGTCCTTCTCTACAACCTCTGTCACCTCCATGTCTCTCCTGACCATAACGCCCTGTTTATTGCGTCCTCCTTCACAACGTCTGTCACCTCCATGTCTCTCCTCACCATGACGCCCTGTCTATTGCGTCATCCTTCACAAAATATGTCACCTCCATGTCTCTCCTCACCATGATGCCCTGTCTATTGCGTCCTCCTCCACAATCTCTGTCACCTCCATGTCTCTCCTGGCCACGACGCCGTCTATTGCGTCATCCTCCACAACATTTGTCACCTCCATGTCTCTCCTCACCATGACGCCCTGTCTATTGCGTCATCCTTCACAGCATATGTCACCTCCATGCCTCTCCTCACCATGACGCCTTCTCTATTGCGTCATCCTCCACAACATATGTCACCTCCATGTCTCTTCTCACCACGGAAACACCTTACATAAGGAAACTGAAAATGCAATGCTGCCATCTGGCGAATTGTGTGCTTACTATGTATTTGTGTCACAACTGGCGCAATGTCGAGTCATCTTTACAAGGACAGATTGTGGGGAATGGAAGAAGGGTGAGTGGGGAGAGAGTCCGGGACAATACGAAGAGAATGGTAGGGTTGGGAGGAGGGGTGTAATGGAGGGGAGACTGGAGGAAGGAGTGAATGAGTTGTATCTGACTCTGACATGTGACAGGGTTGGGAGGAGGGGTTTAGAGGAATGGAGAATGGAGGAAGGTGTGAATGAATTGTATCTGACCCTGACATGTGACAGGATTAGGAGGAGGGACTAGAGGAAGGGAGACTGGAGGAAGGGGTGAATGAGTTGTATCTGACTCTGACAGGGTTGGAAGGATGGACTAGAGGAAGGTAGACTGGAGGAAGGGGTGAATGAGTTGTATCTCACTCTAACATGTGGTAGGGTTGGGAGGAGGAGTGTAGAGAAAGGTAGACTGGAGGAAGGGATGAATGAGTTGTATCTCACCCTAACCTGTGATATGGTTGGGAGGAGGGGGTGTAGAGGAAAGGAGACTGGAGGAAGGGGTGAATGAATTGCACTTGACACTGACATGTGAGAGGGTTGGGAGAACTATTGGAAATAGCACAGCAAATTAGCATGCCACATATAACATGGCAATGGCAGCTAGGTAGGAAGAAACTTCAGAAGGCTAAGCAATGACTCAGTCGTAGAAACAGGGGTGGAAGACAAACAACCCAAGTGGGATAACAATTTAGGAATTTGTACAGAGTATTTTTAATTCACAGAGAAAACACATAAACAAGGAAGTATTTCAACCTTCACCCCCAACATCACCCAGTTGTATATATATCATAGCACACCAACATGTGATGCAAATGTTGTCTATGTGCTATGTAGTAAACAGATGGCTGGAGGAAAGGAGCCAACTTGCAAGGTTTCTACAGAGACATCAGTAGGCTAATGTTCGACAACTAAAACTGTACTCTAGTATGAGCGACTATACTGCCGATACATATATTTTCTGGGGTGTTTGCCAAGGATGGGTGCTACTGTAATGCAAGTTAATTTTGCCAATTTTAAATGTAGTGTTTGCAAAACTTTGGATAATACCATACTGTTTTTACCAGGTACTTTTATTTTTTGTGCAATTTTAACTGACATGCTTCATACAGTATAGATGTTAATCACTAATGTATTTTTCTGGATTTTGACAGAAATTAATCGTGCATATTGCAAGGTATATTATTTCTAGAATACCAGGGTTCCACAATATCATATGAACACTTGCCATAACAAGATAACATTTTTGTAACAAATTTATTGACACATCTGTGACCATGTACCCACATGCTGAGTAATGATAGGCATTGGTAATCAGTATGACAACAATATTTTCAGACAAACATGTGTATTAAAACAGGCAATTCTCTTTTACTTTGTCCCATGATCGAGTAGTGTTTTTGTTTTCACTTATCTGGATTTATTTTAAAGTATGAATCGGCTTGCTCTTTGCTTAACTAACGTAATGCCAGTTCTTGATGTGTTGATCATAAAGGTGAATTATATTCAACTATACATGTTAGTAACGTATCTACTGTTATTGCGACCTTGACTTTTTAAATAAGTTTGAAGAGACAGTGTTAATGAATGTCAAATATTTCAAAGACGTTCAAGTTAGGGATTAACAAAATAAGTGTCTTCTTGTGTTCCTTTATATAAAAATAACTAATACACAAGTTACTACTGATAGTATACATACTTGAATCGTGTGAAGTTTGCTTATTACCCCCAATATTAACAAAAACCCAACATTACCCAGCTAAATGTAGGTCTACACACCATAAACTGTGTTCATCTTGGAACCAATGAGCATCCAGTTTTCACCAGGTCAGATATCCACAGCTAGACGAGCATGTCGATAAATCTTTAAATAATTTACTACAAAAACCTAACATTTTCATTATAACATACTGGCATCTAAAATATAAGGCAACAATGTTGTATTTTGAACATAGATATCAGTAAACCACACATGGTTCATCCAACTCTACAAAAAAGCTGGCATGGGACATGTGAAATGTTGCACATTCTAATGAAATGCATCACAAGATTTCTTTCCTCTACAAATCAATTTCTGTGTGAAAAATATTCAGTAAGTATTTGGCATATTTGGCATTTGCGCCCAATAAATACTTTGTATCTGACCATGACTTCTGTCGGCATGATCTAGTGGTATGATTGCACATAATTACCTTCTCTCCATCATATTAACATCTTTTTGTGAATCTGTCCTTCAACATTCAAGGACATTTTACTTCTAGAAAATGTGAACAAATAAAGTAAAATTACAAAGAATTCATATCTACAGGCTAGTGGTACAATTCATTGAGACAATAGTTAACCTCCTATTTCGCATATATCTAATCTACACATTTCATATCACTGAAGCTACACACAAGTTTACAGTGTCTAGATTCTGTTGGCAACATTGAAAATACATTGTTTGTTTCAACCCAAATGACAAAGTTAGATGTTAGCTATAGTGGTCGAAAAGCCAACAACTGTTGATACTAGATAGATTTCCAACAAGTTTAGTTTGATTGTGTTATTTTCTGTAGTTTCATAGATGCCGACATTTGATTGGCAAGAATGCTATTGACCGGTTACCTAGAGATAAACATGTTACGGATTTATAGTTTCAAGTCAACAATAAAGGATCTCTTACCAAGAAAATGTGGCAAGTCTGTTTAAAATAAGTGGCTCCTATCAGCTATATGTAAACAATTGTGAAACACTCACAAACATGTCCTGATAACATAACAACAAACATATTATTACTGACTATACCGAATCATTTGTAAATAAAACATGCTATACCAAATCATTTGTAAATATCCATTTCAGTGTTAAAAATAACACGATAGAAAAAATGTGCATTTGTTTCTATTGAATATCAAAAAATCAATGTCATTAATCTAAATTTTACATTTGCTGGTTAATCATAATTATGTACATATAACAGTGAAACAGTTCAGTTGGGAGTGTGCCAACAGCCACGCTGCATTAACAGACAACGGCAGGAAACAACGAAATGATGGCATCATGATAAGGAGCCACCGTTAACATTAATGTCATCTTGCATCTATAAAGCATACAAGTGCAGACATAGAACACAACAGCATTGCTGACATGCAGTACAACTGTGTGTTACGTGCCTGCAGTGAGATCTAGGGTGTGATTTGAGTGAGGTCGCTTGTCAGTATCTGTCGTCGTCTTGTTTTCCCATTCCATCTGATGTGTCCATTACAGCAGCAGCAGCAGGCTGACAGAGTACATGATAAGCGATGCTATCGCAATATTCACTTTTACCCAGAATCCACCATGCAGGAACCCAGAGGCTGAATTCAAGTTATCGGCGTTGCATTTGTTGGTGATGTAGCATCTTTTGCATTCCTACAAAGTGAACGAATCAGTATAAGTTTAATATGAAAAACAAATATGTACACATGCAATACTGGGTGGGAGGAAATGCAGGAGTGAAAAAAGAGCTTTAGGAGGACACTAATGAGGAGTCAGTTAACATTGGCTAGACACATGGAACGAATGGAAGGGAACGGTCAACGGAGAGAGTAGATGATAGGAGAAGAGGAAGATGGGAGGACTGTATGAAGACAGACTTTGTTGGATTGGGAGGAAGTGGAGATCAAGGGACCGGGGAGTGGAGATGGGTGGTGGAGACGTTAGCAGTGTAATAAGTAAAACTAAATAATTGAGGACTCATATCGATGCCAGCCTCATCCCGGCTTTTAGGGACAGAGGGGAGAGCAACAATACAGAATAACAGTACATGTGATAATGGGAATATTCTGTTACCCAGTTGCATTGGCAACATGACACTAGTCTGGCGTTTTTTGATTGATGTGTCTAAGTTGTCAAGTTTAACCGAGATGCTGGAATTTAAAAACTGGTCTGTTTATATATGCTATTTAATTGTTTTATCACCTAAGGTTACAACAACATACTTCAATGCACTTATGTGCAATATTTCCTATATATCCTATCAACTACCAAACACACACTACTGCAAATGTCACCTTTGAACACACTGCAAACAACCAACAGGCAGGACTCTGAACAGGATCAACAACCAGAAAACATCTGATCTCAGTTCCATAATTTGTTGTAACATCAATGGGCTACTACTAGTGATTAGTGCTGTTAGATATTGTTAGGGAATGTGAACGTATTGTTATATGTGTAAACCATCTGGACAGGTTATTATGAAAGAAAAGCAAGATGCGTGTACAATAAATCATGCTTCGTGCAATAACTAATGTCAACACATTAAACAAAATTAATGTACAACCAACGGGTGACAGCTATAGGCAAAGCACTGTTCTTACTCTTGCACATCTTGCTTTTGTCCTTAATGTAGTTTGATTGACAGATGTCACATGTGATGACGCTTCCTGACTGTGAACACTTGTCGCACTTGGCAAACTGGCCAGATAAAGCATTACCATATAATTATTACAACTTCTGAAACTCTGTGCACATGAGTAACACAAATGACTTTCACAATGTAACATGAGTAACACAAATGATTTCCACAAAGTAACATGAGTAACACGAATGACTTGCCATAAGAGGGAGATGGGTCTTATGTTCTGAAAGGATGGCGATAACCAAGACAGCCGTGAGATGGAACCCCAAGGGAAATAAAAAGAGAAAGACCCAAAACAACCTGAAGATCTGTGAAGGAGGAAGTCTGAGATGTCTCGTCTCTGCCTTAATTATGCGACAGTAGGCACAAAGTAAATTAAATAAGTATGTCATTTTACTACTTGATTCTGTTGACATGATTGTGATATCTACATGAGCACATTGACCGATTTGTAATCTACTTGATTAAGAATGTTACTATATAAGTGGTATTAATGTTTGTAACATGTAACATATACATGTGTAAACAGTGCACGTATAGTATTTTTATTTTCCCAATTAGATTAGCCGGAATATTACAAAAATCACAACTTTTTTAATCTTGGAAATGTTCAAATTCCTTTAAATAGTATCTTTGTCACAACAAACACATTAAATGTAAGCCAGGTTTCACACGCCGTTGTTTAATGCAATCATGCTCTAAAGATAGGGCTAGAGGAATGAAGTGACGATAGTAAAGGAACATTGCAGAATGTATATATATAAGAAAGTATTCAATCCGAGAGCATATAAATTAAAGGAACACATTATCTGCTGGTTGTGTAAATGCTGGCTGTGTGAACAGGTTTCCATACTAAACTGAGAAATATCTCAGAAGGGTAAGTTACACATAGAAATGTTGGTTTCTCGGTAAATTACAGGTTTCATAGTTCACTTGCAATCTGATGTTTTAGCTCTATCTCTTATTTACGTGTTAGCTTTTATTTATCTATTACATTGGGTCGCGACACAGTCTAAACTGTATGATATTTGTCAATGTTATTCTATTTATGTGCGTGCGTGTGTAGTATTAATATGAGAATACAGTTGTAGTATCTTAACTACAATCATACCTACATAAACTTGAATATACTTGACTGATACAGCTTCATGGAAGATGTTTGCGAGGCAGTGTCGTGTCTAAGATGACAATATTCTCTTGTTAAATGTGTGACCCTTCAGAATCACCTACAGCAAGACAACTCTTATGGCAAGGAAATGTTTACAGCAGTTCCTCGTGACAATCTAATGTTCATAGCACATCCTTTGTGGCAATGTAATGTTTATATCACCACCTTTATAGCAATGTATTGTTTACAACAAACCCATCATAACAATGTATTGTTTACAGCAAAGCCTTCATGGTAATGTAATGTTTACAGTACACCCCTCACAGCAATGCACTGTTCACATCACCTGCTGTGGTAATGTAATGTTTACAGTACACCCCTCACAACAATGCACTGTTCACAACACCCCTTGTGGTAATGTAATGTTTATAGCACACCTATCATAGCAATGTAAAGTTTACAGAACATCCCTTGTGTTAATGCAATGTTTACAGCACACCCTCCATGGTAATGTAATGTAATGTTTACATCACCCATTTGTGGCAATGTAATGTTTACAGCACACCCATCATGGCAATGTCATGTTTACAGCACACCATATATGACAATGTCATGTTTACAGCACACCACAACCCCCTGTGGCAACGTAAGAAAGTTGATAAAAATGATAACTATCTATCAACAATCAACCTGTTAATATTAGATTGTATAGTGTTAACATGTTGATGTGGCTATCAGTCTGCAACTACAACTGTGTTACATGTATGGACGGAAGATAGTTCTGTCATTCACCCTCTTTGTAGCCTTGCCACCTACCTCTCCAATACAACCATGCAAGCTGGTATCCATCGCAACCCCATGGGCAACCATCACATTAGGGTCAACACCCCCATGTACCAAGGGTCTCTTCAGATTGATAGTTCGACCACGGGACAAACCTGCAGAGGAATAATCAAAAGGCCTTATAACTTACTGTTTCCATTCTCCCTCTATTTGTTGACTTGACTTTAGTTGCTCAATATTCCTGTTACAATGGTCAGTGGTAACCAACTAGAGACATTATGTATCACTATAAGATATGAGTTACTACAAGTTGCAAAATTGTAATGCAAAATACAGTTTGACTGTGAACTACATTTTCAGACTGACGGGAACCGGGTAATACATTAATTTACACCTACATTGCTATTATCTCTCTCTCTACATCTAATGTGAAATTTTATTTACAAATATTCATGTGTCCCAAACTAAAAAAGCATTCAAGTAATCTAAAACTGTATCAGAATTATAGAAAATTGCATTTGAGTTCTAGATATACAGGTGTATATAGATACATTCATCCTCGCAAGCCAGGGCTATTTGCCATGCAAAACTAGCCTTGGCAGATCTCTTATGTGAAGTGTGGAAGTTAGACGAGTCAAACTAGTAATTGACTTCGCCAGTCACGACTGCATCACCCGTGAGAACAGTGCAAATATCCGCCCCAATTTGATGACGGATAATCGACTTTTGGGAATCCCAGTAAAGTGTATTTGAATAATTGCTTCAACTTCCTAAACAGTGCATGTAACATAAGCCACGGTTGGTTGAAATTAGTTTTATTATGACCACCTGACCTGCCGCCAACCATTGATATAGTGAGCGATTTCAGAGACTGAGTTTAAATTCAGAGTTTCGCAAAGCGATCGATCAGCCAGTGGGTACTGCTGGCTGGCACTGACGTAACCAGCAACAGCGACCCCTGACACGTGAGGATGTATATATTATATTTGTCTAAGTTAAATATGACCGAGTTAGCAACATCCACACAAGGCATCTCCCTAGGATAATTGCAGAGCTGCGAACTAAATACATACCTGTGTATTGCACTGGACAGACACACCTACATTCTGTGCTGCACATTTCGATACACTGTTCATCAACAGTGCAGGGTCGCTTGACACAGGGTGTCACCGCACCACAGTCGACAATGTTACTGTTGGCAATCGCGTCATCCACCACGTTAAATGTGTGACCCTTCAGAATCACCTACAGCAAGACAACTCTTATGGCAAGGAAATGTTTACAGCAGTTCCTCGTGACAATCTAATGTTCATAGCACATCCTTTGTGGCAATGTAATGTTTATAACACCACCTTTATAGCAATGTATTGTTTACAACAAACCCATCATAACAATGTATTGTTTACAGCAAAGCCTTCATGGTAATGTAATGTTTACAGTACACCCCTCACAGCAATGCACTGTTCACATCACCTGCTGTGGTAATGTAATGTTTACAGTACACCCCTCACAACAATGCACTGTTCACAACACCCCTTGTGGTAATGTAATGTTTATAGAACACCTATCATAGCAATGTAAAGTTTACAGAACATCCCTTGTGTTAATGCAATGTTTACAGCACACCCTCTATGGTAATGTAATGTAATGTTTACATCACCCATTTGTGGCAATGTAATGTTTACAGCACACCCATCATGTCAATGTCATGTTTACAGCACACCATATATGACAATGTCATGTTTACAGCACACCACAACCCCCTGTGGCAATGTAAGAAAGTTGATAAAAATGATAACTATCTATCAACAATCAACCTGTTAATATTAGATTGTATAGTGTTAACATGTTGATGTGGCTATCAGTCTGCAACTACAACTGTGTTACATGTATGGACGGAAGATAGTTCTGTCATTCACCCTCTTTGTAGCCTTGCCACCTACCTCTCCAATACAACCATGCAAGCTGGTATCCATCGCAACCCCATGGGCAACCATCACATTAGGGTCAACACCCCCATGTACCAAGGGTCTCTTCAGATTGATAGTTCGACCACGGGACAAACCTGCAGAGGAATAATCAAAAGGCCTTATAACTTACTGTTTCCATTCTCCCTCTATTTGTTGACTTGACTTTAGTTGCTCAATATTCCTGTTACAATGGTCAGTGGTAACCAACTAGAGACATTATGTATCACTATAAGATATGAGTTACTACAAGTTGCAAAATTGTAATGCAAAATACAGTTTGACTGTGAACTACATTTTCAGACTGACGGGAACCGGGTAATACATTAATTTACACCTACATTGCTACTATCTCTCTCTCTACATCTAATGTGAAATTTTATTTACAAATATTCATGTGTCCCAAACTAAAAAAGCATTCAAGTAATCTAAAACTGTATCAGAATTATAGAAAATTGCATTTGAGTTCTAGATATACAGGTGTATATAGATACATTCATCCTCGCAAGCCAGGGCTATTTGCCATGCAAAACTAGCCTTGGCAGATCTCTTATGTGAAGTGTGGAAGTTAGACGAGTCAAACTAGTAATTGACTTCGCCAGTCACGACTGCATCATCCGTGAGAACAGTGCAAATACCCGCCCCAATTTGATGACGGATAATCGACTTTTGGGAATCCCAGTAAAGTGTATTTGAATAATTGCTTCAACTTCCTAAACAGTGCATGTAACATAAGCCACGGTTGGTTGAAATTAGTTTTATTATGACCACCTGACCTGCCGCCAACCATTGATATAGTGAGCGATTTCAGAGACTGAGTTTAAATTCAGAGTTTCGCAAAGCGATCGATCAGCCAGTGGGTACTGCTGGCTGGCACTGAGGTAACCAGCAACAGCGACCCCTGACACGTGAGGATGTATATATTATATTTGTCTAAGTTAAATATGACCGAGTTAGCAACATCCACACAAGGCATCTCCCTAGGATAATTGCAGAGCTGCGAACTAAATACATACCTGTGTATTGCACTGGACAGACACACCTACATTCTGTGCTGCACATTTCGATACACTGTTCATCAACAGTGCAGGGTCGCTTGACACAGGGTGTCACCGCACCACAGTCGACAATGTTACTGTTGGCAATCGCGTCATCCACCACGTTAAATGTGTGACCCTTCAGAATCACCTACAGCAAGACAACTCTTATGGCAAGGAAATGTTTACAGCAGTTCCTCGTGACAATCTAATGTTCATAGCACATCCTTTGTGGCAATGTAATGTTTATAACACCACCTTTATAGCAATGTATTGTTTACAACAAACCCATCATAACAATGTATTGTTTACAGCAAAGCCTTCATGGTAATGTAATGTTTACAGTACACCCCTCACAGCAATGCACTGTTCACATCACCTGCTGTGGTAATGTAATGTTTACAGTACACCCCTCACAACAATGCACTGTTCACAACACCCCTTGTGGTAATGTAATGTTTATAGCACACCTATCATAGCAATGTAAAGTTTACAGAACATCCCTTGTGTTAATGCAATGTTTACAGCACACCCTCCATGGTAATGTAATGTAATGTTTACATCACCCATTTGTGGCAATGTAATGTTTACAGCACACCCATCATGGCAATGTCATGTTTACAGCACACCATATATGACAATGTCATGTTTACAGCACACCACAACCCCCTGTGGCAATGTAAGAAAGTTGATAAAAATGATAACTATCTATCAACAATCAACCTGTTAATATTAGATTGTATAGTGTTAACATGTTGATGTGGCTATCAGTCTGCAACTACAACTGTGTTACATGTATGGACGGAAGATAGTTCTGTCATTCACCCTCTTTGTAGCCTTGCCACCTACCTCTCCAATACAACCATGCAAGCTGGTATCCATCGCAACCCCATGGGCAACCATCACATTAGGGTCAACACCCCCATGTACCAAGGGTCTCTTCAGATTGATAGTTCGACCACGGGACAAACCTGCAGAGGAATAATCAAAAGGCCTTATAACTTACTGTTTCCATTCTCCCTCTATTTGTTGACTTGACTTTAGTTGCTCAATATTCCTGTTACAATGGTCAGTGGTAACCAACTAGAGACATTATGTATCACTATAAGATATGAGTTACTACAAGTTGCAAAATTGTAATGCAAAATACAGTTTGACTGTGAACTACATTTTCAGACTGACGGGAACCGGGTAATACATTAATTTACACCTACATTGCTACTATCTCTCTCTCTACATCTAATGTGAAATTTTATTTACAAATATTCATGTGTCCCAAACTAAAAAAGCATTCAAGTAATCTAAAACTGTATCAGAATTATAGAAAATTGCATTTGAGTTCTAGATATACAGGTGTATATAGATACATTCATCCTCGCAAGCCAGGGCTATTTGCCATGCAAAACTAGCCTTGGCAGATCTCTTATGTGAAGTGTGGAAGTTAGACGAGTCAAACTAGTAATTGACTTCGCCAGTCACGACTGCATCACCCGTGAGAACAGTGCAAATATCCGCCCCAATTTGATGACGGATAATCGACTTTTGGGAATCCCAGTAAAGTGTATTTGAATAATTGCTTCAACTTCCTAAACAGTGCATGTAACATAAGCCACGGTTGGTTGAAATTAGTTTTATTATGACCACCTGACCTGCCGCCAACCATTGATATAGTGAGCGATTTCAGAGACTGAGTTTAAATTCAGAGTTTCGCAAAGCGATCGATCAGCCAGTGGGTACTGCTGGCTGGCACTGACGTAACCAGCAACAGCGACCCCTGACACGTGAGGATGTATATATTATATTTGTCTAAGTTAAATATGACCGAGTTAGCAACATCCACACAAGGCATCTCCCTAGGATAATTGCAGAGCTGCGAACTAAATACATACCTGTGTATTGCACTGGACAGACACACCTACATTCTGTGCTGCACATTTCGATACACTGTTCATCAACAGTGCAGGGTCGCTTGACACAGGGTGTCACCGCACCACAGTCGACAATGTTACTGTTGGCAATCGCGTCATCCACCACGTTAAATGTGTGACCCTTCAGAATCACCTACAGCAAGACAACTCTTATGGCAAGGAAATGTTTACAGCAGTTCCTCGTGACAATCTAATGTTCATAGCACATCCTTTGTGGCAATGTAATGTTTATAACACCACCTTTATAGCAATGTATTGTTTACAACAAACCCATCATAACAATGTATTGTTTACAGCAAAGCCTTCATGGTAATGTAATGTTTACAGTACACCCCTCACAGCAATGCACTGTTCACATCACCTGCTGTGGTAATGTAATGTTTACAGTACACCCCTCACAACAATGCACTGTTCACAACACCCCTTGTGGTAATGTAATGTTTATAGCACACCTATCATAGCAATGTAAAGTTTACAGAACATCCCTTGTGTTAATGCAATGTTTACAGCACACCCTCCATGGTAATGTAATGTAATGTTTACATCACCCATTTGTGGCAATGTAATGTTTACAGCACACCCATCATGTCAATGTCATGTTTACAGCACACCATATATGACAATGTCATGTTTACAGCACACCACAACCCCCTGTGGCAATGTAAGAAAGTTGATAAAAATGATAACTATCTATCAACAATCAACCTGTTAATATTAGATTGTATAATGTTAACATGTTGATGTGGCTATCAGTCTGCAACTACAACTGTGTTACATGTATGGACGGAAGATAGTTCTGTCATTCACCCTCTTTGTAGCCTTGCCACCTACCTCTCCAATACAACCATGCAAGCTGGTATCCATCGCAACCCCATGGGCAACCATCACATTAGGGTCAACACCCCCATGTACCAAGGGTCTCTTCAGATTGATAGTTCGACCACGGGACAAACCTGCAGAGGAATAATCAAAAGGCCTTATAACTTACTGTTTCCATTCTCCCTCTATTTGTTGACTTGACTTTAGTTGCTCAATATTCCTGTTACAATGGTCAGTGGTAACCAACTAGAGACATTATGTATCACTATAAGATATGAGTTACTACAAGTTGCAAAATTGTAATGCAAAATACAGTTTGACTGTGAACTACATTTTCAGACTGACGGGAACCGGGTAATACATTAATTTACACCTACATTGCTACTATCTCTCTCTCTACATCTAATGTGAAATTTTATTTACAAATATTCATGTGTCCCAAACTAAAAAAGCATTCAAGTAATCTAAAACTGTATCAGAATTATAGAAAATTGCATTTGAGTTCTAGATATACAGGTGTATATAGATACATTCATCCTTGCAAGCCAGGGCTATTTGCCATGCAAAACTAGCCTTGGCAGATCTCTTATGTGAAGTGTGGAAGTTAGACGAGTCAAACTAGTAATTGACTTCGCCAGTCACGACTGCATCACCCGTGAGAACAGTGCAAATATCCGCCCCAATTTGATGACGGATAATCGACTTTTGGGAATCCCAGTAAAGTGTATTTGAATAATTGCTTCAACTTCCTAAACAGTGCATGTAACATAAGCCACGGTTGGTTGAAATTAGTTTTATTATGACCACCTGACCTGCCGCCAACCATTGATATAGTGAGCGATTTCAGAGACTGAGTTTAAATTCAGAGTTTCGCAAAGCGATCGATCAGCCAGTGGGTACTGCTGGCTGGCACTGACGTAACCAGCAACAGCGACCCCTGGCACGTGAGGATGTATATATTATATTTGTCTAAGTTAAATATGACCGAGTTAGCAACATCCACACAAGGCATCTCCCTAGGATAATTGCAGAGCTGCGAACTAAATACATACCTGTGTATTGCACTGGACAGACACACCTACATTCTGTGCTGCACATTTCGATACACTGTTCATCAACAGTGCAGGGTCGCTTGACACAGGGTGTCACCGCACCACAGTCGACAATGTTACTGTTGGCAATCGCGTCATCCACCACGTTAAATGTGTGACCCTTCAGAATCACCTACAGCAAGACAACTCTTATGGCAAGGAAATGTTTACAGCAGTTCCTCGTGACAATCTAATGTTCATAGCACATCCTTTGTGGCAATGTAATGTTTATAACACCACCTTTATAGCAATGTATTGTTTACAACAAACCCATCATAACAATGTATTGTTTACAGCAAAGCCTTCATGGTAATGTAATGTTTACAGTACACCCCTCACAGCAATGCACTGTTCACATCACCTGCTGTGGTAATGTAATGTTTACAGTACACCCCTCACAACAATGCACTGTTCACAACACCCCTTGTGGTAATGTAATGTTTATAGCACACCTATCATAGCAATGTAAAGTTTACAGAACATCCCTTGTGTTAATGCAATGTTTACAGCACACCCTCCATGGTAATGTAATGTAATGTTTACATCACCCATTTGTGGCAATGTAATGTTTACAGCACACCCATCATGGCAATGTCATGTTTACAGCACACCATATATGACAATGTCATGTTTACAGCACACCACAACCCCCTGTGGCAATGTAAGAAAGTTGATAAAAATGATAACTATCTATCAACAATCAACCTGTTAATATTAGATTGTATAGTGTTAACATGTTGATGTGGCTATCAGTCTGCAACTACAACTGTGTTACATGTATGGACGGAAGATAGTTCTGTCATTCACCCTCTTTGTAGCCTTGCCACCTACCTCTCCAATACAACCATGCAAGCTGGTATCCATCGCAACCCCATGGGCAACCATCACATTAGGGTCAACACCCCCATGTACCAAGGGTCTCTTCAGATTGATAGTTCGACCACGGGACAAACCTGCAGAGGAATAATCAAAAGGCCTTATAACTTACTGTTTCCATTCTCCCTCTATTTGTTGACTTGACTTTAGTTGCTCAATATTCCTGTTACAATGGTCAGTGGTAACCAACTAGAGACATTATGTATCACTATAAGATATGAGTTACTACAAGTTGCAAAATTGTAATGCAAAATACAGTTTGACTGTGAACTACATTTTCAGACTGACGGGAACCGGGTAATACATTAATTTACACCTACATTGCTACTATCTCTCTCTCTACATCTAATGTGAAATTTTATTTACAAATATTCATGTGTCCCAAACTAAAAAAGCATTCAAGTAATCTAAAACTGTATCAGAATTATAGAAAATTGCATTTGAGTTCTAGATATACAGGTGTATATAGATACATTCATCCTCGCAAGCCAGGGCTATTTGCCATGCAAAACTAGCCTTGGCAGATCTCTTATGTGAAGTGTGGAAGTTAGACGAGTCAAACTAGTAATTGACTTCGCCAGTCACGACTGCATCACCCGTGAGAACAGTGCAAATATCCGCCCCAATTTGATGACGGATAATCGACTTTTGGGAATCCCAGTAAAGTGTATTTGAATAATTGCTTCAACTTCCTAAACAGTGCATGTAACATAAGCCACGGTTGGTTGAAATTAGTTTTATTATGACCACCTGACCTGCCGCCAACCATTGATATAGTGAGCGATTTCAGAGACTGAGTTTAAATTCAGAGTTTCGCAAAGCGATCGATCAGCCAGTGGGTACTGCTGGCTGGCACTGACGTAACCAGCAACAGCGACCCCTGACACATGAGGATGTATATATTATATTTGTCTAAGTTAAATATGACCGAGTTAGCAACATCCACACAAGGCATCTCCCTAGGATAATTGCAGAGCTGCGAACTAAATACATACCTGTGTATTGCACTGGACAGACACACCTACATTCTGTGCTGCACATTTCGATACACTGTTCATCAACAGTGCAGGGTCGCTTGACACAGGGTGTCACCGCACCACAGTCAACAATGTTACTGTTGGCAATCGCGTCATCCACCACGTTAAATGTGTGACCCTTCAGAATCACCTACAGCAAGACAACTCTTATGGCAAGGAAATGTTTACAGCAGTTCCTCGTGACAATCTAATGTTCATAGCACATCCTTTGTGGCAATGTAATGTTTATAACACCACCTTTATAGCAATGTATTGTTTACAACAAACCCATCATAACAATGTATTGTTTACAGCAAAGCCTTCATGGTAATGTAATGTTTACAGTACACCCCTCACAGCAATGCACTGTTCACATCACCTGCTGTGGTAATGTAATGTTTACAGTACACCCCTCACAACAATGCACTGTTCACAACACCCCTTGTGGTAATGTAATGTTTATAGCACACCTATCATAGCAATGTAAAGTTTACAGAACATCCCTTGTGTTAATGCAATGTTTACAGCACACCCTCCATGGTAATGTAATGTAATGTTTACATCACCCATTTGTGGCAATGTAATGTTTACAGCACACCCATCATGTCAATGTCATGTTTACAGCACACCATATATGACAATGTCATGTTTACAGCACACCACAACCCCCTGTGGCAATGTAAGAAAGTTGATAAAAATGATAACTATCTATCAACAATCAACCTGTTAATATTAGATTGTATAGTGTTAACATGTTGATGTGGCTATCAGTCTGCAACTACAACTGTGTTACATGTATGGACGGAAGATAGTTCTGTCATTCACCCTCTTTGTAGCCTTGCCACCTACCTCTCCAATACAACCATGCAAGCTGGTATCCATCGCAACCCCATGGGCAACCATCACATTAGGGTCAACACCCCCATGTACCAAGGGTCTCTTCAGATTGATAGTTCGACCACGGGACAAACCTGCAGAGGAATAATCAAAAGGCCTTATAACTTACTGTTTCCATTCTCCCTCTATTTGTTGACTTGACTTTAGTTGCTCAATATTCCTGTTACAATGGTCAGTGGTAACCAACTAGAGACATTATGTATCACTATAAGATATGAGTTACTACAAGTTGCAAAATTGTAATGCAAAATACAGTTTGACTGTGAACTACATTTTCAGACTGACGGGAACCGGGTAATACATTAATTTACACCTACATTGCTACTATCTCTCTCTCTACATCTAATGTGAAATTTTATTTACAAATATTCATGTGTCCCAAACTAAAAAAGCATTCAAGTAATCTAAAACTGTATCAGAATTATAGAAAATTGCATTTGAGTTCTAGATATACAGGTGTATATAGATACATTCATCCTTGCAAGCCAGGGCTATTTGCCATGCAAAACTAGCCTTGGCAGATCTCTTATGTGAAGTGTGGAAGTTAGACGAGTCAAACTAGTAATTGACTTCGCCAGTCACGACTGCATCACCCGTGAGAACAGTGCAAATATCCGCCCCAATTTGATGACGGATAATCGACTTTTGGGAATCCCAGTAAAGTGTATTTGAATAATTGCTTCAACTTCCTAAACAGTGCATGTAACATAAGCCACGGTTGGTTGAAATTAGTTTTATTATGACCACCTGACCTGCCGCCAACCATTGATATAGTGAGCGATTTCAGAGACTGAGTTTAAATTCAGAGTTTCGCAAAGCGATCGATCAGCCAGTGGGTACTGCTGGCTGGCACTGACGTAACCAGCAACAGCGACCCCTGACACGTGAGGATGTATATATTATATTTGTCTAAGTTAAATATGACCGAGTTAGCAACATCCACACAAGGCATCTCCCTAGGATAATTGCAGAGCTGCGAACTAAATACATACCTGTGTATTGCACTGGACAGACACACCTACATTCTGTGCTGCACATTTCGATACACTGTTCATCAACAGTGCAGGGTCGCTTGACACAGGGTGTCACCGCACCACAGTCGACAATGTTACTGTTGGCAATCGCGTCATCCACCACGTTAAATGTGTGACCCTTCAGAATCACCTACAGCAAGACAACTCTTATGGCAAGGAAATGTTTACAGCAGTTCCTCGTGACAATCTAATGTTCATAGCACATCCTTTGTGGCAATGTAATGTTTATAACACCACCTTTATAGCAATGTATTGTTTACAACAAACCCATCATAACAATGTATTGTTTACAGCAAAGCCTTCATGGTAATGTAATGTTTACAGTACACCCCTCACAGCAATGCACTGTTCACATCACCTGCTGTGGTAATGTAATGTTTACAGTACACCCCTCACAACAATGCACTGTTCACAACACCCCTTGTGGTAATGTAATGTTTATAGCACACCTATCATAGCAATGTAAAGTTTACAGAACATCCCTTGTGTTAATGCAATGTTTACAGCACACCCTCCATGGTAATGTAATGTAATGTTTACATCACCCATTTGTGGCAATGTAATGTTTACAGCACACCCATCATGGCAATGTCATGTTTACAGCACACCATATATGACAATGTCATGTTTACAGCACACCACAACCCCCTGTGGCAATGTAAGAAAGTTGATAAAAATGATAACTATCTATCAACAATCAACCTGTTAATATTAGATTGTATAGTGTTAACATGTTGATGTGGCTATCAGTCTGCAACTACAACTGTGTTACATGTATGGACGGAAGATAGTTCTGTCATTCACCCTCTTTGTAGCCTTGCCACCTACCTCTCCAATACAACCATGCAAGCTGGTATCCATCGCAACCCCATGGGCAACCATCACATTAGGGTCAACACCCCCATGTACCAAGGGTCTCTTCAGATTGATAGTTCGACCACGGGACAAACCTGCAGAGGAATAATCAAAAGGCCTTATAACTTACTGTTTCCATTCTCCCTCTATTTGTTGACTTGACTTTAGTTGCTCAATATTCCTGTTACAATGGTCAGTGGTAACCAACTAGAGACATTATGTATCACTATAAGATATGAGTTACTACAAGTTGCAAAATTGTAATGCAAAATACAGTTTGACTGTGAACTACATTTTCAGACTGACGGGAACCGGGTAATACATTAATTTACACCTACATTGCTACTATCTCTCTCTCTACATCTAATGTGAAATTTTATTTACAAATATTCATGTGTCCCAAACTAAAAAAGCATTCAAGTAATCTAAAACTGTATCAGAATTATAGAAAATTGCATTTGAGTTCTAGATATACAGGTGTATATAGATACATTCATCCTCGCAAGCCAGGGCTATTTGCCATGCAAAACTAGCCTTGGCAGATCTCTTATGTGAAGTGTGGAAGTTAGACGAGTCAAACTAGTAATTGACTTCGCCAGTCACGACTGCATCACCCGTGAGAACAGTGCAAATATCCGCCCCAATTTGATGACGGATAATCGACTTTTGGGAATCCCAGTAAAGTGTATTTGAATAATTGCTTCAACTTCCTAAACAGTGCATGTAACATAAGCCACGGTTGGTTGAAATTAGTTTTATTATGACCACCTGACCTGCCGCCAACCATTGATATAGTGAGCGATTTCAGAGACTGAGTTTAAATTCAGAGTTTCGCAAAGCGATCGATCAGCCAGTGGGTACTGCTGGCTGGCACTGACGTAACCAGCAACAGCGACCCCTGACACGTGAGGATGTATATATTATATTTGTCTAAGTTAAATATGACCGAGTTAGCAACATCCACACAAGGCATCTCCCTAGGATAATTGCAGAGCTGCGAACTAAATACATACCTGTGTATTGCACTGGACAGACACACCTACATTCTGTGCTGCACATTTCGATACACTGTTCATCAACAGTGCAGGGTCGCTTGACACAGGGTGTCACCGCACCACAGTCAACAATGTTACTGTTGGCAATCGCGTCATCCACCACGTTAAATGTGTGACCCTTCAGAATCACCTACAGCAAGACAACTCTTATGGCAAGGAAATGTTTACAGCAGTTCCTCGTGACAATCTAATGTTCATAGCACATCCTTTGTGGCAATGTAATGTTTATAACACCACCTTTATAGCAATGTATTGTTTACAACAAACCCATCATAACAATGTATTGTTTACAGCAAAGCCTTCATGGTAATGTAATGTTTACAGTACACCCCTCACAGCAATGCACTGTTCACATCACCTGCTGTGGTAATGTAATGTTTACAGTACACCCCTCACAACAATGCACTGTTCACAACACCCCTTGTGGTAATGTAATGTTTATAGCACACCTATCATAGCAATGTAAAGTTTACAGAACATCCCTTGTGTTAATGCAATGTTTACAGCACACCCTCCATGGTAATGTAATGTAATGTTTACATCACCCATTTGTGGCAATGTAATGTTTACAGCACACCCATCATGTCAATGTCATGTTTACAGCACACCATATATGACAATGTCATGTTTACAGCACACCACAACCCCCTGTGGCAATGTAAGAAAGTTGATAAAAATGATAACTATCTATCAACAATCAACCTGTTAATATTAGATTGTATAGTGTTAACATGTTGATGTGGCTATCAGTCTGCAACTACAACTGTGTTACATGTATGGACGGAAGATAGTTCTGTCATTCACCCTCTTTGTAGCCTTGCCACCTACCTCTCCAATACAACCATGCAAGCTGGTATCCATCGCAACCCCATGGGCAACCATCACATTAGGGTCAACACCCCCATGTACCAAGGGTCTCTTCAGATTGATAGTTCGACCACGGGACAAACCTGCAGAGGAATAATCAAAAGGCCTTATAACTTACTGTTTCCATTCTCCCTCTATTTGTTGACTTGACTTTAGTTGCTCAATATTCCTGTTACAATGGTCAGTGGTAACCAACTAGAGACATTATGTATCACTATAAGATATGAGTTACTACAAGTTGCAAAATTGTAATGCAAAATACAGTTTGACTGTGAACTACATTTTCAGACTGACGGGAACCGGGTAATACATTAATTTACACCTACATTGCTACTATCTCTCTCTCTACATCTAATGTGAAATTTTATTTACAAATATTCATGTGTCCCAAACTAAAAAAGCATTCAAGTAATCTAAAACTGTATCAGAATTATAGAAAATTGCATTTGAGTTCTAGATATACAGGTGTATATAGATACATTCATCCTTGCAAGCCAGGGCTATTTGCCATGCAAAACTAGCCTTGGCAGATCTCTTATGTGAAGTGTGGAAGTTAGACGAGTCAAACTAGTAATTGACTTCGCCAGTCACGACTGCATCACCCGTGAGAACAGTGCAAATATCCGCCCCAATTTGATGACGGATAATCGACTTTTGGGAATCCCAGTAAAGTGTATTTGAATAATTGCTTCAACTTCCTAAACAGTGCATGTAACATAAGCCACGGTTGGTTGAAATTAGTTTTATTATGACCACCTGACCTGCCGCCAACCATTGATATAGTGAGCGATTTCAGAGACTGAGTTTAAATTCAGAGTTTCGCAAAGCGATCGATCAGCCAGTGGGTACTGCTGGCTGGCACTGACGTAACCAGCAACAGCGACCCCTGACACGTGAGGATGTATATATTATATTTGTCTAAGTTAAATATGACCGAGTTAGCAACATCCACACAAGGCATCTCCCTAGGATAATTGCAGAGCTGCGAACTAAATACATACCTGTGTATTGCACTGGACAGACACACCTACATTCTGTGCTGCACATTTCGATACACTGTTCATCAACAGTGCAGGGTCGCTTGACACAGGGTGTCACCGCACCACAGTCGACAATGTTACTGTTGGCAATCGCGTCATCCACCACGTTAAATGTGTGACCCTTCAGAATCACCTACAGCAAGACAACTCTTATGGCAAGGAAATGTTTACAGCAGTTCCTCGTGACAATCTAATGTTCATAGCACATCCTTTGTGGCAATGTAATGTTTATAACACCACCTTTATAGCAATGTATTGTTTACAACAAACCCATCATAACAATGTATTGTTTACAGCAAAGCCTTCATGGTAATGTAATGTTTACAGTACACCCCTCACAGCAATGCACTGTTCACATCACCTGCTGTGGTAATGTAATGTTTACAGTACACCCCTCACAACAATGCACTGTTCACAACACCCCTTGTGGTAATGTAATGTTTATAGCACACCTATCATAGCAATGTAAAGTTTACAGAACATCCCTTGTGTTAATGCAATGTTTACAGCACACCCTCCATGGTAATGTAATGTAATGTTTACATCACCCATTTGTGGCAATGTAATGTTTACAGCACACCCATCATGGCAATGTCATGTTTACAGCACACCATATATGACAATGTCATGTTTACAGCACACCACAACCCCCTGTGGCAATGTAAGAAAGTTGATAAAAATGATAACTATCTATCAACAATCAACCTGTTAATATTAGATTGTATAGTGTTAACATGTTGATGTGGCTATCAGTCTGCAACTACAACTGTGTTACATGTATGGACGGAAGATAGTTCTGTCATTCACCCTCTTTGTAGCCTTGCCACCTACCTCTCCAATACAACCATGCAAGCTGGTATCCATCGCAACCCCATGGGCAACCATCACATTAGGGTCAACACCCCCATGTACCAAGGGTCTCTTCAGATTGATAGTTCGACCACGGGACAAACCTGCAGAGGAATAATCAAAAGGCCTTATAACTTACTGTTTCCATTCTCCCTCTATTTGTTGACTTGACTTTAGTTGCTCAATATTCCTGTTACAATGGTCAGTGGTAACCAACTAGAGACATTATGTATCACTATAAGATATGAGTTACTACAAGTTGCAAAATTGTAATGCAAAATACAGTTTGACTGTGAACTACATTTTCAGACTGACGGGAACCGGGTAATACATTAATTTACACCTACATTGCTACTATCTCTCTCTCTACATCTAATGTGAAATTTTATTTACAAATATTCATGTGTCCCAAACTAAAAAAGCATTCAAGTAATCTAAAACTGTATCAGAATTATAGAAAATTGCATTTGAGTTCTAGATATACAGGTGTATATAGATACATTCATCCTCGCAAGCCAGGGCTATTTGCCATGCAAAACTAGCCTTGGCAGATCTCTTATGTGAAGTGTGGAAGTTAGACGAGTCAAACTAGTAATTGACTTCGCCAGTCACGACTGCATCACCCGTGAGAACAGTGCAAATATCCGCCCCAATTTGATGACGGATAATCGACTTTTGGGAATCCCAGTAAAGTGTATTTGAATAATTGCTTCAACTTCCTAAACAGTGCATGTAACATAAGCCACGGTTGGTTGAAATTAGTTTTATTATGACCACCTGACCTGCCGCCAACCATTGATATAGTGAGCGATTTCAGAGACTGAGTTTAAATTCAGAGTTTCGCAAAGCGATCGATCAGCCAGTGGGTACTGCTGGCTGGCACTGACGTAACCAGCAACAGCGACCCCTGACACGTGAGGATGTATATATTATATTTGTCTAAGTTAAATATGACCGAGTTAGCAACATCCACACAAGGCATCTCCCTAGGATAATTGCAGAGCTGCGAACTAAATACATACCTGTGTATTGCACTGGACAGACACACCTACATTCTGTGCTGCACATTTCGATACACTGTTCATCAACAGTGCAGGGTCGCTTGACACAGGGTGTCACCGCACCACAGTCGACAATGTTACTGTTGGCAATCGCGTCATCCACCACGTTAAATGTGTGACCCTTCAGAATCACCTACAGCAAGACAACTCTTATGGCAAGGAAATGTTTACAGCAGTTCCTCGTGACAATCTAATGTTCATAGCACATCCTTTGTGGCAATGTAATGTTTATAACACCACCTTTATAGCAATGTATTGTTTACAACAAACCCATCATAACAATGTATTGTTTACAGCAAAGCCTTCATCCTTCATGATAATGTAATGTTTACAGTACACCCCTCACAGCAATGCACTGTTCACATCACTCCTTGTGTAATGTAATGTTTACAGTACACCCCTCACAACAATGCACTGTTCACAACACCCCTTGTGGTAATGTAATGTTTATAGCACACCTATCATAGCAATGTGAAGTTTACAGAACATCCCTTGTGGTAATGCAATGTTTACAGCACACCCTCCATGGTAATGTAATGTAATGTTTACATCACCCATTTGTGGCAACGTAATGTTTACAGCACACCCATCATGGCAATGTCATGTTTACAGCACACCATATATGACAATGTCATGTTTACAGCACACCACAACCCCCTGTGGCAATGTAAGAAAGTTTATAAAAATGATAACTATCTATCAACAATCAACCTGTTAATATTAGATTGTATAGTGTTAACTTGTTGATGTGGCTATCAGTCTGCAATTACAACTGTGTTACATGTATGGATGGAACATAGTTCTGTCATTCACCCTCTTTGTAGCCTTGCCACCTACCTCTCCAATACAACCATGGAAGCTGGTATCCATCGCCATCCCACGGGCAACCCTCACATTAGGGTCAACACCCCCATGTACCAAGAGTCTCTTCAGATTGAGCCCAATAGTTCGACCACGGGACGAACCTGCAGAGGAATAATCAAAAGACCTTGTAACTTACTGTTTCAATTCTCCCTCTATTTGTTGACTTGACTTTAGTTGCTGAATATTCCTGTTACAATGGTCAGTGGTAACCAACTAGAGATATACTTAATGTACTAAACAATGTCTAAGACAGTATAAATTATATAAAACTGGGTCTGCATGATCTAAAACTAAAGCAGCATTCAAGTTATCTAAAACTGTATCGGAATTATATTAAATTGTATTTGAGTTATATATATATATATTCATTCTCGCAAGCCAATGCTGTTTGCCATTCAAAACTAGTCCTGGCAGATCACTTATGCGAAGTGTGGAAGTTAGATGAGTCAAACTAGTAATTGACTTCACCAATTATGACTGCATCACCCGTGAGAACAGCGCAAATACCCGCCCCAATTTTATGGTGGATAAATGACTTTTGGGAAAATGCCAATATTGTGTATTTGAATAACTGCTTCTACTTGTAACTTCTATAGTGTTAACATGTCGATGTGGCTATCAGTCTGCAACTACAACAGTGTTATATGTATGGACGGAACATAGCTCTGACATTCACCCTCTTTGTAGTCTTGCCACCTACCTCTCCAATACAACCATGGAAGCTGGTATCCATCGCAACCCCATGAGCAACCATCACATTAGGGTCAACACCCCATGTACCAAGGGTCTCTTCAGATTGATAGTTCGACCACGGGACGAACCTGCAGAGGAATAATCAAAAGGCCTTATAACTTACTGTTTCCATTCTCCCTCTATTTGTTGACTTGACTTTAGTTGCTCAATATTCCTGTTACAATGGTCAGTGGTAACCAACTAGAGACATTATGTATCACTATAAGATATGAGTTACTACAAGTTGCAAAATTGTAATGCAAAATACAGTTTGACTGTGAACTACATTTTCAGACTGACGGGAACCGGGTAATACATTAATTTACACCTACATTGCTACTATCTCTCTCTATACATCTAATGTGAAATTTTATTTACAAATATTTGTGTGTCCCAAACTAAAAAAGCATTCAAGTCATCTAAAACTGTATCAGAATTACAGAAAATTGCATTTGAGTTATAGATATACAGGTGTATATAGATACATTCATCCTCGCAAGCCAGGGCTATTTGCCATGCAAAACTAGCCCTGACAGATCTCTTATGTGAAGTGTGGAAGTTAGATGAGTCAAACTAGTAATTGACTTCGCCAGTCACGACTGCATCACCCGTGAGAACAGTGCAAATACCCCTCCAATTTGATGACGGATAATCGACTTTTGGGAATCCCAGTAGTGTGTATTTTAATAATTGCTTTAACTTCCTAAACAGTGCATGTAACATGAGCCACTGTTGGTTGAAATTTGTTTTATTATGACCACCTGACCTGCCGCCAACCATTGATATAGTGAGCGATTTCAGAGACTGAGTTTAAATTCAGAGTTTCGCAAAGTGATCAGCCAGTGGGTACTGCTGGCTGGCACTGACGTAACCAGCAACAGCGACCCCTGGCACGCGAGGATGTATATATTATATTTGTCAGTTAAATATGACCGAGTTAGCAACATCCACACAAGGCATCTCCCTAGGATAATTGCAGACCTGCAAACTAAATACATACCTGTGTATTGCGCTGGACAGACACACCTACATTCTGTGCTGCTCATTTCGATGCACTGTCCATCAACAGTGCAGGGTCGCTTGACACAGGGTGTCACGTCACCACAGTCGACAATGTTACTGCTGGCAATCGCATCATCCACCACGTTAAATGTGTGACCCTTCAGAATCACCTACAGCAAGACAACTGTCATGGCAAGGAAATGTTTACAGCAGTTCCTCGTCACAATCTAATGTTTATAGCACATCCTTTGTGGCAATGTAATGTTTATATCACCATCTTTATAGCAATGTATTGTTTACAACAAACCCATCATAACAATGTAATGTTTACAGCAAAGCCTTCATGGTAATGTAATGTTTACAGTACACCCCTCACAGCAATGCACTGTTCACGTCACCCGCTGTGGTAATGTAATGTTTACAGTACACCCCTCACAACAATGCACTGTTCACAACACCCCTTGTGGTAATGTAATGTTTATAGCACACCTACCATAGCAATGTAAAGTTTACAGAACATCCCTTGTGGTAATGCAATGTTTACAGCACACCCTCCATGTTAATGTAATGTAATGTTTACATCACCCATTTGTGGCAATGTAATGTTTACAGCACACCCATCATGGCAATGTCATGTTTACAGCACACCATATATGACAATGTCATGTTTACAGCACACCACAACCCCCTGTGGCAATGTAAGAAAGTTGATAAAAATTATAACTATCTATCAACAATCAACCTATTAATATTAGATTGTATAGTGTTACCATGTCGATGTGGCTGTCAGTCTGCAACTACAACAGTGTTATATGTATGGACGGAACATAGCTCTGACATTCACCCTCTTTGTAGTCTTGCCACCTACCTCTCCAATACAACCATGGAAGCTGGTATCAATCCCCACCCCAGGGGCAACCCTCACATTAGGGTCAACACCCTCATGTTCCAAGGGTCTCTTCAGATTGAGCCCAACAGTTCAGCCATGGGACGAACCTGCAAAGAGGAATAATCAAAAGGCCTTATAACTTACTGTTTCTATTCTCCCTCTACTTGTTGACTTGACTTTAAGTCAAGTAGGCTGATTTATAGCTGATCAGAGGCAAAAGCAGTGGCTGAAGCTGTAAAGCCAGGGTACAAAAGTAGTGTACACAAGTTGTGTACACAAGTAGAGTACACAAGTAGTGTTTACAAGGAAGGAACAAAAGCAGGTACATCTAGACCAATGGGTTTGACCATTAAAGCAGCTGTGTGTGGAAATAAAAGATTCCTGCAAATGCGACACAAATAAACACACAAATAGGTAGAAGACGCATATAAAGGCCCATACTGTGAAGCTGCCTAGAATCCATGTTGTTGACTCCAGCAGTACACCAGGAATAAGGGTAATTAACCACATGTGTGGACAAGTACAACAAACATGGATAGATTTTATTTAGAGCAAACCTGGCATTTCAACAAGGATTTATTCTAATCATCTCAAAGAGAGAGAAAACTTATTTTATGTCCACAATGTAAGATAAAATAGATTACAACATTTATAAACTTTACAGCCAATCATCACCAGCTGTTATTCACGTATGATTAACCGATTTATATGGCTTTATGCTAAAAGATTCAAGGAGAAATTCTGGATGCTGAGAAATCGCATACATTTTCCCTACTTCCCCATATACAACAAGTGTCATATTACTTGAAAACATCAATAAAAAAACATTAGCTGCCCTGGCTATTGTAACTACTGACATTTCAACTGATGCATATGAAATGTGGCTAATGTAGGAATGTTCTTTCCCTAGGAACTGTTTATAAACACAAAATGTCTCTCCGTGTGCAGGTTAATTTGTCACAGCAATCGTTGAAATCACCAGTTCCACCACTCCAACGACATAAGAACTTATGTGGGAAGTATTTGTCAGTATTCGTCATCTCCAAGAATGCAGGTACAAAGCACAGCGGCAAGAATGTGGACATGTTAACTTGCACGATAAGAACTGGATTCTGCTATAGCAGAGCATGAAAAGCAGAGTAGAAAGTTGCTTTGCACATAATTTTTAACATTTCTCACATTTAGTATGTGCACTGAGTGAGCAAACTGTTTGATTCTTTTAATTAAAGATGTCACTTTGTAGAACACTGTAGAAGGTAACATTTTCAAAACATTATTACATCCATTATGTATTTATTTGCAAACACAGCTTTGTACTACAACAACACTGAAGTCTTGCTGCCTTCACTGGTTATAAAAAAAGCAAAAATGGATATATTAACAAAATATACAACCAATCAGGGATGGGTTCAAGTACTTGAGTACTTGTGTACTTAATTACAACAAGTACTGTACTTGGACTGGTACTTGTCATTTTGCTGAGTGCAGCACTTGGATTTGGACTTAACCATCAAAGTACTTGGACTTGGCAAGTACTTTTTTACATTTGTGTTAAGTAGTTGGGTCTATCAGAAGGATTGAAAAAAATGGCTAGAGTGAAAATTACTGTTTATTTATTCTTATTTTGTACAAAGCTTCATAACACAGTTCAAACAATTTTCAAAGAACTATTGAATCCAAGCGTCTGTTACACTGTCCCAGGCAGTCTTTCGCCAAGACATATGTAGGCTAACTGGTGAAAAGTTTCAATGGATCATGTTTGTGCGGTGCAACAAGAAATGACTGTTGAGTGCTGAACATCTCAATAGTTGATGCGAAATTCCCGTGTTTTATGTGTTGATGGCTTAAATAAATAATGAATAAATGCATAATACTGCTTTTGTGTTTTCACAGCTTTGATTTTCACCATTATGAAACAACGTAGCGTTCAATGTACTTGACTGTACTTGACTAAAATTGTCAATGTACTTGACTAAAATTGTCAAAGTACTTGGTATTTGTACTTGAGTTTTTCACAAAGTACTTGTACTTGCCTATATTTTTTTAGATGAGTAGTTGTACTTGGCAAAATTGTAAGTATTTGTACTTGTATTCAAGTACATTGCGCATGTATTTGACCCATCCTTGACTGGGACCTATATTATTCTTAATTATATATCAATGATTTGGATGATTATATAACAAGCAATGTATTGAAATTTGTGGATGATTCAAAATTGTTTAGAAGTATTAAATGTGATGGAGATAGACAGCATTTACAAGATGATCTTGACAGGTTGATGAAATGGTCTCAAAAATGGGAAATGTTGTTCAATTTTGGGAAATGTAAATGCCTCCTCCAAACAGGACATGGGAACGAAGATGTACAATATACAATGGGGGGTTCTGTACTAAGTACTATTGCAAAAGAAAAGGACTTAGGGTTAACCATTAGTTCTGATATGAAGGTTTCAGAGCAGTGCGGTATGGCTGCTTCAAAGGGAAATAAAATCCTTGGATTAATTAGGCGAAACATAACTTATATGAAAAAAGAGCTAATAATACTGCTGTACAAAACAATAGTTAGGTCTCATTTAGAATATTGTATTCAAGCATGGAGGCCATATCGCAGGAAGAAAATAGATATGTTAGAAAGAGTATAGAGGAGAGTAACTAAAATTATACAAAATCTGAGGCATCTTAGTTACGAAATACGCCTAAAAATGTGGTTTAACAACACTAGAGACCAGGAGTCGGTTTCATGAAGCGTACTTAAAGTTACGCAATTACTTAGCATCACGTGTTTGCGTAAACTCCTATGTTCGCTTATATTTAAAAAATCACGTCATTTACTAAAACAATCATCTTAGCGTTAAGAACGTTCTTAGCCGCTTCATGAAACCGGCCCCTGGAGACTGAGAGGAGATCAGATAGAAGTGTTTAAAATATTGAATGGTTATGAAAATATTAATAGAAATGGTTTTTCTCAGTTAAGAAAGATAGAAGAACCAGAGGACATGAAGTTACGTTAGTAAAGGAACAGTGTCGATTAGATATAAGAAAGTTCTCATTCTCACAAAGGACTGTAAATGAATGGAACAGATTATCTCCTGATTGTGTTGGTGCCAGTAGCGTGAATGTTTAAAAAAAAAAATTGCACAAAAGGGCGGAATACACGTAGATAAAAAGTACTGGACTCTCTATAAGCCAAAAGGCTTCCTTGTCTACCTGCCATCTAGAATACATTTTCTGGACGGCAATCTTGTTAAATCTTGTTATCATCATTACATTAGGAAACAACTGCACAGAAAATTAATATTGTGATTGTAACACATTCAGTGAAAACGTAAAAACATTGCAAGAGGCAAGAAAGTGAACAAACTAAATTATACACAAAAAGATGCCAAGACTCACAGTGAGAGATCAAAGACGAGAGCTCACAAAATTATCACTGATCCAACACACGCCGTTCAACATCTGTTCGAATAACTTTCTTCAGGCAGGTAATTCAAATATATCCGAGCTAACACAAATCGCTTCAGAGACAGTTTCTTCCCCCACGCCGTGGCTGCATTTATATTGCATTATTAGGGAATAAATATAAGCCTGAGCGACTGATTAATGGAATGGAATTTTGCCAAATGTGTTTTATTCTTCTTTTATGTGTTAATTTTATAGCTTAGCCTAGCAATGTTAATGGATAATTAATTTTTAGACAATTGTTCATATGACAGAATTTGATGTGACTGTATGTTTTAACACCAACACACATTCTAAATTGACATATATTTTATGTTTATCATGGCAATGCAGTATCTGTATAATCTTTATATTTATAAGAGAAGTGAGAAAACAGGAATTTGTACACTTATATAACAGACTCGAAGGGGCGACTCAGCTCACACGACAATCCTCGATAGCCAAGGGGGCAGTTGCACTGTTCCGCACCAAATGCCCTGTCTCGGCCTGTGTCACGGTTCTCAGCAATCTCAAGAGACATGTCTTGAATCCTGGGGACAGACAGACAATGATATGTATATTATATATATATAATATATATATATATATGTATATATATATATATGATCAGTTATCACGGTATTGTAATGGTGTTTATGGCAACCGTCTCTGAGAAAAGTGTCAAGGGAACCCAATTTTTATGTGAGTATCTTCATAACTAGGGCCGATATAGTGAAATAAAGGGTATTTTTCACCATTTTTGGAAGTTGTTACTTTAATACTATTACGCTAACATGAATTATACAATAACCAGTAATCATAAGTGTGTGCTTTGTTCTCCTATATAATGGTAAATAGTTCTAGTCTTCAAGAAATATCAGCGTTTTGTTGAATGGTTGTGTCGTGGGGACAACGTATGTGGTGGTGTAGTTTGGGAGAGTGATCCTAGCTATAGAGCAGCACAGGCTTTGCGGCACAAAGTATGTACAGTAAAACCTGTCTTAGTGGTCTGTTGGAACTTGGTCAGGACATGTTATGATTTAATAGTGTTACACGTTCTGTTGTGTCTGTAGTGGTCTGCTGTGACTAGGTCAGGGCATGTTATGATTTAATAGTGTTACACGTTCTGCCGAGTCTGTAGTGGTCTGCTGTGACTTGGTCAGGGCATGTTATGATTTAATAGTGTTACATGTTCTGTTGTATCTGTAGTGATCTGCTGTGACTTGGTCAGGACATGTTATGAGTTAATAGTGTTACATGTTCTGTTGTATCTGTAGTGGTCTGCTGTGACTTGGTCAGGACATGTTATGATTTAATAGTGTTACTCGTTCTGTTGTATCTGTAGTGGTCTGCTGTGACTTGGTCAGGACATGTTATGATTTAATAGTGTTACACATTCTGTTGTTTCTCTAGTGGTCTGCTGTGACTTGGTCAGGACATGTTATGATTTAATAGTGTTACATGTTCTGTTGTGTCTGTAGTGGTCTGCTGTGACTTGGTCAGGACATGTTATGATTTAATAGTGTTACACGTTCTGTTGTATCTGTAGTGGTCTGATGTGACTTGGTCAGGACATATTATGATTTAATAGTGTTACACGTTCTGTTGTATCTGTAGTGGTCTGTCGTGACTTGGTCAGGGCATGTTATGATTTAATAGTGTTACATGTTCTGTTGTATCTGTAGTGGTCTGCTGTGACTTGGTCAGGAAATGTTATGATTTAATAGTGTTACACGTTCTGCTGTGTCTGCAGTGGTCTGCTGTGACTTGGTCAGGGCATGTTATGATTTAATAGTGTTACACGTTCTGTTGTGTCTGTAGTGGTCTGCTGTGACTTGGTCAGGATATGTTATGATTTAATAGTGTTTACACGTTCTGCTGCTTTGGGGATCATGGTCCCTGTTATCAGCTCACTTAACAAAAACCATGTCATATAATAAAACAATAAACTACCACTAACATTATAATATTAGTGACATTTTAATATAGTGATTTTGTTTCATGTTGTTATAATTATAGTAGAAATTTACACATTCAATTATTTGGTTAAATTTAATTAATTATTTATTTAACTTATTAATTTAAAGTGTTTAATTATCTTTTAGACACATTTTATTTTTAACATCACTACTTGTAGAACAAATGCTTAATTTTATCTTGTTATTGCCTATGAGCAGCCTTGTTTAACTCAGGTATATTATGGTACATTTACTACATTGCAAATGACTACAAATAAAAAAAACATCCACAGTAAACTAATTATTTTACTCCGTATACAGCTACAGTTGTTTTAATAAATCACACAAGTAAACATACTATTATTGTTTGTTACAGTTAGTTCTTTGACAACCGTTTCCATCCCAAATATGTGTTCATGTGGGAAATGCTTGTCATCCACTTGGAACATGTTCACGGGAAAGGGTGCAGAAGTCTCACAGAGTCAAAAAATGACACATAGTTATGTCGGGAAACATGCTTATGAATTTAAAAGTGTGCATCTACACAACAGGAGCTAAGGCATGCATGGGTTGAAGATGAAATGCATTTGCACATTTTGTTATTTTGGTCAATTCTAGTCATACATATTGACACTTGAAAATTGAGAAGTCAAGTGACTGAAGTGAGCAACATCTTAGCTAATTCAATATCATACACTATAACATACTGAGTTGACCACAAAGAGAGGTTTGACTGTGCACAGCTTCAAATCCAGGCTGTTCTACATATCTATGGCATATATATATGCCGAAGGATAAAGAACTATGTCTGAGATAACTTGATTCTAGTTTTGACATATTGACTGGTTGCACAAACGTGCACAAGGTCCGTTTTTGGTACCTCTGTCTGAAAATCCGATGCCACCTTGTCTTCTCCTCCAATCATATACGCCGATTTGCATGTGCCCTGTGCATTGTAGGATTCATATTTTGCAATTTGTCTCACACTTTGATGATATATTTAGTAATAATTTATGTTTTTTATGATTAGGACTTAGTTTGCTGATTGCATGAACTGTAAGATAGCATTACACGCAAGAGACCAGACCTGGGGTTGAGTACATTTTCATGAGTATGAGTACTTTGATGATGGATGAGTACGAATACATTGCTGAGTACGAGTACAAGTACATTCTCATGAGTACGAGTAAAAGTACAAATACATTTAAAAAAAAAATATTAACACATTTTACATTTTATTAATTAATCTAATTTATATAACTCAGCACAAATGAATATGCAATGGCAGTTGATTTATTTTATTTTTTATAGGTTTGAAATTTATATTTTCTGATCATAGATTACTGGTTTTAGATGTCCATAATCCCCTTTGGACTTTTTAGCCAGGCTGCGGCCTCTACGGTTTCACCATTTCCGGAAGTGTGTCGACGAATAGAGGACTATCATGGCCGGTAGATGGCAATACTCTGACTAATTACATTGGTCACCTCTTTGAATGAAGTCCTGTCAGGTAGTTGGCCTTCGCCGTCGTGTGGTGTAGTACTCCGATTATCCACTAGGAGTCGCTATGCCAGATGTGATGTCATACCGGAAGTTACTTGAATGTCGTGACGACCTGTCATGGCGGCCTCTACGGTTTCACCATTTCCGGAAGTGTGTCGACGAATAGAGATCTGTCATGGTCGGTAGATGGCAATACTCTGACTAATTACATTGGTGTCCGTTGAGTGGCATTGGGAACGATGATGGTCACCACTTTGAATGAAGTCCTGATACAGTTTTTGTGTTAGGGGAAGTCACGTGATGTACGGTCGGTCTGATTGGTTATGCAAATGAGATGACGCCGAAAACTAGTGTATACAGTTTAGTGTTTCGGTCATAGCAGTTTTCAAATTTGTTTGCTATGGCAGTCTATACTAGGGAAGCTACGTCGGAAGTGATGTCACACCGGAAGTTACTTGAATGTCGTGACGACCTGTCATGGCGGCCTCTGTGCTTCGGGTATTCCCGGAAGTGTGTCCACGAATAGAGATCTATCATGGTCAGTAGATGGCGATACTCTGACTAATTACATTGGTGTCCGTTGAGTGGCGTCGAATGTCGCCTCTCTCATGGACGTGCACAGTTTTTGTGTTAAGGGAAGTCACATGATGCACGTTCGGTCTGATTGGTTATGCAAATGAGATGACACCGAAAACTAGTGTATATAGTCTTGAATGTCGTGACGACCTGTCATGGCGGCCTCTACGGTTTCACCGTTTCCGGAAGTGTGTCGACGAATAGAGATCTCTCATGGTCGGTAGATGGCAATACTCTGACTAATTACATTGGTATCCGTTGAGTGGTGTTGGGAACCCTGATGGTCACCTGTTTGAATGAAGTTCTGTCAGGTGGTTCTCCTTACATGTTATTGACATAGTCGTTTGAGTGGCTTTGGGAACCCTGATGGTCCCCACTTTGAATGAAGTCCTGTCAGGTGGTTGTCCTTACATGTTATTGACATAGTCGTTTTCTATCATAGCGGTTTTCAAATTCGCTTGCTATGATAGCCTCTACTAGGGACGCCACGTCGGAAGTGACGTCGCACCGGAAGTTACTTGAATGCTATGGCGACCTGACATGGTGGGCCCTATGCTTCCGATATTCCCGGAAGTGCGTCAACGAGTAGAGATTGGAAGTGTGTCGACGATGGAGTAGTTAGTACACACACACACACACACACACACACACACACACACACACACACACACACACACACACACACACACACACATTCACACACATTCACACACACACACACGTACGCACGCACACACAAGCACACACAAGCACACACAAGCACACACAAACACACACAAGCACACACAAACACACACGCACACACACACAGACACACACACTCACTCACTCACTTAACTCTAGATGTCAGGTGGACAAGGAAGCCTTTTGGCTTATCGAGAGTCCAGTACTTTTTATCTACGTGTATTCCGCCCTTTTGTGCAAATTTTTTTTTTAAACATTCACGCTACTAACACCAACACAATCAGGAAATAATCTGTTCCATTCATTTACAGTCCTTTGTGAGAATGAGAACTTTCTTATATCTAATCTACACTGTTCCTTTACTAATGTAACTTCATGTCCTCTGGTTCTTCTATCTTTCTTAACTGAGAAAAACCATTTCTATTAATATTTTCATAACCATTCAATATTTTAAACACTTCTATCTGATCTCCTCTCAATCTCCTGATCTCTAGTGTTGTTAAACCACATTTTTAGGCGTATTTCGTAACTAAGATGCCTCAGATTTTGTATAATTTTAGTTACTCTCCTCTATACTCTTTCTAGCATATCTATGTTCTTCCTGCGATATGGCCTCCACGCTTGAATACAATATTTTAAATGAGACCTAACTATTGTTTTGTATAGCAGTATTATTAGCTCTTTTTTCATATACGTTATGTTTTGCCTAATTAATCCAAGGATTTTATTTCTCTTTGAAGCAGCCATACCGCACTGCTCTGAAACCATCATATCAGAACTAATGGTTAACCCTAAGTCCTTTTCTTTTGCAGTAGTACTTAGTACAGAACCCCCCATTGTATATTGTACATCTTTGTTCCCATGTCCTGTGTGGAGGAGGCATTTACATTTCCCAAAATTGAACAACATTTGCCATTTTTTAGACCGTTTCATCAACCTGTCAAGATCATCTTGTAAATGCTGTCTATCTCCATCACATTTAATGCTTCTAAACAATTTTGTATCATCCACAAATTTCAATACGTTGCTTGTTATATAATCGTCCAAATCATTTATATATATTAAGAATAATATAAGTCCCAGTCAGGGATGGGTCAAATACATGCACAATGTACTTGAATACAAGTACAAATACTTACAATTTTGCCAAGTACAACTACTCATCTAAAAAAAAAATATAGGCAAGTACAAGTACTTTGTGAAAAACTCAAGTACAAATACCAAGTACTTTGACAATTTTAGTCAAGTACATTGACAATTTTAGTCAAGTACAGTCAAGTACATTGAACGCTACGTTGTTTCATAATGGTGAAAATCAAAGCTGTGAAAACACAAAAGCAATATTATGCATTTATTCATTATTTATTTAAGTCGTCAACGCATAAAACACGGGCATTTCGCATCAACTATTGAGATGTTCAGCACTCAACAGTCATTTCTTGTTGCACCGCACAAATATGATCCGTTGAAACTTTTCACCAGTTAGCCTACATCTGTCTTGGCGAAAGACTTTGCCTGGGACAGTGTAACAGATGCTTGGATTCATTGAAAATCATCATAGTTCATTGAAAATTGTTTGAACTGTCTACCCCAAAAGTGGACAATACAGGGGTGAGACCACATTAGATTTCCCCATAGGCAGCCATTATAACGTTTCCTTCATTTTCTGTAAATTTTAACCAACTGTTTTCTTTTAATTTCTACACCATATTTATCCTCCATTCATACACATGCTGTGCAAAATTCGTAAAATTCTCATACCTCAATTTTCCATAAACCACTTTCAAACCTGAAACCCCTTCATTTCTGCTAGAACCAGACAATGATCATACAGCAAAATGACACCTGTGTCTATACGCAGAAAAGCACAATTTGACAACTGTCATAATTTGACAGCTCTGGTACCACGCTGCAGAAAAACATAATTTCTACTCAATCGACACTATACAAGAACTCTCAGAAATTCACACAACCTGCATAATGCCATTTCTATTGGGAACTCTGTCGGTGGGTAATGGCGGACGAATCCTTAATGTGGTCTTACCCCAAATAGATTCGCCGAATACTGCAAATCTTCACAAAAGTGACACAGTGCTGAAGCAACACATACATCCCGATTATTGGTCTAGGGAAATTGAGATTACGACACCGAATATTAATTGAGATGTCTTCGAACCAGGCACCCGTCTGCTGAGGAACAATCTGTACTCTGCCATGAATAACATATATCAATAGGAACTCGGACCCATACCATAACATACTGAGTTGACCACAAAGAGAGGTTTGACTGTGCACAGCTTCAAATCCAGGCTGTTCTACATATCTATGGCATATATATGCCGAAGGATAAAGAACTACGTCTGGGATAACATGATTCTAGTTTTGACATATTGACTGGTTGCACAAACGTGCACAAGGTCAATTTTTTGGTACCTGTCTGAAAATCCGACGCCACCTTGTCTTCTCCTCCAATTATATGCGCCCATTTGCATGTGTCCTGTGCATTGTAGGATTGATATTTTGCAATTTCTCTCACACTTTGATGATATGTTTAGTAATAATTTATGTTTTTATGATTAGGACTTAGTTTGCTGATTGCATGAACTGTAAGATAGCATAACACGCAAGAGACCAGACCTGGGGTTGAGTACATTTTCATGAGTATGAGTACTATGAAGATGGATGAGTATGAATACATTGCTGAGTATGAGTATAAGTACATTCTCACGAGTATGAGTAAAAGTACAAATACAAAAAAAAAAAAATATTAACACATTTTACATTTTATTCATTAATCTAATTTATATAACTCAGCACAAGTGAATATGCAATGGCAGTTGATTGATTTTTTGTTGATATTATAAGTTTGTAATTTATATTTTCTGATCGTAGATTACTGGTTTTAGAGAGAGTTAGCACATGTCCATATAACAGGCTCAAAATCCCCTTTGGACTTTTTAGCCAGGATGCAGGCACCGGATTATACTAGTGTAGGAGGCAGTCTGACTTGAGCCACCTTACCTCTACAGAGGAAGACTGGCAGTTGTTCTTAGCAGTTAGCACTGTCAGCCAAGAGGCATGGTCGCCATTAGCCGTAAAAACACTGCTGGACAATAAACCTTGGTGGACTTCTGATGCTGCATGTGTAATATGCAGCATCATAAGTTTTATACTGAATATTTTTGTTACTTTGGATTGAATAAATTGTTACTTAATACAACCGTAGTTCACATTCATTCACATTAAACAACTGTTATTAGCCACTAAGTTTCCTAAATAGTTTTGTAAAAAGAGGTACACACTGTAAAGATTATTAATTTTGTTGGTCTTACTGAAATGTCCTATTACCAAATGTGTGGTTACCAGATCTTTAAAAATGACCATTAATTCTGATTATTTTGAATAGTTTTACCCAAATGTCCGATTACTGAAATGTCCAATTACCGAAATGTCTCATTACCAAAAAGTCTGTTGCCCAACTGTCCATGGCCAAAGTATCCTTTACCAAAACTTCTGGCTACCCTCCTGACTACATCAAAGGCATTTCCTGTCTAACTTGTGGGTTAACTGCTAACTGGCTCTTTATGGACATCCTGGTGGCTTAGTTAAACAAACAGGTTGATGGCCTGAACAGATAGCCTACAATTCTTGTTTGCTTAACAGGGTGTTTCTGACTGGAAAAAGATGCTGTCTGTTGCCATGTTTGGGTATCACGGTCATGGTTGTCAGAGAATGAGGGTGTACTATGTGTAGGGATGGTAAGGTGGTATTCTATCAGAAATAACAGTATTTAAAAAATAGTTGAACATTTAAATATTTCAGGAAAGTTTCATTTTTCAACTACAAATAATATATTTTCCTTAAGTACTCAGATGTACTCGTAAAATCTGTGTACAATGAGTACGAGTCCATGACCCATAAGTTTTATGAATACGAGTACTTCAATAATGTACTCGAGTACTTGAGTACCGAAAAATTGTTAGTGAAACAGCATCAGTGATTTATACATTCATAATATATGACTGCTTGTATAATTTACATTTGTTAACTTATATATTAAGCACTGTTGCATTAGAAACAACCATTCATTTATGTTATTGTTTGAGAGGAATTATTTTATTATGTAAATTGATTATGTACGATTGTTACTGTGTTGCAAATATTGCACAAATAAATGTTGTTAGAAAAGTTAACCACACAGTAAAACAGTATTATTCAGATGCATAGATCATAACATTGTGATATTTTAAATATTTGACAGAATGTATTATTTCTCAAAGTTAACTTAGAAATAAAATAACTTTTCTGAACATAAATGGGCTTCTTTTCCACCTTAACCAGGAATAGCATCATTTGACATGGAAAATGCATTATTTGACATTGTATTTTTCTGAAACAGAAAATCAGTGTACCTACGGGTATACGTACATGCATCATGTATATTTACTGTTAATTATTGGTAATTTCAGGGATTCCACATGACTGTTATTAATTTGCCAGTGTACCATGTTATAATGCATAAAGTTAGTATCTGGCCACATATTCATACATGTTTTAAATTTATTTATATTTCAAACGGACATCTGTGTTTAATTTGGATTAAATTGGTATTGAAAACACAGTTGCATACATACGCACACAATTACTTCGCTCCTACTTTTTTAATTTGGCTCCTAAAAAATGTAGATAGGAGCCAGTTGGCCCCTAGACAAAAAAAAACTTAGAGGGCTGCTATGGGCCCGCTACCGTCTCGGGCAGAGTGTAGGCGGAGAAACTGGACACAGCGTAATCTGGGCCCGCCACATCGGATCCCCGTGGGCCGTGGGATGTCAACTTGTTATTCTAATAGGCATGTTGTGTGATTTTGTTTCACGAATACTACATTCATTAGTTATATTACACGTGTAGTTTCTAAACTGGTTGACGTATATTGTATTACTTACTTGACAGGCATAGCAGATTTCTGATGTCAATAAACACTATTCCAGATATCCAGTGTTATTTGTGACCAATTCCTCGCAAGAATGCGACGTGAAATTTACTCAACAAACGGTGGCGCCACCTCACGGTGTCTGTATTATCGCGTCAACGGCAAAACATCATCGCAGAGCTACTAGAGTACTGACCGCACGCGGACAGTTTGAAAAGACCTTTTAGCCAATGGGGTATACCTAATAATATTACCTATAAATCGGGTATGAACATGCTTTTTTGACGGATTATTGACAAAAGGCGTGACCAGAAAAAAGGGTCACCGGTGACGATGGGGACTGATCACTTGGGCAACTAAGAGATACACCTAACAGCGTGATCGCGTGTGATTGTGACATAATTAAAATGTGCCGAGTCTCATCATTTTATATTTAACAAGATTACCACCCAGAGAATTAACTCTAGGTAGCAGGTGGACAAGGAAGCCCTTGGCTTATCGAGAGTCCGACCTTTTTATCTATGTGTATCCCGCCCGTCTGAGGTATGTGTCGATTTAATTTTTAAACATATTCACGCTACTAGCACCCACACAATCGGCAGGTAATATACCTTACATTAGGATACCTCGGTTCCTCAATGATCAGATCTTCTTCTTCGGGGTCTAGTATTAAGAGTTTGTGTTTTCCGGTTCCAGTGTTTAATGTTAGTGGGGCTTCATAGTCGTATAATATCTCCTGGGTTGACCAGAATTTGTCAAGGCGGTTTTTAAATGAATTTATTGATTTTGCTTGTATTACTGAATCAGGTAAACTGTTCCATGGTTCAACCACTCTAAGCGGGAATGCATTTTGTCTTATGTTTAGTTTTGCTCTTTGGTTGAACAGTTTAAGGGAGTGTCCTCTGTTACTGGATCGTGATGCCACATCCTCCTACTTAGGAAGGTTTGGTGCAGATTTGTTGTCGTATATGTAATGCATTATTTTATACACTTCAATCATGTCTCCTCTTAACCTACGATATGTTAATGTGGGTAACTTAAGTAATTTTAGTCTTTCAGTATATGATAAGTCCCTCATACCAGGTAGTTCTTTTGTGGCTCTTCTCTGGACATTTTCTATGGCTATTTTATGTTTCGTCTTAAATGGATACCATATTGCTATTGCATAATCTAGGTGGGATCTAACCATAGTCTTGTATAGTGGCAAGAAAGTGTATGTATCTAAGAATTGAAAAGTTCTTCTGATTACTTTTTGTCATTCTGGTTGCTTTATTAACCACTTGGTTGATGTGATCATCAAAAGAAAGTTTTGAGTCAATAATTACTCCTAAATCTTTTTGTTTGTCTGTGGTGACAAGAGCATGTTTGACATTATTTGTTGCCATAAAATATTTACTTTCACCAATATTATTTTTGCCCAATTTCCATGTGTACACATTTATCAGGATGGAATTTTAACAACCACTTGTCGCTCCATTGTTCTAGTATGTTTAAATCATGTTGAAGTACATCCTGATCATCTATATGTGTTATTGTTCTAAATATCTTTATGTCATCAGCAAATAGAAATGTATTTGAATTTGTTAGATCTGGGAGGTCATTAACATATAGAACAAAAAGTAAGGGTCCTAGAACGGAACCCTGGGGTATCCCTGATATTACCTCTTTCCAGCTAGACTCATCTCCATTTACTGAAACTTTTTGTTTTCTATCTGTGATGAATGATTCTATCCAGTTAATCAGTTCTTCTGAAATGTTGAAGCTTTTTAATTTGCTAATTAATCTTTTGTGTGGCACGGTGTCAAAGGCTTTTTTGAAATCCATATATATAACATCAGTATGGTTGCCCTTATCCATTTCTTTAGTCCAGTCATCTATTATTTTGATTAGTTGTAGAACTGTTGATCGGCCAGATATAAATCCATATTGTTTTTGACTAAATAGATTATTTACTTTCATGTAGTTTGTAATGTGATTTCTAATAATTTGTTCCATACATTTACATACTATGCTTGTTAAACTTATTGGGCGGTAGTTACTAGCTAGTTTCTTGTTTCCATTTTTATAAATTGCTGATATTTGAGCCTCTTTCCAGTCATTGGGAATGCAGGAAGTTTTAATCGACGTTTCAAAAATTTGTTTTAAGGGTTGACAAATACTTGCTGACAACTCATTTAGTAGCCTGGCGCCTAGTCCATCTGGGCCAGGCGATTTGCTTATATTAAGTTGTTTTAACGTCAGTAGTATTATATTTTCAGTTAGTTTTAATTTGTTCATCGCATGTTTATTGTTTACTTTAGGTATGGTTGGTATAGGCCCTGACTGTTCTTTTGTGAATACACTGGAGAAATAGTCAGCAAGTATATTTGCTTTTTCTTCATCTTCATTTGTTGTTTGAGATTTTAGGTTGGTGGGGTCTATGTTCAGTTCCCCAATTCCTTGTTTGATTGTAGTTTTTGATTTATAATATTTCCAAAAGACTTTGGGGTTTTTCTTGGTCTGGGATGCTAGATTTCGTTCAAATTCCTTTCGGAGCTTTCTGGTTAGAGCTCGGATTTTATTTCTGCTTTTACAATACTCTAGATATTTTGTTCCATCCCTTGTTTCCATGTATCTTGTCCATAATCTGTTTTTACGTCTAATTAGTTTCCTTGTATTAGCATCCAGGGGGGAAGTTCCCCTTTCTATTATTTGGAACTATTTTTTGAGGTACATACTTATCTTCTAATGAGTTTAGTACTGTTTTGAAGATTTCCCATTGACCGTTAACATTATCCTTACAGTCTTTAAATTTGTCTTCCCAGTTAATATTTGAACATTCTATTCTCATTGCATCATAGTTTGCGACATTATACAGCTTCCTTTTTTTAGTGTAATTACTTGTTATAAAGTTGCACACTATTCTGAATTTGAGTACACAATGGTCACTTTTGCCCAGAGGGCTAAGGTACTCTAATTCTCCTACATTATCTTCGTCATAGAATCAGATCTAACAGGTTTGTGTTAGTTGTGCCTCGTCCTCTGGTGGGGTTTGACACGTGTTGAACCATGTAGGTGTCTCTAAGGCATTCCACAAATTTGAAATTTAAATTGTTGGGGTTATTTGATTTGGTCGTCCAATGATTCCAATTTATTTCAGGGAGGTTGAAATCTCCAGTAATTACGATGTGAGAGTATTGTTGTTGTGATATTGATCTGATCATATTTAGAAGTTCTACATTATTTTCTTCAGATCCCCCATCGCTTCTGTATATGCATCCAAAAAGAAGTTTATTTTTATTCTTTAATTTGATTTCTATAAATAAGCATTCTTTGACAGTTGTGGCTAGGTTTATGTACTCTGCATGCAGGGAATTTAGCACATATATTATAATACCTCTTCCTTCGGTATTTTCTAAATTTTTTGAGAATAACATGTAACCTTCTAAGGAAAATTCTGGTGTTGTTACAGAACATTTGGGGTTTTTGGGTTTTACTTCATTCATTGCTATTATGTGGGGTTTTAGTTCTTTGATTCTTTGTTCAAATTCATTTTGTTTGTTTATTAATTGGTCAGCATTGGTGTAAAAACACTGAATGCTGCCTATCTCATTAAGATTATGTTTGTTTACGTTAGTTTTCCCATCTGTTGTTCTAGGTGGATATGTACTTTTTATTGGCTTTTCCTTATCTTTTTTATTCTTCTTTCCCATGGTGGGCCCCTCACTCTGTACAGGTATTCCCCCGACTCATCTGCTGCTTCCTGTCTCTTTGCTTCTTCATAGAGCTTTTTAGATTCTTCTCTTTCTTGTTTGGTTTTGTCGTGGTAAATTTTTTTATTTTTGAACTTATCATTTTCCTTGATGTGATGGAACTTTCGAAGAAGGGTGCGTTTTTTGTCAATGTGCGTTACTGTAATCAGTACTGGTCTGGGGCTGTTTGCATTTTCTTTGGCTTCCCCGAGCCGTCGGATTTCTGTGATGTCAGTGTCTGTAAAGTTATTGTCTATTTCTGTGCAGATTTCTAGGATTTGTTCTTTGTCATGTTGTTGTCTTGTGGTTTTTAGTTGTGATGTTGTTTCTGGCAGGTTGAAAATGATTACATTGTTTAATCTTTTTTCTCTTTCTTTTGTTTCAGTGTTTTGCTCCTTTACTTGTAGTTGTACTACTTTTTTCACTTCATTTGGGTTAATGGTTGGCTTTGTTTGGGCTTGTGTTGGGCTGTTTTCTTCTACCTTGGATTCTGAGATAATTTCTCTCACTCTTTTCTCGTCGACTTTGGATCCAAGTTCTTTTTCTATTTCGTTTATTCTGTTTTCCACTTTCTTTAGGAATTGCTCGCACCTCTCCTCACAGCTCTTTTCATTTTTGAGATTTTTCATTACTTTTGAGTCACAGGGTGGACAAAACCAATGTATTTGCTGTTTGTCTGTCACATTAGTTTATATTCTTTATCGTTTATGTCCACACATTCAATACAAAAATGTTTCTCGCAGAATTCGCACTCTAGCAGTTTATGGTTTGGTCCTTTGAAGTTTTGTTTACACCCTGTGCATGTCCAAACTTCATCATCAACAGTTTTCCACCGAAAATCAGTTTTACTTTTTGTCCTTGGTTTTTTGTTGCAGGTTGCCATGACCTACTTTAGTTTTATATCCCTTATGATAATATTTATTTAGTATTTTAGAGTTGTGCAAGGGATCAAGGCAGTGCTGGGAGAAGATGTTGAGTAGTTATAGAATGATGCCCAGGGCGACTCTGGGTTTAATGAGTTGCCTTGATGAACAAGCCAGATTAGTATAAAGTGAAGATTTGTGCAGGATGGTTGAAGAAATGTGTTTATGTCTAACTAATTAATAATGATTATGCCTACATAATTTATAATGTTTGTCTACATAATTGTATTGCCTTTAACAAAGATTGTATGTTAAGCGTTGCTTAGGGTGCTTTCTTATGTTTACTTTTAGTTGTGGCGGGAAAATTTTGAATATGAGTTGCGTTATAGTTACGATCCTAAGGGTAGAAGTTTTCTATTTCTGTTATTAATAACAGTATGGGGTTTGAATTGTGCTGTGGGTTTAAGTATTTACTGAAAGAGCTTTGAATTTGTTCGTTTATGATGAGATTTAGTGCCACTGGTGTTGCTACGTATGCGCCTTGTAGTTGTTCCATTCATTTACAGTCCTTTGTGAAAATGAAAACTTTCTTATATCCAATCTACTCTGCTCCTTTGCTAATGCAAGATCATGTCCTCTAGTCCTTCTATCTTTCTTAACTGAGAAAAACATATTTCTATCAATATTTTCATAACCCTTCAATATTTTAAACACTTCTATCTGATCTCCTCTCAATCTCCTGGTCTCTAGTGTTGTTAAACCGCATTTTTTAGGCGTATTTCATAACTAAGATCCCTCAGATTTGGTATCATTTTAGTTGCTCTCCTCTGCACTCTTTCTAGCATATCTATGTCCTTCCTGCGATATGGCCTCCATGCTTGAATACAATATTCTAAATGAGGCCTAACTATTGTTTTGTACAGCGGTATTATTAGCTCTTTTTCCTTATACGTTATGTTTCGCCTAATTAATCCAAGGATTTGATTTCCCTCTGAAGCTGCAATTCCGCACTGCTCTGAAATCTTCATATCATCACTAACGGTTAACCCTAAGTCCTTTTCTTTTACAGTAGTACTTAGTACAGTACCCCCCATTGTATATTCTACCTCTTCGTTCCCATGTCCTATGTGGAGGCATTTACATTTCCCAAAATTTAACATCATTTGCCACTTTTCAGACCATTTGATCAACCTGTCAAGATCATCTTGTAAATGCTGTCTATCTCCATCACTTTTAATCCTTCTAAACACTTTTGTATCATCCGCAAATTTCAACACCTTGCTTGTTATTTCATCATCCAAATCGTTGATGTATATTAAGAATAATATAGGACCTAATACTGATCCCTGTGGTACCCCACTCAATACCGATTTCCAGTTTGAAGCCTCCCCATCAACTACTACACGTTGTCTTCTGTCAATCAGCCATTGTTCTATCCAGTTTATTATACCATTTCCTATGCCATGGGCCTTTAGTTTAAGCAGTAATCTTTGATGTGGTACTTTGTCAAAAGCTTTTTGAAAATCTAAGTAGACGATATCTACTGGTGATCCCTCTTCTACCCACTTAGTGATGTCTTCCAAAAAACATAACATATTTGTTAAGCATGACCTCGCTTTAAAAAAAAACATGTTGAGATGGGTTTATCAAGTTTTGTTTAACAAGAAAATCCACCATGTGATCTTTAATTAGTCTTTCTAATAATTTACAAATCACTGATGTTAAACTCACTGGTCTATAGTTCTCTTGTTTCTCGAACCTTTTTTGAATAACGGTATAATGTTTGCTTCTTTCCATTCTAAAGGAACCACTCCCTCTTCTAATGACAAGTTGAAAACTGTTGCAAGTGGTATGCTAATTTGTTCTACAATTTCCAATAGTAGTTTGGGTGGAATACCATCCACTCCAGGTGATTTATTCTCCTTCATAGCCCTTATTTTCTTAGCTACCATTTCCGGGGTTACAATTAATTGTCCTAAATAGTCTGAATCTGCCCCCTTGAACTTAGTCTCTGGTATTGGCAGTGAACTAATATCTTCCCTGGTAAACACTGAACTAAAGTACTCATTCAGGTCTTCTACCATTATGAATCCCTCCGATATTATATTTCCAGCACTATCTTCTAGAGGACCGACCTTATCTTGAACTTTCTGTTTGCTTCGAACATACGCATAAAAACTCTTGCTGTCATGTTTTATATTACTAGCTAATTGTTGTTCATAGCTTCTCTTTGAATTTCTAATTTCAGCTGTAGCTTGGTTAAGTGCTTCTTTATAATTGTTGTAGTCTTCATCATTTCCAGTACATCTATATGACTTCCACATCATTTGTTTATACTTAATTTTTCTAATGGCTTCTTTCGATAAGTGTTTCTTTTTGGACCGTTTTCTTTGTTTTTTGTCGATTATGCACTTAATTTCACTCTTTAATATATTCCAGCATTCTGTTGCCGTCTTATTTTTCAGTGTCTTATTCCAGTCTATCTTTGCTAAATATTTCCTCATGTCCTTATATCTTCCTTTGTGGAAATTTCTCCTATACTGCTTTTTGATATTCCTTTCTGATTTTACTTTGATGGTAAAATGTATCTGGTTGTGATCGCTACTCCCCAGTGGCTCACATATCTTGACACTGTGAACTAATTCATTCTGTGAGGACAAAACTATGTCTAACACATTCTCACCCCTGGTTGGTTCTAGCACATGTTGAGAAAGGAATGTATCTTGAACTAAAACTAAAAACTTGTGGTCCTCTCTCCCCATACTCTGTATAAATTTCCATTGTATATGCCCATGGTTAAAATCCCCCATAATAATACAGTCCCGTTTGCTTACTTCCCTTATAGCATTTTGTATTTTTTCATTCTCTTCTATGCTCATGTTTGGACTTCGATAAACTAACCCAACTGTTAACGTTGAGTTTCCTGTAACTATGTTACACCAAACAGCTTCTTCGCAATCTGCTTCTCTTTCTAATTTTATTTCATAATCCTGAATATATTCTTTAATATATAAAATAACTCCACCTCCCTTTCTTCCTATTCTATCTTTTCTAAACATTACATATCCCGTCAGTCCCAATTCAGCATCTGATATATCGGTGGTGGTCCAGGATTCAGTTATACCTATTATATGAGGGTCAACATCTTCTACCATAATGTTTAGTTCATTTCTTTTGTTTACTATACTCCTTGCATTTAAACAAACACATTTATATCCAGCTTCAGAAGAGTTTTCCAGACTGTTATTTGTTGATTTATTTGTGCTGTCTTTATCTATGCCTCCATTTTCAGGCTTTTCTGTGAGTACCCCCTGTGAATCTAGTTTAAATAGATGCAACCTGTCCCACTGTCAACAGATTGCAGCAGATTCTCTGAGAAAACTGCTGCCCCCTTTCCACTAAGATGGAGGCCATCTCTCATGTACATATCTTCCCTCCCAACAAAGTATCCCCATAAATCTATGAATCCCACCCCCTCTTCTTCACATATCTGCTCATATGTTATTTGTTACACATTATAAAGAAGACAACTTGATTTCTTTGGTTGGATATCGGATCAATATTATAATAAATATAACGGAAATGTTACCCCCATTCGATGTCACATTCTGCAACCCCACCCAATTGACTACATATTTATGTCTGATCCGATACGATGCTGGGCATGTGAGTAGGGCATACGATGTGTGTGCTACCAACATGGTCACGAAAGCGTTTAAATTTGCCCCATCCCACCCAACATAAAAGTTTAAGCCCGAGCATTCGTGACCATGTGAATGAAGCACTTGAATATACGACGTAATGATCATCCAGTCATCCATCATTGGTAGGTCTAATTTAAGCACGATTTGGATGACCTGGGCCTCACGCTTGAGACGGCCGAGCAGCTGGCCGTTGACCGCCTCACCTGGAAGGCGATGATAAAGGATGTGGTATGACCTGTACGCCTGGATATCCGGCAAGAACCCTAAGTCAAGTAAGTCAAGTGCACACACGCACGCATGTTCGCACACTCACGCGCGCGCGTGCAGACATAAATAAATTTTATCGCGTGGAGGCGATTATACAACGTCGCACGGTGGGCAAGAGGAGGGGGGGCGAGGTGCTAGTGAAATGGTGCGGGTAACCTCCTCCTTCAACAGCTAGATCGATGCTAAGGTGGTTGTGACGTATAAAGGGTAGTCCAGTCAACCCGTCACCGTCAGTCGGAGTACGGACGAAGTGAACGAGGACGCGCACAATAACGTTGGGAGCACCGAGTCGCGTCACTGGCGTCTCTGCGGTAACGAACAAACATTCACGCTCACATTTAATGCGGAGGGGGGGCAGAACATTAATTATGTCTGAACCCCCCCTGGGGGAAATTCCAGGAGGCAGCTGCCCCCCGATCCCGCGCCTATGGTGTTTTATTTTATTTTTATTATATATGCTATATGTATACGCCGCACGCACACAGAGACACCCGTGCACATTCACAAACACACACACACACACACACACACACACACATACACTCAAACAAACACACACGTGTACGGATGCACACACCCAGCCACTTTTTATTCTCCGATAATGCCTGACCTCAACTGCCAGTTGCAATGACTCCAGCAGATGTCAATCAATTTTGTCTACCACAACAAGTTCAGGGGTCATGTTCTAGTTAGACTTCTTGTCCGCTGCACACGAAGAAAAATGCAGTGTATTTTTGAGAAATGATTTTTAAAAGTGCATTTGAGTAGGGAGATTTTCATGTGTGATTGTAGAAGGTATTGACTGTAAAATGGTGGATTTCTAGATGATTTTAATAAGCGGAAGGATATTTGGCAACAATTTGTCTGTGTGACCTGTTTGCGGAGTAATTCTTGCCGGTATTTATAAATATTGACGGGTGTCACACATACAGGCATTTTATGAGAGCTGGAAGTATGCAATTTGTGTTCAAATCTATCGGCATGTCAGTGAGATGATAATAACAGCAGGTGAGGAGTTTAAGACATTTTATAGGTCACGGTTTCTTATAATCAGACAAAACATTAACATGGTCGCCTATTGGAAAACCAACAGTGGGCTGACCCCAATAAACACCCTGGCAACGGAAGCATGCTATTGTCATTGCACAATCATGGAAGACTAATTTTACTTGAAATATCTTGAAACAGTCACTGATAATATATGTATAACAAAACAACAGTTGAACGGGACAAACCGTTTTTGTATATTACAGATTTCTCATCAGCAAGTCCAAATCACAGTGTTGGAACACATGTCTTACAAGGGGGGTGGGGGGTGTATGCTACTAGTTAAACCTGAATTTGCAAATGTGTATGAAAATGAACCAATGACATTGCAGCAGGGTGATCCATCAATCTTTTTTGTTTATTTCTGCTAGTTAAACACATTTGAAGATCTTGTCATTGACCCTAATGAAGCCTGATGACAGTGACTAGCTGTGGCTGTAGCCTGAGCCTGTTATCAGATACTGTCTACTGGCAGGACCTTCTGGCCAATCAAGCAAGTGGCATTGTTTTCTGAATGTCTGCTAATTAGGCTGTGTAATATTATGTAACTGAACTGCATAAGACATCTGGCCTTTTGAGAATTCATACCCTAAGGTGACTTTTTGTTGATTTTTACCTTTGTAAATAGGGCACAAGGTCATAAAATCAGTATCAATTTGAATGTAACATATATAACAACTCGCTGTATTGAATATCCTTATAAAACACATATTGTACTTTTTGGAAAACTGTTATAGGAGTTCATACGTGCCACCTGAGAATGTTGTGCTAGATTAGAAATTGTCCGACAGTGAAATGCTTATTCACACGGTGCCCTTTCAAGTAGGGTGGCTCTTTTGAAATGTGTATAAAAACAAACACGTGGATGAATTACAAAAAAATACCACACAGTGTATGAGATAGGAGAGCCTATCAAATGTTGTAGTTTCAACATTTTTCTCCAAAATTGCCTTGCCTACATGAGGTTATGTTCTAGTTAGACTTCCTCTCCGTGTACGTACGAAGAAAAATGCAGTGTATTTTTTAGAAATGATTTTTTTACGAAATTCACATGCTGTTACATAAGTGCATTTGAGTAGGGAGATTTTTGTGTGTGATTGTAGAAGGTGTTGACTGTAAAATGGTGGATTTCTAGATGATTTGAATAAGCGAAAAGATATTTGGCAGCAATTTGCCTGTGTGACCTGTTTGCGGAGTAATTCTTGCCGGCATTTATAAATATTGACGGGAGTCACACATACAAGCATTTTACGAGAGTTGGAAGTGTGCAATTTTTTTTTTAATCTATCGGCATGTCAATGAGATGATGATAACAGCAGGTGAGAAGTTTAAGACATTTTGCATGTCATGTTTTCTTATAATCAGACAAAACGTTAACATGGTCGCCTATGGGAAAACCAACAGTGGGCTGACCCCTTCAACACGTGGCTATTCCTAACACAATATCATTAGTGGGGAAAACCTTGGGGGGAAACCTCAGTAATAGAAGTGTCTGTCAAATCGTATTGAAATAAACCACGTTAGTGAAAAAGTCACATTTCTAAGCAAAAAACAAGCATCTGGTGACACTTGTGTTATCAGCAACAACCAGGAAGTATTACTTAATGTAACTTTTTATAAAAACTACAATACTTACAAAGCCATAACTTGGCATATGAACTCGATTTGTGTTTACCAAAAATTGCACTGGATGGTTTCATGTTTGGTGAAGGGGTCGTGCCAAAAAATGCAGTATGGATTTTTGCTGTCTTTCAACATTGTAACAAAATGTTTATGAAGCTGTATCAAACTTAATATGCATTTGTTTACCAAAAAAAAACCGTGTGAATGTCAATAACATGTTTGTACTTACAACAATACAAATTTTTCTTTTGGGGAGTTTCTTAAAATGAAATGCAATTTTTTGGGTGATTTACATATTTTTTTTATTGTCTTTAAACACGTTTAAATATCACTAAACCACATAAAAATCAATTCTTCTGGAGTATTGTTTAATGTGTTAGGCATTGTCTGAGAAAAAATTGTTACTTTATCTTCAAAACATTTATTAATTTGATTTCAATCAAAACAAGCATGTCATAGGCCATCCTACCACCTTAATCGAGCAGAATCATAGAGTAAATCAACATAGCAAAAACTTAATGTAATAACAGAACTCAACAAAATAAAAAAGACTTCCCTGTACGCATGTGCTCTTAACAATGTAGATATTTTGCATAGTATCTTAGTTTAGTCGTCTTAACGACGTTATCGTTAAGACAACTAAACGATGTTGCTACAAACCTGCGATTTTGGAGGAATATAAGTGACTTTGTGGCATAATTTTGTGCCGGTGCTGAATATATCGCGAAAGAATGAAAAAAAATGGGCGTACGAAATAGCTGAGGCGGCAATTTTGGGCTAGGCGGCATAGCAAAACGGTGAGGCGGCCCACCTCGCTTGTCATTTACCAGGGGAAACACCTGACTTGAGAAGCCACCACTTTCTCTTAACCCAAAAAAAAAAGAAATCCACCATTTTACAGTCAACACCTTCTACAATCACACATGAAAATCTCCCTACTCTAATGCACTTATGTCACAGCATGTGAATTTTGTTAAAAATCATTTCTAAAAAATACACTGCATTTTTCTTTGTACGTACACGGACAGGAAGTCTAACTAGAACATGACCCCATGTAGGCAAGGCAATTTTGGAGAAAAATGTTGAAACTAACACATTTGATAGGCTCTCCTATCTCATACACAGTGTGGTATTTTTTTTAATTCATCCACGTGTTTGTTTTTATACACATTTCAAAAGAGCCACCCTACTTGACAGGGAACCGTGTGAATAAGCATTTCACTGTCGGACAATTTCTAATCTACCACAAAATTCTCAGGTGGCACATATGAACTCCTATAACAGTTTTCCAGAAAGTACAATATGTGTTTTATAAGAATATTCAATACAGCGAGTTGTTATAAATGTTACATTCAAATTGATACTGATTTTATGACCTTGTGCCCTATTTACAAAGGTAAAAATCAACTTGCATATTAAGTTTGATACAGCTTCATAAACATTTTGTTACAACTTCATTATGAAGGGCACCATATTAGTGGGACTAATTTCCTATACTTTACACTATATATGGAACTAATTTGGGACTGTCCTAGAGTGACCTAACTTGCAATGTTGCTATATTAATGAGGTGACCGTAAACAGAGGTTCAACTGTAACTATATCACATGTGTGGATGTAGATTCTAATTCGTTTAAGGCTATATTTTACCATTGTAACTGCCGATCACTAACATTGTGTACACTGTTTCGAAAGATGTGTATGTCAAAATCCGGAGTGTCTGTTTAAATGATAATGTACTTCCAACCTAACTGAAATCCTGAGATGTTGTCCAGTTAGGCAAACTATTATAGCATGAATATCCCTTCCCTAGACTTTATTCTAGCTGTTGTGTAGCAGTATGCTTAGAATGACGTCTTCCTTATTTGTTGTCTCCATATCTGCTCTGGTCCTATTTCTATATTTGATTGCAGAGGCATGTTTATTGTGCTTAACTATCCTGCTGACATCAAAAAGTATCTTGGCTCTCTCTCCTAGGAGGGAACTTAGAGAGGAGGTGGCAATGCAGGATCTTTCATAAGTCACCTGCACAATGTGACATCATTCTACTCCCTCAGCTGTGATTGCAGAGGCATGTTTATTGTGCTTAACTCTCCTGCTGACATCAAAAAGTATATTGGCTCTCTCTCTCCTAGGAGGGCATTTAGAGAGGAGATGGCAGTGCAGGATCTTTCATAAGTCACCTGCACAATGTGACATCATTCTACTCCCTCAGCAGATAACATTAAGGGTGGTCTGATAAGATTGCCTTAAGTATGCCTCTCTAGGGATGTAGAAAGTTGACTGTTATACATAGTGGACAGGGACACATGTCACGCACACACACAAGCACTCGATCGCACACGCACAAACATGCACACACATGGTGTTATTCTAGTGGATGTAGCTGGTTTTTTTAATGCTTTTGGAATAAACTTTGGAAATATTACAATTTGTTAGTAAGACTGATGCAGAGACCCCCCACACTCATGTAATGGTTGATCAGACTTGCCCACAGAACTCCCTCCATACTTTATAGATGGCCCCTTACATAAAATACACGTATGTTAACTGTCAGTTAAAAATAAAATTTGAATTTTTCCAATATGTAATACGAATTTGGTTTTCTGTTACAGGAGCGGGCTGGCGGCTTAATATAGCAAATGAAGATATATACAGTTGGGAGCTGAACACTGAACAAGTTGGTTTATATGTTTTTTCACATAGTTTCGTAACAAGTATATATTGTATTATTTTTCTGTCAAATGATACAAACATATGATATTATCTCCTTTGTGAAACATTAACATTCTTTTATCAAATTTCAGATACATGTATGTACCATATGACTTTTCCAACAATATAAACAATATATTTGTGACTGAATGCTGTTAGAGTATTGTGTTGTAAATGCAGCCATACTACGTCATTTGTTTATTTAAAAACTGTTGAATTGTGTTGTTTATGACAATAGTGTTTCAGTGTTGTGTGTGGCAGGTTCGATCGCTGCTGGGTTCCGGATCCAAACACTACTGGTTGTGCACACACACTTATTTCATTCAATAACTTCAACCGTTTACAATAACTCCATCTAAGTCAAGTTAATTCAACTTAAACAACTATTGGAAATAGCACAGCAAATTAGCTTGCCACATATAACATGATAATGGCAGCTAGGTAGGAAGTAACTTCAGAAGGCTGAGCTGAATCAGTCGTGAAAACAAGGGTGGAACCCAAGTGGGATGAAAATGTAGGAATTTGTACAGAAGTAGTTTTAAATTCACAGAGAAAACCCATCAACAAAGGAGTATTTAAACCTCAAGAGGGCATGAATACAACACTTCACCCCGCAATATCGCCCATTTGTATATATCATAGCACACCAACATGTGATGCAAATGTTGTCTGTGCTATGCAGTGAAAAAATGTCTGGAGGAAAGGAGCAGTCTTACATGGTTTCTACAGAAAGACGTCAGCAGGCGACCATTTGCTTAATGTTCAACAATTACAACTGTACTCTAGTATGAGAGGCTATTACGCTGATACATATATCTTCTGTTGTGTTTGCCAAGGATAGGTGCAGTATGCGGATGGGTACTGCTGTAATGGAATAGTCAATTTTGCAAGTTTTAAATGTGTTTTAAATGTGTAGTTGTTTGCAAACTTTGGTAATGCCAAACTGTATAAAGAAAATCAAACGAAATTAATCATGTATATTGCAAGGTATATTATGTTCTGACGTGATGGATTCTAGGTTATCAGGGTTTTGATAAAATGTTTGTAACAAATTTATTGACATATCTATAACTATGTACACACATGCTGAATAATACTAGGCAGTGGTAATCCGTATGACAGCAATATTTTTAGACAAACATGTATATTAAAACAGGCATTTCTCTTTTATTTTACCTCATGATCAGAGGCAATGAGTGACTAGTCTTTTTGTTTTCACTTCTCTAGATTTAAGTATGAATCGGCTTGCTCTTTGCTTAATTAACATAATTGCCAGGTCTTGATGTGTTTACCATAAAGGTGTATTATATTCAACAATACGTGGCCAGTAACATCTCTACTGTTATTGCCACCTTGAGATTTTAAATACAAATTTTAAAAGACAGTGTTATTGAATGTGAAATGTTTGAAACAAGTTCAAGGTAGGGAATAACAAATTAATGCTCTTCTTTAGGAAACATTGTTTCTTTATATAAACATCAATAATACACAAGTTACTATTGATAGTATACATATTTGAATCATGTCAACTTTCTGCTTATTACCCCCAATATCAACAAAAACCCAACATTACCCAGCAAAATGTAGATCTACATCTTGGAACCAATGAGCATCTAGTTTTCACCTGGTCAGATATCCACAGCTAGACGAGCATGTCGATCAATCTTTAAATAATTTACTACTTAAACCTAATGTTTCATTACCGCATGCTTTTGACATTTTCATTATAACACACTGGCATCTAAAATATGAGGCAACAATGGTGTATTTTGAACATAGATATCATTAAACCACACATGGTTCATCCAACTCTACAAGATTACAGAAGCAGGCATCGGACATGTTAAATGTGCACATTCTAATGAAACACATCACAAGATTTCTTTCCCCTACAATTCTGTTTCTGTGTGGAAAAATATTCAATATTTGTATTTCGCATATTTGGCATTTGCACTCAATAAATACTTTGTATCAGACCATCAATTCAGTTGGCATGATCTAGTGGTATGATTCCACATAATTATCTTATCTCTCCATCAAAGTAACATAGCTTTGTGAATCTGACCTTCAACATTCAAGGACAACAATTTAATGCTAGAAAATGTGTACAAATCAAGTTAAATTACAAATTCATATATACAAGCTAATGGTACAATTCATTCAGACATTATTTAACCTGCAATTTCGCAGACCTGATCTACACATTTCATATCTCTGTAGCTACACACAAGTTTATAGTGTCTAGATTCTGTTGGAAATATTGAAAATACAGTGGTTGTTTCTCTTAGTTGACTTGGCTCCGTTGCCTAAGTCAAAATCTACTCTTCAGCATTACATATTACAGCATCAGGCCTAGCAGAACCAACCAACCAATACTCCAACATCTCCCTTCCTGTTGCATAGGCATTCACTTTCATGACATTTTGTTTGCCACTTCTCACGATTTCCGATACTTAATAATTTTATCAGTCATATAATAGATCTTTTTTATTATAGACATTTTCCAACCAGATGACCCAAAAAATGCTTTTGTTTCAAATATTAACCAGCCGAATGAACTTTGTTGTTCTTGTTGAGTTACTAAGTTTCAAATCAAGTATCAACCAGCAGAGATATATAATTTTAATCAGTTACATTTCCGTTAATAAAACTAATAAAGTTGACATAATAATAGATTTTTGTTTAAGAAAATACTGCCTGCAACACTGGCCCCAAAACATAAAGAAACAAGAACAATTTAGAGATATATACAATGTAGAAGTTTGAGTTTGTTGGTTTTGAGTAGCCCGAAGATACACTGTGGCAACTGGACGGTCGCAGCAATGAGGGGTGTCAGGGCACCATGACATACCCCGACATCGACAGCAGTGATGTCAAGGGGTCCCTTGCCCTGGATGTACAGGTTGCTGACACAACCCTGCTGCACCTTCTCGTGCTGGCCAAATGTCATGCCGTCCAGGTTAGGCACGACGCCTGAAGCATAACAATCACTGTCAACCCTCTGGCAACACTGGTCGAAAACACTACAGTTAACCTATCCACACGTGACCTGTTGCCTAGCAAAACCTATATATAACCATTAACAACATTGTTGGCAAAGCAAAGCTTGACGTAGGTCATGTGCAAAATTCAATTGTTATGTAAGTAAAACCGCGATGTAGTGGATACCTCAATTATTACACAAAATAACAAAAATACTGGTCTATCAGAAGGGATAACTTGGTAATTTGTATAGTGATAATTTTCATGGTTAGGTAAGAAACCAAGTGCTTAGTTGGGTATTTTGTTTGCATCATGGCGCTACCCACACAGATGCAACAGATGGTTTCAAGACGTAATTATATGAAACATTTGATGAAGATTGCATAAATTGGGACAGTTGTATGCAATGCCATGCATGTTTTCGGTAACTGTTCCTTGATACATTTTTAAGTACAAGATATTTGTGAAACTTACCAATATACAAGTTGCCGCGTGTGTTCAGCATGCGTCATACCACTCCAGATTCTTCCTTTACAAAGCTGAATTCGTTGATCTCAAAACTTCCTTTCCTCCCAGTTCTGAAATCAACAACATCATCCATATTTATCTACTCATACCATAACTAATATAAGAAATACCTGGGTTTTATTTTTAAACTGAAAAAAAAATGCTTTAAATTTCATATTGTTTAAAGTATGATCTATAATTAGCTATTAATATGATAAAAAATCTGTATGTTTAAATGTTGGGAATCTTGCATCACCATTTTCTAACTGGAGTCTTCAGTTGCCACCATTTTGCAAATAACAGATATTCAAACCTATTTTGTTTTATTAAAATAAGTGACACATCACTGGAATCGAACTATGGAAAAACAGAATAAATGATGAGAAGTAATAATTTGTAAAGATTGTTAAGGACTGTTAAAATATATAGTAACCACATTGGTTTCAATGTATTCATTAACTGGATTTAACTTATTATTATCTTAGCTTACTTTGATTAGTTTGAAATTAAACTAATTTACTTAATTTAACTAGACTTTTCTTACACATTTTACATTGGCACCATCTTTGAGCTGGTTTAAATCCAGATATACTGTGCATTATAAAATGCCTACTTTATTATATATGAAATATAATATTGTTCATGGCTCAAAGATTCCATTAGATTGCAAAAAATTAACTTACTTTGTTTAAACATTTGCTCCAAAGTTTATTTCTTGCTGTTTAATTTACTATTTAATTACATATGTGACTGCACTGGCGTGACGTGCTATGTGCCTACATAATATCTAGTAACCCTTGTAGCACATTTATCTAGGTGCATATACTTGCAGCAGACTATGTTCTCTTTAATGTGTATGTAGTTTAATTCAAAAAACAATTCTTGGAGTATCATATAGTGAAAATGCCACAAACACTACATTATTCTGGAGAATAAATAGTTCTATGTCAAGGTTCATAACCGATCAGTATCCTAAACACTTCATACATGACCTGCACACAGCAAACCAGGTATTAAGTCGCACAGGTCTATTTTGTACACAAACCAAGAATAACTGTGTAAATCATGTTCCATCAATTTTAAGATTTTGGCATAAATGCATACTTTATAATCTCATATTCCAATGTCCAGTTTATTTTCCTTGACAAGTAATCCAAAACTAATAAAATACATGCACTTATGAACCCACATTTAAAAAATCCCAATAGATAATATCAGTCAAAATTACCTTGTTTCTCAAAATATCCTTTTTTTAAAGTTTGCTTCAATTTTAGTAATAAATCAAAAACTACTGAAGATATTTCAATTTAAAGCTCAAGTCCAGTAGAATCCAAATAGGTACAAAACTCAATTTCACAATTTTGCAAGTGTGGCAGGCCATATATGTAAAGCTTGAACATGTTCCTTTGAAAGGCTTGTACACAATCCTCTGCAAGGCTAGTACATTATCCTCTGCAAGACCAGTACATGATCCTCTGCAAAGCTTGAACATGATCATCTGCAAGACTTGTACATGATACTCTAAAAAGTTTATAAGGGGTCCTATGTGAAGTTGGGATATATTTGCTACGACAAAAACTGGTATGTCAATATTTGATGTGGTCCTAACATGGTAGGAATGTATAATAACAGAACTGCCTTGGTCTTTGTAAGGTGTCAATCTCATTAATGGTCTTACAGGAATGTTGAACTTGGCACATACCAAGTTCAAGAGGAGTTGGATCTCGCATGGGTTGGATCTAACATGGGTTGGATCTGGCATGATTTGGATCTCCCGTGAGTTGGATTGCTCATCAGTTGGATCTGGCGTGACTTGTATCTATCATGTGTTTGATTTGTCATGATCGTGGATCTTTCACGAGTTGGATCTCTCATGATTTGGATCTCACACGGATGGGTCTGGCATGAGTTGGATCTGATATGACTTGGATTTCTTGTGAAATGGATCTCTCATGAGATTGATCTGTCATGAGTTGGATCTATCATGTGTTCGATCTATCATGAGTTGGATCTGACATGGGTTGGGTCTTGCATGAGTTGGATCTGTCATTAGTTCGATCTGACAAGATTTGGATTTGTTATGAAATGGATCTGTCTTGAGTTGGATCTCTTATGAGTTTGATCTGTCATGAGTTGGATATTGGCATGAGTTGGATATCTCACCGCCGTTGATGCTGAGTGAGATGTCCTGCTGACTGCGTTCAGCTACGATGGTCATCCACATCCCTGGCTTCACTGTCTCCGTGCTCTTCAGGATCGCCATCCCTACAACAACAGCCACAATCACCAAGTGGTACCTACACGTAACAACAGCCACAATCATAAAGTGGCACCTTCACGCAACAACAGCCACAATCAACAAGGGGTCCCTATACGTAACAACAGCCACAATCACCAAGGGGTAAATACACGCAATAATAGCCACAATCACCAAGTGGTCCCGACATGAAACAACAGGCACAATAACCATGTGGTCCCTACACGCAACAACAGCCACAATCACCAAGTGTTCCTACAAGCAACAACAGCCACAATCACCAAGTGGTCCCTACATGCAACAACAGCCACAATCACCAAGTGGTACCTACATGCAACAACAGCCACAATCACCAAGTGGTCCCTACACGCAACAACAGCCACAATCACCAAGTGGTCCCTACACGCAACAACAGCCACAATCACCAAGTGGTCCTACAAGAAACAACAGCCACAATCACCAAGTGGTCCCTACACGCAACAACAGCCACAATCGCCAAGTGGTCCTACAAGCAACAACAGCCACAATCACCAAGTGGAACCTACATGCAACAACAGCCACAATCACCAAGTGATACATACATGCAACAACAGCCACAATCACCAAGTGGTCTTTACATGCAACAACAGCCACAATCACCAAGTGATACATACATGCAACAACAGCCACAATCACCAAGTGGAACCTACATGCAACAACAGCCACAATCACCAAGTGATACATACATGCAAGAACAGCCACAATAACAAAGTGATACATACATGCAACAACAGCCACAATCACCAAGTGGAACCTACATGCAACAACAGCCACAATCACCAAGTGATACATACATGCAAGAACAGCCACAATCACCAAGTGGTCTTTACATGCAACAACAGCCACAATAACAAAGTGATACATACATGCAAGAACAGCCACAATCACCAAGTGGTCTTTACATGCAACAACAGCCACAATAACAAAGTGATACATACATGCAAGAACAGCCACAATCACCAAGTGGTCTTTACATGCAACAACAGCCACAATAACAAAGTGATACATACATGCAAGAACAGCCACAATCACCAAGTGATACATACATGCAAGAACAGCCACAATCACCAAGTGGTCTTTACATGCAACAACAGCCACAATAACAAAGTGGTACATACATGCAAGAACAGCCACAATTACCAAGTGGTCTTTACATGCAACAACAGCCACAATAACAAAGTGATACATACATGCAACAACAGCCACAATCACCAAGTGGTACCTACATGCAAGAACAGCCACAATCACCAAGTGGTACCTACATGCAAGAACAGCCACAATCACCAAGTGATACATACATGCAAGAACAGCCACAATCACCAAGTGGTACCTACATGCAAGAACAGCCACAATCACCAAGTGGTCCCTACATGCCAGAACAGCCACAATCATCAAGTGGTACCTACATGCAACAGCAGCCACAATCACCAAGTGGTCCCTACACGCCAGAACAGCCACAATCACCAAGTGGTACCTACATGCAACAACAGCCACTATCACCAAGTGGTCCCTACATGCAACAACAGCCACAATCATCAAGTGGTACCTACATGCAACAACAGCCACTATCACCAAGTGGTCCCTACACGAAACAACAGCCACAATCACCAAGAGGTACCTACACGCCAGAACAGCCACAATCACCAAGTGGTACCTACATGCAACAATAGCCACAATCACCACATGGTCCCTACATGAAACAACAGTCACAATCACCAAGAGGTACCTACACGCCAGAACAGCCACAATCACCAAGTGGTACCTACATGCAAGAACAGCCACAATCACCAAGTGGTCCCTACACGCCAGAACAGCCACAATCACCAAGAGGTACCTACATGAAACAACAGCCACAATCACCAAGTGGTACCTACATGCAACAACAGCCACAATCACCAAGTGGTACCTACACGCAACAACAGCCACAATCACCAATTGGTCCCTACACGCAACAACAGCCACAATCACCAAGTGGTCCTACAAGTAACAACAGCCACAATCACCAAGTGGTACCTACACGCAAAAACAGCCACAATCACCAAATGGTCCCTACACGCAACAACAGCGACAATCACCAAGTGGTCCTACAAGCAACAACAGCCACAATCACCAAGTGGAACCTACATGCAAGAACAGCCACAATCACCAAGTGATACATACATGCAAGAACAGCCACAATCACCAAGTGGTCTTTACATGCAACAACAGCCACAATGACAAAGTGATACCTACATGCAACAACAGCCACAATCACCAAGTGGTCCCAACATGCAACAACAGCCACAATCATCAAGTGGTACCTACATACAACAACAGCCACAATCACTAAATGGTACATACACGCAACAATAGCCACAATCACCCAGTGGTACCTACACGAAACAACAGCCACAATCACTCAGTGGACCCTACATGCAACAACAGCTACAATCACCAAATGATACATACATGCAACAACAGCCACAATCACCAAGTTGTACCTACATGCAACAACAACCACAATCACCAAGTGGTCCCTATATTCAACAACAGCCACAATCACCACGTGGTCCCTATACGCAACAACAGCCACAATCACCAAGTGGTACCTACATGCAACAACAGCCACAATCACCAAGTGGTACCGACTTGCAACAACAGCCACAATCACCAAGTGATACCGACATGCAACAACAGCTACAATCACGAAGTGGTACCGACACGCAACAACAGCCACAATCACCAAGTGGTACCTACATGCAACAACAGCCACAATCACCAAGTGATACCTACATGCAACAACAGCCACAATCACCAAGTGGTACCGACACACAACAACAGCCACAATCAGTATGAGTCAGTATGACCTTGTTTCAACAACAGCCACAATAACAAAGTGATACATACATGCAAGAACAGCCACAATCACCAAGCGGTCCCTACATGCCAGAACAGCCACAATCACCAAGTGGTACCTACATGCAACAACAGCCACAATCACCAAGTGGTCCCTACATGCAACAACAGCCACAATGACAAAGTGATACCTACATGCAACAACAGCCACAATCACCAAGTGGTCCCAACACGCAACAACAGCCACAATCATCAAGTGGTACCTACATACAACAACAGCCACAATCACTCAGTGGACCCTACATGCAACAACAGCTACAATCACCAAATGATACATACACGCAACAACAGCCACAATCACCAAGTTGTACCTACATGCAACAACAACCATAATCACCAAGTGGTCCCTATATTCAACAACAGCCACAATCACCACGTGGTCCCTATATGCAACAACAGCCACAATCACCAAGTTGTACCTACATGCAACAACAGCCACAATCACCAAGTGGTCCCTATATTCAACAACAGCCACAATCACCACGTGGTCCCTATACGCAACAACAGCCACAATCACCAAGTGGTACCTACATGCAACAACAGCCACAATCACCAAGTGGTACCGACATGCAACAACAGCTACAATCACCAAGTGGTACCGACACGCAACAACAGCCACAATCACCAAGTGGTACCTACATGCAACAACAGCCACAATCACCAAGTGGTACCGACACACAACAACAGCCACAATCAGTATGAGTCGGTATGACCTTGTTTCTCATAACATCACATTTTAAGTTTACTTCAATTTTGGTGATAAATCAAAAACTACAGAAGATATTACAATAATGGAGGTATCATTTTAAAGCACACAATCTGTGGGATCCAAAAAGGTATAAAACTCACTTTCACAATTTAATACCCACTTCGCTGAGACAGGTCCCATATGTATATCTAAAGTGTAAACTTGTTCAGTTACCAGTGCGTCCTCATAAGGCTTCAGTTCCTTCAGTCTCCTCAGTGCCTTCTCATACGCCTCCTTCACATGGGCCTCTATTGCTTCGTGTCTGATGCACACAAACACATGGAAACAGTCAAACAGGAATCTGGCACCAATCCCATCATAATCAAGCTAGTGTGTGTGTGTGTGTGTGTGTGTGTGTGTGTGTGTGTGTGTGTGTGTGAGCATGTGTCTCTGCTCCTATGTGTTTATTTTATCTAACTTCCTCATCGGTCAAAGGTTTTTTTTACCAGTTTTAGGGTTTGTACCAGACATTAGACGGACGTAATTTGATTATTCACAATATTACACATGCACAGGATTCGAACTCAGGTTCTCTGGACATATCACATGAAAACAGTCAAAGTCTATTTGTACACTAGTATCCACCAATGTTAATAGCCAGGTACTCATTCATACAACTGAGTGAAATGGAGCAATTTGGAGTGAACGAACTTGCCAAAGGTTTGACATGGCAGCACAGGAATTTGAAGTTCCTCGTTGTTCAAGGATTTTTACTGGTTTTATGGTTTATACCTTATATTATGTGGATGTAATGTTTTCTGGAACTTTATGTGTCCAAGGTGAGAATAGGAGGAAAATGACAACGACATAAATAACACTGATGTGATGTATTTAGTGACGGCGATAGATTCTCAAATATTGACGTGGGTGGAGATATACAAACAATACTAGACCCTCCCACTGTCACTGGTATATCTTTTGCTCATATTAATGTAAACGGTATTGATGTGGGTGGAGATATACAAACAATACTAGACCCTCCCACTGTCGCTGGTCTATCTTTTGCTCATATTAATGTAAATGGTATTGATGTGGGTGGAGATATACAAACAATACTAGACCCTCCCACTGTCACTGGTCTATCTTTTGCTCATATTAATGTAAACGGTATTGATGTGGGTGGAGATATACAAACAATACTAGACCCTCCCTCCCACTGTCGCTGGTCTATCTTTTGCTCATATTAATGTAAACGGTATTGATGTGGGTGGAGATATACAAACAATACTAGACCCTCCCACTGTCGCTGGTCTATCTTTTGCTCATATTAATGTAAACGGTATTGATGTCGAGGGATGAACAGATGAAATGAGACAACTTTTTCATCGAAAGCCTTTCGACATTATTGAAACAAAACTCACAAATGATATGCACACTAGCAAGTTTGACATTGGTGGATATGAATTATTCCGAGTTGATAGGAAGAAAATGGGTAAAAAGCCAGGAGGAGGCTGTGCTCTTTATATTAGAGACAACGTAAACTTTGAAGAAAAACCAGATTTGATACCACAAGATCTGGAAGGCATTTTTGGAATAGTCCCATTCAAGAACAAACAAGATTATTATTGCAAGCATATACAGACCTCCAAATGAAAAGATTAACAGGTTTGATAAAATGGATCAGCTACTAAATAACTTTAGTTATATACTAAGCTGGAGTTCATCATCAATGGTGATCTTAATTGTGATTTATTAAAACAACCGTTAGAAAATCACACTAAGCACTTTGTAGAAACATGTATGTCACATCAGTTAACTCAGCTTGTTAAATCCACCAGAGTAACATCCACAAGTAGTACCTTGATTGATGTGATTATGACTACTGAGCCTGATAAGATAGTGAAGCATCAGGTCATATCTGATAGAATTGCAGACCACTATATTGTCTACTGTGTCACCTCTTATAAGCCCCATGCACCTACACAGACTCGTAGAACAGTGGAAATGAGAAATTTCAAAAACTTTGATAAGGAAATTAAAGATGATATTAAAATGAAACATTATTTTGAAAAATAGCACATTCTAAGGGATTAGAAATATTTTGAGAAATGTGTAGGCACTTCAGAAATGTTGTTTTGAATTCTCTCAAGACTGCAAAGCGGGCTACTACACTGGTCTAATCCTGGAAAATAAGAAGAAACCAAAATTAATGTGGAAATGCCTAAAAGAACTCATGCCAGGAAAATCCAAGTCCAGCCCCAAAGGTGTACGTATTAAAGGTAAAAAAATTACTGATCCAAAATGTAAGGCCAAAGCATTCAACAAGTATTTTACATCCAGTGGTCAAGAATTGACAAGTAGGCTTTCACCAGCTGCTTCATTCACTCCACCTAAATCACCCGAAATACCTGCTTTTAATTTCCCTACTTGGTTTTATTGAACAACAACTAAGGAATATGCCCAAAAATAAATCTGTTGGTCTGGATAGACTGCCTGGCAGGCTACTATGCGTAGCAGCACCAGTCATATCACAACCACTCGCTTTCATTCTAAATCTCTCTCTGACATCTGGCAAGTTTATCACAGAATGGAAATGTGCAATGGTGCTACCACTTTACAAATCAGGTCTATCAATGGAAACTAACAACTACAGAACAATCTATATTCTACCCTTTTGTGTAAACTACTTTAACGTTTTGTTCATAGTTCTTTTACAGATTATTTGGAAGAGCATAAACTTCTCACGAATGCCCAATCAGGTTTCAGAAGATTGACTCCACTGTAACTTCACTGCTAAATGTTACAAATTGATGGTTAAAAAACATTGATAAAGGACTTGTAACGGGAGTAGTGTTCATTGATTTCCGGAAGGCCTTTGACACTGTGGACAGATATTCTGCTGACCAATCTTAAAGGATTTGGGGTTACACACATTGAACATAAGTGGTTCCTGAGCTACTTCACTGGTAGAGCACAATCAGTTCTGGTGGATGGCCATCTGTCTGATCCTTTGCCTGTGAATGTTGGGGTGCCCCAAGGTTCAATCTTCGGCCCCCTGATTGTTTCTGCTATACTGAAATGATCTACCTACAGTCACCGAATCCTGCAATATAACCATGTTTGCAGACGACACTGAAATTGATTCAGCTACAAAACCAGGGTGTTCGGCTCAATTAGAATCTAATATCAACAGTAATTTATGCAAAGTCAAACAGTATTTTGATATTAACAAACTTAGTATTAATGTACAGAAATGTCAATAGATGCTAATTGGCACTCATCAGTCCATTGCCAAGATGGCTGATGTTAGAATTCATATCAACAATGAACCACTTAAACATGTATCGGTAGCCAAGTACCTTGGTATGTATATCGACTCAAACCTAAAATGGGACGACCACATTAACAGCATGATTCCAAAAATGTCATCCAAAATAGGAATCCTAAGACCTCTCCGTAAAATAGTATCAATCGACATTCTCAGGCAATTATGTAATGCAATAGTTCTACCACAGTTTGAATATGGACATGTAATCTATGATTCAGCCTCAGCACCAACCAAAACTAGATTACAAAAACTACAGACCAGAGCTGCTAGACTCATATCTGAGTCTAGTCCTAGGCAAAATAGAAATACTATGTTTAAAACACTAGGCTGGTTATCACTACAGCAAAGAAGGGATTTTAATAAATGTGTTCTTATGTACAAGTGTGTAAATGGTCTAGCACCACAATATTTGTGTGATATGTTTAAATCAAATAGTCATTTTTACAATACCAGAAATGCCTCTCAGCTGAAACCATCCAAAGCCAAAACTGCCTACTATCAACACAGTTTCAATGTGTCCGGTTTGAAATTATGGAAAAACTACCAATTGAAATTCAAAACAGCCATTCTGTTCCATCCTTCAAAAAGACCCTACACAAATATCTGAGTGCTAAACCATCATTTTAAATGTACTTTGTTTTTATCTGTTTCTTGTAAGTTATGACTACTTTATATACTTTATTTAGTTATTTTTTTATTTCATGCATTCTATTTATTATTGTGTCTCATAAATTTATTAGAGTGTCTCATAAATAAGCACACCGCCAATGATGTATCACATTCTGACTCACCAAGGGCTTAGCCTCAGACCCGTCTGTCCATCTTCAAGGTTGGCAGATGACTGGCCTAGACAATTTATAAGACTGGAGGGGCCAGCTGGCCACTAGATTAACTAACAGTCCCATGAATACAGGACCACATTAATGGCTATCATTGGCAGTGAAACAAATCAAATGGATCAATATAAATTAAATAAATGGCTCAAATGAAATGACACGGGTTTGTTGTTGAAAACTAACCTGACCAATAGTGGCTGTGACTGACGTGACTGGCTTCCACACAAGCTGTTCATCTGCTAAAAGGCATACTTTTAATTAATTCAAGACTGGCAAAAACTTATTTCTGGCTAAGGGCCTGTGTCTCACCCATCAGTGGGATGGAGAGCTACCTCCTCATCAGCTTCAGGATCCTCTCGGTCTGAGCGTCCTGCTTGTGTTGTTGTTCCTGGCTTGTCACAGCCCCCGGCGCAGGCTGCAACAGAGAGAACAACTGTCCATGTCACCAGGGACTGCTTCACTAAGGTAAAGAACTCAACGAGAAAATCCACCACTAAACATAATCCTTGTTACATTGAAGAAGCTTTTCAAAATGCTCCGTATCGAGGCCAACCTTACCCCAACGATCCTCTTAACGCAGCTTTCCAAAAACTTCTGTCACTGAGACATTTGAAAGTACCATCAACAAGTTTGTTTTAAAGAAAGAAACATTTCCTCTGCTGTTTCTATCTTAAGTGCTAGTTTTAAGTAAACTATTTATAGCAAAATATGTATGAAGTATTATGTGATGAGTGTTTTTACCCATTTTTATTGCAGCCTACAATGTGTTTTAACTGATTTTATGTGTATTATCAATTGTATTACTACCATATCAATGTGCATCTAAAGACAAATTTCCATTTTTAATGCAATGCTAACGTTGTTGTATGAAGTATTGTGTGATGAGTGTTTTAACATTTTTTAATGCTGACTAAAGTGTGTTTTACAAATTTTACATGTATTACCTTTTATTATTGGCATTTCAATGTGTATCTAAAGAACATTTTCTGTTTTTAATACAGTGCTTTAAATAGACAATAAAGTTATTGAAACAGGAGAACAACACCCACCTGCAGCCCAATGAGTATATATAGAGATTTTTTTTTCTTCTAAAGCAGTGTTTTAAATGGACAGTAAGGTTATTGAATCTTGAAAGACAGCCTGCAGCCCAGGGAGGACGGCTGTTTCAAACTCATGGTATGTTTCCCAGATCTGGGCGCCTTTACTCGGGTGGAGATCCACAGATGTGATGGAATGCTCAAACACAGTGCGGATCTTCTGCATACCTATGCACGATCACAGACCATAAGTCGTTGGAGACAATCTATTCTGCGAGATCGCGTCCGTCAGCGCGAATTGAACGATGGGTTCTGCGTTTGCAACCGTATAATTTCACGGTGAAATACGTACCCGGACCCATGAACATCGCGGATGCTTTGTCTAGACTGGCACAAGTGAACAAATTACCTACCAAAGTGAAACATGAACCATGCAAAGTGTCAAAGGTTGCAGATGAGTACATCTACTTCGTTGCAACTAACGCGGTACCTCAAGCTTTGATAGCACGAGAAATTGAACGGGAATCAGCAGCTGTTTCAGATCTGAAATCAGTGAGACAATTCCTGAAAAGTGGTGACCCACGAACGTGCCTCCAGGATTACAAGTGGGTGAAAAATGAACTTTCTGTCGTAGGGAAAATGGTCCTACGTCAAACACGAATAGTGATACCCAAATCACTGAGGAAACGTGTCACAGAGTTGGCGCATGAGGGACATCAGGGAGTAGTAAAAACCAAGAGTAGACTACGCGAAAAAGTATGGTGGCCAGGAATTGATGTGGCCGTGGAACGAACCATAAGATCATGTCATGCGTGTCAAGTTGTGACACCACAGTCAAAGCCAGAACCTATGCACCGTACAAGACTACCAGATGGTCCATGGCAAGACTTGGCGCTTGATCTGATGGGACCGTTCCCAAATGGAGAACACATATTTGTTGTGACTGATTACTACAGCAGATACCCGGAAGTCGCGATACTGAAGTCTACTGCGACAGACAAGCTTATCGGGGGTCTTGAAACGATGTTCGCGACGCACGGATTACCTATGTCCGTGACGACTGACAATGGGCCAAACCTAGTGTCGGCAGAGTTTGAAGAATTTCTTCATACCAATGAAATCAAGCATCATTCCGTGACTCCGCTATGGCCACAGGCTAATGGAGAAGTAGAGCGTGCCAACAGAACTCTACTGAAGGCTATTAGAGCAGCACAAGTCGGAGGACGAAAAATTCGCACGAAACTACCTTCCTTCGAATCCAACAGCAACATGACAGATGAGGGTGTACGCGATCGTGGCACTAAATTGAAGATGAAAGGGAAAGAGTATTCGGATGACCGAAGAGGTGCACGGGAAAGTACCATTAAACCGGGTGACAAAGTTCTACTACAACAGAAGAAACAGAAGAAACTAACCCCGGCATACGAACATGTGCCTTACACAGTTACGCGTAAACACGGTAACCAGGTAGTGATTGAATCACGTCTGATGGTGTGCAATACAAGAGAAACTGTTCGCCTGTGAAGAAGTATGTTCCCCCCAGACATAGCTCCACGAGATGATGAAACAGACAATGACGCCGAGTCGGAGTATATTCCAGACTATATTTCTGTTTCAAGTAATGAGTCATTGGTGAGACAAGATTATCAACCCGAGGCTGCCGATCATGCCAAACTGAACATTGGTGATCGTAGACAACCCCGTGAAAGAAGAGAACTCGAGGCTGCAGATCATGACAACCCGAACATCGGTGATCGTAGACAACCCCGTCAAAGAAGACCGCCTCAGTACCTGAATGACTTTATTTTAAAGTAATGAGTGGAAAGTGGAAATTCTGAGACTGATTGTGTTTACAGATTGATCGTAATTAACGAAATGATGGACAATGATGATAATAACAAGTATCTCTTTATTTGGTAAACATTATCCAGATCACGTAAGCATAATAATTACAAAAGAAGAACTGTTGACCAGATGGACGTTAGATATGAACGTTGAGAAAACATGTTTCCAGTTTGAATAAGGGAGGGATGTGGTGTCTACTGTTAAAGACCGCTCCCCTCCTCATGTAATTAAGGCCTGATCCCTGGGCGGAAGCGAGGAGTAGAAATACAGAGTTAAAATTGGAAAGCACGTGTTTGTGTGAGTCTCTGTATTAATCAATGTTTAGATACGACACAATTGAATACACTACAGCATCCAAATTTAATTTTTTTCACAAGTTCTTTTTATATGGAATATGTTTGAATTAGTTATTATTTCAACCGTGCCTGCCAGTTGGAAATACAATTTGAATTCTTCCAATATGTAATGCAAATTTGGTTTTCTGTTACAGCCTACAGGAGCGGGCCGGTGGCTTAATATAACAAGCGATGATATATACAGTTGGGTGTTTAACACTGAAAATGTAATATATCACTAATAAATATGAGTTACTACAAGTTACAAAATTGTAATGCAAGATACAGTTTGACTGACCTACAATATATTTAGGCTGACGGGTACCGACTATAATAAATTAATTTACACCAACATTGGTACTATATATATATCGCTCTACATCTAATATGTAATGTGAAATTGTATTTACAAATACTCACCTGTCTAAGTCATTCCCGTGCATACTTAATGTACAAAACAATATGTAAGACAGTAAAATTATCTAAAACTGGGTCTGTACGTGTAATCTAAAACTAAAGCTGCATTCAAGTTATCTAAAACTGTATCGGAATTATAGAACATTGTATCTGAGTTATATATATATATATATATATATGTCCAAATTAAATATGACAGAGTTACTGAATAAGTTGCCAACCAGTTGTAGGAATGTGTCAACTAGTGACACACGTTGGTGAAAGAAAAGGAGCTAGGCAGAGTAGGCCGGTTTATAGCTGATCAAGGGCAAAAGCAGTGGCTATAGCTGTAAAGCCAAGGTACAAATTAAAGTAGAGTACACACGTAGTGTACATAAGTAGTGTATACAAGCAAAGAACAAAAGCAGATACATCTAGACCAATAGTTTTGACCGTTAAAGCAGCAGTGTGTGGAAATAAAAGATTCTTGCAATTGCGACACAAATAAACAGACAAATAAGTAGAAGACGCATATAAAGGCCCATGCTGTGAAGTTATTTTGCCTAGTAAGCATGATGTTAAGTCCAGCAGTTCACCAGGAATAAGGGTATATCAACCATATGTGTTGGAAAACATGGGTAGAATTTATTTAGAGCAAATTCTGAATGCTGAGAAATTACATACATTTTACATTCTTCTCCTCTACTTCCCCATATACAACAAGTCTCATATTATTCATCCTCGCGCGCCAGGGGTCACTGCTGCTGATTACGTCAGTGCCAGCCAGTAGTAATCCCTGCCATGGCTGATCGCTTTGCGAAACTCTGAATTTAAGCTCAGCCTATGAAATCGCTCGCTAGATCAGTATAGATGGTCATAATAAAACTAATTTCAACCAACCGTGGCTCGTGTTACATGCAATGTTTACGAAGTAGAAGCGATTATTCGAATACACAATACCGCTCAGCTGCTCGTGCTAATGGGCGAACAGGTCATTATATATTGGGATTCCCAGAAGTCGTTTATCCGTCTTCAAATTGGGGCGGGTATTTGCGCTGTTCTCACAGGTGATGCAGTCGGGACTGGCGAAGTCAATTAATAGTTTGACTCGGCTAACTTCCGCACTTCGCGTAGGAGATCAGCCAGGGCTACTTTTGCATGGCAAACAGCCATGGCTTGGCAGGCTTGCGAGGATGATATTACTTGAAAACATCAACTAAAACATTAGCTGCCCTGGCTAACTATATTATGCTGACACTGAGAGTGGTCACTGTCAGGGTGTTTATCGTCCTCGGTGGTTATTTTACGTCCCAAATTCAGACGGGACTGACATTATCGTGATCTCCGAGTCACGAGGGATACACAGTACCCAATGGCAATGTTGAGAGACAGGTTTTTACACCAAATATCATGCCTGCCCGGTTCGGTTTTCGAACTCAGAGCGCTGGCATACCATACGGATGTGCTAACCACTACACTATAGCCGAGCTCTTTGTATGTTTGATCTAGGATATGTCATGTCGTAATTGTAATGTTATTCACACATATAACCATTACTAACACTGTTGGCAAAGACAAAGCTTGGCGGAGGTCACAGCATAATTTTAAATGTGAGGTGGGCAAACCGCGATCTAGCGGAACCGTCAATTGTAACGGCGGGTGCGTAACCGTCTCGCGGTTATCCCGATATTATTGCGTAGCGGGAAAGACGAAAGCCAAGCGGGGAAAAGTATATGAACTCGTTGTTGATGTGGTAATTAAGCGTTTCTTTCTTTAAGCGTGTACATAACAAGTAAAGTAATCGCCCTAATTGTTTTACTATGACAGTTGTGTACAACTACAAAGTACAAGTGCCAATACTGATAGGATGATACACTCGTCTCACCTGGCACAATTCGGTATACCCACAAATCAATACTGCTGAGGCTGCTGTTGTCTTGAATTCAACTGTCACGACTCGGTGACAGTGTAAGACTCAGTGTCACAGCGACACTGACAGCGACACAAGACGTACACACCAACTCAAATGTATGTACTGGCCCAAAGTGTGGGGTATCTACTTACTACGACATCCAATAAGTTCTTACCTTAAGAACGGTCAATAATTGCCCAAGTTGAGCTCTGAGACCGTCTCAAGCAAGGTTAGTTTTCTGTAGTGGTATTCCATTGTCTATTGATTTTGCTGCTATTGTTGTTGCTGTTGGCGTTATTGCTATTTTTCTCTTTATCTTGTCTTTTCCGGTTTGCCTAGTCTCTAGGCTCGATTGTGTGCGTGCATGCGTGCGTGTGTATGTGTTAGTATGTGAAGTTGTAGTTGTAGAGGTCTGGATGGTCTCTCCAGTCTCTTTGGAGGCGGGACTTCAGCTGATTGACTGTCTGTGCTTGGACTGTGTCTTCTGATAGTGCATTCCAGGATATATCTGGTCGTTATAGGTCGTTCGTAAAAAGATCAAATCCTGGTATGTGGAGGATTTCCAAGTTTGGTGCATTACCATTTTTAGGTTTTATCTCGTTGAGAGCAATCACATCGTATTCTTGCGCAATGGTGTATAGTTCATCATATTTGCTAAGTATCGAGTTGTCAATGTTGGTGTAGTATGTCCTAAGTGCATGCCGTGCTTTGCTGTTTCTTTGTGGTGCTGTGTTTCTATGTGCATGTGCATTGTGGTCCCGGTTTTCTACTGGGTCTCTATGATTTCGCTTCGGTAGATTTTGTAGGTCTTGTTTGGATTGTCTTCTCTTCTCCGCATCAGCTGAGCCTGTAAGTTTTTTTACTCAGCTCTCTGTCTTGGTGTCAAGTCTGGTCTAATGAACACTGTGTTGTACCTCTCTTCTGAGCTGTTTCGGATTTCTTGGGCTTTACTTAGTACCTTCTTTTTGTCGTTGATGTTTCTCATGACGGCAAGGATCATTCTGGGTTTGCTATGGTCTGGCTGGCCAATTCGAGTAACTGATTCTGGTGCGGCAACTAGCTTTAGGCAAGTTGTCATCATCTGTTTGACTTCGTGTAAATCTTGGCCGTTCTCTTTCATACCATGGATGATTAGATTTAGTTTTTTTGCCATGATTTGTTCTCTTTCTGTTATTTCTTCTTTCACTGCTGTGGCCAGGTCTTGGTTGGCTTGTGTTGTCATTGTTGGATGATTGACTGTAGTGTGTGTCTGATGTTGTATCAGCTTGCTGACCTCCTGTTGTAGTGTCTGTATCTGTGTGTTAATTTCCTGAGTGCTGTTCTCTAAATCCTTTTTTGTTGCTTTTTCTTTGAGTGACGTTTCTACTCGGATGATGCGTTTTGTTATTTGTGACATGTATTCTGCACAGCGGTCTTCTAATTCTTTGTCTGTATGTATAGCGTTGAGTGCCTTTGGTTTACATTTGTTGCAAAACCAACTGACATCATACTGTTTCAGAATAAGTAGATGAGCTGTGTCCATCTGCTGGCATTTCGCACACAGTATTTCTAGGCATCTTTCGCATTTTAGCACTTCCTGTTTATGTTGCTTGCACTGGCCACATTTTGGCGACGTCTCTGGTTTGTTTGACTGTACCTGTGATCTATCAAATGTCAGACTGTCTTTATCACTATATGCAGATTGTGAACCAACAGCATAGTTTATTTTGCATGGCAAATTTCTTTGAGACGGGACTTCATTTATTGTGACAGTTACCGGGCTGGTACCGGAGACGGAGTCAGGCCCGAAGACAGCGGGTGTTGTCTAATTACTGGCACATTGTCTTTGAGAATTGCAATTGGATTGAACACACTGACCTTTAGGTTTCGTTGAGGAAGGGGTGTGATGATGCTCTAACAATTCTTCAATTTCTGTGTCACTTTCCTGGTATTCGTTCAATTCTATAGTTGTGTTGTCGTCGGGACTGGTTCGCCGTGACCCCGGCCTTGACCTGTTAGTCGATGTTTTATCGGTTGCGCTGGGCAACCGATCTCTGCCAGGGCGGCCGTTTGCTTCATGATCAAACTCTTTATATTTGTTGGGGGGTCTTACTGTTCTTCCGCTTCGTGAATATTCTATACCAGTTCCCCCTTCCGCCATGGTGATCTTACTTGCTAATTGCTAGTAAATTTGAATGTATTTTATGTCGGAGTCAATCGAGCCTAACTGGTCAGACCGGAACTACTTCGCGTTATGAAGCAATAATTATATATATATATCATTATAGGCTCAGGCTATTTCTTGAACTGCTCGATAAATAATGCAGACTCGGTCCGTTATTTGTCGAGCAGCTCAATAAATAACGAATGAAGTCGGCATTATTTTGCGAGCAGCTCGACGAATAAGAAGTCTTACTTTTCCCATCGAAACAAATAAATACACGCACGAAACGATTCGACAGCGTCAGATTTATTTCAAACAATTTGTATGTCCACGTAGGTGCCCAGATCTACTCGATAAATAACTATCAAAATCTACGTTATTTGTCAAGCTGATAGATACCCCCCACAACTTATTTGTGGCATGACGTTTAATGTTATGCAAATAAATTGTCAGAAAAGAAAAACTGATGGTTTTAATGAAATACAGTTTCCGTACGAAAACACAACACTGCGTGAAAACTTTGGTAACAACATTTACCATGCTAGTGGTTATAACCAATGAAAACGATATGTTGACGCACATGGTGTAATTGCCTTGGGAAATCATGCTCAGTTCTCGTTAGTCATACACAGAGATCAGCGGCTAGATCTAGATACTAGATTCGTACTGTCAACACTGCTGTACGGTTGTATGATGTGGACCTCATATTGACGCCATATCAGATGTTTACAGCAATTCCACATGCGCTGCCTACGGCAGATTGCAGGCATCATCATATGTGGTCACAGTCATCAAAGGACGCACAACTGACTCAGGACGAGATCCGTCATTCGACGACTCACTCCATTTATAATATATAAATAAAATTATTGGTGGTTGTGGAGTTGTACTGTTTTGGGAGTCATTTTTCCAATGGAAAAAAGGCATATTTTGGGCGTAAGCCTCTCTAAAAGAATTAAATTGTGTTAAACTTGGTAGAGTCATTTCGGTTTGTTAAGCTGTTCCACATTTTTATACCTTCAACAATGATAGTAGTTTAACTATGAGTATAGCATGTTCTTTAATAAAATTCTGACACAAGTTGCGTACAGAAATTACTGAGTTTGTGTGAGCTATTTTCTGAGAATATTCATTGTTGGTTCTGCAGACATCGACAAGAAATGGTGAAGCACAAGCGAAGGTTGCATGATGAGCAGTTGACAGATGCAGGTACGTTCTTGTTCTGTCCTTATACAAGTTGCAATCTTAAAGGGAATAAAAACATCTATGGCTTGAATTCATATTATATTACATCCTGCTATCTATTTCCATGTCCACCAAGCCAAAAAAAAAAAAATCAATGAATTAGAAATTCCACATTTTATGCTGTGCATCCGGACATTTTCGAATATGCATATTTTTGGCGCGCTTTTCGGGATGCCGAGATGTGACGTCACATATGACCCATAGTCGCATCAGGCCGACCCTTTCCATGCATTCAGAGCATGTTTACAAGGATAGCTTTCGGATCGAAACGAACATCAAAATGAGTTATGCGATATTCTGATGTAATACAAACACTAGTCATCATAGAGGAACAAGCAATTATCTTACGGTTCCACATGAATCCAGTTTTATTAAAAACAATGAATGCGAATGGGCCTACAAGCCGACTAGGTTTCGCCGAGCTTGGGCTCGTTTTTAGAATAATTATATCGGATGCAATCAACGGGAGATAATCTACACCAATAAACATACATAACAAACATATATCGTATCCAGCTACAGAAAGTAACGTGTATAAGTGTATAATCTTATAATATCACTAGAATATCGATGTATGAAGGAGGAGTTGTACAATTGATCATAACAACTTAAATCAGTCAGCGAATTTCTGTCGGTCCTGCTAGCTCATTTGGTAAAGGCGTTGGTTCCTTGGCATTTATTTTGTAATCGGGCGATGCCGGTTCGATCCCGACACCAAACCATTGATTTTTTAAACACTTTTTTGTTTATGTTTTCACCAAGTAATATAAACCAATTATATATTGGTGTACATTATCTCTCATTGGTTGCATTCGATATAATTATTCTGAAAACGAGCCCAAGCTCAGCGATACCTAGTCGACTTGTAGGCCCATTCACATTCATTGTTTTGAATAAAATTGAATTCATGTGGAACCGTAAGATAACTGCTTGTTCCTCTATGATGACTAGTGTTTATATTACATCGGAATATTGCACAATAACTAATTCTGACACTCGTTTCGACCCCAAAACTATCCATGTAAACATGCTCTGAATGCATAGAAAAGGTCGGCCTGCTGCGAGTGTGAATCATATGTGACGTTAAGATACCACGTGATCGCCTAGCTCATTAAATTTTCCGTGGGAATCGCTACACAGACGGGTTTAAAATCAAATATATGCTATAAATGTATTTTTCTTTATTTTTTTAATGTTCTCGAATGTTACATACAATGCTAAACTTTGTGTACACATGGAAAACATGGATTTTAGCTAATGCCTTGTTTTTATTTCCTTTAATTCATTACACAGTTATACTGGCTCCATTTCAGTTTTGTTTTGGCAAGTAAAGTAAATATAAGTTCTTATATATATAACACGGTATCTAGTCCTTAGGACTGTTCAAAAGACTACTCCCTGGCAGACCTGTTCAATCGAACACCATCTCAAAATTTCTGGGAACTTGGGAAGCATTCAGCCATGCTGAAAAAAATATCAAAATTGAGAACAATTCCTTGTAATTTTGCAACTAATAATTACACACCTATCTAGAACATATCGCAACAAAGCCAGGAGAGGTGAAAGATTGCATTCATCACATGGAATCTGTTTTGTAGTTAAAAAGAAGAAGTCTGCAGACGCAACTGAAAACAACGCCTACACTGGGGGCAGATCGGTATTTGGAGAACTGGTCTTGAAGGCAGGACTTGTGCTAAAAAATGGCAGCACGCACAATGAAATAGGTAGGCTCTTCTTGCATCTTGACTCAATATTAAACTTTTTTTTTTTTAATGTGGATATTACAGTTGTGTTGGATGGAAATAGCTGAAAATAGCTTCACGTACTGACTGTACTGCTGCACTTGTTTAAATGTCAATGGAACATTTATTTCTTTTAAACTGAGCATGCCTGTTTCTTACTTTTTAATATAATATTAATACTATCTAGAATAAATATGTGGAAAGTATACTGTTCACACTGTAAACAAAACATTCATATTGTGAATGCCCTTTATCGGCAGTACACTTGGTTCTGACAGAATCTGGACTTGATTCAGCGAAACTTCTGCTAATTATTATCAAACCTTTCATGACAGTGATTCCAGCTAAAGGAACTGTGAAGAGTGCAAAGTTTGTGTGTTTACATGTTTCGCCCAAGTCCAACCAGGCCCTTAGCCAAAAATAATTGTCAAAAACAAAGTCAGTCTCAAATTTATCCAACGTGTGCCTTTTAGCACGTGAACAGCTTGCATGGAAATCGTTCACCTCAGTCGCAGCCAGTACTGGCCAGTTTAGTTTTTTCAGTGACAAACCTAAATCATTTATTTCATTAATAGTGATCCATTTGATTTATTTCACTCCAAGTTGTGCAAATGATAGTCATTAATGTGGGCCTCTAGGCTTTAAACTATTAGTTAATCTAGTGGCCAGCTGACCCTCTAAATTCCTCCAGTCTTATCAGTTGTAATTACCTGTCTTGGCCAGTCATCTGCCAGTCTTTCATGCATGCCTAGTGGTAGTAAACATTTGTTCTATCACTATCAGTTTCCCTATGTTGATGGCTAGCATCTACCCATCTACTCAATGTGCTTTTTATATACTAAAACAATTTACGAATAAAAACTATTTATTGTGTCTATTGGTGCATTTAAAAAATATACTGCCACGTTTACATCAAATTTTTGAGTAAAAATGTCAATGACCTTTAAGTGATTGCGGCGTATCGGGCAGCATAATGTTTTATTGTGGATTTATTTGGGATTTTTAATATATATTGTGCAGTTTGCAAGTATTATGTTGTTTTCATTTTCAGTAAAAGAACAGGCAATATTTCAACGCAGCCTCACACAGTTGATAAAAAAACACCCAGAATTCCCTCAGGTAAAGTGTAAACCCCTTCCTGTTTGTCCTGAATGTATTGTTGAATTTCCATATTTCAGACATTCTCTACAAAACGATGGATGTTGCTTGAAATACTAGTAAATTAATATATCTTTTTAATAAGCTGTTTTCTTTTCTTTTGGCACCAATGGTTGATTTATGATAAACACGCAACCAACACAAGAAATTAGGATTTAAAGTATCACAGGTTGGATTCTGATGAGGTACTAGCATACATCAGTCAAGCAAATTTTTATTTCTGAAGAATTTCACATTCTCATATTTTAGTTAAAAGACACCATGTAACTTACATCGTGAATTTCACTTGGCATTGCGCCTTGTAACAGTGAGTAAAGAGATCTTATCTTCTTCTTTAACTTTAGGTGTACACCTGTAGATGTATCTTGTCTTCTTGTTTAACTTTAGGTATACACCTGTAGATGTATCTTGTCTTCTTCTTTAACTAGGTGTACACCTGTAGATGTATCATGTCTTCTTCTTTAACTTTAGGTGTGCACCTGTAGATGTATCTTGTCTTCTTCTTTAACTTTAGGTGTGCACCTGTAGATGTATCTTGTCTTCTTCTTTAACTAGGTGTACACCTGTAGATGTATCTTGGCTACCATCTAAGACAGTTTTTCATTTATTTTAAGCACTTTGTTTTTTACTCTTGTTTTGGGTGTTCATGTCCTCCTTTTTTGGCCCAGTATTGTGCTTCACCTGTTTTATATGTATATATATATATACTATATATGCATGTGCATATATATATATATATAATATGCATGTCAATGTTTTCAGAAAGAACAAAACTAAAGCAATGATATATATACACCTGTATATATTATCCATTTTTATTTAGCAGTCATCTCACAACGTCGATGTCTGATATCAGACAAAAATTCATGTGGCCTCAGCCCTCCCCCCACTCCCTCCTCAGACGAAAGTTGATAAACATTGATATGATGATACCAATATATTAACAGTATCGGTCTGAAGAGTAAAATATCGATATCTGGATATGTTCAGCAGACATGGACTGAAAGTTAGTTTGGAGAAGATGGAGGTACTCTGGGTAGGGCAGCGAAACAAAGAGCTGGAAATACACCTGAAGGGGAAGAAAATAAAACAAAGAAACAGTTTTGTGTACCTGGGTGGAGTGATATGTGCGGACAGTAACGCAGACACCAACATTTGTAGGAGGATAAAGGCAGGGGCAAACGCTTGGAGGACAGTTGAAGGTGTGATGGGAGATAGGTCATATCGCGTAAACTCAAAGGAAAGGTGCTCTGTGCATGTGTTACCCTGGCCTACCTGTATGGCCCAGAGACGATGGCACAGACAGAGAAACAACAAGAGAGGGAGCAGCTTTGTGAAAACAACTGGGTAAGAAGAATTGCGGGAGTGAGAAGAACTGATAAGTGAAGAAAGGAGGAGTTGAGGGAGGAGGAGGGAGTAAAAGAAAGCCTTAAGAAGAAGCTGGTGATTGAAGTCGGCTGGGCATGTGGAGAGAATGGGAGCACAACGGCTGGCAAAGAAAGCAGATGCCCAGAGAGTGGAGGGGAAAAGGAGGCGAGGAAGACCTAGACTGCAATGGGAGGACTGTATAAAGAGAGACTTGGAAGGATTGGGAGAGGAGTGGAGAATGAGAGCAAAAGATACAGGGGAATTGAGACAGTTGGTGGAGAGAGCAGTGCAAGATAAGTGAGAGAAAAGAAGAAAAAGAAAGATAACTGAAATTGAGGAACAGAATCGAGGCCAGCCTCACCTCTGACGACAGGGAATCAAGGCCAGCCTCACCCCTGACGACAGGGAATCAAGGCCAGTCTCACCCCTGACGACAGGGAATCAAGGCCAGCCTCACCCCTAACGACAGGGAATCAAGGCCAGCCTCACCCCTGACGACATCGAATCGAGGCCAGCCTCACCCCTAACGACAGGGAATCAAGGCCAGCCTCACCCCTGACGACAAGGAATCAAGGCCAGCCTCACCTCTGATGACAGGGAATCAAGGCCAGCCTCACCCCTGACGACAAGGAATCAAGGCCAGCCTCATCCCTGACGACAAGGAATCAAAGCCAGCCTCACCCCTGACGACAGGGAATTGAGGCCAGCCTCACCCCTGACGACACGGAATCAAGAGGAGACCAACAACATCCGATGCCAGGTAAAAACTGCCCCTGACCCCCCTCCCGCAAATGAAAGTACCCTGGTAATTTCGCCTGATATCAGACATCGACGTCCTGAGATGATCCCTTAATCATCGTCTATCTCAATGTTACATAACTTGAACTTTGCTGTTTGGGTGAGTTGTTCATTTCTTATCAAACTGCTTCATTCCTTCAGCCTTTGTGATATGTTTGAATTAATTTTTTGTTTGATTTCCGCCAAGTATAAAAATAAATTAATTGCAGGTGATTGAAGAGTTCACGGAAGGCTTTATAACCTACGTAGACGACAAACACAGGTAAACTTAAAGATCCCATCTCAATTTTGTGTGTTTACTCATTGTGTTTCAGGCTCATTTTCCAAACAACTGATTCATTCTAGTGTTCACTGTAACAGGAATGGGATATATTTATTTGTTCCCAAATACACAATACAATAGAATAATCATTACAAAAACAAACAAAAAACATACAATATATTGTAATTGAGTCAACATTTAAACAAAAGTGGTAAGTATAATGTATTGTAGAAAAATTAAACATAATGTCATAATAAGTGTCGGGAGATTCTTACCAAGACTAAATATAGTTGTTATCGTAGGAGCCACCCTGTGAATTAATTAAAACAATTATTTATCTTATATAAGAAGAAAATCACTAGTAAAGTTAGTGCATCATGCAAGCGAGCTTGTTTATACAAACTTGTTATTTACTTGATATCATTGGGCAAGATATCAAATTATTTTTGAATGGGTCTTGTCCAAATTGTTTGGAAATGACAAAAACGTTTTGTTGCAGGTTGCGATGGAGTTTGATGCCGTGCGAGACACCCAGCAACTGCGAAACAAGGTTAGTATAACTAGTAAAATGCCCATCCTCTGGGTGGTGCAACAGACACACAGATGCAGAAGGCAGTTTCCCAAAGTATTTGTTTGTGAGGTTTGTTATGGCGTAAACGCAAGCCATTTTATGCAAGAAAAATTACATACAATTTCCCCAATTGATCGGCGGACCTCGGAATGGCAGTAGAACATTTTTTGGAACAATAGGTTCACGTCTGTCTGACATCTGGTACGAACCCTAACACCGGTAAGAACCCTTAACCAATGGGGAATTTAAAAAAAAGCGTTACTTTTCTTTTGAAGAAAACTATGTAGACACACATGCGTACACTCAGACACACACGTGCGCGCACAGACACACACGTGCGCGCACAGACACACACGTGCGCGCACAGACACACACGTGCGCACTACCTAGACTATAGTTAGATGTGGTGATCAACAGATGCGTGTTTAGACTAGGGGAATATGTTTACTTTTGAATGTGTCATCATTAAAACACTTCTACAATAAAGATGTTTTAGTAAATTTTTGCTCTGATGTGTTATAATCCCATTGAATATATAACAACTGTCTTGAGAAATCCACATTTTGTGTCATTCCAGTATTTGTCAGTGATTGCTCTAATGTATTAATAATTTAATATGATCTCATCAAATAGATAACAACTGTCTTGAGAAATCCAAATTTTGTGTCGTCTTTTTTTAAATCTCTGTACAGTTTTTAAGTATGACCACAATCTGTACAATTCTGAAGCCCTGTAGAAGACTAAAGGTTGGTCACGTAGGTTTGTAAAGTAAAAGAAACAAGATGGAAGCAGTGAAAGGTTCTGATATTAGGTCTGTTTCTTTGAGCAGTGTGCCAGGGTCAACAACAGACAGCATCGTACGACTGCTGCTCGGAATAGACCTAGTCCAGGTAACATTGTTGTTTGTTACAAGCGAGGGACAGATTCCCCATAACAAAAAGTATCTGTGAATTCTGATTGTCAGTCTGTGATATTTCTAGACCTTGTAGTTATTTCACTTTCCTGATGCTAGTAACAGACCTGCCTACCATTCCGGATTGTCCAGAATCATTCCGGAAAGTCACCTCAAATTACTGCATTACAGCGAGGGATGAAAATATTACGGACTGTCACCGTGTTTGCCAATCACAAAAATTTAGTTTCCACTATATTCAACAGGTGGCAGCATATGTATGCAGCATGTTGTGACATGGTTTTTCATTCGCTGAGTCTGGTCGTAATCTAACCAATAAGAAACAACGTTATGACAAATTGGCATTTCCGCAATCAAACAAAACGAAGTCACGCTGCACGAAACGATGGATGACAGCGAAACGACGCCACCGCCAACCGAAAAGAAACATGTAATGCAAAAATTTAGTGACTGTTGTACTTGTAGTGTTAGGCCAACTAACCGTACTAAGACTAAGTTAGTGTATTTATTGAGGAGTTTAGTCTATCATTTACAGCCTATCATACAGTCACTAGAGTGTAGGCGATGTCGATGACAGTGTGATGTAATGGTTTTGGTCGGTCGCTACCCCCCCCTGTCTATCATTTATCATTCTAGAGTTGAGTAGGTTAGATAGAGAGTGTTGGCTGATGTTGGTGACAGCGTAAGTATTGGTTTTGACCTGTTGCTAGTTTGTGACCCCATCGTTTACCAGTTGTAACACCCTAGTATTTACTAGTTTGTGACCCTGTTTATAAGTTGTAACACCCTATTATTTACTACTTTGTGACCCTGTAGTTTATTGTAACACCCTATTATTTACTACTTTGTGACCCTGCTGTTTACCAGTTGTAACACCCTATTATTTACTACTTTGTGACCCTGTCATTTATCAGTTGTAACACCCTATTACTTACTGCTTTGTGACCATGTCGTTTACCAGTTGTAACACCCTATTATTTACTACTTTGTGCCCCTGTTGTTTATCAGTTGTAACACCATGTTGTTTACTACTTTGTGACCCTGTAGTTTACAGTTTTTTGTAACATCCTATTATTTAATAGTTTGTGACCCTGTCGTTTACAGTTTCTTGTAACACCCTATTTACTAGTTTGTGACCCCGTCGTTTACCAGTTGTAACACCCTATTATTTACTACTTTGACCCTGTCATTTATCAGTTGTAACACCATATTATTTACTAGTTTGTGACCCTGTCATTTACAGTTTCTTGTAACACACTATTTACTAGTTTGTGACCCTGTAGTTTACAGTTTCTACCAGTTGGATAACCAAGGTTCACGTGTGTCATTTCTGTGCCAGTCGAAGGTGATGACAGTGCTACTCGAGAAGATGGCCGAGTTCACAGACGAAGATGAGTAAGTGGCTGACTTCCTGTGTATCTGAAGAAATGTTGTTCTATCAGAAAACGTATATTAAAAATACAGCCTGACTTGCAGGCTGTTATGATTTTGAGAACTGTAACATGGGTGAATTGTATTTGGAATTAGGGTGTATCCTGTTGGCACATCCGGGACCAGTATGGTAGACCAGAATTAGCATGTGTGCACCCAGTGACCAAATAGGCCAGTTATTACATAAAAGCATGAAGGTGTCTGTAGTTGGGTGATCAACAAGAGAAGGTTTCGTTATGAATAAAGGTAGGTAGGTACTGTTCACAAGGTTAGATATATATACCCTTTTGTATGAGGGTGATTTTGTAGAGAAGTGTTTCATAGCATATGTGATAGATGCTGAAGTGAGTAGTAGGCCATGTTGGAATCTTGGCTCATCCCTGATGTGGGTTAGTGAGTAGTAGGCCATGTTGGAATCTTGGCTCATCCCTGATGTGATAGATGCTGATGTGAGTAGTAGGCCATGTTGGAATCTTGGCTCATCCCTGATGTGGGTTAGTGAGATGACCGTTGGGAGACGCATTGGTCACCAATTAGAGGTAGGAAGTTTTATCGGTGGTAAGGGGAATGTGAGAGAGAAATCAGATACGTGTCTGAGAGAACCGAGATGGGAAGGAATCTGTCTTTCTATACATTAGAATTATCACTGTAACAAGCCACGACCGATACAGTGAGCGGGTCAACAACGTGAGAGAATCACATATACTTGAATGGGCAGCAAAGCCGGGAAGTGTCATACCAAAAGTTTAGTCTAGAAGACATACCTGAAGTGTCGGGCCCAAGGGACGACCAGACGACCTGCCAGTTTCATTGATGAGGTGGGACTATAATGACGCTTCAGGTTGGAGGCATTGTCGGCATGCAAGCTGAGTTTCTCATGAGGGATAAGAGATTCGTTCCACAGTGCATCAGCATCAGAATTCGACTGACTGTAAAGCATGAGCACAGTTGACACCCTTATTGACACAGGGTTTGTTTACGTCGAACATTTTATACACTGCATTATGATGATAGAGTGAAGACAACTGCTTTGAAGGGTAACATTGTTATCGCATATTCACCAGTTGTAAGTATGGTTGTACATTACCAGTGATGATGACTATTTTGATTGGAATGTTGGAAGGATATTCACCGTTTGTGAATAAGTATTAACATTCAATGTCTGTGATAAAGTATTGAAATGTCATAGATGTTTGGATATTGACCCATTTGAGATTAACTTTTTTGTATGTGACTTACAGGTCCTACATTGGTATATTTCAATGGTAGTAAATAGGGATAGTTATTGTCCTCTGTAATTTATTTGAAGGGAAAACAGGTATAGTGTTCTGAGGTGTAATTATGTATATCTCAAATACAGGTATAGTGTTCTGAGGTGTAATTATGTTCATGCAAGCACCAACACAAGTCATGAATAGTGATGAAATAAGGCCAAATGAATGACGTTTATTAAAGAGATTAAGTTAAAGAGAGAGAAATGTGGGCTCTACATCCCGCGGCCAGGCCTGTGACTGAGCCCATACTAGTCTCCTGTACCTCTGGATGACAGAGCCCATATTTCGGCATATACAACATTAGCAGTATTGTTATAGATATATAGAACAACAGCATTACTACTGTAATCACAGTAGACCTTATGCACTGTACCGTACTAACCAAGCACACCATTCATTCACACTAACTATAATCCCAACTACCTGCTGAAGAGTTACACTATATCAAGATTTAGCCTAAACCTATAAGTGGGGCCATTACGCCACCGGTCACCGAAGTGGAAACTGACTTCGTTCTTGATACCCTATCATACATTTCCACTACCCTGAATCCAAACTTCAGGTTTGCTTCACCTGGTGTTCTTGGCACAGGCTTACATAGGTATGCAAATTTTGAAACGTGCATCTTTCAGATTTATCAACTAGAAACTGTCTCTCTGAAAAAAGACTAAAGTAAATATGTCAACTCTCTTAGTTTCGGGGAAATGGTGACATCTGTTGGATTGTCGCTAAACAATGAGCCACGATGGTGACATCCAGCCACTCTTGGGGGAACAGTGCAAGGGCAGCAACAGACACTCTTAGGGGAACAGTGCAAGGGCAGCAACAGTCACTCTTGGGGGAACAGTGCAAGGGCAGCAACAGTCACTCTTGGGGGAACAGTGCAAGGGCAGCAATAGCCACTCTTAGGGGAACAGTGCAAGGGCAGCAATAGCCACTCTTAGGGAAACAGTTCAAGGGCAGCAACAGTCACTCTTGGGGGAACAGTGCAAGGGCAGCAACAGTCACTCTTGGGGGAACAGTGCAAGGACAGCAATAGCCACTCTTAGGGGAACAGTGCAAGGGCAGCAATAGTCACTCTTAGGGGAACAGTGCAAGGGCAGCAACAGCCACTCTTGGGGGAACAGTGCAAGAGCAGCAATAGCCACTCTTAGGGGAACAGTGCAAGGGCAGCAACAGTCACTCTTGGGGGAACAGTGCAAGGGCAGCAATAGCCACTCTTAGGGGAACAGTGCAAGGGCAGCAATAGCCACTCTTAGGGAAACAGTTCAAGGGCAGCAACAGTCACTCTTGGAGGAACAGTGCAAGGACAGCAACAGTCACTCTTGGAGGAACAGTTCAAGGGCAGCAACAGTCACTCTTGGAGGAACAGTGCAAGGGCAGCAATAGTCACTCTTAGGGGAACAGTGCAAGGGCAGCAACAGCCACTCTTGGGGGAACAGTGCAAGAGCAGCAATAGCCACTCTTAGGGGAACAGTGCAAGGGCAGCAACAGCCACTCTTGGGGGAACAGTGCAAGGGCAGCAATAGTCACTATTACTTAACTTAAACTCATTCAATTAATTTTAATGCTGTTAACAATTATGGCATTGCAAGCAGCGCAGTGGCACCACCTGGGGAACGACTGACAACTCAATTTCTCTGCTGAAAAAAGTATACAAAAAACTAAATAACTGCCTTTGTTGTTTTTCAACTACATCGCCAGTTGGTAGACGAGAGACCCATTGTTGAATGTAGTGAACGAACGTAAAAAGAGGCGAGTGTACCTCGGCACCTGGGAGGAAGTGTACTTACAATGAACGTAGAAAGAGACGAGTGTACCTCGGCGCCTGGGAGGAAGTGTACTTACAATGAACATAGAAAGAGGCGAGTGTACCTCAGCGTCTGGGAGGAAGTGTACTTACAATGAACGTAGAAAGAGGCGAGTGTACCTCGGCGCCTGGGAGGAAGTGTACCTACAATGAACGTAAAAAGAGGCGAGTGTACCTCGGCGCCTGGGAGGAAGTGTACTTACAATGAACGTAGAAAGAGGCGAGTGTACCTCGGCGCCTGGGAGGAAGTGTACCTACAATGAACGTAGAAAGAGGCAAGTGTACCTCGGCATCTGGGAGGAAGTGTACCTACAATGAACGTAGACAGAGACGAGTGTACCTCGGCGCGTGGAAGGAAGTGTACCTACAATGAACGTAAAAAGAAGCGAGTGGACCTCGGCGCCTGGGAGGAAGTGTACTTACAATGAACGTAGAAAGAGGCGAGTGGACCTCGGTACCTGGGAGGAAGTGTACTTACAACGAACGTAGAAAGAGACGAGTGTACCTCGGCGCCTGGGAGGAAGTGTACTTACAATGAACGTAGAAAGAGGCGAGTGTACCTCGGTGTCTGGGAGGAAGTGTACTTACAATGAACGTAGAAAGAAGCGAGTGTACCTCGACGCCTGGGAAGAAGTGTACTTACAATGAACGTAGAAAGAGGCGAGTGTACCTCGGCACCTGGGAGGAAATGTACTTACAATGAACGTAGAAAGAGGTGAGTGTACCTCGACGCCTGGGAGGAAGTGTACTTACAATGAACGTAGAAAGAGGCGAGTATACCTCGGCACCTGGGAGGAGGTGTACTTACAATGATCCAAAGTCAGCATATTAATATATAGATGATGACGATGTAAGCTTTGGTCACTTCCGTGTGTCAATAGTGTGCAACTGAAATTTCTATGAAGAATAGCAAATCTACCGGTAGGGCAGACCACCTAGATGCTTTGTGTCCGACTGACAACTGTATTATCACAGTAATATGTTCATTGTTGCTTGTTTCCACAGGAGAATCTTTGACCACAATGAAAAGGTCAACCTACCACGACTAATAATGAACCAACTTCGCTGGCTCGATCATATTGTCAATAGTCAGGTAATTCTGTAGGCATTTTCTGATCACGTTTATGCATTTTACGCTCTGTATAAAATTTCAACATTTCGTTTTAATTTTATACCTTCCTCTGTGGTCACACATGAAACTCTGAAAAGGAATTACTGCAATAACTTAATTAACATGTTTCATTCACAAGATAGCATCACACTAGAAATATACTTTTCCAGCGATGCATGACAACCAACCCCCCCCCCCCCCATGTAATGCTTTATGTATTTTTGACCGTTGTGAACTTGTGCAACCTTTGCCTACATCAATGTTTGGTGTTCGTCCCTGATTGCCGTCCAGTCAAACTGATCTAACAACATATGTATCTTCACGATAAAGTCAAAAGCTCAAATATGCATACATCATTCACATGCAGCAGGTTAACTAAATTCCTTGAATATTGCGATCTTGTTAGATTTGTCGATTGAGGGATTAGTGTCCATTTTAGATTTGTATAATTGATGGACTACTATTTATTTCAAATTTGTATAGTTGGAGGTCTAATGGTCCAAGGAACCGAATTCATGAACATAGCATGAGGTGAATGGACCCCAGCAGACTACCGACAAAGTTAGCATATTAATTTGTAGTTGCTGCATTCCTACTTCGGCTGTGTACTAATGGCGCTCCCTGGTGTTGATGTGTGTAGGAGTTGGCCGAGAAGATGTTTGAGATAATGAGTGTTGCTGGATTGGAAGTGCAGCGGGAGATTGTGGCCGCGCTACCGGAAGTCATGGATGATTCCCAGCATGCAACAGTGGCCGGGAGACTCAAGTTGGTCTCGCTTTGTGTTAAAAAAATATACCTGTGGGATAGGATTTTTTATTTGAATAGGTTATGCAATTTTTTTCTGCTTAACTTGTAAAGTGAGTATTACAACAGATGGGAATTTGATGTGAAAATGTTGGGTCAACAAAGCTGCACTGTATTAACTAATAATTTATTTAATCATATGTGTTACTAAAATGTTTTTGATCTATGTTGAAACAAGAAATTTGAATGAATATTGTTCAACAGAAATGTCAGCCGGACCTTTACTAAAAGTGTCATTTCAAGTTATTGGTGTAAGACAAAACACCAAATATTCCAACATTTAAAACTATAACATTGACGTTGCGTTGTGTGAAATCTTTGGCAAATTTACTGCAGGAGTAAAAACAAAATGTAGGTTTGTTGCAGTTTTGCAAACTGTGCATTTTTGTATGTATCACACGTTTAAAGGAGAGCATTGGTATGTCATATCACATTCCACTGCATGATGATTTCCTAACTTTCACATGGAAACTCCATAACTAACTACACCACACCTCTGCCTACCTATGTCAATTCGTGTAAATCCATTCCTTACGTTTATTCAAATGTTGGCCACACTGTCACCGACACTAACATGCTGTATTTCAGGGAGATTCTTCAGGAACAGAAGCAGTTGGCAACCACAGTTCTCGATGCCCTCTCAAACCTTAACCTCGGGGCCGACCTCCTGGCAGAGGTGAGAGGTCACATGCAGTCGGATGTTGCATTGTAAAATATACAAACATTTTTTGTGTCTGCATGAGCTACTAGCCTAATAGTGAATAACACCTGTGTTGTCTGGACTCTGTCAATTGCAGTACTTTGTCATATGCAATACACTGTATGTAACTGCATCAAGTGCAATATGTGAGTATGTCAAGTGCAATATATTACCCTTTCAAGTGCAATTCACTGTATTTTACTCTGTCAAGTGCAATATGTTCTGTTCAAGGATTAGTGTAATACTATTAGTTTCATTCAGTAACTCTAAAACCATACTCAAGTCCAACCTTAAGCCCCATGTATGTAAGGTGATAGTGTGGCAGCATTTGTTATGTAAAACACCAAGGCTGTTCACAAGTGATATATGTTGCTGCAGCGAGTGTGTTTACACAAGTCGAAGGGGTTGCATGAGGCATAATGTTAATAAGTGACGTGACATGTTGTAGGTGCGAAGCTCGGTGATTGACACTCTGCCGTCAGCTGACTTTGACGACCTGCCAATCATCGTCAAGTTCCTGCTGCAGACAGTCAGCGCTGCGGAGGTTGCTGAGGTGATGTACATAGATGGAATCTTGTTGCTCTTATGATTAGCTCATCAGTCTGATAAAAAAGGAAGTTCTTATACAGCGCAGTATCTGGTCCTCAGGACTGCTCAAAGCACTTTACACTTTACTCCCTGGCAGACCTGTTCAATCAAACACCATCTCGACTTCTCTGGGAAGCATCCAGCCACTCTGCAATTAATGCGTGAAGACTATCCGTAAACAAATATCCACCACTGTCTATAGCCAGGTACTCATTTATACAGTGAACTGAAGTAATGTAGAGTGGACGAACTCGCCCAAAGTTCGACAATGCAGCACAGGTTTCGAACCTGCGTTCTCTCGGTCGAGAGTGAAGCTCTAGCTACCGTCCCACTGCCCTCCACCACTGTTAGCCACATGTATGTGGCTCGAGTATTGTCGTGCTTGGTTTTCGGAATTTTCCTTCTCAAGAGTTACTTCCCTTGGCGTAGACACCAGATAGCAGGGACCAGCGGCTTTTAGTGTCTCTTCCGAAAGACACAGGCAACTTGAGGTGAACGAAATTGCTCAAGTTTTGAAACGGCGTTCAGTCGTAGGATTCAGACTCTGGTCAACCGACAGGCCGGTGCTCGGACACTCGACCACCGTTCCCCACTAGCATCCAGTGTTTTAATAATGTGATTTTTTCCTCAACTCTTGTGTATTGGTGAAGAGGTTCATCAGACTGGGGGTAGTTTAAAAACAGTTGCCCTGTTTGTATTTCACAGCCAAATTTGCCCCTTCTCCTCAGTTACGTTTTGCCAACGTTGTCAGACTGACTACCACTAGATGGCGACATGGTAGTCATTCTACGTAAGAGATGTTACCGGTGTGGCCCCCTGGCTACATTGTCATCTAAAACAAATATAACAGACGAAAAAAGGGTATTAAGAATTAATAATATTTTTACCAATGACCAGTAGCACCACACAAATGGGCGATAATAAAAAAATTGTACATTTCTGACCTGCCACAGCAAAGGGGTGTGAAGTCACAAAATTGTGAAATGGAGATTTGTACCTTCTTGAAATCCGCATATCATAAGCTTTAAAATGATACCTGATTTTTGGGGATATCTTCAATAGTGTTTTATTTATTGATAAAATTGAAGTAAATTTAAATTTTTCAGAAATGAGGTAATTTTGACTCGTAATGTCTGTTGTTTTTTAAATAATGTCTCTTTGTAAATGTTTATACTTTATTAGCTTTGGATTATTTGTCAACGAAAATAAACTGGTCACTGAAAGAGCTTATCAGGTATGCATATCAGCCCAAATCACAAAATTTGTGGGGCTTGCCCTAGACAGCTATTTTTGGTTTATGTGCAAAATGGGCCTTAATACCCGGTTCGCTGCAGAGGGTCGCACATTATCTCATTGTTCCCATACTGTTGACAATGGTCTCTCAACAACGTCTTCCACATTCCAGGTTGTCGCAGAGCTACGGGCAAACTTGGACCTGCGTTCGTCTCTTCCACCTAACTCCACCTCGACACCTTTCAACCAGTCAGACAGCAGGTACGTTACTGTTGCGTAACGACCAGTTACACAATATTCTAGCTGCTCAAAACATGTGTAACACGATTCAAATTATGCAGTGCTATGACTGATATGTACACGTAATGATGGGCGAGTCACAACATGTTTACGCAGAGGATAGGTGATCCACAAAAAGTTCACACAAGAATGTATGAAACAGGAAATGGTAATTCATAAAATGTTCACATAAGGATGGGCAATTCATACAATGCGACTATTTTGTACAGGGCAACTTTTACTTTTGGTTAAAACTTGTAGGCACTGGAGAATATGCAACATTTGTAATGATACATATTTTCTACTGTTGTTACGTGCCAAGGAAGTTCTTGTGCAGATTTTGTGTTTAGATGTTGCCTATTTGCAGATGTCTCTGTTTTTCACATATTCCTCTTTCTTTCAATCTGTTCTGTGCCTTTCCCTATCAAAATCCCCAGATCCACCCTTCATTGTGGGTTTTATTTGCCCAAGACATTTCACTCTGCTCATTCCCAATTCAGGCCTTTATGCAGGAGCACATTTTTATCAGTCCAAAAATGTCCTGGTAGATGGACACCTCCCACACACACACACACACACACACACACACACACACACAGTGGTAAACATACAATCCAACAATCCAGTCCAAACGTGTGTATGTATATATATATATATGTATATATTTACATATATATGTATATATATATATAGAAAAAATATATATATTATTGAGTCACACTGTTATTTATAAGTTCATTATGTTATAATAATGTGTCACACTTGCATATTCAAGTATTATTGTGTATACATATATATATACATATATATACACAGTGTGACTCAATAATATATCTATTTTTGCTACTCAAATTTCCACCCGTCCAAAATAAAATCATCCCATCCAAGAGACAGGTGGACGGATCTCAAGATAAAGCTACGATTCCTGCCTGCAGGTGTGACTTGAGAGGAGGGAGCAAGGTCAAGGGTCAAGGTCGGTGCAGCGAGATGCTCACCATCGATGCAATCCACTCGGCCATTCGCTTCCAGCGGTCAGTCGCAGAAGCCTGGCTCAAGGTGCTGTGCCCTTCCTGTCTCGTATGGTCAGCCGTTATCATGATAAAATGGATGTGTTTGTAAGGAGTGATTTCAGGACATTGGTGTCTAACACTTCACAAAATTCGTTTTGTTGATGAGTACTTAGCAACTGTTTTGTTTAGAGTTGCATGTCAGTGTATTTTTTTCCAGGCTGCTTTTTGTTACCACCTCCACATTCTAAGTGCATGCGATAATATAGAATTCATATCTGGGCACTGATGGATAAGATTTGTCTTCAAAGTTTTGGTTGGTTATATCTTATCTATTCAGTCATAACTTTACATGTTTGATTAATCAAACCCAACCCCAATAAGGTTTATTGTCATTTCTCTTCTGGGGATCATTTCATTAAGATTCTTATTAACTCCTAAGTTTGATAGACTTTGCACCTTAACAGTGATCTTGTGTACTGAAAACTATCAACAATAGGATGCGCCACAGGGCACTTTCGCTGGTGTGTCACGGAAATAATGTCCTCAACGATATGGCGCCTGCATTTAGCATTTTCAAGGAAGCTTCTTAAATTGAACAACGGATTTTGTTAAAGATGGATTTCCTTACGAACTCAGTATCTTAAGATGACTATACACCAGGCGATGCTGTCACTATGACGAAGCAATGCCGTCGCACGTAACCTGATTGCAGTCTGATCGCCTCGTGTAAATACTACATAGCTGTGACATTCTATTGCTTGCAATGTCATCGCCTTGTCGCCCCGACGCTGTCGCTTGCGATAGAACTGGCTCTGTTTCCAGGCGACGTACGTAATCTATCCAATCACAGTCAAAACAGGTGACACATCTAGAAATAGAATAGCCTTCCCTAGAAATAATTGCTGCATTGACGCGTACCGGCACATGACTCCTTGGGGTCACATGACACTCCCCGTCTCAAGCTACTACACTGAGTCGTGTGAACGCATGACCCATACCGCTTGCAATGTATATTGCAAGTGGTTTTATTTGGCCTTGACATTTCTTAATGACATCAACATTGCTTTGTCGCAGCAATGGCGTCTCATGGTGTAAAGCCTGCTTTAGTGAAATGGTATTTACGTTGTTCTCCTGTGGTGTTGTTGACAGACCATAGAGGCAGTGCAGTCAGCGACTGACCACAGGGTCATTGACGTCTTGGTTCTCTTCATTCTCCATGGATCCAACCACAAGAAGGCGGTGGAGAGTCTGTTCAGGAACAAGATACGGTCTGGTCACTTCACAGAGGTCCTTCTCCAGGCAACCTTCTCACATACGCAGGTGGGCGCATCAGAACGGTGCAATCTTGTGATAAAGTAAAGTATCTTGCTCCCAGCAGCCGGAGTTGCCGGGTTTAAATCCTGTGCTGCGGTGTCGAACCCTTCATTTACTCCAATTCACTCAGCTGTATGAATGAGTACCTGGCTATAGACAGTGGTGGATATTTGTGTACGAATAGTCTTCCCGCATTAATTGCAGCGTGGCTGAATGCTTCACTCTCTCTTTCTCCAGTCTGCCCATCTCACTCTCTCTTTCTCCACTCTGCCCATCTCACTCTCTCTTTCTCCACTCTGCCCACCTCACTCTCTTTCTCCACTCTGCCCATCTCACTCTCTCTCTCCACTCTGCCCATCTCGCTCTCTCTTTCTCCAGTCTGCCCATCTCACTCTCTCTTTCTCCACTCTGCCCATCTCACTCTCTCTTTCTCCACTCTGCCCATCTCACTCTCTCTTTCTCCACTCTGCCCATCTCACTCTCTCTCCACTCTGCCCATCTCACTTTCTCTACTCTGCCCATCTCACTCTCTCTTTCTCCACTCTACCCATCTCACTCTCTCTTTCTCTACTCTTCCCCCTATCCCGACAAATCTTGGGGATGATCTTTAGAGATTGACTTATGGCACTACCGTAAATTCTGTATTTGTAGCCGCATCCCTAATTAAAGCCGCACCCCGACTTTTGACCTAACCCCTGATTTTCCTCCGCGCAGTTTGTCACAGGCAAAAACCTTATTTAAAGCCGCACCTGGACTTTGAGCCATGACCATTTAACCCTGCGTGTGACATACTTCCGTAGCGCACACAAGTAGAAAAAATTAAGAGGTTCCACAAAGAAAGTCATAACTTTGTTATTAATTATCATAAATGAATGAATAAGGTATAATTTTATTGGTAAAAGACTTTAATGTAATGCATTGATAATAACTACATCACATTTTATATTAACGTAAGAATAATACTATATGTGAATGTTGTCAAAATGGAAAACAAAAATAAACAAATTTCACCATGCTACCAGAAAATAACTGGGTGGCTGAATGTCCATACACCCAGTGAACGAAATGTAGCCATGCATTTAAGCTATACGGTAAAGCTAGAATTATTAAAATATTTTGAGAAGTTTTATTTTTATGCCATTTTATGTAGAGTCCTGTATAAAGTCGATGTTACAAATGCATTGAAAAGACTAGAGCTGGTTTAGTGCAGTAGGACCAGCTGTGTTGACTTCAAAGGTGTTTGATTGACAGCTAGTAATTACAATGTAATAATTGTCGTCGCTGCGCCGCTGTGAGAACGGATGTGATCTTGTGGTTTGGTCTACTTCTTCCAGTTCCAGACAGTTGACCCACCCACGTGGCATTATAATAACACTGTATCTTACCAGGGGAAGTGCAATTTACTCCAGTGCTAAGGGGCACTTGTAATGGTGTTGTGTTGACAATCAGGTGAAGCCTGGCTTCAGCAAAGCTAAGGTGCGAACGTTGTGCTTGGAACTTGGCTTAAAACATCAACACCAAGAGCAAGCATTTAACAAAGCAGACAGTTGTTACAGTTGATGTCTGCTAGTGTGGGACAGTTGTTAAGAACGGCGGATGCCATCATATTCAAATTTAAAAAACGTTTGTGCGCGGCCACGATCCGTGATGCCGACGGCCCAGACACGGATACGCGGGATGACGCTGCCATGCCGTTCCAGGCAGCGTTCTTTGATAGCGACAATGAAAGTGACTTTGGAGGATTTTAGTTGTGAAATGGATGATGCCATCTTATTTGAAGATGTTTGCCCAGTGCACACGGCACGGATACATGGAATGACACCGCCGTTTCGGCATGGCATTCTTCAACGGTGACGATGAAAGTGATTTCGCTGACGATGGATTTAAAAATTTAATGTTTTCACAAGTCTTGATCTTTCTTTCTGAACACTTTATGGACACGGGTTTGTACGTGTTATGTAATTATTTTTGCACCAGTGGCAATGTTTTATTGATACATACGACTTCGTTTTTTCGGTAAGTTTTTCACTTAGTTATTATCAACGTTACTACTGACAACCCAGTGAGCCAATGTGTGAGATGCAGACAGTGATTTTGAGGGGTTTTAAACCTGATCAAGCTGGACCTATCTGATCATAGTGATGAACTGGAATCGACATGTTAGCTCAGCCTCTGGTGATGTATGATCGCGTTGCATCACTGTATGCTTTTTAATGTTTTATTGATTTGATACAGCCGACTTCGTTTTTCTTTGATATTTACATCGTCATTGCCATACCATTCTATTCGCTAGTACCAACAACCCAGCCAGCGACCTGATATTCATTTTTTTCGGCAAAATACTGTATTTAAAGCCGCACCCCAACTTTGACATTTCCTTCCCGATTTCAGTGACACAATATTGCAATTGAAGCCGCGGCTATAAATACAGAATTTACGGTACACTATATCACGTTACACGAAACGTTTGAATACATTGACCTGTGGAATACCTCATTGTCCCTCTCACGCTCACCATCACTTGCTGTTCATATCATAAGGCCATTGTCCCTCTCACGCTCACCATCACTTGCTGTTCATATCGTAAGGCCATTGTCCCTCTCACGCTCACCATCACTTGCTGTTCATATCATAAGGCCATAGAGCACAGGACCTTCAATCAAGAGAAAAGTAGTTTGAATCCACTTGGAGAGAGCTGTTTAGAAACTGGCAGTTTTTTTCAACCTACTCTGTGAATGAAATTGCGAAAGTTACCACACTTTTCGATGTCAGATTGAATGACTAGATAGAGTTAACTGTTGCCAGGTGGTGCATGAATATTTCTCAGCGGTGCTGTCGTTGGCCGAAACTTTGCTGAGGTCACTGGAACCAGTCATCACCTACTTCGCTAGCGCCATCTACAGGCACGCCTTCCTCACATTTGATGTCTACGGGCGTCAGGTAATAGCAGTGGCTGTTGTATGTGAGTCAGTCCTTGTCTCCTTCTATAATCAGTAGAATGTAACTTAAGGCTGTCAACATGTAACCCGCCACAGCGAACCAGGTGTTCAGTTGCACAGGTTTATTCCTCCTACAAGCAAAAAATAGCAGGTTTAGGAATGAATAAAAAAATTACAGAATATATTTCAATAAATTAGTTATCACTTTAAAGTTTGTGGAATCAAAAAATATAGTAAACTCCATTTCAAATTTTGTTTATTCAATACTCATTTCACAGTGACATGTCACATATTAAACTGCTCTGTTGGAGTGATGCTGAAGATTTAGTGGTTGTTTTAGGGAAAGGATAGCTAAGAATAAATCAAACAATGATTTGTATTATTTTCTCCATCCCTATGTAATGTACCTGGTATATGGAATGTCACATTAGTAAACAGATTCAGCCATACTTTTAACTAAGCAAAGTAGCAAACACTAAAGTTACGTGTCCTTAGCCAAGTTATCAAGACAGACAGTTTGTAATATTCAATAATGTAGAATATATGTCTTCCACATGACGTGACAGTTTAGTATGTTGCCATGTGAAATCAGACATCACTGAAGCAATGGATTTATGTTACAGGAGGTTGTCGGTAACCTAGTGACCCATATAGGAAGTGGGTCACCGGGAGAGGTTGAAGGTTCACTCGACATTCTCGCTCGCCTCATTGAGTCAGATGTCCAGAAGATGGCGCCATTTGCTGTTTTTGTAAAGGTTTGTTTTTCAACCATCCGTCCACTGTGTGACACTAAGCTATTGCCATACTGACCAATATATATAATAGGACTTAGTTCATATATATGCTGTTTTTATTTTGAACATGAGTTCTGCTTTTGTCACCAGGGGGTGCTGGACTACTTGGATCAGCTGACGACGGCCCAGATACGTAAACTCTACTCAATGCTGAGTGTACTTGGATTCAGGAACGCTGGCCGAGACAGCATGTTACAGGTGTGGACTCTATGGCGACATTTCTTGTGAGGAATTCATTTTATAACATGGAACTACATAGAGCCAACCTTGCCAGAGTCTCAAGTAGTTTCACTTCAGACAATGTCGGGGTTTGTAAGTAAACAAGAATGTCTAATGAAAGAGCCATGGATAATGAAAGAAAGTAAAACAAATAGCACCTTGTATTCTGTTTTGGACTGTCAGTTATGCTGTTTATTTAAGACTGAAAAATCTCCTGGCAGTGTTGTAATAAGAGAATAAGACATCATCATGGTTTATAATTGTTTGTCGTTATGTTCACTCTGTTCATTTGCGAATTCATCCATTATTCATCGCAACGAAAACAAAATGTGTGTCGGAGCAACTAATAAAATACATTTATTGTAGGATGAAATGCACATACTTATAAGGAAGCAGCTTTCTAACAACGACCCCAAGTAAGTAGGTCAATATATGTAAATAGGTCGATCTGTGCATCCCTCATTTTGCCCCTGTAGCGACATCATCTTTGACTTATAATAACTGCATTTGAAAAAAATATTCCAAAATATTTGGCCTTGCTGATTAGTAATGTGTGGTTATTGCAACAACATTATCGCAATATAATACAACACTGTTGGCCAACAAATTGCACAGATATCATTCATATAAACTGGTCTTCCTGGTTGCCAACCAACTTCAGCATTTTGAAGATCATTGTTGGTTTCAGGGTGTATGCATCGGAGAAGTAGATAAACAAGGGAAGACAGTTTGCAGCTGACTAGATGGGTTGTGGGGTGGGGCGTTAGATGTATTGGAATTACTAGCAAAAATGCCAGTTGCTAGACTGCGCTAGATACATACACGTGTAGTATTATGAACAATTGATTTTGGTACAACACAAACCCAAACACAGGACATTTCTTAAACAATAAAGGCTTTACTTTTCTTTCAATGGATCATAGTCAACCTCGCCCGAGATGCAAACCGTCTAGCAAGAAAACATTAATATACCCACATGCAATATCACACATACTTACATACACTGGCTTGGTCATCCTTCAACCTGCTGTTGGGTGTTTCAGATACAAGAGAATGGGTGTGATCGGGGCGGTGATGGTTGTCCAGGGTCTTGCTGCCAGCAGGTGATGTGTCAAATACAAGCAGTATATTCACCATGGCAGTTTCTGCCGGGTCTCAATTTCTATTGCCTTTGATAGTTTACTGGATCTCACATTAGATACGTATATATTGGTCACTGGGAGTACAACAATGTTCCCCTGGTATATGACGAGCAAGGCGGGCCGGGCCGCCTCACTATGCCGCCTCACCCAGAATATGCAAAAATTGCCACCTCGTAGGTATTTCGTGCGCCCACTTTTTGTCATTTTGCGAGTTATTCAGCATCGGCGAGCGGAGTGAAATGACACCACTAACTCACTTATATTCCTGTAAAATCGCAGATTTGTAGCAACATCATTTAGTCGTCTAGCATCGCTCAGAACCAATTAGGATTTACCTCTAGCAGTTAATGCCATTGGACAACGGGATTGACATCACTGGTCAATTGACCAATCTAGACTATTCATGTAACATGGCGCCCAAACGGCAAGAGAACGGGTGTGATCGGGTCGGTGATGGTTGTACAGGATCTCACTGCCAGCACGTGATGTGTTAAGTGTAGACGTCTTCAATACTGCGCAATAGATTCTAGACATTAGCATCACAAAATAAAAATGCAAGAAAACGCCCAAGAGATGTTTCCTCGAAAAAGCTTAGAGCCTTAGACATATGTCCACTTTACGATAATAACACCAAGAAATGTTTTCACTTGTATTTTTTGAAACTGCATTTTGCTCTCGGGTCACATGGTATTAAGCATTATTTTCTTAGTACTAAAATAACTTATGCTGAAGAAATTTGTTTTTGTGGCTTTTTTTAGAAAGGAAAATATGTCTTGGTGGAAACCGTAACTTACATAATTTCAATTATTCATACCATTGAGAAGATGTAAACAATATAATTTCCTACTGTTTTAAGTTATCACGTTCGTAGCTTCCTTCTCAACATGACCACTGGCCCTAGAGTTGTAACGTGTGTGTGTTCTTGTATAAATTGTGTAAGTTAATGCGGAAATCGTAAAAGTTTGCCCAGTATTGAAGTACAAGCATTAGCTTCCCACCCACCCACCCACCCACTAAGGCCAGCAGTTGTCACCATGACAGCATTTTAAACTGAAACTTCTTCCCGTGACCATCCAGTTTCTGCTGTCGCCACTTAGGGCATTGCATGCAGTGGAAAATAATTTCAACATACCTTCACAATGACGCTACCTGGGAATAGCTGACAACTCGATATGTCCATTAAAAAATAAATATCTTTGAATAACTACTATATATATATAATATATATATTAAGATGCTAACTTTGGAACATGAGAAGTGCATCTCCTCACGTGTGTCGAGGTTCATTCGTCTCTTTCTATGTTCATCCACATTGACCTCTGATCTACCAATAGGCAGTGTATTAAATAGGTTACTTTTTAGACTTACTTTAATGGAAAAAATATTAAAGATCTTAAAGGGGGCTGGTCTGTTCCTTTACCCCGAATTAGCCAGCGGAGTAATTTGTAACAAGAAGTCTACTGTGAAGAACGTGGGAAAATGGGAAATTGTTGACCATCAAAGGGTATTGCGGTCAACTTAGCCTGTCTCTGCATTATTGTTAATAAAACATGTTTTGAAACTGGATGTTTTGTTTACCTTTTGAACATGCTCCGGGGTCGTACCTTCCAAATTGCGACTGTTGTTACGGGCCTACTAAACACAATTTGTCGAGCAGTATAGCTTCAGCATAGTTAGTATAGTCTTAAGAACATTATATTAATTAATATATGATAAACTATGAACAGACTGCTTCCTTTTAAATCTGTAGGAATATCATAATTGGTCATGTCGATTACGTGTCTTTACAGTGGCAGTGACGCGTCGCTGGATGGGAGTGTCAACACAAGTGATGTGTCCAACATCTCTGATGACATCTACAAACAGGTGGTCAGCCTGCTTAAACTTGTCATGTCCAGTGCGGCGCGGTCAGCGGTGGCGTCCGCTCTATTGAAGGACGAACTGGCCACCGTCATCCAGAAAGGTTGTCTCAACCGACAAGTTGAGGTCAGTGCAACTTTGGCGACTTTTAGTATGTTCTATTTGCAAAGCTGTTCGAGAACTAATAAAAATACACTTGATTTAATATGGCAGCAAGTTCAATATTGTTGGTGGTATCAAAAGTTAGATTTTTTAATGTGTCATGTGTTAATGTGACTTGTGAGGCTGTTCATAAAATAATAATGTTCGATCAGTTGAAAATATTATACAATTTCACCGTCATTTAAAAAACTTACCTTTGTAACCTTGCGTATCCACCTTAGCTCCCTGGCGTACCGATCCATCTGTTGATGACTTTAACATGGCTTATCGATTCTGATATTGACTAACTCTTGTATTGATGCTTCTCTGAGCTTCGTTTTCGAGGATTTAGGCACAGAAGAAGTTTTGTCAAAAGACACTTCCGGATGTTTGGGGAAATGGGGTGTCCAAGTGCTCAGGGAAAATTAATATGGTTAATATATCCATATATGAGTATTGATAATTTGCAGCCCCCATTTCTACTTTCAGGTGTGGATCTGTGAGAACGTCATAAATGACTTCCAGGATGACTTTGTGGTTGACATTGACCCCGCCCAGCCAGCTACGTAAGTTCACCTCTGTGCTCCGGTATGTAGTATTTTATTCCCCTTGCTCCCTTGGTGCAGTTTACGTCATTTAAGTGGTAGCTTCTTCCACTTCCTCCCTCCGTCCCTCCTTCTCCTCTCCTTTGGTTAGGTCCCTCCCTCGCTCCCTCCCACCCTCGCTTCCTCCCTCCTTTGCTCACTCCCTTCCTCCCTCCCTCTCCTCTCCCTTGGTTAGGTCCCTCCCTCCCTTGCTCCCTCCCACCCTCGCTTCCTCCCTCCCTTGCTCACTCCCTCCCTCCCTCCCTCCCTCTCCTCTCCCTTGGTTAGGTCCCTCGCTTCCGCTCTCACCATTGGTGGGGTCCCTCCCTTCCTCCTTCCCCTCTCACTCCATCCCTCCCTCTCCCTTGGTGGGGTCTCTCCCTGAGGGAATAGTCTGATTGAGCTCAGTTTTCAGTGGTAAAGCCATTTCCAATGAACACTTTATGAAAATCGGTTGAGTAGTTTTGAGATATTGTACAGCGTTGAAGTTTAACACTGTGTTGCAGGGTACTTACTCAGTACGTGTACATTGTGTTGTATGAGAGGTCAGTTCCTCGCATTGGATTGATCAGATATTTTATTGCAGTTGTTTTCTCACCAAACTTCACATTTTTGCCCTATTGGAAGGCATATTGAAGATGTTTTAGACAGTAGTGTTGACCATAGGTATTAACAAACTTATAAGTATTCTGTTGTATAAAATAGGATTAATTTTTATTACCAACACAGTAACAATAGTGATTAATAATCTCTTTGTTTAATCGCAGATCGGTGGCAGGACTTGCAATGTCTCTCCAGTTTGGATTGGATGACGAAAACGATGGGAATATTGCGATCAACTTACTCCCTCTGGTGGCAAGTAACAGCAAGACGAGACAAGACAGCATTGCGACTGATCAGAGGTGAGGCGTGTGTCTTTGCAGAGCTCAGCGGTGCTGTGGCTAGAGCTTTGGACTCTCGACCGAGAGAACCCGGGTTCAAATCCTGTGCTGTGGTGTTGAATCTTGGGGAGGTCCGTACACTCTCCGTTGCTGCAGTTCACTCGGCTGTATGAATGAGTACCTGACAATAGGCAGTGGTGGATATTTGTGTACAGCTATTCTCCATGCAGTAATTGCAGTGTGGCTGAATGCTTCCCAGAGAAGTTGAGATGGTGCTCGATTGAACAGATCTGTCAGGGAGTAAAGTGTAAAACTTTACTTTGTTAACTCTGTCAAGTTACACTCGGACAGCACTGCGGTGACACTGTCTTCCTGTCACACCGACTGAAGCTTTTTATCCCCCTAAGGCAGGGGTAGCCAATCTGGGGAACTGGTACCTCTAGGAGTAAATGAAAGGTCCAGGGAGTACACAGAGATTGTTGTAACTTAAGGTCAGGTGCGATAATTCCACCAGTTCTGCTGTCCATTAAGGAGACATTATTTCCGTGGTATCAAACTAAGAAAGGACATTTGTGGCCTGCCAAGGCAAAGTGGGTATTGTTGTGACATTGAGTTTTGTACCTTTTTGGATTCCACAGATAATGAACTTTAAAATGACACCTCATTTGTTTAAATGTCTTCAGTTGGTTCTGATTTATTGAACACATTTAAGCAAACTTTAAAAAACCAATATTTTGAGAAACGATGCAATTTTAACTTGTACTGTCTTTTAATCTGTGGGTTCATAAATGCATTTATTGTATTACTTTTGGATTGTTTGTCGAGGAAAATAAACTGCCCATTGAAGGATGAGATCATAAGGTGTGCATTTCTGCCTAAATCACTAAATTTATGTCCAAAATAGACCCATGTGACTTCACACCCGGTTCGCTGCGTGGGTCACATTTTGTAATAGAGTGGTTATCGTAGAACTGAATTGTTAATGTTTCGTGTATTTTCTGTGTCACTGCGGTGTGGATACCTGGTGGAATTAGAGGGAGATTGAGGACCTCTCTTATAAGGCCACACATTGCTAGGTTGGCCTCGATTTCAGTTTCCCCTTACAAACCATGTCTCCTGACTAGTTTTCTTCATCAAAAAGGCATCTAAAATTGACCACAGTGGAAGATACAATAACAGGTGTCACTGTAGTGTGTCCTCAATACCTCATGTAGGGGAAACAGGTTTGTCTACTACAATCTGCTGTTATCACTTCCACTGTGGTCACTGTTTAAAGTGCTTTGAGCAGTTACAAGTTATCCTCCTAACTTTTTCACTGATGTTACTACTGGCATTGTTGGTTGTGTGTTCGCCAGGCAGGTGTCGCCAGTGTGTCTCGCGCCTCACTTTCGCCTGCTTCAGATGTGCGAAGGACGACAACATGACGGGGATTTAGAGGAGATCGATGCCCTGCTGGGTGGGTCGTCTCAAAAACCCTTCCGCTCACTCCCCCCCAACACTGGCATACTGTGCAAAACATACAGTACAAAAAATATTAAAACACAGTCATTGTATACTGTATATATTAAAATAATAGGTGTCTGTCAGGTGCAATATTGTCGAACCACTCTCTGTGTTCTTTCTTACCAAAGTTTTCTATTAATACACTGAATATATTAACTGTCAGTGAATAATTGAACTAGTTTTATTTAAACATTGCCCTTGTTGAAAACAATTACAGAGAATTTATGTGTCACTTCCACAGCTGTCTCCCAACATAGCCACAGTTCATATCCCTATTGTAAGTTGTTTTAATTTATAAAGTATACGTCAGCCATGTATTTCATCCTTGTGTGTGACCTGTGTGGAATGAACCCTCTCCGTGTTCCCAGGCTGTCCTCTCTACCTTCCCTGTCCTGAAGTTGTTGACAAGTTGGGATGTTTGAGTCAGGGTGAGAAACAGACTCTGTGTCATTCCCTCTTCCTTGCCCTCAACTGGTTCAGAGAGGTAAGTGCCTTTGTAGTAGTACCATTTATTTCAAAACAATAAATCACATTAACTATACATTAATTTTTCACAGTTCACAGGCAAATTGGAACTGAAGATATTTAGTTATAATTATATAAAGTAAAATTGTAACTGATTTGTAGGTATAATTTATTCTATAAACAAATCAGTTATCTTTTTTACTTTATTATTTATTATACAAACCACATATGGGATAAGTTACATTTGCATTTTTAAATTAATTTAATTAACTGTTTAGTCCTTTGGCCGAAGGTCCAAGGGACTATTGCCATCACTCTGCGGCCGCCGTCCACCGTTAGCTGCCGTATCTCAGAAACCGTTCAGCAACTTTTTCTCTAATTTTGCATAGACATATCTTAGGGCACTGCCACTATGCACAAGAAATCTATATTTGATTGAATCATTTTAAGGGCTCCCTAGGGCCTCCAAGGACCCCAAAACTGGTAAAAATGTAACATTGGCCTATTTTTTCAAAAACTTTTCAACAACTTTTTTTCTAATTTTGCATAGATGTATCTTAGGGTGCTGCTACTATATACAAGAAATCTGTATTTGATTTAATCATTCTAAGGGCACCTAGGGGGCCCCCAAAGTGCAAAAGTTTTACATTATCTAGTGATGTGGTTTTGAGAAGGGCCCTTGAGACCACCCCCAACAGTAGATTTTGTTTATTATGCCACAAAGTCAACTCCAAGACTAATGTCTGCAGCCCAGTGCTACTGTGCCATTGAGACCTTGACTAATCTTTAATTGGTCACAGTGCCCAGGCAGAGTAGACACACTTGACCCCTGTTAGACTGAACAGTTGCCTAACACTTTTTATCTTCAAAACTATTGATTTTCCATAATTAAAAGTTGTGTTTATTTTGATGTTCATTTAATTATTATAAAATGGTGTGACTGTGGTGTCTATTGGTTAAAGATGTATTGTCTGTAGAAACCTGTAGGTGACAAACATAGAACATTAATATTCTGTCACCTGTAGGTGACAAACAGAAAATTAATATTCTGGAAAACTATAGAGTGAAATATCCTACACTTTATTGATATCAAATGCATTCTACTGTTCTGTTTACGCTTGCCATGCCTTGTGTAGACATGGTACTATGTAAATCAATTGTATCAATATAGACTAATAATTACAGATTCACAATATAGTTGACACCTGAAACAACCAAATGTCAACCATTAGAAGAGTTGACATAGTTCCGCTATAAACAAGCAAGAAATCTGTATTTGATTGAATCATTCTAGTGTCATCAGCAGATAGTAGAACATACATTTTCTGCATCATCATCACTAAGGTTGTTGTAAATTTAACCAGCTGCCATGTCAAGTCCGTTATAATTGTGACTAACAGTGTCCACAATGATTCAGGTAAATAGCAAATAACAAAGGACACAAGTTTTCTCCTTGCCATACCTATACATCACATGAGAAGAAAGCTGACACAGCCTGGCCCTGATTTATACATGATTTAGCATTTTTGTACATGTTGTATACAACTTTCAACACAATACCATTAATACTGCATGAAATTATCTTAGACCACAGGGAGGACCGGTCTACTAAATCAAATGCTTTCTTATAATCGATGAAGGCACAATAAAGCCTTTTGCGTCGAGACAAATACAATTCAACCAATACCCCTATTTGAACACTGCCTGTTCTTCACCTATTACATTCGCTTTGTTTAGGTATTTGGTCAGTCTGGTGTTCTGAACAATCACTAAGGATTAATGAACACTTGTGCAGAATGTCACCCACTTGGCAGGTTTAATTGATCTATTCAGCAATGAGGACACTGCTTAGGCCTCACTCTGGACACTGTAACTTGACTTGTGTTTATGCAAAATTGCACAGGATAGTTTTACGTTTGGTGAAGGTGTTGTGCTAAAAATGCAGTATGGATTTTGGCTGTATTTGTAGCAACATTTTTATGAAGCTGTAGCAAACTTAATATGTATTTGTTTACAAAAGAACCTTAACGAATGTCAATAATATATTTGTACTTACACATTTTTTTATTTCAAGGAGTTTCTAAAAAATAATAAAATGTCATTTTAAGGTGATTTTTTTTATATTTTTTAAATTGTCTTCAAAAGCATGGAAATGTCACAAAACAACTTAAAAACTTAATTCTTTTTTGACTAGTGTATTGCTTGATATCTTAGGCAGTGTCAGAGAAATTTGTGTTAGTCTATCTTCAAAACTTTTATTAGAAATGATTAATTAAAAACAAGCATGTCTAGGTCACCGGAACCACCTTAATGTTTATTCGTTATACCCCCGAGCTGTTCACATATGGAACATAATCACAGCAAAAATCACGGAAATAAAAAGCCATTGATAAGCTTCTAGTCACCATCTCATTTATCTCAACCTTTAGTAACTTTCAGTGTATACATAACATATGTACAAACCAGCCAAAAACTTGTCAACCCAAGAATGAATTATTTGAAGTATGAACATTTTTCAGTAGTGACACCTGTGATGTTGCCTGTTGCTAAGTTTGATGTGTCATCACGTCCACTGTGATGACGTTGTTGTCCCCTATGCAGGTGGTGAATGCGTTTGCGAGTCAGACAGATGCCGAGATGAAAGCCAAGGTTCTGTCTCGTCTCCAGCATATTACACAGACAAGTGCACTGCTCGAAAAGTGTCTCGCTGGTAGGTCTTACTTTGGGCAGATGTAGCTTTAAAATGTTAACAAAGTCACGATATATCTTGTTTATGTGCGTGCGTACGTGTGCCCAATCTTATTTGTGCAAAGTCAGCAGTAATGGTTTATTTTTAATTTTTCTGATTTTAATGTTGAGTATAATATCGTATGTTAAAAAATAAACTATGAATAAATATGTACTATGTTTATCTTGTAATGTAGAATAATGTTTAAGTTAAAAAATCAGAACAATAAAAGATCACTAATATATTCAATTCAATTCAATTCTTTATTTCCAATTGAGAATACAACATACAATATATATACATATTATAGTTGACACAGTTCAACATGGAAAGGGGGAAAGTAGAAGCTCATTGCTTATTATGCACTTTTCCCGACATCATTATAACATGGTCATAATCTTAAACACAGTGTTAGTAACATAAAGAAAATGCTATTGTTAAAGTGAGACCACTACTACAATCGTGCTTCCAAATACTTTCTGAACCTTAACAATAATAACGAAATTAATTACATGACTTATACTCTTCAATTAAGTAATTTTTATATTGTTTTTTGAGATTTCTTACAGTAAGTGATCTCTTTATGTGCTCGTCTAAACAATTCCATAATTTAATACCATACACAGATATACACTTAGCCTTTAACGTGGTTCGGGCATAAACATGTTTTAGTTTATTTCTTTGGCGTGTTACATAGGGTGTAGTATATTTGGCATTGAAAAAGAATTGAAGGTTATCAGGCAACAACTTATTGTTAGCTTTAAACATTACGATAGAAATGTTTAATTTTATTAAGTCATAAAGTTTAAGAATGCGTAGAGCATAAAATAATGTATTAGTATGGCTTAGTGGATTCTTCTTACATATTATTCGTACAACTTTCTTTTGTAATATATAAACACCGTTAATATATGTTGTATACGCATTTCCCCAAACTTCGCAGCAGTATGATAAATACGGGAGAAATAATGAACAATATAGTATAAAAAGCGACTTTTTATCTAATAAATATTTAGCCCTGTAAATAATGGCGATAGTTTTTGTTAGTTTAGACTTGATCATATTTATATGATCTTTCCAGCTAAGCTTATCGTCTATTAAGACACCTAAAAACTTAGTAACATATACTCTATCAATAGTTGTATTATCGATTTTTATATCAATATTTGTTGTTTTACTATAGTTGGTAAACAACATGTAGTTTGTCTTAGCAACGTTTAAGGATAATTTATTTACTGAAAACCAGATATGTAGTTTTTGTAGTTCGTCGCTGACAATTTTGCTTAGCTGGGCTGGATCTTTCCCAGAACAAAATATATTTGTATCATCCGCAAAAAGAATGAATTTTAGTATATCTGAACAATTACAAATATCATTTATGTATAGTATAAATAATTTTGGACCCAGAATGGAGCCTTGTGGTACTCCACATAACACCTGTAATAAATCTGAATTGCAGTCATCTATGCTGACATACTGTAGTCTGTTATACAAGTAACTTTTCAGCCACTCGCTGGCCATCCCTCTGATACCATAAGCCTCTAATTTTCGGAGTAATAAATTATGATCAATTGTATCAAATGCTTTTTTTAAATCAATAAATACACCAATTGTGCAATTCTTTTGGTCTAAGGCAGCAGTAATATTTTCAGTTAGTTCTAACAGAGCCATTGAAGTTGACATTTTTGTCCTAAACCCATATTGACTGCTGTTTAAAATGTCATACTTTTCTATAAATTTATCTAGCCTAGAATTAAATAATTTTTCTAATAGTTTTGAAAATTGCGGAAGTAGAGATACTGGTCTATAGTTAGTAAAAACATTCTTTTCCCCTGCCTTAAATATAGGAATTACTTTGGCAATTTTCATTTTACTGGGAAATACACCACTACTAAATGATTTGTTACATATATGAGTAAACGGTATTACAACATTGGAAATTACCTTTTTAACAATTATCATATCAACTTTGTCATAACCTGTAGATTTTTTGTTTTTACAACCGTTAACAATATTCATCACTTCCTGTTCTTCTACCCCAGGTAAGAACATGGTGTTGGTGTTCGTATTTTGTAAAAAAATCAAGCACACTTGTATTTCCATTTGGTACTCTTATATTTTTTGCAAGATTTGGTCCTACATTTACGAAAAAATCATTGAAACCATTAACAATATCTGTTGTATTTCTGGTCAATCTACCATTGCTAATGAAAGAGTTTGGGTAACATGACTGTAGTTGTTGTTTCTTTATAATTGAATTTAAAATTTTCCACGTACCCTTTACATTATATTTTTCTTTGACTAATAATTTATTGTAATATTCTTTTTCACAAAATCTAAGAATAGAAGTCAGTTTATTTTTGTAAGTTGAATATTTACATTTAGATTTTGTTGTTCTATGCCGCAAAAACTGTTTGTACAAATAATTTTTCTTTTTACAAGCATTGCGCAAACCTCTATTGAACCAGGGTTTGCTCTTTGAGGTAGGTGTATTCATGCATATTTTCTTAATTGGACAATTCTTATCATACAAGCTGGTGAATATGTCCATAAAATTAGTGTAGGCTATATCTGCGTCGGATTCATTTAAAACCGTATCCCAGTTTACAGCAGAAAGATCACTGTTAAAGGATTTTATACAATCATCACTCAGTTTTCTGATACATCTGTATTTGTTTACAGTGATTCTATTTATATGTGAACAATTACAAACACAAAATACAGGTAAATGATCACTAATATCAGTTATAAGTAACCCGCTAGTAATACTATTATTCAGTTCATTTGTGAAAATGTTATCAATTAAAGTTGCACTGTGATCTGTAATTCTGCTCGGCTTGTCAATTAAGGGATATATACCTAGACTAAACAACATATCCACAAAATGTGTTGTACCATTGTTGGTGTTATACTTTAAAAGATCTATATTGAAATCACCACATATAAATATTGTTTTGTTAGTGTTCCTAACTGTCTTGATCATTGATTCAAGTTGATCAGTAAACATATCTATATTAGTTCCTGGCGCTCTATATATACAACTAACGATGATGTTTTTCATATTACCTATACGTAATTCGACTGTAATACATTCCAATACATCATCAATTACCATAGACATGGTCTGTATTACCTTGAATTCAATTGATACGTTAACATAAATAGCCACACCGCCACCTTTCTTATTGTTTCTATTTCTGTAAATAACATCATACCCATTCAACAGTATATCAGAGCAATCTTCAGAATCTAACCATGTTTCCGATATAGCAATAATGTCAAACGGGGTGTTTAGTTCAGTTATATAATCTCTAATTTTATCAAAATTTGCCTTGAGACTCCGAGCATTGAAATGAATGAAGGACAATCCTTTCTGAATGTTTTCACTCTTAACAAATTGTTCAACAGTGTAATAGTCACAGCGTGTAGAAATAGTATTAAAGAAGTTGTTGTTTGGGTCAATGTCACATTCAAAATCACCACAGTTGTACTCAGACATGCTAAATGATTTAAAGCCGAAAACTGAGCATTGATCATAGATATTGTATATAGCGGCATTAACATTCATATCAGAGTTAATAAATTTAAATTCATCATCGCTAACAGTGCTGTATGGAAAAATGTCTATACACATGTTACAATATAAATAAACAGAATCTTTACCTTGGCATGACATTTGATTTTGTGTTAAGTTTGCTGATCTCCTGTGAAGCACACTTTGGCACAACGAGCATTTCAGTGCTCGTCTAGCCATGGCTAATTAGTGTTATCGTCCGATAGCATTGTTCGGTTGGATGAAGTTACTGCCGGTCGAGATGGCGGAGGTCCTGGTCTGTGGTTATGGAGACTTTCCTGCCACTGGCGAGTAGGCAGACAATACGGCCGTCAGACGTCCAGGTGGCAGTGACGTTGGGCAGCGACTTGGCTTTGGAGAGAAGCTCGTTGCGGCGTCTAGTGAGGTTTTCCGTGATGAGTAGTTTGGTACCTTTCAGTCGCCGTTTCATCGAGAAGACTTTCTGGCGTGCTTGGTAGGTTGTAAATTTCACGATAACGGCTCGTGGTCTCGAAGTTGATGAGTTAGCGGATGTCCCGAGCCGGTGACATCGGTCGATGGTCTCACGTCCAATCGAAACGCCGAGCTTGTTGGTGAAAACGTCGAGAACTGCAGACTCTGGGTCGGTAGTGTCCGGCACACCGTGGACGATTAGGCAGTTTCGTCTACTGTACTGCTCCATCACGTCTAGGTCGTTGTACAGTTTTGTATTAATCGTCTCAAGTTGTGAGACTCGAGCGGCCATCTCCGCGGCGTCAGCTGCAGCACGAGTAGTGTCCATCTGGGATGCCTTGTATATGTCTTGTTTAATGTCAGCGATGACGTCTGTTTTCAGGATGGAGTCGACGATTTGTTTTGCGAAGTTTTTGTTTACAACCAATCTGGCAAGGATAGCCTGACTGATTGCTTCGACGACTGTGGCGATGATAGGGTCATTTTTCTCAATGAGCGCAATGATTGCGGTGCGCATGTCTCCATTCAACGATTCGTTGGTTGCTTCCGAAGCATTGGTGCAGGCACTAGCGCTTCCCTTTCGTTGACCTTTTGTCATGTTCAGTATGCGGTTGACCGTTGGTCACTGTTGTAATCAACACAACAGGGTGGATTACTTGAGCTGTCTACTTAAGTCTTAACGGTCGCACCTTTTCGGTTGGTTGCATCGAAGTCAGTCATGCGAAGGAGGCTTAAATTGGCTTTCGCACCACTGGTAACGGCTTGTGGGCGATATTACCAGTCCAGTGAATCTTATTCACGATTTTCTCACATTTGCTGATGTGCACCACAAGGCGACTTCACTAGAGTATGCACAATACACGTATCTCGCACACTGCTCCTCCCGCTGTAGATCAGACTTGTATGTCGATAATAAATTTGCAATGATTCGGGACGTATCTATACATACATTTTTCGGGTCGGACTTGATGACACATGTAAAACGTAGATATTTATATGTTTGTAGAAGGCTTGCTTTCGTAGTTCTGTCTTTCAGTTTGTTTATTCTGGTTAGCTATAAACTCAGTCTGAATTAGGCTATAGACATTTCAACTGCCAAGCAAAACATATTTCTTGACAAACTATTCTCTACATAGATTGTTCAGTTGAGTTTGTACTTCACATAAATGTTATATATTTTGTGGAGCACAGTGCACAGTGGATAATGCATCAAACTCTCAATTGAGAGAACCTGTTTAAAACAGTGGACAAGTTAGTTCACTTTTCATTACCACAGTCCACTCAGCTGTATGAATGAGTACCTGGCTATAGGCAGTGGTGGATATTTGTGTACGAATAGTCTTCGTACATTAATTGCAGTGTGGCTGGATGGATACTGCGCTATATAAGAACTTATCTTTACAATTTTTTACATTCTTACCATTTTTTATTTTCTTCAGTGACGCCAAACTATGTGCCCCCCGCAGCTAACTTTGATGGAGAGGAGGGCGGCAAACAGCCTCCACACCCCAGCACAGCAGGGATGAAAAGGAAAGCAAAACCGAAAGGGTTTGTTTTAGATTTTCATTTCAAACACACAGTACTGTAAGGGGGTCGTTCACAATTGTCAACATTTACCTAATCACACAGAAGGTAGTCATTTTCACACACCTTTCACCCTGAATTAGTATTTTAAAATGACAATAATTTTCCACATTGAAAGTCATGTGTAGGCCCTGTAAGTACATGACAGTGTCATGACTTGGTGCATGCAAGGGACATATGACAACCATCATAACAATGTTTACAAACGTTTACTTACAATCACATTGGTTATGCAGTGCACATGCGATTAACATTTTTATAATTAGTGCCATGCTTTGACCTACTTCCTCTATTCACACATTTTGTAAGAATAGATAGAATTGGACCATTTGAACTAACCCTAAATTGGTGAAAATACTTATTAAGTTTAGAAAATAAATGATGTCAATTTTCTGTTTAAGATAGCTATTAAAGTTAATTCATTTTGACAAATAAAATCCCAGAATTCAGTTGTGTTAAGATGAAATTTATTTTCAATGGTACCATAAGTTTTCTATCAACCATGGACAAGTAACATGAATAAGTTTTCACTGTTTAATTTACCTTAAAGGCATTCAGTGCATAATTTTAGACAAAAGAGTCTTCTTGAGTACATGGCACATTGCATTTGTCAAATCTATATTTGTAAAGGAAGAAGAAAAAAACTGGAAAAAAGTCTGAGGATGCAAATGATGAAACCAATGTTGAGTCTGATGAAGACACATGTGCGAAAGCTTCTACGCAAAATGTAAGTCATTCCCTTGATAGTCCGTTTCAAGGAAGGGGCACCGCTGTTCTGCTGAACAGCCAGAACTGTCTTTCGTTCAACCATCCATACTGCTGTTACATTACAATATATTGTGAGCAATACATTATTTGATACATTTCGTTCTAATTAAAGATTTGATGATTCCAGAAATTTTCAAATAATGACTGGAATCACATACATATAACATTGGTTAAGATAACCTGCAAATGTGTTTTGGGTGGTGAATCTATAAGGAGAACATGATCTAGAAAATAGAGATCATTATCTTGAGAATTTGAGTAGCAGCCTACCCTGTGCATCTTTATGTGTCTGTAGTGTAATTGCTTTGTATGATATAATTTATTATTACTAACATTTATATAGTGCAATATATCCAGGTGCGGCCCATCATAAGCGCATACAGACATTACCAAACATACATGGTATCGTAAGATAGGTTTTATATCAAATATATACTGGTAAATGTAATATTAGACTAGGATTAAAAAACTAGATATATTAAGTAACTAAAATAGATAACATGGTTTCTGAAATATTAAGATAATAATACAAATAGCTATAATATAATTAAAATTAATTACAAGTGAAATATATAAGAAATGCATAAATAGAAGAAAACAAACATTTTCATAGCAAAAATATTCTGATGTGACCATGTATTCTCAAGATATTGTATTCACAAGAAAATTGATGTAAAAAGATTGTGTTTGTTGCATGTTGTTTTGTGTGACTTCAGGACAGCGACCTTGTGACAAAGACAGAGACAGACGACACTGGTCTCGTTAGTCTCGAGGACTACAGTCTCTACCTCAGGTCTCTCTACCTCAAATCTTGCTCAATTAATGTATTTAGAAATAGAAATCATGTTCAAAAGATAAGTTCTTATGCAGCACAGTATGCTATCGAGAAGTCTGCTCAAACGTTTTTACACTTTACTCTGTTAAATCAGACACCATCTCGATTTCTCTGGGAAGTATTCAGCCACTCTGACTTTCTAACAACTACACTACTGTGCCCCAGTGTTTACGTTGCGATCAGTTTAAGAATATCCCTGTTGGATGAAAGGCAAATGTACTTTGTTGATAATCCTTAATACCCAGGTAATATACGTGGTTCTGAAACTCATCTCAGTTGCTGTTGCTAGATGTCACATTTCTTTTGTACATTTTTCACGATGGAAAACTGGTTATCACAAACAGTGGAAGCACACTTTGTGGTCGCTGTGTTATTACAGTCACCTTGCAAATAAGGTCACCCTAGTTCAGTCCCACGTTATTTATATAACAGCAAAGAATAGGAAATTAGTCTCACGGTCACCTCGCTATTCAGGTCACTTTTGCCCAGTCCCGGGGGCGACCTTAATAGGGAGGTTCCACTGTACCTAAATTGCCCTAATATTTAAATTAATCTAATACTAATGTCGACATATTCCCATCGATTTGCATAATGTTTTGAAAATCAAATTTATTGGGAATTGATATCTGTTTTTGAGATTTTAAAAGGTGAACATATTCCCATCATAACGAGTGTATGCTTGACAGAGAGCTGGACATGGACGTGTTTAACATGCTGCGTGTTGGACTCATCACTAAGGCTGCTCTCGACTCCGACATGAACACTAAGGTATTGCACAATAGTAAAAAAGGTAAATGTAAGTTCTTATATAGCGCTGTATCCAGTCCTCAGGTCTTATATAGCGCTGTATCCAGTCCTCAGGTCTTATAAAGCACTGTATCCAGTCCTCAGGTTATATATAGCGCAGTATCCAGTCCTCAGGTCTTATATAGCGCTGTATCCAGTCCTCAGGTCTTATATAGCGCTGTATCCAGTCCTCAGGTCTTATATAGTGCTGTATCCAGTCCTCAGGTCTTATATAGCGCTGTATCCAGTCCTCAGGTCTTATATAGCGCTGTATCCAGTCCTCAGGTCTTATATAGCGCAGTATCCAGTCCTCAGGTCTTATATAGCGCTGTATCCAGTCCTCAGGTCTTATATAGCGCTGTATCCAGTCCTCAGGTCTTATATAGTGCTGTATCCAGTCCTCAGGTCTTATATAGTGCTGTATCCAGTCCTCAGGTCTTATATAGCGCTGTATCCAGTCCTCAGGTCTTATATAGCGCTGTATCCAGTCCTCGGGTCTTATATAGCGCTGTGTCCAGTCCTCAGGTCTTATATAGTGGTGTATCCAGTCCTCAGGTCTTATATAGCACTGTATCCAGTCCTCAGGTCTTATATAGCACTGTGTCCAGTCCTCAGGTTTTATATAGCGCTGTGTCCAGTCCTCAGGTCTTATATAGCGCTGTATCCAGTCCTCGGGTCTTATATAGCGCTGTATCCAATCCTCGGGTCATATATAGCGCAGTATCCAGTCCTCAGGTTTTATATAGCGCTGTGTCCAGTCCTCAGGTCTTATATAGCGCAGTATCCAGTCCTCAGGTCTTATATAGCGCTGTATCCAGTCCTCAGGTCTTATATAGTGCTGTATCCAGTCCTCAGGTCTTATATAGTGCTGTATCCAGTCCTCAGGTCTTATATAGTGCTGTGTCCAGTCATCAGGTCTTATATAGCGCTGTGTCCAGTCCTCAGGTCTTACATAGCGCTGTGTCCAGTCCTCAGGTCTTATATAGCGCTGTATCCAGTCCTCAGGTCATATATAGCGCAGTATCCAGTCATCAGGTCTTATATAGCGCTGTCTATTCAGTGCTCAGGTCATATATAGCGCAGTATCCAGTCCTCAGGTCTTATATAGCGCTGTATCCAGTCCTCAGGTCTTATATAGCGCTGTGTCCAGTCCTCAGGTCTTATATAGCGCAGTGTCCAGTCCTCAGGTCTTATGTAGCGCTGTATCCAGTCCTCAGGTCTTATATAGCGCAGTATCCAGTCCTCAGGTCTTATATAGCGCTGTGTCCAGTCCTCAGGTTTTATATAGCGCTGTGTCCAGTCCTCAGGTCTTATATAGAGCAGTATCCAGTCCTCATGTCTTATATAGCGCTGTATCCAGTCCTCAGGTCTTATATAGTGCTGTATCCAGTCCTCAGGTCTTATATAGTGCTATATCCAGTCCTCAGGTCTTATATAGCGCTGTATCCAGTCCTCAGGTCTTATATAGTGCTGTGTCCAGTCCTCAGGTCTTATATAGTGCTGTGTCCAGTCCTCAGGTCTTATATAGCGCTGTATCCAGTCCTCAGGTCATATATAGCGCAGTATCCAGTCCTCAGGTCTTATATAGTGCTTTATCCAGTCCTCAGGTCATATATAGCGCAGTATCCAGTCCTCAGGTCTTATATAGCACTGTATCCGGTCCTCAGGTCTTATATAGCGCTGTATCCAGTCCTCAGGTCTTATATAGTGCTTTATCCAGTCCTCAGGTCATATATAGCGCAGTATCCAGTCCTCAGGTCTTATATAGTGCTTTATCCAGTCCTCAGGTCATATATAGCGCAGTATCCAGTCCTCAGGTCTTATATAGCGCTGTATCCAGTCCTCAGGTCTTATATAGTGCTGTGTCCAGTCCTCAGGTCTTATATAGCGCTGTGTCCAGTCCTCAGGTCTTATATAGCGCTGTATCCAGTCCTCAGGTCATATATAGCGCAGTATCCAGTCCTCAGGTCTTATATAGTGCTTTATCCAGTCCTCAGGTCATATATAGCGCAGTATCCAGTCCTCAGGTCTTATATAGCACTGTATCCGGTCCTCAGGTCTTATATAGCGCTGTATCCAGTCCTCAGGTCTTATATAGTGCTTTATCCAGTCCTCAGGTCATATATAGCGCAGTATCCAGTCCTCAGGTCTTATATAGTGCTTTATCCAGTCCTCAGGTCATATATAGCGCAGTATCCAGTCCTCAGGTCTTATATAGCACTGTATCCAGTCCTCAGGTCTTATATAGCGCTGTATCCGGTCCTCAGGTCTTATATAGCGCTGTATCCAGTCCTCAGGTCTTATATAGCGCTGTATCCAGTCCTCAGGTCATATATAGCGCAGTATCCAGTCCTCAGGTCTTATATAGCGCTGTATCCAGTCCTCAGGTCATATATAGCGCAGTATCCAGTCCTCAGGTCTTATATAGTGCTGTATCCAGTCCTCAGGTCTTATATAGCGCTGTATCCAGTCCTCAGGTCTTATATAGCGCTGTGTCCAGTCCTCAGGTCTTATATAGCGCTGTATCCAGTCCTCAGGTCTTATATAGCGCTGTGTCCAGTTCTCAGGTCTTATATAGTGCTGTATCCAGTCGTCAGGTCTTATATAGTGCTGTGTCCAGTCCTCAGGTCTTATATAGTGCTGTATCCAGTCCTCAGGTCTTATATAGTGCTGTGTCCAGTTCTCAGGTCTTATATAGTGCTGTGTCCAGTCCTCAGGTCTTATATAGCGCAGTGTCCAGTCCTCAGGTCTTATATAGTGCTGTGTCCAGTCCTCAGGTCTTATATAGCGCAGTGTCCAGTCCTCAGGTCTTATGTAGCGCTGTATCCAGTCCTCAGGTCTTATATAGCGCTGTGTCCAGTCCTCAGGTCTTATATAGCGCAGTGTCCAGTCCTCAGGTCTTATGTAGCGCTGTATCCAGTCCTCAGGTCTTATATAGCGCAGTATCCAGTCCTCAGGTCTTATATAGCGCTGTGTCCAGTCCTCAGGTCTTATATAGCGCAGTGTCCAGTCCTCAGGTCTTATATAGCGCAGTATCCAGTCCTCAGGTTTTATATAGCGCTGTATCCAGTCCCCAGGTCTTATATAGCGCAGTATCCAGTCCTCAGGTCTTATATAGTGCTGTATCCAGTCCTCAGATCTTATATAGCGCTGTGTCCAGTCCTCAGGTCTTATATAGTGCTGTATCCAGTCCTCAGGTCTTATATAGCGCTGTGTCCAGTCCTCAGGTCTTATATAGCGCTGTGTCCAGTCCTCAGTTCTTATATAGCGCTGTGTCCAGTCCTCAGGTCTTATATAGTGCTGTATCCAGTCCCCAGGTCTTATCAAAGCGCTTTACACATTACTCCCTGGCAGACATGTTTAATAGAACACCATCTCTACTTCGCTCGGAAGCATCCAGCCATGCTGCAATTAATTCGTACACAAATATCCACCACGGTCTATAACCAGGTACTCATTCACACAGCTGAGAGAATTGGAACAATGTACAGTGAATGAACTTTCCCAAGGTTCGAAACCGCAACACAGGATTCGAACCCGGGTTCTCTCGGTCAAGAGTCGGTAGCTCAAGCCACTGCACCACTGCGCTCCACATGTTTAATGTTACAATGTAATTAATACAAACATGTCATGCATTAAAAGAATACACTTGACTAATACATTTATTAATCATTGGATTTATATAATAGAGAACAGTATAAAATATGATGTTATTAATACTTCATATGGTTCACCAGGTTCAAGACGACTGATTAAATTAATTTCCTTCTATAATTATCACCCCTAATTCTGGGTAAAGGAATAAAACAATGTCAATTTAAGGCGTTCATGTTTGACCTCCTTTCAGGACACCAGTGTGCTTCAGCTGCAGCCTCCACAACTGGAGTTCCTGCTTCGTGACCTTGTCCACAAACTGGAGCACGTTCTTGTCACCACGACAACGAAAAGGCGCAGCTTTCTCAAGGTAGGTAGTATTGTGTTGAAAGACTACAGGCATCACCACAGTAGTTGGATTAATATTCATCTGTCATAGCTAGAGAAGACTGAATTTTAAACCCCTTAAATTTAAATAAAAAACTTTCATTTTTCATATCCAAAGTGTATTTTACCTGGTAGAGGCTTTCATCTAATGTCTCATGTTGACTTCTTCAAAAATATGAAAAACGAAAGTTTTTTATTTGAAAAAGAACTATCCTGAAGAATGTTTAGTAACCCTTAAAATGAACTTTTTGAATTGTTTTAAGTGTCTTATTTCTGTGCTAAGTGGATATCAGTATATCGCGATTTGGGGATAATGACTACTGTTATTTTCTTTCTATAAATATTATGTAATCTGTCTTTTATTTGTTAGTAGTTTGCCCTGCATAATTTGCCCCTTTGGCCTAGGATGTAGCAAAATAAATGCCTTTGTCTTGTTTAGAATAACTTTGATTTAATGTGTCAATGAAAATTTGTGTGTGTGCGTGCGTGTGTGCATAATATCACTATTAAGGTAGTATGGATGGAATAAATATATAACTCTTGCAAGTGGAAGCACAAAGAGACATTGTCACTTATAAAATAATGTCAAATAAAACTTGCATGTTAAGATGTGCAATATGTTTACAAATGTCATAATGCAACATAATATAAATGCTATGTAGAGCCTTTATGTGGCCCAATGAGGGTTGTGTCATATTGAGCCGACTGGGTGTGTTTGTTGCAGACAAAGAGTGAAAAGCGAAGTGGGTTTTCACACCTCGATGACCTTGGTGCTCCTCAGGTTGTCGCCATGGTTGTTCAGCTTCTTCCGGCGCTGTGCGATCATCTAGAGGGTGCTAGTGCATTCTTCCAGGTCTGGACAATTTCACAAGTGAATGGATACGTTGTGTTCAACTTTTAAGCAATTTATTTATTTATTTTATTGTTGATCTTAATGTCACCAGTATTCTGCGACATAGCTATTCACCGAAACATTAAAACATCCTCAACAGATTTAGGCCATCGCCAGTTACGTTCATTGATGTTCATATGTACAACCTGTGTAAATAAATAAAAAATATCTTTGTACGATAATTTCAACAAAATTGAATGAGACAGTTGTACGAATGAAGCAACATGTCAGTGGATGTGGGATAGGGTTGATATTATACAAAATGAGGCCAGTGACACATTTGAATTGAGAAGGAGTACTTAGAACAGGTTGTCAACTTGTGGTTAGCACAAAAAATTTGGCCGAGTAGCAAAACATGTAGAGTGGCACCTCACTATTAAGGTCACCCTCATGACTGGGCAAAAGTGACCTGAATTGCAAGGTGACCTTATTAGCGGGACTAATTCCCTACACTTCACTATTATGGAAATAATTTGGGACTGTCCTAAGGTGACCTTAATTGCAAGGTAGCTGTATTACTGAGGTGACCATAAAGCAAGGTGCGAATGCTTAATTAACTAACTCTGGTCCATACTAATGATATGTTGACTTGTTATTGTGGTGTGGGTTGTAGACGCTGATGGCAGCCAACGACGGCCTGATTGACGGCCCCGGCAGTCACACACAGGAGGCTCAGCTCATTGGGTCCTGCTTCCATCTGCTCCTGGAGACCCTCCTCGCGCTCTTCTCATGGTGCTTACTCCTGCTCTTATTCTGCTCTTCTCATGGTTCTTACTCCCGCTCTTATTCTGCTCTTCTCATGGTGCTCACTCACGCTCTTATTCTGCTCTTCTCATGGTGCTTACTCATGCCCTTATTCTGCTCTTCTCATGGTGCTTACTCCCGCTCTTATTCTGCTCTTCTCATGGTGTTTACTCACGCTCTTATTCTGCTCTTCTCATGGTGCTTACTCACGCCCTTATTCTGCTCTTCTCATGGTGCTTACTCCTGCTCTTATTCTGCTCTTCTCATGGTGTTTACTCACGCTCTTATTCTGCTCTTCTCATGGTGCTTACTCCCGCTCTAATTCTGCTCTTCTCATGGTGCTTACTCACGCTCTTATTCTGCTCTTCTCATGGTTGCTCACTCACACTTATTCTATTCTTCTCATAGTTGCTCACTCACACTTTTATTCTGCTCTTCTCATGGTAGCTCACTCACTCTTATTCTTCTCTTCTCATGGTTGTTCACTCACTCTCTTATTCTACTCTTCTCATGGTTGCTCACTCACACTTTTATTCTGCTCTTCTCATGATTGTTCACTCACTCTTATTCTGCTCTTCTCATGGTTGCTCACTCACACTTTTATTCTGCTCTTCTCATGATTGTTCACTCACTCTTATTCTACTCTTCTCATGGTTGCTCACTCACACTTTTATTCTGCTCTTCTCATGGTTGTTCACTCACTCTTATTCTGCTCTTCTCATGGTTGCTCACTCACACTTATTCTATTCTTCTCATAGTTGCTCACTCACACTTTTATTCTGCTCTTCTCATGGTTGCTCACTCACACTTTTATTCTGCTCTTCTCATGGTTGCTCACTCACACTTTTATTCTGCTCTTCTCATGGTTGTTCACACACTCTTATTCTACTCTTCTCATGGTTGTTCACACACTCTTATTCTACTCTTCTCATGGTAGTTCACTCACTCTTATTCTACTCTTCTTATAGTTGCTCACTCACACTTTTATTCTGCTCTTCTCATGGTTGCTCACTCACACTCTTATTCTATTCTTCTCATGGTTGCTCACTCACTCTTATTCTACTCTTCTCATGGTTGCTCACTCACACTTTTATTCTGTTCTTCTCATGGTTGCTCACTCACACTTTTATTCTGTTCTTCTCATGGTTGCACACTCTTATTCTGTTCTTCTCATGGTTGCTCACTCACACTTTTATTCTGTTCTTCTCATGGTTGCACACTCTTATTCTGTTCTTCTCATGGTTGCTCACTCACACTTTTATTCTGTTCTTCTCATGGTTGCTCACTCACACTTTTATTCTGTTCTTCTCATGGTTGCACACTCTTATTCTGTTCTTCTCATGGTTGCTCACTCACACTTTTATTCTGTTCTTCTCATGGTTGCACACTTTTATTCTGTTCTTCTCATGGTTGCTCACTCACACTTTTATTCTGTTCTTCTCATGGTTGCACACTCTTATTCTGTTCTTCTCATGGTTGCTCACTCACACTTTTATTCTGTTCTTCTCATGGTTGCTCACTCACACTTTTATTCTGTTCTTCTCATGGTTGCTCACTCACACTTTTATTCTGTTCTTCTCATGGTTGCTCACTCACACTTTTATTCTGCTCTTCTCATGGTTGCACACTCTTATTCTGTTCTTCTCATGGTTGCTCACTCACACTTTTATTCTGTTCTTCTCGTGGTTGCTCACTCACACTTTTATTCTGTTCTTCTCATGGTTGCTCACTCACACTTTTATTCTGTTCTTCTCATGGTTGCACACTCTTATTCTGTTCTTCTCATGGTTGCTCACTCACACTTTTATTCTGTTCTTCTCATGGTTGTCACTCACACTTTTATTCTATTCTTCTCATGGTAGCTCACTCACTCTTATTCTGCTCTTCTCAGGGTTGCTCACTCACACTTTTATTCTGCTCTTCTCATGGTAGCTCACTCACTCTTATTCTGCTCTTCTCATGGTTGCTCACTCACACTTTTATTCTGTTCTTCTCATGGTAGCTCACTCACTCTTATTCTGCTCTTCTCATGGTTGCTCACTCACACTTTTATTCTGTTCTTCTCATGGTAGCTCACTCACTCTTATTCTGCTCTTCTCAGGGTTGCTCACTCACACTTTTATTCTGTTCTTCTCATGGTAGCTCACTCACTCTTATTCTGCTCTTCTCAGGGTTGCTCACTCACACTTTTATTCTGTTCTTCTCATGGTAGCTCACTCACTCTTATTCTGCTCTTCTCAGGGTTGCTCACTCACACGTTTATTCTGTTCTTCTCATGGTAGCTCACTCACTCTTATTCTGCTCTTCTCAGGGTTGCTCACTCACACTTTTATTCTGCTCTTCTCATGGTAGCTCACTCACTCTTATTCTGCTCTTCTCATGGTTGCTCACTCACTCTCTTATTCTTCTCTTCTCGTGTTCGCTCACTCGTGCTCTAATACTGCACTTTTTACTCTTGTCACACTGGTCAACTGTACTGTAGACTTGGCCACATGTGATGTAGATTTGGTCATGCGTACCATAGACTTGGTCACGACTAAATGTACTAAATGTAGACTTGGTCATGCATACTGTTGAGAATGTTTTAGTTGAAATAATACTTTGACCCTGCTATTTATGTGTCCCTCTGTTGGTTGTTGTTAAGATGTAGGTACACGTGGTTTGTCACCCATATAAAACTAACACTACACCTACACCCTGATTATCTGTTGGAATATGTAGCCACAACTATTTCGCATGCCACAGGACGGGCTTTGTGCTGACTGACCAGAAGGGTCTTCTGAAGAAGGCGGTGGGCACTCTCGCAGGCCGCATGAACATGACTCCCGTCTCATCACAGCTATCTCTCACAGGGATCATCCAGTGAGTACAATCTGTAGGGATCCTCCAGTTTTTTGTTCTATTTTTATGCTGTACACTACTAGTTGTACTTCGTCCTAATTTTGGTCAGGAGTGTGGGAAACATTCAACTTCAAAAGTATTTGCTGGAGGGGGCTCGTGCCTCTACCATAAGTGCCAATAAAGGTACCGGTAGTTTAAAAATTAATATTTTTTTCAGTTTGAACATGTTGCGGGTCCAACATTCAAATGGGAACACTGTTTCGAGCATATTTTATATGCAGTATATTGTCAACATATTTATTCTAGCATTAAGAAAATGTTATTTAAAAATTTGGAAAACAGCTTTGGTTTAACTTGATGTCAATTAACCTCAAATTCCTTCGTTATATGAATTTTTGAATTACTCTGCCCTGGGGAATGTTTGTAGCATAGTGTGATTTCTTTGTTCTTTAATCATAATATATAAACAGGGGTCGGAAAACTAATATGCTTTGAGAGAAAGTACAGTGATGTACAATGGTAAACAAAACATCAGCCCACTACATCCATGGAACAAATTATAGTTAGTTCCTTGACGTACAATGGTAAACAAAACATCAGCCCACTACATCCATGGAACAAATTATAGTTAGTTCCTTGACGTACAATGGTAAACAAAACATCAGCCCGCTACATCCATGGAACAAATTATAGTTAGTTCCTTGACGTACAATGGTAAACAAAACATCAGCCCGCTACATCCATGGAACAAATTATAGTTAGTTCCTTGACGTACAATGGTAAACAAAACATCAGCCCGCTACATCCATGGAACAAATTATAGTTAGTTCCTTGACGTACAATGGTAAACAAAACATCAGCCCACTACATCCATGGAACAAATTATAGTTAGTTCCTTGACGTACAATGGTAAACAAAACATCAGCCCACTACATCCATGGAACAAATTATAGTTAGTTCCTTGACGTACAATGGTAAACAAAACATCAGCCCGCTACATCCATGGAACAAATTATAGTTAGTTCCTTGACGTACAATGGTAAACAAAACATCAGCCCGCTACATCCATGGAACAAATTATAGTTAGTTCCTTGACGTACAATGGTAAACAAAACATCAGCCCGCTACATCCATGGAACAAATTATAGTTAGTTCCTTGACGTACAATGGTAAACAAAACATCAGCCCGCTACATCCATGGAACAAATTATAGTTAGTTCCTTGACGTACAATGGTAAACAAAACATCAGCCCGCTACATCCATGGAACAAATTATAGTTAGTTCCTTGACGTACAATGGTAAACAAAACATCAGCCCGCTACATCCATGGAACAAATTATAGTTAGTTCCTTGACGTACAATGGTAAACAAAACATCAGCCCACTACATCCATGGAACAAATTATAGTTAGTTCCTTGACGTACAATGGTAAACAAAACATCAGCCCACTACATCCATGGAACAAATTATAGTTAGTTCCTTGACGTACAATGGTAAACAAAACATCAGCCCGCTACATCCATGGAACAAATTATAGTTAGTTCCTTGACGTACAATGGTAAACAAAACATCAGCCCACTACATCCATGGAACAAATTATAGTTAGTTCCTTGACGTACAATGGTAAACAAAACATCAGCCCGCTACATCCATGGAACAAATTATAGTTAGTTCCTTGACGTACAATGGTAAACAAAACATCAGCCCACTACATCCATGGAACAAATTATAGTTAGTTCCTTGACGTACAATGGTAAACAAAACATCAGCCCGCTACATCCATGGAACAAATTATAGTTAGTTCCTTGACGTACAATGGTAAACAAAACATCAGCCCGCTACATCCATGGAACAAATTATAGTTAGTTCCTTGACGTACAATGGTAAACAAAACATCAGCCCGCTACATCCATGGAACAAATTATAGTTAGTTCCTTGACGTACAATGGTAAACAAAACATCAGCCCGCTACATCCATGGAACAAATTATAGTTAGTTCCTTGACGTACAATGGTAAACAAAACATCAGCCAATTACATCCATGGAACAAATTATAGTTAGTTCCTTGACGTACAATGGTAAACAAAACATCAGCCCGCTACATCCATGGAACAAATTATAGTTAGTTCCTTGACGTACAATGGTAAACAAAACATCAGCCCGCTACATCCATGGAACAAATTATAGTTAGTTCCTTGACGTACAATGGTAAACAAAACATCAGCCCGCTACATCCATGGAACAAATTATAGTTAGTTCCTTGACGTACAATGGTAAACAAAACATCAGCCCACTACATCCATGGAACAAATTATAGTTAGTTCCTTGTTTTACTTTTTGAGATCATTCCTAAACTGGACAATCTTGTGTTTTCAGACAGAGTTTCGCCTACCTTGAGAACTTCTCGGGAAGTGTGCCTCTCTTGTCATCTGCTATTGTTCTGTGCCGTCTTCTTGGTTGTTTGTCCCAATACGGGGACCAGCAGAAACTCTCTCCCAGGATAGGTACACGCCATCTTATATCATGTTATTATCGCTGCATAGCCGACAAGCCTGTGGCATCATGATTGTTATGAACTAGTTTTAGTATTTTATTTGTTACTCGCTAAGAAAACTGCTCTTTTCTGAAGGTCAGCTGTTTCTTATTCTGTATCGAATATTTGTTTTTCTTTGACAAAATATATTGTAATTAATCGTTACTAAGAATGATTACCAGGATCATCTTACTTTTTTGTTGCCTTAAGCTGTTGACCCGACCTGGTGACCGTAGCTGTTGATCCAACCTTTCGACTTGACCTGGCTGGATTTCTGGATGTCGTCAAGGTAGATGTTCTTGAATCAATGTTTCAGCGTGTGTGAGCGAGGACTTCCTCAAGCGGGAATGGCTGGATCGGGACGGACAAACGCTGAAGGGAGCTAAACACAACGAACACATCCAGGCTCTACTCAGGTGAGTAAACCCACGTCAAAGGAGGTCAATCAGAGGTTGTCTGTTTCATTACCCAGAATCAGCCAATTATGGGTCGTAATTAGTAGTAGGAAGAACTTTGCTGAATCAGTTGTCTTTAAAATGTGAACCAAACCAAATGCGCTAGACATCAAAAACCATTTTGGTTAACCTATCTGACACACACAATATTGCCAAAATAGTGTGTCTAGAATCTGAATGTTTTGTCTACAGTTTGAACATTCTGCAATCAAAAATATTCAAATTATGAACCCTTTTCGGGTTTATTAAATAGAATTGGAGGGTGGTCATATTATTGTGGTATTTATGAATCTTGTGGGGTGAGGGAGCCATCCTTCTGTCGTTGGTTATCCCACCTTTGCTGTTCTCATTTAGATTATAATCAAGTTGGCTAGGTAATGAATGATGATTTTAATTATGTAATCTGCATAATATATTCATGCATAATGATTTCGGCTTTATATATAAAGCTCTTACACAAACTTATATCTGCCTTGTGTTATTCAGCAAACTAGCCACGATTCATATCCGTTTAATTAACAAGCAGCGTCGACACACATAAGTTATATTAAAAATGAAGAACAGACAGTAAATAAATGGAAATATAAATAACACAATTTCGCCAAATGGCAACACACACGTCAGTTGTTATCACTACTTTCACTGTGTTGTTGTCAGGCTGTATCTCACCCACTCAGAGGATGTGTTGGGATCTTTAGAGAAGCTCACTTCAGTCGGAGTCCCGGAGCTGCTCCAGGAAAATACGGACAAGAACGCCCGCTCCAGCACCTACCCCACCCTCACTAAGTAGGTCCAGACTTGCCTACCATTCCGGATTGTCCGGAATCATTCCGGAAAGTCACCTCAAATTACGGTATTACGGCGAGGGATGAAAATATTACGGACTGTCACCATGTTCGCCAATCACTAAAATTTAGCTTCCACTATATTCAACAGGTGGCAGCATATGTATGCAGCATGTTGTGACATGGTTTTTCATTCGCTGAGTCTGGTCGTAATCTAACCAATACGAAACAGCTTTATGACAAATTCGCATTTCCGCGATCAAACAAAACGAAGTCACGCGGCACGAAATGATGGCTGACAGCAAAACGCGCCACCGCCAACCAAAAAGAAACGTGTAATGCAAACAAAATTTTAGTGTTGTAGTGTTAGGCCAACTGACTGTACTAAGACTAAGTTAGTGTATTTATTGAGGAGTTTAGTCTATCATACAGTCACTAGAGTAAGCGATGTCGATGACACTGACAGCATAATGTAATGGTTTTGCCATCGTTACCCCCCCCTTCTATCAGGCTATAATACAGGGATAGGCTTATATACTAGGCGATGTCGATGACAACGTAACATAATGGTTTTGCCGTCGCTCCCCCCCCCCCCCCCCGCTGACAATATCTGACACAGTTCTGAACAATTACTGACAGGAAGCCTATATTCTGAAAATCAGTGTAAGTGGGAAGATGGATTACTGACAGGAAGTTTTTGGTTTTGGGGTAGTCGGGTCTGTAGGTCAAACACCCCACCCTCACTAAGTACATCAAATACCCTACACTCTACGTAGGTCAAACACACCACACTAACTAAGTAGGTCAACACACACTCCCTAAATAGGTCAAACACCCCCACCCACTTACTAAGTAGTAACATTCATTAAGTAGGTCAAACACCCCACACTCACTAAGTAAGTAAAACACATGACCTTCACTAAGAAGGTCAAACACCCCACACTCCCTAAATAGGTCAAATACCCCACATACTAAGTAGGTCAAGCCCACATTCACTAAGTAGGTCAAACACCCCACATTTACTAAGTTAGTCAAACACTCGCACTCAGTAAGTATGTCAAACACCCCACACTTCCTAAGTAGGTCAAACACCCCACATTTGCTAAGGTGGTCAAACACCTCACATTCATTAAGTAGGTCAAACATCCCACCCTCATTAAGTAGGTCAAACATCCCACCTTCACTAAATAGGTCAAATATCCTACCCTCACAAAATAGGTCAAACACCCTACACTCACTAAGTAGGTCAAATACCCTGCACTCACTAAGTAGGTCAAATGTCCATACACCCACTATGTAGGTCAAACACCCCACCATCATTAAATAGGTCAAACAAACCCTCACTAAGTAGGTCAAACACCACATTCACAAAGTAGGTCAACCCCCCAGACTCACTAAGTATGTAAAACACCCCACACTTACAAAGTAGGGCAAACAACCCACACTCACAAAGTATGTTAACATGTTACCCTTATGAATTCAAGCAAATGCATTAATAACTTATTCCGTGTTTGCAATATTAATATTTGACAAATATTCCTTGCCAAGAACACTAGTTAAATTCACTGTTTCATGACTAATGCAAGAAGTAAACACTGGGTGTATCAGGGATTCCTCTGTCAAGTTCACTGTTTCATGACTAATGCAAGAAGTAAACACTGGGTGTATCAGGGATTCCTCTGTCAAGTTCAGTGTTTCATGACTAATGCAAGAAGTAAACACTGGGTGTATCAGGGATTCCTCTGTCAAGTTCAGTGTTTCATGACTAATGCAAGAAGTAAACACTGGGTGTATCAGGGATTCCTCTGTCAAATGCAATGTTTCATGACTAATGCAAGAAGTAAACACTGGGTGTATCAGGGATTCCTCTGTCAACTTCAGTGTTTCATGACTAATGCAAGAAGTAAACACTGGGTGTATCAGGGATTCCTCTGTCAAATGCAATGTTTCATGACTAATGCAAGAAGTAAACACTGGGTGTATCAGGGATTCCTCTGTCAACTTCAGTGTTTCATGACTAATGCAAGAAGTAAACACTGGGTGTATCAGGGATTCCTCTGTCAAATGCAATGTTTCATGACTAATGCAAGAAGTAAACACTGGGTGTATCAGGGATTCCTCTGTCAACTTCAGTGTTTCATGACTAATGCAAGAAGTAAACACTGGGTGTATCAGGGATTCCTCTGTCAAGTTCAGTGTTTCATGACTAATGCAAGAAGTAAACACTGGGTGTATCAGGGATTCCTCTGTCAAGTTCAGTGTTTCATGACTAATGCAAGAAGTAAACACTGGGTGTATCAGGGATTCTTCTGTCAAGTTCTGTGTTTCCTGACTAACGCAAGAAGTAAACACTGGGTGTATCAGGGATTCCTCTGTCGAGTTCACTGTTTCATGACTAATGCAAGAAGTAAACACTGGGTGTATCAGGGATTCCTCTGTCAAGTTCTGTGTTTCCTGACTAACGCAAGAAGTAAACACTGTATGTATCAGGGATTCTTCTGTCAAGTTCAGTGTTTCATGACTAATGCAAGAAGTAAACACTGGGTGTATCAGGGATTCCTCTGTCAAGTTCAGTGTTTCATGACTAATGCAAGAAGTAAACACTGGGTGTATCAGGGATTCCTCTGTCAAGTTCAGTGTTTCATGACTAATGCAAGAAGTAAACACTGTATGTATCAGGGATTCCTCTGTCAAGTTCAGTGTTTCATGACTAATGCAAGAAGTAAACACTGTATGTATCAGGGATTCCTCTGTCAACTTCAGTGTTTCATGACTAATGCAAGAAGTAAACACTGGGTGTATCAGGGATTCCTCTGTCAAATGCAATGTTTCATGACTAATGCAAGAAGTAAACACTGGGTGTATCAGGGATTCCTCTGTCAACTTCAGTGTTTCATGACTAATGCAAGAAGTAAACACTGGGTGTATCAGGGATTCCTCTGTCAAGTTCAGTGTTTCATGACTAATGCAAGAAGTAAACACTGGGTGTATCAGGGATTCCTCTGTCAAGTTCAGTGTTTCATGACTAATGCAAGAAGTAAACACTGGGTGTATCAGGGATTCTTCTGTCAAGTTCTGTGTTTCCTGACTAACGCAAGAAGTAAACACTGGGTGTATCAGGGATTCCTCTGTCGAGTTCACTGTTTCATGACTAATGCAAGAAGTAAACACTGGGTGTATCAGGGATTCCTCTGTCAAGTTCTGTGTTTCCTGACTAACGCAAGAAGTAAACACTGTATGTATCAGGGATTCCTCTGTCAAGTTCAGTGTTTCATGACTAATGCAAGAAGTAAACACTGGGTGTATCAGGGATTCCTCTGTCAAGTTCAGTGTTTCATGACTAATGCAAGAAGTAAACACTGTATGTATCAGGGATTCCTCTGTCAAGTTCAGTGTTTCATGACTAATGCAAGAAGTAAACACTGGGTGTATCAGGGATTCCTCTGTCAAGTTCAGTGTTTCGTGACTAACGCAAGAAGTAAACACTGGGTGTATCAGGGATTCCTCTGTCGAGTTCACTGTTTCATGACTAATGCAAGAAGTAAACACTGGGTGTATCAGGGATTCCTCTGTCAAGTTCAGTGTTTCATGACTAATGCAAGAAGTAAACACTGGGTGTATCAGGGATTCCTCTGTCAAGTTCAGTGTTTCATGACTAATGCAAGAAGTAAACACTGGGTGTATCAGGGATTCCTCTGTCAAGTTCAGTGTTTCATGACTAATGCAAGAAGTAAACACTGGGTGTATCAGGGATTCCTCTGTCAAGTTCAGTGTTTCATGACTAATGCAAGAAGTAAACACTGGGTGTATCAGGGATTCCTCTGTCAAGTTCAGTGTTTCATGACTAATGCAAGAAGTAAACACTGTATGTATCAGGGATTCCTCTGTCAACTTCAGTGTTTCATGACTAATGCAAGAAGTAAACACTGGGTGTATCAGGGATTCCTCTGTCAAATGCAATGTTTCATGACTAATGCAAGAAGTAAACACTGGGTGTATCAGGGATTCCTCTGTCAACTTCAGTGTTTCATGACTAATGCAAGAAGTAAACACTGGGTGTATCAGGGATTCCTCTGTCAAGTTCAGTGTTTCATGACTAATGCAAGAAGTAAACACTGGGTGTATCAGGGATTCCTCTGTCAAGTTCAGTGTTTCATGACTAATGCAAGAAGTAAACACTGGGTGTATCAGGGATTCTTCTGTCAAGTTCTGTGTTTCCTGACTAACGCAAGAAGTAAACACTGGGTGTATCAGGGATTCCTCTGTCGAGTTCACTGTTTCATGACTAATGCAAGAAGTAAACACTGGGTGTATCAGGGATTCCTCTGTCAAGTTCTGTGTTTCCTGACTAACGCAAGAAGTAAACACTGTATGTATCAGGGATTCCTCTGTCAAGTTCAGTGTTTCATGACTAATGCAAGAAGTAAACACTGGGTGTATCAGGGATTCCTCTGTCAAGTTCAGTGTTTCATGACTAATGCAAGAAGTAAACACTGTATGTATCAGGGATTCCTCTGTCAAGTTCAGTGTTTCATGACTAATGCAAGAAGTAAACACTGGGTGTATCAGGGATTCCTCTGTCAAGTTCAGTGTTTCGTGACTAACGCAAGAAGTAAACACTGGGTGTATCAGGGATTCCTCTGTCGAGTTCACTGTTTCATGACTAATGCAAGAAGTAAACACTGGGTGTATCAGGGATTCCTCTGTCAAGTTCAGTGTTTCATGACTAATGCAAGAAGTAAACACTGTATGTATCAGGGATTCCTCTGTCAAGTTCAGTGTTTCATGACTAATGCAAGAAGTAAACACTGGGTGTATCAGGGATTCCTCTGTCGAGTTCACTGTTTCATGACTAATGCAAGAAGTAAACACTGGGTGTATCAGGGATTCCTCTGTCAAGTTCTGTGTTTCCTGACTAACGCAAGAAGTAAACACTGTATGTATCAGGGATTCCTCTGTCAAGTTCAGTGTTTCATGACTAATGCAAGAAGTAAACACTGGGTGTATCAGGGATTCCTCTGTCAAGTTCAGTGTTTCATGACTAATGCAAGAAGTAAACACTGTATGTATCAGGGATTCCTCTGTCAAGTTCAGTGTTTCATGACTAATGCAAGAAGTAAACACTGGGTGTATCAGGGATTCCTCTGTCAAGTTCAGTGTTTCGTGACTAACGCAAGAAGTAAACACTGGGTGTATCAGGGATTCCTCTGTCGAGTTCACTGTTTCATGACTAATGCAAGAAGTAAACACTGGGTGTATCAGGGATTCCTCTGTCAAGTTCAGTGTTTCATGACTAATGCAAGAAGTAAACACTGGGTGTATCAGGGATTCCTCTGTCAAGTTCAGTGTTTCATGACTAATGCAAGAAGTAAACACTGGGTGTATCAGGGATTCCTCTGTCAAGTTCAGTGTTTCATGACTAATGCAAGAAGTAAACACTGGGTGTATCAGGGATTCCTCTGTCAAGTTCAGTGTTTCATGACTAATGCAAGAAGTAAACACTGGGTGTATCAGGGATTCCTCTGTCAAGTTCAGTGTTTCATGACTAATGCAAGAAGTAAACACTGTATGTATCAGGGATTCCTCTGTCAACTTCAGTGTTTCATGACTAATGCAAGAAGTAAACACTGGGTGTATCAGGGATTCCTCTGTCAAATGCAATGTTTCATGACTAATGCAAGAAGTAAACACTGGGTGTATCAGGGATTCCTCTGTCAACTTCAGTGTTTCATGACTAATGCAAGAAGTAAACACTGGGTGTATCAGGGATTCCTCTGTCAAGTTCAGTGTTTCATGACTAATGCAAGAAGTAAACACTGGGTGTATCAGGGATTCCTCTGTCAAGTTCAGTGTTTCATGACTAATGCAAGAAGTAAACACTGGGTGTATCAGGGATTCTTCTGTCAAGTTCTGTGTTTCCTGACTAACGCAAGAAGTAAACACTGGGTGTATCAGGGATTCCTCTGTCGAGTTCACTGTTTCATGACTAATGCAAGAAGTAAACACTGGGTGTATCAGGGATTCCTCTGTCAAGTTCTGTGTTTCATGACTAATGCAAGAAGTAAACACTGTATGTATCAGGGATTCCTCTGTCAAGTTCACTGTTTCATGACTAATGCAAGAAGTAAACACTGGGTGTATCAGGGATTCTTCTGTCAAGTTCTGTGTTTCCTGACTAACGCAAGAAGTAAACACTGTATGTATCAGGGATTCTTCTGTCAAGTTCTGTGTTTCCTGACTAATGCAAGAAGTAAACACTGGGTGTATCAGGGATTCCTCTGTCAAGTTCAGTGTTTCATGACTAATGCAAGAAGTAAACACTGTATGTATCAGGGATTCCTCTGTCAAGTTCAGTGTTTCGTGACTAACGCAAGAAGTAAACACTGGGTGTATCAGTGATTCCTCTGTCAAGTTCAGTGTTTCATGACTAATGCAAGAAGTAAACACTGGGTGTATCAGGGATTCCTCTGTCAAGTTCAGTGTTTCATGACTAATGCAAGAAGTAAACACTGTATGTATCAGGGATTCCTCTGTCAAGTTCAGTGTTTCGTGACTAACGCAAGAAGTAAACACTGGGTGTATCAGTGATTCCTCTGTCAAGTTCAGTGTTTCATGACTAATGCAAGAAGTAAACACTGGGTGTATCAGGGATTCCTCTGTCAAGTTCAGTGTTTCATGACTAATGCAAGAAGTAAACACTGTATGTATCAGGGATTCCTCTGTCAAGTTCAGTGTTTCATGACTAATGCAAGAAGTAAACACTGGGTGTATCAGGGATTCCTCTGTCAAGTTCAGTGTTTCATGACTAATGCAAGAAGTAAACACTGGGTGTATCAGTGATTCCTCTGTCAAGTTCAGTGTTTCATGACTAATGCAAGAAGTAAACACTGGGTGTATCAGGGATTCCTCTGTCAAGTTCAGTGTTTCATGACTAATGCAAGAAGTAAACACTGTATGTATCAGGGATTCCTCTGTCAAGTTCAGTGTTTCATGACTAATGCAAGAAGTAAACACTGGGTGTATCAGGGATTCCTCTGTCAAGTTCAGTGTTTCATGACTAATGCAAGAAGTAAACACTGGGTGTATCAGGGATTCCTCTGTCAAATGCAATGTTTCATGACTAATGCAAGAAGTAAACACTGGGTGTATCAGGGATTCCTCTGTCAACTTCAGTGTTTCATGACTAATGCAAGAAGTAAACACTGGGTGTATCAGGGATTCCTCTGTCAAGTTCAGTGTTTCATGACTAATGCAAGAAGTAAACACTGGGTGTATCAGGGATTCCTCTGTCAAGTTCAGTGTTTCATGACTAATGCAAGAAGTAAACACTGGGTGTATCAGGGATTCTTCTGTCAAGTTCTGTGTTTCCTGACTAACGCAAGAAGTAAACACTGGGTGTATCAGGGATTCCTCTGTCGAGTTCACTGTTTCATGACTAATGCAAGAAGTAAACACTGGGTGTATCAGGGATTCCTCTGTCAAGTTCTGTGTTTCCTGACTAACGCAAGAAGTAAACACTGTATGTATCAGGGATTCCTCTGTCAAGTTCAGTGTTTCATGACTAATGCAAGAAGTAAACACTGGGTGTATCAGGGATTCCTCTGTCAAGTTCAGTGTTTCATGACTAATGCAAGAAGTAAACACTGTATGTATCAGGGATTCCTCTGTCAAGTTCAGTGTTTCATGACTAATGCAAGAAGTAAACACTGGGTGTATCAGGGATTCCTCTGTCAAGTTCAGTGTTTCGTGACTAACGCAAGAAGTAAACACTGGGTGTATCAGGGATTCCTCTGTCGAGTTCACTGTTTCATGACTAATGCAAGAAGTAAACACTGGGTGTATCAGGGATTCCTCTGTCGAGTTCACTGTTTCATGACTAATGCAAGAAGTAAACACTGGGTGTATCAGGGATTCCTCTGTCGAGTTCACTGTTTCATGACTAATGCAAGAAGTAAACACTGGGTGTATCAGTGATTCCTCTGTCAAGTTCAGTGTTTCATGACTAATGCAAGAAGTAAACACTGGGTGTATCAGGGATTCCTCTGTCAAGTTCAGTGTTTCATGACTAATGCAAGAAGTAAACACTGGGTGTATCAGGGATTCCTCTGTCAAGTTCAGTGTTTCATGACTAATGCAAGAAGTAAACACTGTATGTATCAGGGATTCCTCTGTCAAGTTCAGTGTTTCATGACTAATGCAAGAAGTAAACACTGGGTGTATCAGGGATTCCTCTGTCGAGTTCACTGTTTCATGACTAATGCAAGAAGTAAACACTGGGTGTATCAGGGATTCCTCTGTCAAGTTCAGTGTTTCATGACTAATGCAAGAAGTAAACACTGTATGTATCAGGGATTCCTCTGTCAAGTTCACTGTTTCATGACTAATGCAAGAAGTAAACACTGGGTGTATCAGGGATTCTTCTGTCAAGTTCTGTGTTTCCTGACTAACGCAAGAAGTAAACACTGTATGTATCAGGGATTCTTCTGTCAAGTTCTGTGTTTCCTGACTAATGCAAGAAGTAAACACTGGGTGTATCAGGGATTCCTCTGTCAAGTTCAGTGTTTCATGACTAATGCAAGAAGTAAACACTGTATGTATCAGGGATTCCTCTGTCAAGTTCAGTGTTTCGTGACTAACGCAAGAAGTAAACACTGGGTGTATCAGTGATTCCTCTGTCAAGTTCAGTGTTTCATGACTAATGCAAGAAGTAAACACTGGGTGTATCAGGGATTCCTCTGTCAAGTTCAGTGTTTCATGACTAATGCAAGAAGTAAACACTGTATGTATCAGGGATTCCTCTGTCAAGTTCAGTGTTTCGTGACTAACGCAAGAAGTAAACACTGGGTGTATCAGTGATTCCTCTGTCAAGTTCAGTGTTTCATGACTAATGCAAGAAGTAAACACTGGGTGTATCAGGGATTCCTCTGTCAAGTTCAGTGTTTCATGACTAATGCAAGAAGTAAACACTGTATGTATCAGGGATTCCTCTGTCAAGTTCAGTGTTTCATGACTAATGCAAGAAGTAAACACTGGGTGTATCAGGGATTCCTCTGTCAAGTTCAGTGTTTCATGACTAATGCAAGAAGTAAACACTGGGTGTATCAGTGATTCCTCTGTCAAGTTCAGTGTTTCATGACTAATGCAAGAAGTAAACACTGGGTGTATCAGGGATTCCTCTGTCAAGTTCAGTGTTTCATGACTAATGCAAGAAGTAAACACTGTATGTATCAGGGATTCCTCTGTCAAGTTCAGTGTTTCATGACTAATGCAAGAAGTAAACACTGGGTGTATCAGGGATTCCTCTGTCAAGTTCAGTGTTTCATGACTAATGCAAGAAGTAAACACTGGGTGTATCAGGGATTCCTCTGTCAAGTTCAGTGTTTCATGACTAATGCAAGAAGTAAACACTGGGTGTATCAGAGATTCCTCTGTCAAGTTCACTGTTTCATGACTAATGCAAGAAGTAAACACTGCGTGTATCAGGGATTCCTCTGTCAAGTTCAGTGTTTCATGACTAATGCAAGAAGTAAACACTGTATGTATCAGGGATTCCTCTGTCAAGTTCAGTGTTTCGTGACTAACGCAAGAAGTAAACACTGGGTGTATCAGTGATTCCTCTGTCAAGTTCAGTGTTTCATGACTAATGCAAGAAGTAAACACTGGGTGTATCAGGGATTCCTCTGTCAAGTTCAGTGTTTCATGACTAATGCAAGAAGTAAACACTGTATGTATCAGGGATTCCTCTGTCAAGTTCAGTGTTTCATGACTAATGCAAGAAGTAAACACTGGGTGTATCAGGGATTCCTCTGTCAAGTTCAGTGTTTCGTGACTAACGCAAGAAGTAAACACTGGGTGTATCAGTGATTCCTCTGTCAAGTTCAGTGTTTCATGACTAATGCAAGAAGTAAACACTGGGTGTATCAGGGATTCCTCTGTCAAGTTCAGTGTTTCGTGACTAACGCAAGAAGTAAACACTGGGTGTATCAGGGATTCCTCTGTCGAGTTCACTGTTTCATGACTAATGCAAGAAGTAAACACTGGGTGTATCAGGGATTCCTCTGTCAAGTTCACTGTTTCATGACTAATGCAAGAAGTAAACACGGTGTATCAGGGATTCCTCTGTCAAGTTCAGTGTTTCATGACTAATGCAAGAAGTAAACACTGTATGTATCAGGGATTCTTCTGTCAAGTTCTGTGTTTCCTGACTAACGCAAGAAGTAAACACTGGGTGTATCAGGGATTCCTCTGTCGAGTTCACTGTTTCATGACTAATGCAAGAAGTAAACACTCTATGTATCAGGGATTCCTCTGTCAAGTTCAGTGTTTCGTGACTAACGCAAGAAGTAAACACTGGGTGTATCAGGGATTCCTCTGTCGAGTTCACTGTTTCATGACTAATGCAAGAAGTAAACACTGGGTGTATCAGGGATTCCTCTGTCAAGTTCACTGTTTCATGACTAATGCAAGAAGTAAACACTGGGTGTATCAGGGATTCCTCTGTCAAGTTCAGTGTTTCATGACTAATGCAAGAAGTAAACACTGGGTGTATCAGGGATTCCTCTGTCAAGTTCAGTGTTTCATGACTAATGCAAGAAGTAAACACTGTATGTATCAGGGATTCCTCTGTCAAGTTCAGTGTTTCATGACTAATGCAAGAAGTAAACACTGGGTGTATCAGGGATTCCTCTGTCAAGTTCACTGTTTCCTGACTAATGCAAGAAGTAAACACTGGGTGTATCAGGGATTCCTCTGTCAAGTTCAGTGTTTCGTGACTAACGCAAGAAGTAAACACTGGGTGTATCAGTGATTCCTCTGTCAAGTTCAGTGTTTCATGACTAATGCAAGAAGTAAACACTGGGTGTATCAGGGATTCCTCTGTCAAGTTCAGTGTTTCGTGACTAACGCAAGAAGTAAACACTGGGTGTATCAGGGATTCCTCTGTCAAGTTCAGTGTTTCATGACTAATGCAAGAAGTAAACACTGGGTGTATCAGGGATTCCTCTGTCAAGTTCAGTGTTTCATGACTAATGCAAGAAGTAAACACTGGGTGTATCAGGGATTCCTCTGTCGAGTTCACTGTTTCATGACTAATGCAAGAAGTAAACACTGGGTGTATCAGGGATTCCTCTGTCAAGTTCAGTGTTTCATGACTAATGCAAGAAGTAAACACTGTATGTATCAGGGATTCCTCTGTCGAGTTCACTGTTTCATGACTAATGCAAGAAGTAAACACTGGGTGTATCAGGGATTCCTCTGTCAAGTTCAGTGTTTCATGACTAATGCAAGAAGTAAACACTGTATGTATCAGGGATTCTTCTGTCAAGTTCTGTGTTTCCTGACTAACGCAAGAAGTAAACACTGGGTGTATCAGGGATTCCTCTGTCGAGTTCACTGTTTCATGACTAATGCAAGAAGTAAACACTGGGTGTATCAGGGATTCCTCTGTCAAGTTCAGTGTTTCATGACTAATGCAAGAAGTAAACACTGGGTGTATCAGGGATTCCTCTGTCAAGTTCACTGTTTCATGACTAATGCAAGAAGTAAACACTGGGTGTATCAGGGATTCCTCTGTCAAATGCAATGTTTCATGACTAATGCAAGAAGTAAACACTGGGTGTATCAGGGATTCCTCTGTCAAGTTCTGTGTTTCCTGACTAACGCAAGAAGTAAACACTGGGTGTATCAGGGATTCCTCTGTCGAGTTCACTGTTTCATGACTAATGCAAGAAGTAAACACTGGGTGTATCAGGGATTCCTCTGTCAAGTTCAGTGTTTCATGACTAATGCAAGAAGTAAACACTGCGTGTATCAGGGATTCCTCTGTCAAGTTCAGTGTTTCATGACTAATGCAAGAAGTAAACACTGGGTGTATCAGGGATTCTTCTGTCAAGTTCTGTGTTTCCTGACTAACGCAAGAAGTAAACACTGTATGTATCAGGGATTCTTCTGTCAAGTTCTGTGTTTCCTGACTAATGCAAGAAGTAAACACTGGGTGTATCAGGGATTCCTCTGTCAAGTTCAGTGTTTCGTGACTAACGCAAGAAGTAAACACTGGGTGTATCAGTGATTCCTCTGTCAAGTTCAGTGTTTCATGACTAATGCAAGAAGTAAACACTGGGTGTATCAGGGATTCCTCTGTCAAGTTCAGTGTTTCATGACTAATGCAAGAAGTAAACACTGTATGTATCAGGGATTCCTCTGTCAAGTTCAGTGTTTCGTGACTAACGCAAGAAGTAAACACTGGGTGTATCAGTGATTCCTCTGTCAAGTTCAGTGTTTCATGACTAATGCAAGAAGTAAACACTGGGTGTATCAGGGATTCCTCTGTCAAGTTCAGTGTTTCATGACTAATGCAAGAAGTAAACACTGTATGTATCAGGGATTCCTCTGTCAAGTTCAGTGTTTCATGACTAATGCAAGAAGTAAACACTGGGTGTATCAGGGATTCCTCTGTCAAGTTCAGTGTTTCGTGACTAACGCAAGAAGTAAACACTGGGTGTATCAGTGATTCCTCTGTCAAGTTCAGTGTTTCATGACTAATGCAAGAAGTAAACACTGGGTGTATCAGGGATTCCTCTGTCAAGTTCAGTGTTTCGTGACTAACGCAAGAAGTAAACACTGGGTGTATCAGGGATTCCTCTGTCGAGTTCACTGTTTCATGACTAATGCAAGAAGTAAACACTGGGTGTATCAGGGATTCCTCTGTCAAGTTCACTGTTTCATGACTAATGCAAGAAGTAAACACGGTGTATCAGGGATTCCTCTGTCAAGTTCAGTGTTTCATGACTAATGCAAGAAGTAAACACTGTATGTATCAGGGATTCTTCTGTCAAGTTCTGTGTTTCCTGACTAACGCAAGAAGTAAACACTGGGTGTATCAGGGATTCCTCTGTCGAGTTCACTGTTTCATGACTAATGCAAGAAGTAAACACTCTATGTATCAGGGATTCCTCTGTCAAGTTCAGTGTTTCGTGACTAACGCAAGAAGTAAACACTGGGTGTATCAGGGATTCCTCTGTCGAGTTCACTGTTTCATGACTAATGCAAGAAGTAAACACTGGGTGTATCAGGGATTCCTCTGTCAAGTTCACTGTTTCATGACTAATGCAAGAAGTAAACACTGGGTGTATCAGGGATTCCTCTGTCAAGTTCAGTGTTTCATGACTAATGCAAGAAGTAAACACTGGGTGTATCAGGGATTCCTCTGTCAAGTTCAGTGTTTCATGACTAATGCAAGAAGTAAACACTGGGTGTATCAGGGATTCCTCTGTCAAGTTCACTGTTTCCTGACTAATGCAAGAAGTAAACACTGGGTGTATCAGGGATTCCTCTGTCAAGTTCAGTGTTTCGTGACTAACGCAAGAAGTAAACACTGGGTGTATCAGTGATTCCTCTGTCAAGTTCAGTGTTTCATGACTAATGCAAGAAGTAAACACTGGGTGTATCAGGGATTCCTCTGTCAAGTTCAGTGTTTCGTGACTAACGCAAGAAGTAAACACTGGGTGTATCAGGGATTCCTCTGTCAAGTTCAGTGTTTCATGACTAATGCAAGAAGTAAACACTGGGTGTATCAGGGATTCCTCTGTCAAGTTCAGTGTTTCATGACTAATGCAAGAAGTAAACACTGGGTGTATCAGGGATTCCTCTGTCGAGTTCACTGTTTCATGACTAATGCAAGAAGTAAACACTGGGTGTATCAGGGATTCCTCTGTCAAGTTCACTGTTTCATGACTAATGCAAGAAGTAAACACTGGGTGTATCAGGGATTCCTCTGTCAAGTTCAGTGTTTCATGACTAATGCAAGAAGTAAACACTGTATGTATCAGGGATTCCTCTGTCAAGTTCACTGTTTCATGACTAATGCAAGAAGTAAACACTGTATGTATCAGTGATTCCTCTGTCAAGTTCACTGTTTCATGACTAATGCAAGAAGTAAACACTGGGTGTATCAGGGATTCCTCTGTCAAGTTCAGTGTTTCATGACTAATGCAAGAAGTAAACACTGTATGTATCAGGGATTCCTCTGTCGAGTTCACTGTTTCATGACTAATGCAAGAAGTAAACACTGGGTGTATCAGGGATTCCTCTGTCAAGTTCAGTGTTTCATGACTAATGCAAGAAGTAAACACTGTATGTATCAGGGATTCTTCTGTCAAGTTCTGTGTTTCCTGACTAACGCAAGAAGTAAACACTGGGTGTATCAGGGATTCCTCTGTCGAGTTCACTGTTTCATGACTAATGCAAGAAGTAAACACTGGGTGTATCAGGGATTCCTCTGTCAAGTTCAGTGTTTCATGACTAATGCAAGAAGTAAACACTGGGTGTATCAGGGATTCCTCTGTCAAGTTCAGTGTTTCATGACTAATGCAAGAAGTAAACACTGTATGTATCAGGGATTCCTCTGTCAAGTTCACTGTTTCATGACTAATGCAAGAAGTAAACACTGGGTGTATCAGGGATTCTTCTGTCAAGTTCTGTGTTTCCTGACTAACGCAAGAAGTAAACACTGGGTGTATCAGGGATTCCTCTGTCGAGTTCACTGTTCCATGACTAATGCAAGAAGTAAACACTGGGTGTATCAGGGATTCCTCTGTCAAGTTCAGTGTTTCATGACTAATGCAAGAAGTAAACACTGGGTGTATCAGGGATTCCTCTGTCAAGTTCAGTGTTTCATGACTAATGCAAGAAGTAAACACTGGGTGTATCAGGGATTCCTCTGTCAAGTTCACTGTTTCATGACTAATGCAAGAAGTAAACACTGGGTGTATCAGGGATTCTTCTGTCAAGTTCTGTGTTTCCTGACTAACGCAAGAAGTAAACACTGGGTGTATCAGGGATTCCTCTGTCGAGTTCACTGTTCCATGACTAATGCAAGAAGTAAACACTGGGTGTATCAGGGATTCCTCTGTCAAGTTCAGTGTTTCATGACTAATGCAAGAAGTAAACACTGGGTGTATCAGGGATTCCTCTGTCAAGTTCAGTGTTTCGTGACTAACGCAAGAAGTAAACACTGGGTGTATCAGTGATTCCTCTGTCAAGTTCAGTGTTTCATGACTAATGCAAGAAGTAAACACTGGGTGTATCAGGGATTCCTCTGTCAAGTTCAGTGTTTCGTGACTAACGCAAGAAGTAAACACTGGGTGTATCAGGGATTCCTCTGTCGAGTTCACTGTTTCATGACTAATGCAAGAAGTAAACACTGGGTGTATCAGGGATTCCTCTGTCAAGTTCACTGTTTCATGACTAATGCAAGAAGTAAACACGGTGTATCAGGGATTCCTCTGTCAAGTTCAGTGTTTCATGACTAATGCAAGAAGTAAACACTGTATGTATCAGGGATTCTTCTGTCAAGTTCTGTGTTTCCTGACTAACGCAAGAAGTAAACACTGGGTGTATCAGGGATTCCTCTGTCGAGTTCACTGTTTCATGACTAATGCAAGAAGTAAACACTCTATGTATCAGGGATTCCTCTGTCAAGTTCAGTGTTTCGTGACTAACGCAAGAAGTAAACACTGGGTGTATCAGGGATTCCTCTGTCGAGTTCACTGTTTCATGACTAATGCAAGAAGTAAACACTGGGTGTATCAGGGATTCCTCTGTCAAGTTCACTGTTTCATGACTAATGCAAGAAGTAAACACTGGGTGTATCAGGGATTCCTCTGTCAAGTTCAGTGTTTCGTGACTAACGCAAGAAGTAAACACTGGGTGTATCAGGGATTCCTCTGTCAAGTTCAGTGTTTCATGACTAATGCAAGAAGTAAACACTGGGTGTATCAGGGATTCCTCTGTCAAGTTCAGTGTTTCATGACTAATGCAAGAAGTAAACACTGGGTGTATCAGGGATTCCTCTGTCGAGTTCACTGTTTCATGACTAATGCAAGAAGTAAACACTGGGTGTATCAGGGATTCCTCTGTCAAGTTCACTGTTTCATGACTAATGCAAGAAGTAAACACTGGGTGTATCAGGGATTCCTCTGTCAAGTTCAGTGTTTCATGACTAATGCAAGAAGTAAACACTGTATGTATCAGGGATTCCTCTGTCAAGTTCACTGTTTCATGACTAATGCAAGAAGTAAACACTGTATGTATCAGTGATTCCTCTGTCAAGTTCACTGTTTCATGACTAATGCAAGAAGTAAACACTGGGTGTATCAGGGATTCCTCTGTCAAGTTCAGTGTTTCATGACTAATGCAAGAAGTAAACACTGTATGTATCAGGGATTCCTCTGTCGAGTTCACTGTTTCATGACTAATGCAAGAAGTAAACACTGGGTGTATCAGGGATTCCTCTGTCAAGTTCAGTGTTTCATGACTAATGCAAGAAGTAAACACTGTATGTATCAGGGATTCTTCTGTCAAGTTCTGTGTTTCCTGACTAACGCAAGAAGTAAACACTGGGTGTATCAGGGATTCCTCTGTCGAGTTCACTGTTTCATGACTAATGCAAGAAGTAAACACTGGGTGTATCAGGGATTCCTCTGTCAAGTTCAGTGTTTCATGACTAATGCAAGAAGTAAACACTGGGTGTATCAGGGATTCCTCTGTCAAGTTCAGTGTTTCATGACTAATGCAAGAAGTAAACACTGTATGTATCAGGGATTCCTCTGTCAAGTTCACTGTTTCATGACTAATGCAAGAAGTAAACACTGGGTGTATCAGGGATTCTTCTGTCAAGTTCTGTGTTTCCTGACTAACGCAAGAAGTAAACACTGGGTGTATCAGGGATTCCTCTGTCGAGTTCACTGTTCCATGACTAATGCAAGAAGTAAACACTGGGTGTATCAGGGATTCCTCTGTCAAGTTCAGTGTTTCATGACTAATGCAAGAAGTAAACACTGGGTGTATCAGGGATTCCTCTGTCAAGTTCAGTGTTTCATGACTAATGCAAGAAGTAAACACTGGGTGTATCAGGGATTCCTCTGTCAAGTTCACTGTTTCATGACTAATGCAAGAAGTAAACACTGGGTGTATCAGGGATTCTTCTGTCAAGTTCTGTGTTTCCTGACTAACGCAAGAAGTAAACACTGGGTGTATCAGGGATTCCTCTGTCGAGTTCACTGTTCCATGACTAATGCAAGAAGTAAACACTGGGTGTATCAGGGATTCCTCTGTCAAGTTCAGTGTTTCATGACTAATGCAAGAAGTAAACACTGGGTGTATCAGGGATTCCTCTGTCAAGTTCAGTGTTTCGTGACTAACGCAAGAAGTAAACACTGGGTGTATCAGTGATTCCTCTGTCAAGTTCAGTGTTTCATGACTAATGCAAGAAGTAAACACTGGGTGTATCAGGGATTCCTCTGTCAAGTTCAGTGTTTCGTGACTAACGCAAGAAGTAAACACTGGGTGTATCAGGGATTCCTCTGTCGAGTTCACTGTTTCATGACTAATGCAAGAAGTAAACACTGGGTGTATCAGGGATTCCTCTGTCAAGTTCACTGTTTCATGACTAATGCAAGAAGTAAACACGGTGTATCAGGGATTCCTCTGTCAAGTTCAGTGTTTCATGACTAATGCAAGAAGTAAACACTGTATGTATCAGGGATTCTTCTGTCAAGTTCTGTGTTTCCTGACTAACGCAAGAAGTAAACACTGGGTGTATCAGGGATTCCTCTGTCGAGTTCACTGTTTCATGACTAATGCAAGAAGTAAACACTCTATGTATCAGGGATTCCTCTGTCAAGTTCAGTGTTTCGTGACTAACGCAAGAAGTAAACACTGGGTGTATCAGGGATTCCTCTGTCGAGTTCACTGTTTCATGACTAATGCAAGAAGTAAACACTGGGTGTATCAGGGATTCCTCTGTCAAGTTCACTGTTTCATGACTAATGCAAGAAGTAAACACTGGGTGTATCAGGGATTCCTCTGTCAAGTTCAGTGTTTCATGACTAATGCAAGAAGTAAACACTGGGTGTATCAGGGATTCCTCTGTCAAGTTCAGTGTTTCATGACTAATGCAAGAAGTAAACACTGGGTGTATCAGGGATTCCTCTGTCAAGTTCACTGTTTCCTGACTAATGCAAGAAGTAAACACTGGGTGTATCAGGGATTCCTCTGTCAAGTTCAGTGTTTCGTGACTAACGCAAGAAGTAAACACTGGGTGTATCAGTGATTCCTCTGTCAAGTTCAGTGTTTCATGACTAATGCAAGAAGTAAACACTGGGTGTATCAGGGATTCCTCTGTCAAGTTCAGTGTTTCGTGACTAACGCAAGAAGTAAACACTGGGTGTATCAGGGATTCCTCTGTCAAGTTCAGTGTTTCATGACTAATGCAAGAAGTAAACACTGGGTGTATCAGGGATTCCTCTGTCAAGTTCAGTGTTTCATGACTAATGCAAGAAGTAAACACTGGGTGTATCAGGGATTCCTCTGTCGAGTTCACTGTTTCATGACTAATGCAAGAAGTAAACACTGGGTGTATCAGGGATTCCTCTGTCAAGTTCACTGTTTCATGACTAATGCAAGAAGTAAACACTGGGTGTATCAGGGATTCCTCTGTCAAGTTCAGTGTTTCATGACTAATGCAAGAAGTAAACACTGTATGTATCAGGGATTCCTCTGTCAAGTTCACTGTTTCATGACTAATGCAAGAAGTAAACACTGTATGTATCAGTGATTCCTCTGTCAAGTTCACTGTTTCATGACTAATGCAAGAAGTAAACACTGGGTGTATCAGGGATTCCTCTGTCAAGTTCAGTGTTTCATGACTAATGCAAGAAGTAAACACTGTATGTATCAGGGATTCCTCTGTCGAGTTCACTGTTTCATGACTAATGCAAGAAGTAAACACTGGGTGTATCAGGGATTCCTCTGTCAAGTTCAGTGTTTCATGACTAATGCAAGAAGTAAACACTGTATGTATCAGGGATTCTTCTGTCAAGTTCTGTGTTTCCTGACTAACGCAAGAAGTAAACACTGGGTGTATCAGGGATTCCTCTGTCGAGTTCACTGTTTCATGACTAATGCAAGAAGTAAACACTGGGTGTATCAGGGATTCCTCTGTCAAGTTCAGTGTTTCATGACTAATGCAAGAAGTAAACACTGGGTGTATCAGGGATTCCTCTGTCAAGTTCAGTGTTTCATGACTAATGCAAGAAGTAAACACTGTATGTATCAGGGATTCCTCTGTCAAGTTCACTGTTTCATGACTAATGCAAGAAGTAAACACTGGGTGTATCAGGGATTCTTCTGTCAAGTTCTGTGTTTCCTGACTAACGCAAGAAGTAAACACTGGGTGTATCAGGGATTCCTCTGTCGAGTTCACTGTTCCATGACTAATGCAAGAAGTAAACACTGGGTGTATCAGGGATTCCTCTGTCAAGTTCAGTGTTTCATGACTAATGCAAGAAGTAAACACTGGGTGTATCAGGGATTCCTCTGTCAAGTTCAGTGTTTCATGACTAATGCAAGAAGTAAACACTGGGTGTATCAGGGATTCCTCTGTCAAGTTCACTGTTTCATGACTAATGCAAGAAGTAAACACTGGGTGTATCAGGGATTCCTCTGTCAAGTTCAGTGTTTCATGACTAATGCAAGAAGTAAACACTGGGTGTATCAGGGATTCCTCTGTCAAGTTCAGTGTTTCATGACTAATGCAAGAAGTAAACACTGCGTGTATCAGGGATTCCTCTGTCAAGTTCAGTGTTTCATGACTAATGCAAGAAGTAAACACTCTATGTAGCAGGGATTCCTCTGTCAAGTTCAGTGTTTCGTGACTAACGCAAGAAGTAAACACTGGGTGTATCAGGGATTCCTCTGTCGAGTTCACTGTTTCATGACTAATGCAAGAAGTAAACACTGGGTGTATCAGGGATTCCTCTGTCAAGTTCACTGTTTCATGACTAATGCAAGAAGTAAACACTGGGTGTATCAGGGATTCCTCTGTCAAGTTCAGTGTTTCATGACTAATGCAAGAAGTAAACACTGGGTGTATCAGGGATTCCTCTGTCAAGTTCAGTGTTTCATGACTAATGCAAGAAGTAAACACTGTATGTATCAGGGATTCCTCTGTCAAGTTCAGTGTTTCATGACTAATGCAAGAAGTAAACACTGGGTGTATCAGGGATTCCTCTGTCAAGTTCACTGTTTCCTGACTAATGCAAGAAGTAAACACTGGGTGTATCAGGGATTCCTCTGTCAAGTTCAGTGTTTCGTGACTAACGCAAGAAGTAAACACTGGGTGTATCAGTGATTCCTCTGTCAAGTTCAGTGTTTCATGACTAATGCAAGAAGTAAACACTGGGTGTATCAGGGATTCCTCTGTCAAGTTCAGTGTTTCGTGACTAACGCAAGAAGTAAACACTGGGTGTATCAGGGATTCCTCTGTCAAGTTCAGTGTTTCATGACTAATGCAAGAAGTAAACACTGGGTGTATCAGGGATTCCTCTGTCAAGTTCAGTGTTTCATGACTAATGCAAGAAGTAAACACTGGGTGTATCAGGGATTCCTCTGTCGAGTTCACTGTTTCATGACTAATGCAAGAAGTAAACACTGGGTGTATCAGGGATTCCTCTGTCAAGTTCACTGTTTCATGACTAATGCAAGAAGTAAACACTGGGTGTATCAGGGATTCCTCTGTCAAGTTCAGTGTTTCATGACTAATGCAAGAAGTAAACACTGTATGTATCAGGGATTCCTCTGTCGAGTTCACTGTTTCATGACTAATGCAAGAAGTAAACACTGGGTGTATCAGGGATTCCTCTGTCAAGTTCAGTGTTTCATGACTAATGCAAGAAGTAAACACTGTATGTATCAGGGATTCTTCTGTCAAGTTCTGTGTTTCCTGACTAACGCAAGAAGTAAACACTGGGTGTATCAGGGATTCCTCTGTCGAGTTCACTGTTTCATGACTAATGCAAGAAGTAAACACTGGGTGTATCAGGGATTCCTCTGTCAAGTTCAGTGTTTCATGACTAATGCAAGAAGTAAACACTGGGTGTATCAGGGATTCCTCTGTCAAGTTCAGTGTTTCATGACTAATGCAAGAAGTAAACACTGGGTGTATCAGTGATTCCTCTGTCAAGTTCACTGTTTCATGACTAATGCAAGAAGTAAACACTGGGTGTATCAGGGATTCCTCTGTCAAGTTCAGTGTTTCATGACTAATGCAAGAAGTAAACACTGGGTGTATCAGGGATTCCTCTGTCAAGTTCACTGTTTCATGACTAATGCAAGAAGTAAACACTGTATGTATCAGGGATTCCTCTGTCAAGTTCACTGTTTCATGACTAATGCAAGAAGTAAACACTGGGTGTATCAGGGATTCTTCTGTCAAGTTCTGTGTTTCCTGACTAACGCAAGAAGTAAACACTGGGTGTATCAGGGATTCCTCTGTCGAGTTCACTGTTCCATGACTAATGCAAGAAGTAAACACTGGGTGTATCAGGGATTCCTCTGTCAAGTTCAGTGTTTCATGACTAATGCAAGAAGTAAACACTGGGTGTATCAGGGATTCCTCTGTCAAGTTCAGTGTTTCATGACTAATGCAAGAAGTAAACACTGGGTGTATCAGGGATTCCTCTGTCAAGTTCACTGTTTCATGACTAATGCAAGAAGTAAACACTGGGTGTATCAGGGATTCCTCTGTCAAATGCAATGTTTCATGACTAATGCAAGAAGTAAACACTGGGTGTATCAGGGATTCCTCTGTCAAGTTCTGTGTTTCCTGACTAACGCAAGAAGTAAACACTGGGTGTATCAGGGATTCCTCTGTCGAGTTCACTGTTTCATGACTAATGCAAGAAGTAAACACTGGGTGTATCAGGGATTCCTCTGTCAAGTTCAGTGTTTCATGACTAATGCAAGAAGTAAACACTGCGTGTATCAGGGATTCCTCTGTCAAGTTCAGTGTTTCATGACTAATGCAAGAAGTAAACACTGGGTGTATCAGGGATTCTTCTGTCAAGTTCTGTGTTTCCTGACTAACGCAAGAAGTAAACACTGTATGTATCAGGGATTCTTCTGTCAAGTTCTGTGTTTCCTGACTAATGCAAGAAGTAAACACTGGGTGTATCAGGGATTCCTCTGTCAAGTTCAGTGTTTCGTGACTAACGCAAGAAGTAAACACTGGGTGTATCAGTGATTCCTCTGTCAAGTTCAGTGTTTCATGACTAATGCAAGAAGTAAACACTGGGTGTATCAGGGATTCCTCTGTCAAGTTCAGTGTTTCATGACTAATGCAAGAAGTAAACACTGTATGTATCAGGGATTCCTCTGTCAAGTTCAGTGTTTCGTGACTAACGCAAGAAGTAAACACTGGGTGTATCAGTGATTCCTCTGTCAAGTTCAGTGTTTCATGACTAATGCAAGAAGTAAACACTGGGTGTATCAGGGATTCCTCTGTCAAGTTCAGTGTTTCATGACTAATGCAAGAAGTAAACACTGTATGTATCAGGGATTCCTCTGTCAAGTTCAGTGTTTCATGACTAATGCAAGAAGTAAACACTGGGTGTATCAGGGATTCCTCTGTCAAGTTCAGTGTTTCGTGACTAACGCAAGAAGTAAACACTGGGTGTATCAGTGATTCCTCTGTCAAGTTCAGTGTTTCATGACTAATGCAAGAAGTAAACACTGGGTGTATCAGGGATTCCTCTGTCAAGTTCAGTGTTTCGTGACTAACGCAAGAAGTAAACACTGGGTGTATCAGGGATTCCTCTGTCGAGTTCACTGTTTCATGACTAATGCAAGAAGTAAACACTGGGTGTATCAGGGATTCCTCTGTCAAGTTCACTGTTTCATGACTAATGCAAGAAGTAAACACGGTGTATCAGGGATTCCTCTGTCAAGTTCAGTGTTTCATGACTAATGCAAGAAGTAAACACTGTATGTATCAGGGATTCTTCTGTCAAGTTCTGTGTTTCCTGACTAACGCAAGAAGTAAACACTGGGTGTATCAGGGATTCCTCTGTCGAGTTCACTGTTTCATGACTAATGCAAGAAGTAAACACTCTATGTATCAGGGATTCCTCTGTCAAGTTCAGTGTTTCGTGACTAACGCAAGAAGTAAACACTGGGTGTATCAGGGATTCCTCTGTCGAGTTCACTGTTTCATGACTAATGCAAGAAGTAAACACTGGGTGTATCAGGGATTCCTCTGTCAAGTTCACTGTTTCATGACTAATGCAAGAAGTAAACACTGGGTGTATCAGGGATTCCTCTGTCAAGTTCAGTGTTTCATGACTAATGCAAGAAGTAAACACTGGGTGTATCAGGGATTCCTCTGTCAAGTTCAGTGTTTCATGACTAATGCAAGAAGTAAACACTGGGTGTATCAGGGATTCCTCTGTCAAGTTCACTGTTTCCTGACTAATGCAAGAAGTAAACACTGGGTGTATCAGGGATTCCTCTGTCAAGTTCAGTGTTTCGTGACTAACGCAAGAAGTAAACACTGGGTGTATCAGTGATTCCTCTGTCAAGTTCAGTGTTTCATGACTAATGCAAGAAGTAAACACTGGGTGTATCAGGGATTCCTCTGTCAAGTTCAGTGTTTCGTGACTAACGCAAGAAGTAAACACTGGGTGTATCAGGGATTCCTCTGTCAAGTTCAGTGTTTCATGACTAATGCAAGAAGTAAACACTGGGTGTATCAGGGATTCCTCTGTCAAGTTCAGTGTTTCATGACTAATGCAAGAAGTAAACACTGGGTGTATCAGGGATTCCTCTGTCGAGTTCACTGTTTCATGACTAATGCAAGAAGTAAACACTGGGTGTATCAGGGATTCCTCTGTCAAGTTCACTGTTTCATGACTAATGCAAGAAGTAAACACTGGGTGTATCAGGGATTCCTCTGTCAAGTTCAGTGTTTCATGACTAATGCAAGAAGTAAACACTGTATGTATCAGGGATTCCTCTGTCAAGTTCACTGTTTCATGACTAATGCAAGAAGTAAACACTGTATGTATCAGTGATTCCTCTGTCAAGTTCACTGTTTCATGACTAATGCAAGAAGTAAACACTGGGTGTATCAGGGATTCCTCTGTCAAGTTCAGTGTTTCATGACTAATGCAAGAAGTAAACACTGTATGTATCAGGGATTCCTCTGTCGAGTTCACTGTTTCATGACTAATGCAAGAAGTAAACACTGGGTGTATCAGGGATTCCTCTGTCAAGTTCAGTGTTTCATGACTAATGCAAGAAGTAAACACTGTATGTATCAGGGATTCTTCTGTCAAGTTCTGTGTTTCCTGACTAACGCAAGAAGTAAACACTGGGTGTATCAGGGATTCCTCTGTCGAGTTCACTGTTTCATGACTAATGCAAGAAGTAAACACTGGGTGTATCAGGGATTCCTCTGTCAAGTTCAGTGTTTCATGACTAATGCAAGAAGTAAACACTGGGTGTATCAGGGATTCCTCTGTCAAGTTCAGTGTTTCATGACTAATGCAAGAAGTAAACACTGTATGTATCAGGGATTCCTCTGTCAAGTTCACTGTTTCATGACTAATGCAAGAAGTAAACACTGGGTGTATCAGGGATTCTTCTGTCAAGTTCTGTGTTTCCTGACTAACGCAAGAAGTAAACACTGGGTGTATCAGGGATTCCTCTGTCGAGTTCACTGTTCCATGACTAATGCAAGAAGTAAACACTGGGTGTATCAGGGATTCCTCTGTCAAGTTCAGTGTTTCATGACTAATGCAAGAAGTAAACACTGGGTGTATCAGGGATTCCTCTGTCAAGTTCAGTGTTTCATGACTAATGCAAGAAGTAAACACTGGGTGTATCAGGGATTCCTCTGTCAAGTTCACTGTTTCATGACTAATGCAAGAAGTAAACACTGGGTGTATCAGGGATTCCTCTGTCAAATGCAATGTTTCATGACTAATGCAAGAAGTAAACACTGGGTGTATCAGGGATTCCTCTGTCAAGTTCTGTGTTTCCTGACTAACGCAAGAAGTAAACACTGGGTGTATCAGGGATTCCTCTGTCGAGTTCACTGTTTCATGACTAATGCAAGAAGTAAACACTGGGTGTATCAGGGATTCCTCTGTCAAGTTCAGTGTTTCATGACTAATGCAAGAAGTAAACACTGCGTGTATCAGGGATTCCTCTGTCAAGTTCAGTGTTTCATGACTAATGCAAGAAGTAAACACTGGGTGTATCAGGGATTCCTCTGTCAAGTTCAGTGTTTCATGACTAATGCAAGAAGTAAACACTGCGTGTATCAGGGATTCCTCTGTCAAGTTCAGTGTTTCATGACTAATGCAAGAAGTAAACACTGGGTGTATCAGGGATTCCTCTGTCAAGTTCAGTGTTTCATGACTAATGCAAGAAGTAAACACTGCGTGTATCAGGGATTCCTCTGTCAAGTTCAGTGTTTCATGACTAATGCAAGAAGTAAACACTGGGTGTATCAGGGATTCCTCTGTCAAGTTCAGTGTTTCATGACTAATGCAAGAAGTAAACACTGCGTGTATCAGGGATTCCTCTGTCAAGTTCAGTGTTTCATGACTAACGCAAGAAGTAAACACTGGGTGTATCAGGGATTCCTCTGTCGAGTTCACTGTTTCATGACTAATGCAAGAAGTAAACACTGGGTGTATCAGGGATTCCTCTGTCAAGTTCAGTGTTTCATGACTAATGCAAGAAGTAAACACTGGGTGTATCAGGGATTCCTCTGTCAAGTTCAGTGTTTCATGACTAATGCAAGAAGTAAACACTGTATGTATCAGGGATTCCTCTGTCAAGTTCAGTGTTTCATGACTAATGCAAGAAGTAAACACTGGGTGTATCAGGGATTCCTCTGTCGAGTTCACTGTTTCATGACTAATGCAAGAAGTAAACACTGGGTGTATCAGGGATTCCTCTGTCAAGTTCACTGTTTCATGACTAATGCAAGAAGTAAACACTGGGTGTATCAGGGATTCTTCTGTCAAGTTCTGTGTTTCCTGACTAACGCAAGAAGTAAACACTGTATGTATCAGGGATTCTTCTGTCAAGTTCTGTGTTTCCTGACTAATGCAAGAAGTAAACACTGGGTGTATCAGTGATTCCTCTGTCAAGTTCAGTGTTTCATGACTAATGCAAGAAGTAAACACTGTATGTATCAGGGATTCTTCTGTCAAGTTCTGTGTTTCCTGACTAACGCAAGAAGTAAACACTGGGTGTATCAGGGATTCCTCTGTCAAGTTCAGTGTTTCATGACTAATGCAAGAAGTAAACACTGGGTGTATCAGGGATTCCTCTGTCGAGTTCACTGTTTCATGACTAATGCAAGAAGTAAACACTGGGTGTATCAGGGATTCCTCTGTCAAGTTCACTGTTTCATGACTAATGCAAGAAGTAAACACTGGGTGTATCAGGGATTCCTCTGTCAAGTTCAGTGTTTCATGACTAATGCAAGAAGTAAACACTGTATGTATCAGGGATTCCTCTGTCGAGTTCACTGTTTCATGACTAATGCAAGAAGTAAACACTGGGTGTATCAGGGATTCCTCTGTCAAGTTCAGTGTTTCATGACTAATGCAAGAAGTAAACACTGTATGTATCAGGGATTCTTCTGTCAAGTTCTGTGTTTCCTGACTAACGCAAGAAGTAAACACTGGGTGTATCAGGGATTCCTCTGTCGAGTTCACTGTTTCATGACTAATGCAAGAAGTAAACACTGGGTGTATCAGGGATTCCTCTGTCAAGTTCAGTGTTTCATGACTAATGCAAGAAGTAAACACTGGGTGTATCAGGGATTCCTCTGTCAAGTTCAGTGTTTCATGACTAATGCAAGAAGTAAACACTGGGTGTATCAGTGATTCCTCTGTCAAGTTCACTGTTTCATGACTAATGCAAGAAGTAAACACTGGGTGTATCAGGGATTCCTCTGTCAAGTTCAGTGTTTCATGACTAATGCAAGAAGTAAACACTGGGTGTATCAGGGATTCCTCTGTCAAGTTCACTGTTTCATGACTAATGCAAGAAGTAAACACTGTATGTATCAGGGATTCCTCTGTCAAGTTCACTGTTTCATGACTAATGCAAGAAGTAAACACTGGGTGTATCAGGGATTCTTCTGTCAAGTTCTGTGTTTCCTGACTAACGCAAGAAGTAAACACTGGGTGTATCAGGGATTCCTCTGTCGAGTTCACTGTTCCATGACTAATGCAAGAAGTAAACACTGGGTGTATCAGGGATTCCTCTGTCAAGTTCAGTGTTTCATGACTAATGCAAGAAGTAAACACTGGGTGTATCAGGGATTCCTCTGTCAAGTTCAGTGTTTCATGACTAATGCAAGAAGTAAACACTGGGTGTATCAGGGATTCCTCTGTCAAGTTCACTGTTTCATGACTAATGCAAGAAGTAAACACTGGGTGTATCAGGGATTCCTCTGTCAAATGCAATGTTTCATGACTAATGCAAGAAGTAAACACTGGGTGTATCAGGGATTCCTCTGTCAAGTTCTGTGTTTCCTGACTAACGCAAGAAGTAAACACTGGGTGTATCAGGGATTCCTCTGTCGAGTTCACTGTTTCATGACTAATGCAAGAAGTAAACACTGGGTGTATCAGGGATTCCTCTGTCAAGTTCAGTGTTTCATGACTAATGCAAGAAGTAAACACTGCGTGTATCAGGGATTCCTCTGTCAAGTTCAGTGTTTCATGACTAATGCAAGAAGTAAACACTGGGTGTATCAGGGATTCTTCTGTCAAGTTCTGTGTTTCCTGACTAACGCAAGAAGTAAACACTGTATGTATCAGGGATTCTTCTGTCAAGTTCTGTGTTTCCTGACTAATGCAAGAAGTAAACACTGGGTGTATCAGGGATTCCTCTGTCAAGTTCAGTGTTTCGTGACTAACGCAAGAAGTAAACACTGGGTGTATCAGTGATTCCTCTGTCAAGTTCAGTGTTTCATGACTAATGCAAGAAGTAAACACTGGGTGTATCAGGGATTCCTCTGTCAAGTTCAGTGTTTCATGACTAATGCAAGAAGTAAACACTGTATGTATCAGGGATTCCTCTGTCAAGTTCAGTGTTTCGTGACTAACGCAAGAAGTAAACACTGGGTGTATCAGTGATTCCTCTGTCAAGTTCAGTGTTTCATGACTAATGCAAGAAGTAAACACTGGGTGTATCAGGGATTCCTCTGTCAAGTTCAGTGTTTCATGACTAATGCAAGAAGTAAACACTGTATGTATCAGGGATTCCTCTGTCAAGTTCAGTGTTTCATGACTAATGCAAGAAGTAAACACTGGGTGTATCAGGGATTCCTCTGTCAAGTTCAGTGTTTCGTGACTAACGCAAGAAGTAAACACTGGGTGTATCAGTGATTCCTCTGTCAAGTTCAGTGTTTCATGACTAATGCAAGAAGTAAACACTGGGTGTATCAGGGATTCCTCTGTCAAGTTCAGTGTTTCGTGACTAACGCAAGAAGTAAACACTGGGTGTATCAGGGATTCCTCTGTCGAGTTCACTGTTTCATGACTAATGCAAGAAGTAAACACTGGGTGTATCAGGGATTCCTCTGTCAAGTTCACTGTTTCATGACTAATGCAAGAAGTAAACACGGTGTATCAGGGATTCCTCTGTCAAGTTCAGTGTTTCATGACTAATGCAAGAAGTAAACACTGTATGTATCAGGGATTCTTCTGTCAAGTTCTGTGTTTCCTGACTAACGCAAGAAGTAAACACTGTATGTATCAGGGATTCCTCTGTCAAGTTCACTGTTTCATGACTAATGCAAGAAGTAAACACTGTATGTATCAGTGATTCCTCTGTCAAGTTCACTGTTTCATGACTAATGCAAGAAGTAAACACTGGGTGTATCAGGGATTCCTCTGTCAAGTTCAGTGTTTCATGACTAATGCAAGAAGTAAACACTGTATGTATCAGGGATTCCTCTGTCGAGTTCACTGTTTCATGACTAATGCAAGAAGTAAACACTGGGTGTATCAGGGATTCCTCTGTCAAGTTCAGTGTTTCATGACTAATGCAAGAAGTAAACACTGTATGTATCAGGGATTCTTCTGTCAAGTTCTGTGTTTCCTGACTAACGCAAGAAGTAAACACTGGGTGTATCAGGGATTCCTCTGTCGAGTTCACTGTTTCATGACTAATGCAAGAAGTAAACACTGGGTGTATCAGGGATTCCTCTGTCAAGTTCAGTGTTTCATGACTAATGCAAGAAGTAAACACTGGGTGTATCAGGGATTCCTCTGTCAAGTTCAGTGTTTCATGACTAATGCAAGAAGTAAACACTGTATGTATCAGGGATTCCTCTGTCAAGTTCACTGTTTCATGACTAATGCAAGAAGTAAACACTGGGTGTATCAGGGATTCTTCTGTCAAGTTCTGTGTTTCCTGACTAACGCAAGAAGTAAACACTGGGTGTATCAGGGATTCCTCTGTCGAGTTCACTGTTCCATGACTAATGCAAGAAGTAAACACTGGGTGTATCAGGGATTCCTCTGTCAAGTTCAGTGTTTCATGACTAATGCAAGAAGTAAACACTGGGTGTATCAGGGATTCCTCTGTCAAGTTCAGTGTTTCATGACTAATGCAAGAAGTAAACACTGGGTGTATCAGGGATTCCTCTGTCAAGTTCACTGTTTCATGACTAATGCAAGAAGTAAACACTGGGTGTATCAGGGATTCCTCTGTCAAATGCAATGTTTCATGACTAATGCAAGAAGTAAACACTGGGTGTATCAGGGATTCCTCTGTCAAGTTCTGTGTTTCCTGACTAACGCAAGAAGTAAACACTGGGTGTATCAGGGATTCCTCTGTCGAGTTCACTGTTTCATGACTAATGCAAGAAGTAAACACTGGGTGTATCAGGGATTCCTCTGTCAAGTTCAGTGTTTCATGACTAATGCAAGAAGTAAACACTGCGTGTATCAGGGATTCCTCTGTCAAGTTCAGTGTTTCATGACTAATGCAAGAAGTAAACACTGGGTGTATCAGGGATTCCTCTGTCAAGTTCAGTGTTTCATGACTAATGCAAGAAGTAAACACTGCGTGTATCAGGGATTCCTCTGTCAAGTTCAGTGTTTCATGACTAATGCAAGAAGTAAACACTGGGTGTATCAGGGATTCCTCTGTCAAGTTCAGTGTTTCATGACTAATGCAAGAAGTAAACACTGCGTGTATCAGGGATTCCTCTGTCAAGTTCAGTGTTTCATGACTAATGCAAGAAGTAAACACTGGGTGTATCAGGGATTCCTCTGTCAAGTTCAGTGTTTCATGACTAATGCAAGAAGTAAACACTGCGTGTATCAGGGATTCCTCTGTCAAGTTCAGTGTTTCATGACTAACGCAAGAAGTAAACACTGGGTGTATCAGGGATTCCTCTGTCGAGTTCACTGTTTCATGACTAATGCAAGAAGTAAACACTGGGTGTATCAGGGATTCCTCTGTCAAGTTCAGTGTTTCATGACTAATGCAAGAAGTAAACACTGGGTGTATCAGGGATTCCTCTGTCAAGTTCAGTGTTTCATGACTAATGCAAGAAGTAAACACTGTATGTATCAGGGATTCCTCTGTCAAGTTCAGTGTTTCATGACTAATGCAAGAAGTAAACACTGGGTGTATCAGGGATTCCTCTGTCGAGTTCACTGTTTCATGACTAATGCAAGAAGTAAACACTGGGTGTATCAGGGATTCCTCTGTCAAGTTCACTGTTTCATGACTAATGCAAGAAGTAAACACTGGGTGTATCAGGGATTCTTCTGTCAAGTTCTGTGTTTCCTGACTAACGCAAGAAGTAAACACTGTATGTATCAGGGATTCTTCTGTCAAGTTCTGTGTTTCCTGACTAATGCAAGAAGTAAACACTGGGTGTATCAGTGATTCCTCTGTCAAGTTCAGTGTTTCATGACTAATGCAAGAAGTAAACACTGTATGTATCAGGGATTCTTCTGTCAAGTTCTGTGTTTCCTGACTAACGCAAGAAGTAAACACTGGGTGTATCAGGGATTCCTCTGTCAAGTTCAGTGTTTCATGACTAATGCAAGAAGTAAACACTGGGTGTATCAGGGATTCCTCTGTCGAGTTCACTGTTTCATGACTAATGCAAGAAGTAAACACTGGGTGTATCAGGGATTCCTCTGTCAAGTTCACTGTTTCATGACTAATGCAAGAAGTAAACACTGGGTGTATCAGGGATTCCTCTGTCAAGTTCAGTGTTTCATGACTAATGCAAGAAGTAAACACTGTATGTATCAGGGATTCCTCTGTCGAGTTCACTGTTTCATGACTAATGCAAGAAGTAAACACTGGGTGTATCAGGGATTCCTCTGTCAAGTTCAGTGTTTCATGACTAATGCAAGAAGTAAACACTGTATGTATCAGGGATTCTTCTGTCAAGTTCTGTGTTTCCTGACTAACGCAAGAAGTAAACACTGGGTGTATCAGGGATTCCTCTGTCGAGTTCACTGTTTCATGACTAATGCAAGAAGTAAACACTGGGTGTATCAGGGATTCCTCTGTCAAGTTCAGTGTTTCATGACTAATGCAAGAAGTAAACACTGGGTGTATCAGGGATTCCTCTGTCAAGTTCAGTGTTTCATGACTAATGCAAGAAGTAAACACTGGGTGTATCAGTGATTCCTCTGTCAAGTTCACTGTTTCATGACTAATGCAAGAAGTAAACACTGGGTGTATCAGGGATTCCTCTGTCAAGTTCAGTGTTTCATGACTAATGCAAGAAGTAAACACTGGGTGTATCAGGGATTCCTCTGTCAAGTTCACTGTTTCATGACTAATGCAAGAAGTAAACACTGTATGTATCAGGGATTCCTCTGTCAAGTTCACTGTTTCATGACTAATGCAAGAAGTAAACACTGGGTGTATCAGGGATTCTTCTGTCAAGTTCTGTGTTTCCTGACTAACGCAAGAAGTAAACACTGGGTGTATCAGGGATTCCTCTGTCGAGTTCACTGTTCCATGACTAATGCAAGAAGTAAACACTGGGTGTATCAGGGATTCCTCTGTCAAGTTCAGTGTTTCATGACTAATGCAAGAAGTAAACACTGGGTGTATCAGGGATTCCTCTGTCAAGTTCAGTGTTTCATGACTAATGCAAGAAGTAAACACTGGGTGTATCAGGGATTCCTCTGTCAAGTTCACTGTTTCATGACTAATGCAAGAAGTAAACACTGGGTGTATCAGGGATTCCTCTGTCAAATGCAATGTTTCATGACTAATGCAAGAAGTAAACACTGGGTGTATCAGGGATTCCTCTGTCAAGTTCTGTGTTTCCTGACTAACGCAAGAAGTAAACACTGGGTGTATCAGGGATTCCTCTGTCGAGTTCACTGTTTCATGACTAATGCAAGAAGTAAACACTGGGTGTATCAGGGATTCCTCTGTCAAGTTCAGTGTTTCATGACTAATGCAAGAAGTAAACACTGCGTGTATCAGGGATTCCTCTGTCAAGTTCAGTGTTTCATGACTAATGCAAGAAGTAAACACTGGGTGTATCAGGGATTCTTCTGTCAAGTTCTGTGTTTCCTGACTAACGCAAGAAGTAAACACTGTATGTATCAGGGATTCTTCTGTCAAGTTCTGTGTTTCCTGACTAATGCAAGAAGTAAACACTGGGTGTATCAGGGATTCCTCTGTCAAGTTCAGTGTTTCGTGACTAACGCAAGAAGTAAACACTGGGTGTATCAGTGATTCCTCTGTCAAGTTCAGTGTTTCATGACTAATGCAAGAAGTAAACACTGGGTGTATCAGGGATTCCTCTGTCAAGTTCAGTGTTTCATGACTAATGCAAGAAGTAAACACTGTATGTATCAGGGATTCCTCTGTCAAGTTCAGTGTTTCGTGACTAACGCAAGAAGTAAACACTGGGTGTATCAGTGATTCCTCTGTCAAGTTCAGTGTTTCATGACTAATGCAAGAAGTAAACACTGGGTGTATCAGGGATTCCTCTGTCAAGTTCAGTGTTTCATGACTAATGCAAGAAGTAAACACTGTATGTATCAGGGATTCCTCTGTCAAGTTCAGTGTTTCATGACTAATGCAAGAAGTAAACACTGGGTGTATCAGGGATTCCTCTGTCAAGTTCAGTGTTTCGTGACTAACGCAAGAAGTAAACACTGGGTGTATCAGTGATTCCTCTGTCAAGTTCAGTGTTTCATGACTAATGCAAGAAGTAAACACTGGGTGTATCAGGGATTCCTCTGTCAAGTTCAGTGTTTCGTGACTAACGCAAGAAGTAAACACTGGGTGTATCAGGGATTCCTCTGTCGAGTTCACTGTTTCATGACTAATGCAAGAAGTAAACACTGGGTGTATCAGGGATTCCTCTGTCAAGTTCACTGTTTCATGACTAATGCAAGAAGTAAACACGGTGTATCAGGGATTCCTCTGTCAAGTTCAGTGTTTCATGACTAATGCAAGAAGTAAACACTGTATGTATCAGGGATTCTTCTGTCAAGTTCTGTGTTTCCTGACTAACGCAAGAAGTAAACACTGGGTGTATCAGGGATTCCTCTGTCGAGTTCACTGTTTCATGACTAATGCAAGAAGTAAACACTCTATGTATCAGGGATTCCTCTGTCAAGTTCAGTGTTTCGTGACTAACGCAAGAAGTAAACACTGGGTGTATCAGGGATTCCTCTGTCGAGTTCACTGTTTCATGACTAATGCAAGAAGTAAACACTGGGTGTATCAGGGATTCCTCTGTCAAGTTCACTGTTTCATGACTAATGCAAGAAGTAAACACTGGGTGTATCAGGGATTCCTCTGTCAAGTTCAGTGTTTCATGACTAATGCAAGAAGTAAACACTGGGTGTATCAGGGATTCCTCTGTCAAGTTCAGTGTTTCATGACTAATGCAAGAAGTAAACACTGGGTGTATCAGGGATTCCTCTGTCAAGTTCACTGTTTCCTGACTAATGCAAGAAGTAAACACTGGGTGTATCAGGGATTCCTCTGTCAAGTTCAGTGTTTCGTGACTAACGCAAGAAGTAAACACTGGGTGTATCAGTGATTCCTCTGTCAAGTTCAGTGTTTCATGACTAATGCAAGAAGTAAACACTGGGTGTATCAGGGATTCCTCTGTCAAGTTCAGTGTTTCGTGACTAACGCAAGAAGTAAACACTGGGTGTATCAGGGATTCCTCTGTCAAGTTCAGTGTTTCATGACTAATGCAAGAAGTAAACACTGGGTGTATCAGGGATTCCTCTGTCAAGTTCAGTGTTTCATGACTAATGCAAGAAGTAAACACTGGGTGTATCAGGGATTCCTCTGTCGAGTTCACTGTTTCATGACTAATGCAAGAAGTAAACACTGGGTGTATCAGGGATTCCTCTGTCAAGTTCACTGTTTCATGACTAATGCAAGAAGTAAACACTGGGTGTATCAGGGATTCCTCTGTCAAGTTCAGTGTTTCATGACTAATGCAAGAAGTAAACACTGTATGTATCAGGGATTCCTCTGTCAAGTTCACTGTTTCATGACTAATGCAAGAAGTAAACACTGTATGTATCAGTGATTCCTCTGTCAAGTTCACTGTTTCATGACTAATGCAAGAAGTAAACACTGGGTGTATCAGGGATTCCTCTGTCAAGTTCAGTGTTTCATGACTAATGCAAGAAGTAAACACTGTATGTATCAGGGATTCCTCTGTCGAGTTCACTGTTTCATGACTAATGCAAGAAGTAAACACTGGGTGTATCAGGGATTCCTCTGTCAAGTTCAGTGTTTCATGACTAATGCAAGAAGTAAACACTGTATGTATCAGGGATTCTTCTGTCAAGTTCTGTGTTTCCTGACTAACGCAAGAAGTAAACACTGGGTGTATCAGGGATTCCTCTGTCGAGTTCACTGTTTCATGACTAATGCAAGAAGTAAACACTGGGTGTATCAGGGATTCCTCTGTCAAGTTCAGTGTTTCATGACTAATGCAAGAAGTAAACACTGGGTGTATCAGGGATTCCTCTGTCAAGTTCAGTGTTTCATGACTAATGCAAGAAGTAAACACTGTATGTATCAGGGATTCCTCTGTCAAGTTCACTGTTTCATGACTAATGCAAGAAGTAAACACTGGGTGTATCAGGGATTCTTCTGTCAAGTTCTGTGTTTCCTGACTAACGCAAGAAGTAAACACTGGGTGTATCAGGGATTCCTCTGTCGAGTTCACTGTTCCATGACTAATGCAAGAAGTAAACACTGGGTGTATCAGGGATTCCTCTGTCAAGTTCAGTGTTTCATGACTAATGCAAGAAGTAAACACTGGGTGTATCAGGGATTCCTCTGTCAAGTTCAGTGTTTCATGACTAATGCAAGAAGTAAACACTGGGTGTATCAGGGATTCCTCTGTCAAGTTCACTGTTTCATGACTAATGCAAGAAGTAAACACTGGGTGTATCAGGGATTCCTCTGTCAAATGCAATGTTTCATGACTAATGCAAGAAGTAAACACTGGGTGTATCAGGGATTCCTCTGTCAAGTTCTGTGTTTCCTGACTAACGCAAGAAGTAAACACTGGGTGTATCAGGGATTCCTCTGTCGAGTTCACTGTTTCATGACTAATGCAAGAAGTAAACACTGGGTGTATCAGGGATTCCTCTGTCAAGTTCAGTGTTTCATGACTAATGCAAGAAGTAAACACTGCGTGTATCAGGGATTCCTCTGTCAAGTTCAGTGTTTCATGACTAATGCAAGAAGTAAACACTGGGTGTATCAGGGATTCCTCTGTCAAGTTCAGTGTTTCATGACTAATGCAAGAAGTAAACACTGCGTGTATCAGGGATTCCTCTGTCAAGTTCAGTGTTTCATGACTAATGCAAGAAGTAAACACTGGGTGTATCAGGGATTCCTCTGTCAAGTTCAGTGTTTCATGACTAATGCAAGAAGTAAACACTGCGTGTATCAGGGATTCCTCTGTCAAGTTCAGTGTTTCATGACTAATGCAAGAAGTAAACACTGGGTGTATCAGGGATTCCTCTGTCAAGTTCAGTGTTTCATGACTAATGCAAGAAGTAAACACTGCGTGTATCAGGGATTCCTCTGTCAAGTTCAGTGTTTCATGACTAACGCAAGAAGTAAACACTGGGTGTATCAGGGATTCCTCTGTCGAGTTCACTGTTTCATGACTAATGCAAGAAGTAAACACTGGGTGTATCAGGGATTCCTCTGTCAAGTTCAGTGTTTCATGACTAATGCAAGAAGTAAACACTGGGTGTATCAGGGATTCCTCTGTCAAGTTCAGTGTTTCATGACTAATGCAAGAAGTAAACACTGTATGTATCAGGGATTCCTCTGTCAAGTTCAGTGTTTCATGACTAATGCAAGAAGTAAACACTGGGTGTATCAGGGATTCCTCTGTCGAGTTCACTGTTTCATGACTAATGCAAGAAGTAAACACTGGGTGTATCAGGGATTCCTCTGTCAAGTTCACTGTTTCATGACTAATGCAAGAAGTAAACACTGGGTGTATCAGGGATTCTTCTGTCAAGTTCTGTGTTTCCTGACTAACGCAAGAAGTAAACACTGTATGTATCAGGGATTCTTCTGTCAAGTTCTGTGTTTCCTGACTAATGCAAGAAGTAAACACTGGGTGTATCAGTGATTCCTCTGTCAAGTTCAGTGTTTCATGACTAATGCAAGAAGTAAACACTGTATGTATCAGGGATTCTTCTGTCAAGTTCTGTGTTTCCTGACTAACGCAAGAAGTAAACACTGGGTGTATCAGGGATTCCTCTGTCAAGTTCAGTGTTTCGTGACTAACGCAAGAAGTAAACACTGGGTGTATCAGTGATTCCTCTGTCAAGTTCAGTGTTTCATGACTAATGCAAGAAGTAAACACTGGGTGTATCAGGGATTCCTCTGTCAAGTTCAGTGTTTCATGACTAATGCAAGAAGTAAACACTGGGTGTATCAGGGATTCCTCTGTCAAGTTCAGTGTTTCATGACTAATGCAAGAAGTAAACACTGTATGTATCAGGGATTCCTCTGTCAAGTTCAGTGTTTCATGACTAATGCAAGAAGTAAACACTGGGTGTATCAGGGATTCCTCTGTCGAGTTCACTGTTTCATGACTAATGCAAGAAGTAAACACTGGGTGTATCAGGGATTCCTCTGTCAAGTTCAGTGTTTCATGACTAATGCAAGAAGTAAACACTGTATGTATCAGGGATTCCTCTGTCAAGTTCACTGTTTCATGACTAATGCAAGAAGTAAACACTGGGTGTATCAGGGATTCTTCTGTCAAGTTCTGTGTTTCCTGACTAACGCAAGAAGTAAACACTGTATGTATCAGGGATTCTTCTGTCAAGTTCTGTGTTTCCTGACTAATGCAAGAAGTAAACACTGGGTGTATCAGGGATTCCTCTGTCAAGTTCAGTGTTTCATGACTAATGCAAGAAGTAAACACTGTATGTATCAGGGATTCCTCTGTCAAGTTCAGTGTTTCGTGACTAACGCAAGAAGTAAACACTGGGTGTATCAGTGATTCCTCTGTCAAGTTCAGTGTTTCATGACTAATGCAAGAAGTAAACACTGGGTGTATCAGGGATTCCTCTGTCAAGTTCAGTGTTTCATGACTAATGCAAGAAGTAAACACTGGGTGTATCAGGGATTCCTCTGTCAAGTTCAGTGTTTCATGACTAATGCAAGAAGTAAACACTGCGTGTATCAGGGATTCCTCTGTCAAGTTCAGTGTTTCATGACTAATGCAAGAAGTAAACACTGGGTGTATCAGGGATTCTTCTGTCAAGTTCTGTGTTTCCTGACTAACGCAAGAAGTAAACACTGTATGTATCAGGGATTCTTCTGTCAAGTTCTGTGTTTCCTGACTAATGCAAGAAGTAAACACTGGGTGTATCAGGGATTCCTCTGTCAAGTTCAGTGTTTCGTGACTAACGCAAGAAGTAAACACTGGGTGTATCAGTGATTCCTCTGTCAAGTTCAGTGTTTCATGACTAATGCAAGAAGTAAACACTGGGTGTATCAGGGATTCCTCTGTCAAGTTCAGTGTTTCATGACTAATGCAAGAAGTAAACACTGGGTGTATCAGGGATTCCTCTGTCAAGTTCAGTGTTTCATGACTAATGCAAGAAGTAAACACTGGGTGTATCAGGGATTCCTCTGTCAAGTTCAGTGTTTCGTGACTAACGCAAGAAGTAAACACTGGGTGTATCAGTGATTCCTCTGTCAAGTTCAGTGTTTCATGACTAATGCAAGAAGTAAACACTGGGTGTATCAGGGATTCCTCTGTCAAGTTCAGTGTTTCGTGACTAACGCAAGAAGTAAACACTGGGTGTATCAGGGATTCCTCTGTCGAGTTCACTGTTTCATGACTAATGCAAGAAGTAAACACTGGGTGTATCAGGGATTCCTCTGTCAAGTTCACTGTTTCATGACTAATGCAAGAAGTAAACACGGTGTATCAGGGATTCCTCTGTCAAGTTCAGTGTTTCATGACTAATGCAAGAAGTAAACACTGTATGTATCAGGGATTCTTCTGTCAAGTTCTGTGTTTCCTGACTAACGCAAGAAGTAAACACTGGGTGTATCAGGGATTCCTCTGTCGAGTTCACTGTTTCATGACTAATGCAAGAAGTAAACACTCTATGTATCAGGGATTCCTCTGTCAAGTTCAGTGTTTCGTGACTAACGCAAGAAGTAAACACTGGGTGTATCAGGGATTCCTCTGTCGAGTTCACTGTTTCATGACTAATGCAAGAAGTAAACACTGGGTGTATCAGGGATTCCTCTGTCAAGTTCACTGTTTCATGACTAATGCAAGAAGTAAACACTGGGTGTATCAGGGATTCCTCTGTCAAGTTCAGTGTTTCGTGACTAACGCAAGAAGTAAACACTGGGTGTATCAGTGATTCCTCTGTCAAGTTCAGTGTTTCATGACTAATGCAAGAAGTAAACACTGGGTGTATCAGGGATTCCTCTGTCAAGTTCAGTGTTTCGTGACTAACGCAAGAAGTAAACACTGGGTGTATCAGGGATTCCTCTGTCAAGTTCAGTGTTTCATGACTAATGCAAGAAGTAAACACTGGGTGTATCAGGGATTCCTCTGTCAAGTTCAGTGTTTCATGACTAATGCAAGAAGTAAACACTGGGTGTATCAGGGATTCCTCTGTCGAGTTCACTGTTTCATGACTAATGCAAGAAGTAAACACTGGGTGTATCAGGGATTCCTCTGTCAAGTTCACTGTTTCATGACTAATGCAAGAAGTAAACACTGGGTGTATCAGGGATTCCTCTGTCAAGTTCAGTGTTTCATGACTAATGCAAGAAGTAAACACTGTATGTATCAGGGATTCCTCTGTCAAGTTCACTGTTTCATGACTAATGCAAGAAGTAAACACTGTATGTATCAGTGATTCCTCTGTCAAGTTCACTGTTTCATGACTAATGCAAGAAGTAAACACTGGGTGTATCAGGGATTCCTCTGTCAAGTTCAGTGTTTCATGACTAATGCAAGAAGTAAACACTGTATGTATCAGGGATTCCTCTGTCGAGTTCACTGTTTCATGACTAATGCAAGAAGTAAACACTGGGTGTATCAGGGATTCCTCTGTCAAGTTCAGTGTTTCATGACTAATGCAAGAAGTAAACACTGGGTGTATCAGGGATTCCTCTGTCAAGTTCAGTGTTTCATGACTAATGCAAGAAGTAAACACTGGGTGTATCAGGGATTCCTCTGTCGAGTTCACTGTTTCATGACTAATGCAAGAAGTAAACACTGGGTGTATCAGGGATTCCTCTGTCAAGTTCACTGTTTCATGACTAATGCAAGAAGTAAACACTGGGTGTATCAGGGATTCCTCTGTCAAGTTCAGTGTTTCATGACTAATGCAAGAAGTAAACACTGTATGTATCAGGGATTCCTCTGTCAAGTTCACTGTTTCATGACTAATGCAAGAAGTAAACACTGTATGTATCAGTGATTCCTCTGTCAAGTTCACTGTTTCATGACTAATGCAAGAAGTAAACACTGGGTGTATCAGGGATTCCTCTGTCAAGTTCAGTGTTTCATGACTAATGCAAGAAGTAAACACTGTATGTATCAGGGATTCCTCTGTCGAGTTCACTGTTTCATGACTAATGCAAGAAGTAAACACTGGGTGTATCAGGGATTCCTCTGTCAAGTTCAGTGTTTCATGACTAATGCAAGAAGTAAACACTGGGTGTATCAGGGATTCCTCTGTCAAGTTCAGTGTTTCATGACTAATGCAAGAAGTAAACACTGGGTGTATCAGGGATTCCTCTGTCAAGTTCAGTGTTTCATGACTAATGCAAGAAGTAAACACTGTATGTATCAGGGATTCTTCTGTCAAGTTCTGTGTTTCCTGACTAACGCAAGAAGTAAACACTGGGTGTATCAGGGATTCCTCTGTCGAGTTCACTGTTTCATGACTAATGCAAGAAGTAAACACTGGGTGTATCAGGGATTCCTCTGTCAAGTTCAGTGTTTCATGACTAATGCAAGAAGTAAACACTGGGTGTATCAGGGATTCCTCTGTCAAGTTCAGTGTTTCATGACTAATGCAAGAAGTAAACACTGTATGTATCAGGGATTCCTCTGTCAAGTTCACTGTTTCATGACTAATGCAAGAAGTAAACACTGCGTGTATCAGGGATTCCTCTGTCAAGTTCAGTGTTTCATGACTAATGCAAGAAGTAAACACTGGGTGTATCAGGGATTCCTCTGTCAAGTTCAGTGTTTCATGACTAATGCAAGAAGTAAACACTGCGTGTATCAGGGATTCCTCTGTCAAGTTCAGTGTTTCATGACTAACGCAAGAAGTAAACACTGGGTGTATCAGGGATTCCTCTGTCGAGTTCACTGTTTCATGACTAATGCAAGAAGTAAACACTGGGTGTATCAGGGATTCCTCTGTCAAGTTCAGTGTTTCATGACTAATGCAAGAAGTAAACACTGGGTGTATCAGGGATTCCTCTGTCAAGTTCAGTGTTTCATGACTAATGCAAGAAGTAAACACTGTATGTATCAGGGATTCCTCTGTCAAGTTCAGTGTTTCATGACTAATGCAAGAAGTAAACACTGGGTGTATCAGGGATTCCTCTGTCAAGTTCAGTGTTTCGTGACTAACGCAAGAAGTAAACACTGGGTGTATCAGGGATTCCTCTGTCGAGTTCACTGTTTCATGACTAATGCAAGAAGTAAACACTGGGTGTATCAGGGATTCCTCTGTCAAGTTCACTGTTTCATGACTAATGCAAGAAGTAAACACGGTGTATCAGGGATTCCTCTGTCAAGTTCAGTGTTTCATGACTAATGCAAGAAGTAAACACTGTATGTATCAGGGATTCTTCTGTCAAGTTCTGTGTTTCCTGACTAACGCAAGAAGTAAACACTGGGTGTATCAGGGATTCCTCTGTCGAGTTCACTGTTTCATGACTAATGCAAGAAGTAAACACTCTATGTATCAGGGATTCCTCTGTCAAGTTCAGTGTTTCGTGACTAACGCAAGAAGTAAACACTGGGTGTATCAGGGATTCCTCTGTCGAGTTCACTGTTTCATGACTAATGCAAGAAGTAAACACTGGGTGTATCAGGGATTCCTCTGTCAAGTTCACTGTTTCATGACTAATGCAAGAAGTAAACACTGGGTGTATCAGGGATTCCTCTGTCAAGTTCAGTGTTTCGTGACTAACGCAAGAAGTAAACACTGGGTGTATCAGTGATTCCTCTGTCAAGTTCAGTGTTTCATGACTAATGCAAGAAGTAAACACTGGGTGTATCAGGGATTCCTCTGTCAAGTTCAGTGTTTCGTGACTAACGCAAGAAGTAAACACTGGGTGTATCAGGGATTCCTCTGTCAAGTTCAGTGTTTCATGACTAATGCAAGAAGTAAACACTGGGTGTATCAGGGATTCCTCTGTCAAGTTCAGTGTTTCATGACTAATGCAAGAAGTAAACACTGGGTGTATCAGGGATTCCTCTGTCGAGTTCACTGTTTCATGACTAATGCAAGAAGTAAACACTGGGTGTATCAGGGATTCCTCTGTCAAGTTCACTGTTTCATGACTAATGCAAGAAGTAAACACTGGGTGTATCAGGGATTCCTCTGTCAAGTTCAGTGTTTCATGACTAATGCAAGAAGTAAACACTGTATGTATCAGGGATTCCTCTGTCAAGTTCACTGTTTCATGACTAATGCAAGAAGTAAACACTGTATGTATCAGTGATTCCTCTGTCAAGTTCACTGTTTCATGACTAATGCAAGAAGTAAACACTGGGTGTATCAGGGATTCCTCTGTCAAGTTCAGTGTTTCATGACTAATGCAAGAAGTAAACACTGTATGTATCAGGGATTCCTCTGTCGAGTTCACTGTTTCATGACTAATGCAAGAAGTAAACACTGGGTGTATCAGGGATTCCTCTGTCAAGTTCAGTGTTTCATGACTAATGCAAGAAGTAAACACTGGGTGTATCAGGGATTCCTCTGTCAAGTTCAGTGTTTCATGACTAATGCAAGAAGTAAACACTGGGTGTATCAGGGATTCCTCTGTCGAGTTCACTGTTTCATGACTAATGCAAGAAGTAAACACTGGGTGTATCAGGGATTCCTCTGTCAAGTTCACTGTTTCATGACTAATGCAAGAAGTAAACACTGGGTGTATCAGGGATTCCTCTGTCAAGTTCAGTGTTTCATGACTAATGCAAGAAGTAAACACTGTATGTATCAGGGATTCCTCTGTCAAGTTCACTGTTTCATGACTAATGCAAGAAGTAAACACTGTATGTATCAGTGATTCCTCTGTCAAGTTCACTGTTTCATGACTAATGCAAGAAGTAAACACTGGGTGTATCAGGGATTCCTCTGTCAAGTTCAGTGTTTCATGACTAATGCAAGAAGTAAACACTGTATGTATCAGGGATTCCTCTGTCGAGTTCACTGTTTCATGACTAATGCAAGAAGTAAACACTGGGTGTATCAGGGATTCCTCTGTCAAGTTCAGTGTTTCATGACTAATGCAAGAAGTAAACACTGGGTGTATCAGGGATTCCTCTGTCAAGTTCAGTGTTTCATGACTAATGCAAGAAGTAAACACTGGGTGTATCAGGGATTCCTCTGTCAAGTTCAGTGTTTCATGACTAATGCAAGAAGTAAACACTGTATGTATCAGGGATTCTTCTGTCAAGTTCTGTGTTTCCTGACTAACGCAAGAAGTAAACACTGGGTGTATCAGGGATTCCTCTGTCGAGTTCACTGTTTCATGACTAATGCAAGAAGTAAACACTGGGTGTATCAGGGATTCCTCTGTCAAGTTCAGTGTTTCATGACTAATGCAAGAAGTAAACACTGGGTGTATCAGGGATTCCTCTGTCAAGTTCAGTGTTTCATGACTAATGCAAGAAGTAAACACTGTATGTATCAGGGATTCCTCTGTCAAGTTCACTGTTTCATGACTAATGCAAGAAGTAAACACTGCGTGTATCAGGGATTCCTCTGTCAAGTTCAGTGTTTCATGACTAATGCAAGAAGTAAACACTGGGTGTATCAGGGATTCCTCTGTCAAGTTCAGTGTTTCATGACTAATGCAAGAAGTAAACACTGCGTGTATCAGGGATTCCTCTGTCAAGTTCAGTGTTTCATGACTAACGCAAGAAGTAAACACTGGGTGTATCAGGGATTCCTCTGTCGAGTTCACTGTTTCATGACTAATGCAAGAAGTAAACACTGGGTGTATCAGGGATTCCTCTGTCAAGTTCAGTGTTTCATGACTAATGCAAGAAGTAAACACTGGGTGTATCAGGGATTCCTCTGTCAAGTTCAGTGTTTCATGACTAATGCAAGAAGTAAACACTGTATGTATCAGGGATTCCTCTGTCAAGTTCAGTGTTTCATGACTAATGCAAGAAGTAAACACTGGGTGTATCAGGGATTCCTCTGTCGAGTTCACTGTTTCATGACTAATGCAAGAAGTAAACACTGGGTGTATCAGGGATTCCTCTGTCAAGTTCACTGTTTCATGACTAATGCAAGAAGTAAACACTGGGTGTATCAGGGATTCTTCTGTCAAGTTCTGTGTTTCCTGACTAACGCAAGAAGTAAACACTGTATGTATCAGGGATTCTTCTGTCAAGTTCTGTGTTTCCTGACTAATGCAAGAAGTAAACACTGGGTGTATCAGTGATTCCTCTGTCAAGTTCAGTGTTTCATGACTAATGCAAGAAGTAAACACTGTATGTATCAGGGATTCTTCTGTCAAGTTCTGTGTTTCCTGACTAACGCAAGAAGTAAACACTGGGTGTATCAGGGATTCCTCTGTCAAGTTCAGTGTTTCGTGACTAACGCAAGAAGTAAACACTGGGTGTATCAGTGATTCCTCTGTCAAGTTCAGTGTTTCATGACTAATGCAAGAAGTAAACACTGGGTGTATCAGGGATTCCTCTGTCAAGTTCAGTGTTTCATGACTAATGCAAGAAGTAAACACTGGGTGTATCAGGGATTCCTCTGTCAAGTTCAGTGTTTCATGACTAATGCAAGAAGTAAACACTGTATGTATCAGGGATTCCTCTGTCAAGTTCAGTGTTTCATGACTAATGCAAGAAGTAAACACTGGGTGTATCAGGGATTCCTCTGTCGAGTTCACTGTTTCATGACTAATGCAAGAAGTAAACACTGGGTGTATCAGGGATTCCTCTGTCAAGTTCAGTGTTTCATGACTAATGCAAGAAGTAAACACTGTATGTATCAGGGATTCCTCTGTCAAGTTCACTGTTTCATGACTAATGCAAGAAGTAAACACTGGGTGTATCAGGGATTCTTCTGTCAAGTTCTGTGTTTCCTGACTAACGCAAGAAGTAAACACTGTATGTATCAGGGATTCTTCTGTCAAGTTCTGTGTTTCCTGACTAATGCAAGAAGTAAACACTGGGTGTATCAGGGATTCCTCTGTCAAGTTCAGTGTTTCATGACTAATGCAAGAAGTAAACACTGTATGTATCAGGGATTCCTCTGTCAAGTTCAGTGTTTCGTGACTAACGCAAGAAGTAAACACTGGGTGTATCAGTGATTCCTCTGTCAAGTTCAGTGTTTCATGACTAATGCAAGAAGTAAACACTGGGTGTATCAGGGATTCCTCTGTCAAGTTCAGTGTTTCATGACTAATGCAAGAAGTAAACACTGGGTGTATCAGGGATTCCTCTGTCAAGTTCAGTGTTTCGTGACTAACGCAAGAAGTAAACACTGGGTGTATCAGTGATTCCTCTGTCAAGTTCAGTGTTTCATGACTAATGCAAGAAGTAAACACTGGGTGTATCAGGGATTCCTCTGTCAAGTTCAGTGTTTCGTGACTAACGCAAGAAGTAAACACTGGGTGTATCAGGGATTCCTCTGTCGAGTTCACTGTTTCATGACTAATGCAAGAAGTAAACACTGGGTGTATCAGGGATTCCTCTGTCAAGTTCACTGTTTCATGACTAATGCAAGAAGTAAACACGGTGTATCAGGGATTCCTCTGTCAAGTTCAGTGTTTCATGACTAATGCAAGAAGTAAACACTGTATGTATCAGGGATTCTTCTGTCAAGTTCTGTGTTTCCTGACTAATGCAAGAAGTAAACACTGGGTGTATCAGGGATTCCTCTGTCGAGTTCACTGTTTCATGACTAACGCAAGAAGTAAACACTGGGTGTATCAGGGATTCCTCTGTCGAGTTCACTGTTTCATGACTAATGCAAGAAGTAAACACTCTATGTATCAGGGATTCCTCTGTCAAGTTCAGTGTTTCGTGACTAACGCAAGAAGTAAACACTGGGTGTATCAGGGATTCCTCTGTCGAGTTCACTGTTTCATGACTAATGCAAGAAGTAAACACTGGGTGTATCAGGGATTCCTCTGTCAAGTTCACTGTTTCATGACTAATGCAAGAAGTAAACACTGGGTGTATCAGGGATTCCTCTGTCAAGTTCAGTGTTTCATGACTAATGCAAGAAGTAAACACTGGGTGTATCAGGGATTCCTCTGTCAAGTTCAGTGTTTCATGACTAATGCAAGAAGTAAACACTGGGTGTATCAGGGATTCCTCTGTCAAGTTCACTGTTTCATGACTAATGCAAGAAGTAAACACTGGGTGTATCAGGGATTCCTCTGTCAAGTTCAGTGTTTCATGACTAATGCAAGAAGTAAACACTGGGTGTATCAGGGATTCCTCTGTCAAGTTCAGTGTTTCATGACTAATGCAAGAAGTAAACACTGGGTGTATCAGTGATTCCTCTGTCAAGTTCAGTGTTTCATGACTAATGCAAGAAGTAAACACTGTATGTATCAGGGATTCCTCTGTCAAGTTCAGTGTTTCATGACTAATGCAAGAAGTAAACACTGGGTGTATCAGGGATTCCTCTGTCAAGTTCACTGTTTCCTGACTAATGCAAGAAGTAAACACTGGGTGTATCAGGGATTCCTCTGTCAAGTTCAGTGTTTCGTGACTAACGCAAGAAGTAAACACTGGGTGTATCAGTGATTCCTCTGTCAAGTTCAGTGTTTCATGACTAATGCAAGAAGTAAACACTGGGTGTATCAGGGATTCCTCTGTCAAGTTCAGTGTTTCGTGACTAACGCAAGAAGTAAACACTGGGTGTATCAGGGATTCCTCTGTCAAGTTCAGTGTTTCATGACTAATGCAAGAAGTAAACACTGGGTGTATCAGGGATTCCTCTGTCAAGTTCAGTGTTTCATGACTAATGCAAGAAGTAAACACTGGGTGTATCAGGGATTCCTCTGTCGAGTTCACTGTTTCATGACTAATGCAAGAAGTAAACACTGGGTGTATCAGGGATTCCTCTGTCGAGTTCACTGTTTCATGACTAATGCAAGAAGTAAACACTGGGTGTATCAGGGATTCCTCTGTCAAGTTCAGTGTTTCATGACTAATGCAAGAAGTAAACACTGTATGTATCAGGGATTCCTCTGTCGAGTTCACTGTTTCATGACTAATGCAAGAAGTAAACACTGGGTGTATCAGGGATTCCTCTGTCAAGTTCAGTGTTTCATGACTAATGCAAGAAGTAAACACTGTATGTATCAGGGATTCCTCTGTCAAGTTCAGTGTTTCATGACTAATGCAAGAAGTAAACACTGGGTGTATCAGGGATTCCTCTGTCAAGTTCAGTGTTTCATGACTAACGCAAGAAGTAAACACTGGGTGTATCAGGGATTCTTCTGTCAAGTTCTGTGTTTCCTGACTAACGCAAGAAGTAAACACTGGGTGTATCAGGGATTCCTCTGTCAAGTTCACTGTTTCATGACTAATGCAAGAAGTAAACACGGTGTATCAGGGATTCCTCTGTCAAGTTCAGTGTTTCATGACTAATGCAAGAAGTAAACACTGTATGTATCAGGGATTCTTCTGTCAAGTTCTGTGTTTCCTGACTAATGCAAGAAGTAAACACTGGGTGTATCAGGGATTCCTCTGTCGAGTTCACTGTTTCATGACTAACGCAAGAAGTAAACACTGGGTGTATCAGGGATTCCTCTGTCGAGTTCACTGTTTCATGACTAATGCAAGAAGTAAACACTCTATGTATCAGGGATTCCTCTGTCAAGTTCAGTGTTTCGTGACTAACGCAAGAAGTAAACACTGGGTGTATCAGGGATTCCTCTGTCGAGTTCACTGTTTCATGACTAATGCAAGAAGTAAACACTGGGTGTATCAGGGATTCCTCTGTCAAGTTCACTGTTTCATGACTAATGCAAGAAGTAAACACTGGGTGTATCAGGGATTCCTCTGTCAAGTTCAGTGTTTCATGACTAATGCAAGAAGTAAACACTGGGTGTATCAGGGATTCCTCTGTCAAGTTCAGTGTTTCATGACTAATGCAAGAAGTAAACACTGGGTGTATCAGGGATTCCTCTGTCAAGTTCACTGTTTCATGACTAATGCAAGAAGTAAACACTGGGTGTATCAGGGATTCCTCTGTCAAGTTCAGTGTTTCATGACTAATGCAAGAAGTAAACACTGGGTGTATCAGGGATTCCTCTGTCAAGTTCAGTGTTTCATGACTAATGCAAGAAGTAAACACTGGGTGTATCAGTGATTCCTCTGTCAAGTTCAGTGTTTCATGACTAATGCAAGAAGTAAACACTGTATGTATCAGGGATTCCTCTGTCAAGTTCAGTGTTTCATGACTAATGCAAGAAGTAAACACTGGGTGTATCAGGGATTCCTCTGTCAAGTTCACTGTTTCCTGACTAATGCAAGAAGTAAACACTGGGTGTATCAGGGATTCCTCTGTCAAGTTCAGTGTTTCGTGACTAACGCAAGAAGTAAACACTGGGTGTATCAGTGATTCCTCTGTCAAGTTCAGTGTTTCATGACTAATGCAAGAAGTAAACACTGGGTGTATCAGGGATTCCTCTGTCAAGTTCAGTGTTTCGTGACTAACGCAAGAAGTAAACACTGGGTGTATCAGGGATTCCTCTGTCAAGTTCAGTGTTTCATGACTAATGCAAGAAGTAAACACTGGGTGTATCAGGGATTCCTCTGTCAAGTTCAGTGTTTCATGACTAATGCAAGAAGTAAACACTGGGTGTATCAGGGATTCCTCTGTCGAGTTCACTGTTTCATGACTAATGCAAGAAGTAAACACTGGGTGTATCAGGGATTCTTCTGTCAAGTTCTGTGTTTCCTGACTAACGCAAGAAGTAAACACTGTATGTATCAGGGATTCTTCTGTCAAGTTCTGTGTTTCCTGACTAATGCAAGAAGTAAACACTGGGTGTATCAGTGATTCCTCTGTCAAGTTCAGTGTTTCATGACTAATGCAAGAAGTAAACACTGTATGTATCAGGGATTCTTCTGTCAAGTTCTGTGTTTCCTGACTAACGCAAGAAGTAAACACTGGGTGTATCAGGGATTCCTCTGTCAAGTTCAGTGTTTCGTGACTAACGCAAGAAGTAAACACTGGGTGTATCAGTGATTCCTCTGTCAAGTTCAGTGTTTCATGACTAATGCAAGAAGTAAACACTGGGTGTATCAGGGATTCCTCTGTCAAGTTCAGTGTTTCATGACTAATGCAAGAAGTAAACACTGGGTGTATCAGGGATTCCTCTGTCAAGTTCAGTGTTTCATGACTAATGCAAGAAGTAAACACTGGGTGTATCAGGGATTCCTCTGTCGAGTTCACTGTTTCATGACTAATGCAAGAAGTAAACACTGGGTGTATCAGGGATTCCTCTGTCAAGTTCAGTGTTTCATGACTAATGCAAGAAGTAAACACTGTATGTATCAGGGATTCCTCTGTCAAGTTCACTGTTTCATGACTAATGCAAGAAGTAAACACTGGGTGTATCAGGGATTCTTCTGTCAAGTTCTGTGTTTCCTGACTAACGCAAGAAGTAAACACTGTATGTATCAGGGATTCTTCTGTCAAGTTCTGTGTTTCCTGACTAATGCAAGAAGTAAACACTGGGTGTATCAGGGATTCCTCTGTCAAGTTCAGTGTTTCATGACTAATGCAAGAAGTAAACACTGTATGTATCAGGGATTCCTCTGTCAAGTTCAGTGTTTCGTGACTAACGCAAGAAGTAAACACTGGGTGTATCAGTGATTCCTCTGTCAAGTTCAGTGTTTCATGACTAATGCAAGAAGTAAACACTGGGTGTATCAGGGATTCCTCTGTCAAGTTCAGTGTTTCATGACTAATGCAAGAAGTAAACACTGGGTGTATCAGGGATTCCTCTGTCAAGTTCAGTGTTTCATGACTAATGCAAGAAGTAAACACTGGGTGTATCAGGGATTCCTCTGTCAAGTTCAGTGTTTCGTGACTAACGCAAGAAGTAAACACTGGGTGTATCAGGGATTCCTCTGTCGAGTTCACTGTTTCATGACTAATGCAAGAAGTAAACACTGGGTGTATCAGGGATTCCTCTGTCAAGTTCACTGTTTCATGACTAATGCAAGAAGTAAACACGGTGTATCAGGGATTCCTCTGTCAAGTTCAGTGTTTCATGACTAATGCAAGAAGTAAACACTGTATGTATCAGGGATTCTTCTGTCAAGTTCTGTGTTTCCTGACTAATGCAAGAAGTAAACACTGGGTGTATCAGGGATTCCTCTGTCGAGTTCACTGTTTCATGACTAACGCAAGAAGTAAACACTGGGTGTATCAGGGATTCCTCTGTCGAGTTCACTGTTTCATGACTAATGCAAGAAGTAAACACTCTATGTATCAGGGATTCCTCTGTCAAGTTCAGTGTTTCGTGACTAACGCAAGAAGTAAACACTGGGTGTATCAGGGATTCCTCTGTCGAGTTCACTGTTTCATGACTAATGCAAGAAGTAAACACTGGGTGTATCAGGGATTCCTCTGTCAAGTTCACTGTTTCATGACTAATGCAAGAAGTAAACACTGGGTGTATCAGGGATTCCTCTGTCAAGTTCAGTGTTTCATGACTAATGCAAGAAGTAAACACTGGGTGTATCAGGGATTCCTCTGTCAAGTTCAGTGTTTCATGACTAATGCAAGAAGTAAACACTGGGTGTATCAGGGATTCCTCTGTCAAGTTCACTGTTTCATGACTAATGCAAGAAGTAAACACTGGGTGTATCAGGGATTCCTCTGTCAAGTTCAGTGTTTCATGACTAATGCAAGAAGTAAACACTGGGTGTATCAGGGATTCCTCTGTCAAGTTCAGTGTTTCATGACTAATGCAAGAAGTAAACACTGGGTGTATCAGTGATTCCTCTGTCAAGTTCAGTGTTTCATGACTAATGCAAGAAGTAAACACTGTATGTATCAGGGATTCCTCTGTCAAGTTCAGTGTTTCATGACTAATGCAAGAAGTAAACACTGGGTGTATCAGGGATTCCTCTGTCAAGTTCACTGTTTCCTGACTAATGCAAGAAGTAAACACTGGGTGTATCAGGGATTCCTCTGTCAAGTTCAGTGTTTCGTGACTAACGCAAGAAGTAAACACTGGGTGTATCAGTGATTCCTCTGTCAAGTTCAGTGTTTCATGACTAATGCAAGAAGTAAACACTGGGTGTATCAGGGATTCCTCTGTCAAGTTCAGTGTTTCGTGACTAACGCAAGAAGTAAACACTGGGTGTATCAGGGATTCCTCTGTCAAGTTCAGTGTTTCATGACTAATGCAAGAAGTAAACACTGGGTGTATCAGGGATTCCTCTGTCAAGTTCAGTGTTTCATGACTAATGCAAGAAGTAAACACTGGGTGTATCAGGGATTCCTCTGTCGAGTTCACTGTTTCATGACTAATGCAAGAAGTAAACACTGGGTGTATCAGGGATTCCTCTGTCAAGTTCACTGTTTCATGACTAATGCAAGAAGTAAACACTGGGTGTATCAGGGATTCCTCTGTCAAGTTCAGTGTTTCATGACTAATGCAAGAAGTAAACACTGTATGTATCAGGGATTCCTCTGTCGAGTTCACTGTTTCATGACTAATGCAAGAAGTAAACACTGGGTGTATCAGGGATTCCTCTGTCAAGTTCAGTGTTTCATGACTAATGCAAGAAGTAAACACTGTATGTATCAGGGATTCCTCTGTCAAGTTCAGTGTTTCATGACTAATGCAAGAAGTAAACACTGGGTGTATCAGGGATTCCTCTGTCAAGTTCAGTGTTTCATGACTAACGCAAGAAGTAAACACTGGGTGTATCAGGGATTCTTCTGTCAAGTTCTGTGTTTCCTGACTAACGCAAGAAGTAAACACTGGGTGTATCAGGGATTCCTCTGTCGAGTTCACTGTTTCATGACTAATGCAAGAAGTAAACACTGGGTGTATCAGGGATTCCTCTGTCAAGTTCAGTGTTTCATGACTAATGCAAGAAGTAAACACTGGGTGTATCAGGGATTCCTCTGTCAAGTTCAGTGTTTCATGACTAATGCAAGAAGTAAACACTGGGTGTATCAGGGATTCCTCTGTCAAGTTCAGTGTTTCATGACTAATGCAAGAAGTAAACACTGTATGTATCAGGGATTCCTCTGTCAAGTTCAGTGTTTCATGACTAATGCAAGAAGTAAACACTGGGTGTATCAGGGATTCCTCTGTCAAGTTCAGTGTTTCATGACTAATGCAAGAAGTAAACACTGGGTGTATCAGGGATTCCTCTGTCAAGTTCACTGTTTCATGACTAATGCAAGAAGTAAACACTGGGTGTATCAGGGATTCCTCTGTCAAGTTCAGTGTTTCATGACTAATGCAAGAAGTAAACACTGTATGTATCAGGGATTCCTCTGTCAAGTTCACTGTTTCATGACTAATGCAAGAAGTAAACACTGGGTGTATCAGGGATTCTTCTGTCAAGTTCTGTGTTTCCTGACTAACGCAAGAAGTAAACACTGGGTGTATCAGGGATTCTTCTGTCAAGTTCTGTGTTTCCTGACTAACGCAAGAAGTAAACACTGGGTGTATCAGGGATTCTTCTGTCAAGTTCTGTGTTTCCTGACTAATGCAAGAAGTAAACACTGTATGTATCAGGGATTCCTCTGTCAAGTTCACTGTTTCATGACTAATGCAAGAAGTAAACACTGGGTGTATCAGGGATTCTTCTGTCAAGTTCTGTGTTTCCTGACTAACGCAAGAAGTAAACACTGGGTGTATCAGGGATTCCTCTGTCGAGTTCACTGTTTCATGACTAATGCAAGAAGTAAACACTGGGTGTATCAGGGATTCCTCTGTCAAGTTCAGTGTTTCATGACTAATGCAAGAAGTAAACACTGGGTGTATCAGGGATTCCTCTGTCAAGTTCAGTGTTTCGTGACTAACGCAAGAAGTAAACACTGGGTGTATCAGGGATTCCTCTGTCGAGTTCACTGTTTCATGACTAATGCAAGAAGTAAACACTGGGTGTATCAGGGATTCCTCTGTCAAGTTCAGTGTTTCATGACTAATGCAAGAAGTAAACACTGGGTGTATCAGGGATTCCTCTGTCAAGTTCTGTGTTTCCTGACTAACGCAAGAAGTAAACACTGGGTGTATCAGGGATTCCTCTGTCGAGTTCACTGTTTCATGACTAATGCACGAAGTAAACACTGGGTGTATCAGTGATTCCTCTGTCAAGTTCACTGTTTCATGACTAATGCAAGAAGTAAACACTGGGTGTATCAGTGATTCCTCTGTCAAGTTCAGTGTTTCATGACTAATGCAAGAAGTAAACACTGGGTGTATCAGGGATTCCTCTGTCAAGTTCACTGTTTCATGACTAATGCAAGAAGTAAACACTGGGTGTATCAGGGATTCCTCTGTCAAGTTCAGTGTTTCATGACTAATGCAAGAAGTAAACACTGGGTGTATCAGGGATTCCTCTGTCAAGTTCACTGTTTCATGACTAATGCAAGAAGTAAACACTGGGTGTATCAGGGATTCCTCTGTCAAGTTCAGTGTTTCATGACTAATGCAAGAAGTAAACACTGGGTGTATCAGGGATTCCTCTGTCAACTTCTATGTGATTGTGTTTTGCCCACTTGATAAGTCTGACAGATTGTGTAGAATGCACTGACTTGATGTGTGTTGTGCAGGAACGCCTACCCTGTCTACTACCGCGTGATGCTGCATGAACTGGTGGCGACAGTGAAGACATTCCTCCCGGACAGACAGACAGACACAGAGGAGGTGACACTTGCCATGTCATGTCATGTCATAAAAGTGTACCATGATGTCGACTACTTATTGCCAATCAATTTTACTGCCACATTGGAAGTAGAATGTTAAGGACATTGTTAATCATGTCAGATGACATGTCTTATGTCATAAAATTGTACCATGATTAATTATTGTAAATAAATTTTACCTGCCAATTAATAAGAATAATGTTATTAATGTTGTGTGAGATGTATATAATTACTAAGTAAACCAGTGTTGCTAAACTTACAAAAAATTATATAAATTCTGTAGTTATATTATTTCCACTATGGGAATTATTTTGGGTTACATTAATCAATTGCTAATATATGGCGAGGACAAGGTTGAGAAAAACTAGCCTGTTGTCTGGGCAACATGAGAGTAGTTAGGTCAACTTTGAGATGTTCTTTTTAAGCTAGGATTCCACATGTAGAGAAACAGTATGCCAAATGTTAAATAAATGTGTAATGATGTCACTATTTTCCTATTTGATTCCTGTGCAGAGACGATTTTATTCTACTTGGAGTATCCACATAAAAACGCATCTGGATCTGTAAATATTGCATCAATCGTACAGTTTCCACTGGGCACTGTATCCATGTTTGTATCACATACCGCATCCGCATGCCGATTTACTACATATGGAATCCTTGCTTTAGATTGTATGATTTGAGACGTACTGTATCAGAGGTATGTTTGTAGGTGAGGGTGGACAAGTTGCTTCAGTGGAATCTCTCGGTCCGCATCTTTCACATCCTTGTCAACCTCATCAAGGTCAGTTCACTCATCCATCCCATCTCTCAGGGTCAATGCACTCATCCACCCTGTCTCAGGATCAGTGCACTCATCCACCCCATCTCTCAAGGTCAGTGTACTCATCCATTCTGTCTCTCAAGGTCAATGCACTCATCCACCTCATCTCTCAAGGTCAGTGCACTCATCCATACCATCTATAAAGTTCATTGCACTCACCCATCTCGTCTCTCAAGGTCCGTGCACTCATCCATCTCTCAAGGTCTGTGCATTCATCCATTTCATCTCTCAAGGTCAGTGCACTAATACATCCTGTCTCTCAATGTCACTGCACTCATCCATCTTGTATCTCAAGGTCAGTGCACTCATCTATCTTATATCAAGGTCAGTGCACGCGTCCATCCTGTCTCTCAAGGTCAGTGCACCCATCCATCCTCTCTCTCAAGGTCAGTGACACTCATTCATCCAGTCTCTCAAGGTCAGTGCACTCATCCATCTCATCTCTCAATGTCAATGCACTCATTCATTCCATCTATCAAGGTCAGTGTTGTGTTCTTGAAGTAAATTAATCACTAGAGTTTATTTGTATTATATATATATATATATATATATATATATAAATAATTCAAAAATATTAGGTAGATTTCAAAATAAATATAGTTGGTGCATTTTGTATAACACCAATCAGTGGACTGCCGCTGTAATTACTAAGAAAAAGTGTTTTGAGCAGTGTTGAATTTGTTATTATACAATTTATAACTATTATTATGATCATTAATATAAAAGCCACTTATAAATACACAAATACATTTCCTTCTGTTGATGTGCCTTGTCTTGGCCGTGTTGCAATAATTAAAATAAAACAAAATGCTTTGCAGCAAGGACATTTTGCAATGCAACATTTGAAAGTATGAATACCTGTTTTCAGGTGTTTGACGCTCGCCCCAACTTGGGAGCTTTGATAAAGGTAAGCAGTACTAAGCACCCATCATTACATAATTATACAACGTTTATGAAATTTTCCAACTAAAACATTTCTCTGTGTAATTCAACAAATAAGAATTGTGATGCAGATATGTTCTGTGAAGTTCACATATACATGAATGCGGTGTATGTGAGTTCTGCATGTCTACATGTCCCATTTACTATTTTACGTTGTATCGTATACCCTTAATAGCATCTGTGCAAACAATGCTAAATATGTAACTAGTGCGGTTGATTGTTCTGTATTGCATAAATATTTATGTTGATATTAGGGCCATTATGATGAGTGTATAATGTTTTGTTACTAATCGTATTTAATTAACAGTTTTGTTTCTGCTCATATGTTGTGTTGTCCGGATGCGACTGACATTGTTTATTTGTTGCCGTGGTTACATTGTTTGTGTGTTGCCATGGTAACAGTATGGCCGCCAGTTCATGGAGCTGGTGGTGCGAATGGGCATGCCACTGCTGGACCGAATGTTCCGCTCTCACCGGGATGACACACAGCTTTTGCTGAAGAACCTCCAGCTAAGCACCCGCTCCCTGCACCACCTGTGCGGTCACTCCAAGGTACGTGTGGTCACTCCAATCATGAAAGATATTGCATTAACCAATCATGTTTGTTGTTAGATTGTGAAAGATCTTGCAGTGGCCAATTACGTTTGTTGTTAGATCATGAAGGCATCACACTGACCAATCACGTTTGTTGTTAGATCATGAAAGATATTGCATTGACCAATCATGTTTGTTGTTAGACCACAAAGGACATCGCATTGACCAATCAATTTTGTTGTTACATCATGAAGTACATTGTACTGACCAGTCACATTTGTTGTGAACATAGCACTGACCAATCATGTTTGTTGTTAGATCACAAGATATTGCAGTGACCAATCATGTTTGTTGGTAGATCATGAAGGACATCGCACTGACCAATCAGGTGCCTCTTCTTAAGAAGAGTCTGGAGACGTTTGTGTACAGAGTGAAGGCGATGCTAACCATGGCCCAGTGTCTGGAGGCGTTCTGGCTTGGCAACCTCAAGAACAGGGACCTCAGGGTAGGCCAATCAGCATGGAGTTCAGACCTCAGTGTGAACTTAAAATATTCTCCCTCAGAAAATTGTTGTTGACTCAGATGTATTTGAAACACATTGATTATTGCATTCATATATCAATGAAATATAAAATAATATAACATTTGAAGTTTAAAGTATTTGATTTTATAATAAATTTAATCTGAATGGTTATTACTTATATAATACTGGTGTCATTGACACCCGGTGATGATATAAACTGATGTATCAACAAAAGTGGAACTACACTTATTTCATCTGAGACCTTTGTTCGAGACAGCATGTGTTCCAAGTGAAATGCTGTTTTGTTGGTTTAGGGTGAAGAGATTCTGAGTCAGGCGTCGAGGGCTCCGACAGAGAGTGATAGTGAGGCTGCCTCGCCAGATGAGGATGAAAGCGAAGTTGTGAGTGTGTCCGCATTGTTAGACAAATTAAACAATGAATGACAGGCAATTTTGCAATAATTACTAATATTATAATTTAAAAAAGATTATTGTTTTTGTTGTATCGGTACTATTTTTATTGTGTTTTATTTGTCATATACGTTGACGTATTTCCGTTTCATTTTATTCCGTTTTATGCAAATGAAACAAAACCCAGTTTGAACCGATGCAGCTTTTTGTGCGAACTGCTTTACAATATATAGAACTCGGTTCACATCTAAAACCTAGCTCCAATACACATTTGTTCTCAATGCAGTACATTTGGTAAAAGTCAAACCTCCAGAGACCCTAGTATCAGAAGTTCCACTTATCAATGTTTTGTTATAGTGCCTCATAGTCCCGGACCCATGAAAAAGATCAACTTATGCAAACAAATATTTATGCAAGTTTGATTTATCTGGAGTGCACTGTACTTGTGTTTAATATATATATATAAAATGTTTAAAGGCAAAACGCAATAAATCCCCATGAAACAGCATGCACAAGAGTGTTTGTTTTCAAAACGTGATAAGCGCCGTCCGTCTTATTAAAATATGATATATCCATGTTCAACCAATCAGCACCGCTGTGCCACACGTGCAGCTACGCCGAGTGACAGCGCGCACTGTATGAATATAGTGTTTTTATAACAAAATCATAAAATCATGTTTTGCGTAACAAATGTGCAACAAATATTTCGGCGTTTGCCACTATTCTCTGTGATTTTGGATTCTAAATATATATCAACTTTATTTACAAGTTGTTATTTAAACTTTGAGGATGAAGAACAAAAAAACGAAGAAAATATTGTGTTTTGCCATGAAACCCGTCATGTACAGAGTATATATATATATACACCTGTGCATATGCCAGTATATATACAGCTTGTTTTCTGGGGAAACCACAATATTTTCATGTTTATATCTTCCCATGAAACAGACATCATCTATAAACAAATACCAGGTAACTTTGACCGATTCTTGCAGGAGATGGAAGAAGTAAGTGAGGCAGGAAGTACTACGGAGGCCTCGCTCCGAGCTACTGAGGCAGAGAATTCTGGGTCATCATCGTACAGCGAAATTTATTAACATCACTGAAATAGTTTCTCAATGCTGGCTTGTCTGTTCCATTATACATTTGAATCAGTTGTACATGGCCCACTTTTGGTCAGGAGTGTGTGAACCGACCAACTTCAAAGGTAGCTCTGTGTTGGAATGTGTGCCTCCGTAAAAACTGCTAGTAACAGCAGTTTGAAATTTGAATGTTTTGTTTACATTTTGTGGGCATAACAACATTCAAATTGTGAGCACTTTTCTGGATTTATTAAATGTAATTTTGTGAGCAGTATGTGTAACTATTTATTCTAGTATTACAAACATTATATTAATTTATAATAAAAAATGTGTTGTCTCTTGTATATAAAAATATAACTACCAGGCAATAAATAACCTGTAACGGTAAAACTATTTTATTAGCAATTATTAACCATCTCAAGCTTGCACGCAATACACACAATATGCCATGCATGTGCCAGGGCATTGGTCTCAAGTCTACAAATAAAATGACGTGTACAGTTTTACATGGAGTTGTGTCTGCTTGGTCTACCTTGATGTACATTTTGTGTCCATGACATTTTTGTTATTAGATAGTTTGAATATCCACGTGGTACTTTCTAAAAAGATATTACCTGCATTAATACAGCACAATATCTCTTGTCTGTAAATTCATAAACATCCCCTGCTAAAATAACACTTATTCTAGGCCCATAGGAAGGAAACTATTCAATGATATACCCTGGTAGTTCGTAAAACAATGTAATAGGTTCACTGCTTTGTCCCAATGTTTACCGGCCTGAGATCTTATGCAGTATTAATAATTATACTCGTAATTTAAAGTAGTTTCTGGAGTCATTGTTCTATTTCTAGTTACAGTATATACTATTGTCCACTGTCTGTCACGTTTGTAGATGCAGCCGTTTCTGTTGTCTTTGATGTTGGTTTCTTCTTGCGATTGTCAATAGAGGTCACTGCTGTGCCTGTTCGATGCAGTAGGAATATCGCTGCGACCAAACCTCCGATGTTAGTGGCAACTGTCCCTGTCTGTTTCCATAGTAACTTCACAGAAGAAAGTGCCTGAAACATTGGTGATTCATATATAGACTTTGTATGAAATCAGGGACGAGTTTATTTGAGAACTGTATTGAATCATAATATCAAATGGAACACGAATCATATTCATGAAAAGAAAGAGGACAGTGCCATATATATAATATAATGTATAATATATATTATGAGATCACACCAAAGCACACAAACGTACACTTATTTCCAATGTGGTCCTCGCAAAAATATAAATAATGATAATAAAAATACAATAAATATTATACAGTGAGACAGTGAGATGATGTGACAACATAAAAAGGTGGGTGCACTAATAAAATATGTAAACTGTTATCCTACAGTTAGCTGACTTCATTCCACCTCTGCCGTGTCTCAACTACACTGGACTGACCTGTATAAGGCTCCGTCTGTCGTGGGTGAGTAAACACGCCCTTCCACTGGTCAATCGACTAACTCGAGCCATCTCGGTCAGGGCCTGAGGGTATAGGCGTCTATTGTCCACTTTGGAGCCACTCCTGAAAATGTATTGTTAAATATAAGTTAAAGTTAAATGTAAAGTTAAATATACTATTTTTCCACTTGGTATCCACTCCAAAAGCAAGTTAAGTATACACGTCACGTGGTAAACTCCTAAAAAGGTAAATATATAAATTGCCACCATTTGATTGATGTAAAATAAGTTAAATATTATATATATAATATACATACACAGTTTTATAAATTTGAAATAATTGTGTAATATTTTTATTGAGTGATTCCCTGTGTTGACTAAAGCACGACTTATAATTTATTTATTACTAAATTCATGTCCAAAAATCGTTCCAGCCAAGTGGTACCCTTGATCATAAGACATTAACATTTTGGACGTAATTTATTAAATATACTAGGCCATGTATTGTCAAATAACCTTTATGCAAGCACCAACACAAGTCATGAATAGTGATGAAATAAGGCCAAATGAATGACGTTTATTAAAGAGATTAAGTTAAAGAGAGAAATGTGGGCTCTACATCCCAAGGCCAGGCCTGTGACTGAGCCCATACTGGTCTCCTGTACCTCTGGATGACAGAGCCCACATTTCAGCATATACAACATTAGCAGTATTGTTATAGATATTGTCGAATAACCTTTTCAGGCTTGAAAAGACGCCACAAACCAACTTTGAAAAAGTTGGTTGCTACGGTGCAATTTCTACGTACCTTTTTCCAAAAGGCTACAACAAAAAGTGTGCACAATAAGGAAAAATTAAATAAATGTCATAATTACAATGTCTAATTATGAGAATGTGATCAACATTGAAGAAACCCAGCAAATTCATTATTATTTTGATCCATACTCCGTACACACTTAAAAAGTTTGGTGTTAGGCTTGAACCTGTGTCGGTAGTAAAACCAGATGTGCACTGAACCAATGCACTTAACCACTCGGCCACAGGGACTGACGGAAAAAGAACTAGGGTAACCGGATTCAGGGTTATGCTGAATTGTACAGTTCTTCCTTCATGTAATGTAGATTTCATATAACGTTACTTTCTGCTGTTGGTATATGTGTACGTTTACTGATGTAGATTAGATTTCCTGGGTCGCAATCGAAAACATTTTGCTCAAAATAAGCTGAAGCGGCAAAGGTTTTTGCGGTCGGCTTGTCTTGTTGACGTTTCAGGTTGACTTGAGCGGAGGTTCTATCGCTTCATTTTTTTAACAAAGTTGCTATTCGTGTGGAACCGTAAAATAAATGCTTGTTCCTCTATAATGACTAGTATTTGTATCACTTCGGAGTACTACACAATAACTCATCCGGACACTTGCTTCGACCCAACATCTATCGTTGTAAACATGCTGTGAATGTATTGAAAGTGCCGGCATCTTGTGCAACATTCGCGCTTCTGATGTGACACCTGACATACTGAAAAGCGTGCCAAAAATATGCATATTTTAAGAAGACCAGTTGCACAGCATAAATTGTGAAATTATTAAAACATTGAATTCTGGTAAAATTATTGTCTCGGTGGAAATCGAAATATGCAGGAAAATGTAATATAATATGAATTAGTTTTTTTATTCCCTTTGAGTCTACATGACAATAAAAACGCATAATCCTTTGGATCAAAATCTTTCAATTTTTCATATCCAAAGTGTATTGTTACCTGGTACATGTAGAGGCTTTTGTCTAATGTCTCACACTAACTTCTTCAGTACCATTGACGCTGAATGATGTCATTATACTCGTGAGGCAGTTCGTAATTGCCCTCGTCTCTGTTGATGGGTGTTCTGGTCTTCCTGATCCAGATGGCTTCCTTGATATGCCAGATTCTTCGGTTGGGTTCCTTGTCTGCAATTTTTGCTCCCTCCCTGGCCTCCCAGTCTATGATGTGGTTTTCAGTTGTCGCATGGTCTGTAAGGGCAGATTTATTGATGGTAGATATCAATCTTTTTTTCCCGCTCCTTGTGTATTTCTAGTTTTTCATGTTGCTTCGTCCTTTCTGTGTTCGTCCAGTCGTGTTTTAAGTAGTCTAACTGTCTCCCAATGTACTCAGCACCACAGTTCTTGCGTGGTATTTAGTACACCAGTTTGCCCTGTTCTTCTAGCTCTACTTTGTCCTTCGAATGTACCAACAGGCGCCTGAGGGTGGTGTGGGGACGCATGGCTGTTGCTACTCCATACTTCTTCAGTACTCGATGTACTCTCTCCGAGATCCTGTATGGGATGACTACTCGGCTTCTGTCGTTTCTGTTCTTTGTCTTTTTGTTGGTCTTTGTTTTCCTTGCTGCTATCTGTCACCTTTTTCAAGGCCCAGGATGGATAGCCATACACTCTTAGAGTTCCTCTCAAGTGTTCCACCTCTTCCTTCTTGTCCCCCTCCTCTGAACTTATCGTCTCACACCTGTTCATAAGGGTTCTCACAACTCCTAACTACTGATGATGACGAGGACAATTATGAACTGCCTCATGTGTACGATGACGTCATTCAGTGTCATCGGTACTGAAGAAGTCTGCGTGACACATCAGACGAAAGCCTCTACCAAATAAAAATACACTTTGGATATGAAAAAATTGAAGTTTTTGATCTGAAAGAATGTTCAATAAGCATAATCCTTTAGATCTGTTGCACCACCTAGCTCAGATTTTCCTAGGATATTGGCTCTAAAGAAGTCATTCAATTATTATTACATTCCAAAATGTGGGAATGTTTGGTTTCAGTTTGCTGAATTTGTTCCCACCTATGGAAATGACGTCGTTTCAATAGTTGATTGTTTTGCCTGTGGCATAAGATATCGTGATACATTCAGGTGATACAAACGTACAATGACATACCAGGTCCGTGATGAAGATATCGACACTGCTGTCTCTCAGTGGCAGTTTAGAGACGTCCCACTTGAATATGTCAACCGACAGTTGACTGCAACCAAGATGGTCCGTTTCATGTTATGTATTCAGGTGTCTGTTCAAATATACGAGTACTTGGCATGGTATTGGTTCTAATTAATCTCTAAAGTAGTTTCTATTCAGTCATTGAAAATCAGAGTGTAGATTGTCATATTTTCACAAATGAAACATGTATGTGGTTACCTCAACTGTTAACCATTATATACCCTAGTAGTATTGAATTTTTTTAATTTAAACTTTGGTTTTAGAATTTAAAAAAAATTACAGTTTTGCATTGTCTAACTGATTATTATTATGTTATCTAAAACATTATATCAAGAATTATAATGCCCCATATAGAATCAAGTAATTAAAAAAAATAACTGGTAAACCGTATAAACTATATGTTATGTTCCTAAATATTGTACATTAAAACAGAAGATAAATATGGCACACTGAATCTATGACTCTACTTGCCTCCTGTTGAGTGACCGCTTTGCATTGAGAGCAGCAATGTTTTTGGCCGCCCGAGGAGCAGCTAATTCATGGTTGTCTCCACATATATGTAGAGCGGCGGGCCAGTTGATCACTGCCTCTATGGGTATGCTCCCTCCCCCACACATTGGATCACACACCACCTCACCAGGCTCAATGTTACACATCCTGCACAATAAGAAACAGTAGGTACACGGACCAAGTCAGAAAACAAGAATTAGTAGGTACACGGACCAAGTCAGGAAACAAGAATTAATAGGTACATGGACCAAGTCAGGAAACAAGAATTAGTAGGTACATGGACTAGGTGTGTGAATAGGAATCCTTGCAATCATTGAATATACATGATTATTGTTCATTGTAAAACTGTTCTTGGTGCAATACATATCCTAAGTCTTAAGTGTGTGCACTTCAAACATGTTGCAGATATTGCAAAAATCTTTGCATAGCACAATACCATAATGACTGTATTTGGACACTGTTTGATTTTGGACACCCCAAAAATTTATAAAAATAACTGTTTTTCTGGACTCTTATGTTTTCGCACAGCTTGGTCTACTGTGAGAGGTTCAGTGACTGTAGCATCCCAAAATGCGGAACAGCAACCAATGTGTAAATCTAAAAAGATATTTTTGCACAATGTTTTCGGACAGGTAATAATTTATTATTAATTATCCCAAAATTCTAAAACATAATTACCGCAACATGCCGTAAGCAATAGTCGGTCTAAGTGTTGTTGGACCAAAGTTGGCAATATTCCGTCTGTGTAGACTCTGCTTGGTCAGACTAATCGACACATACACGTGACGGTTCTCAATCGTCAACACGGCCTCAAGGTCAAAGTTCGACAGGTCAACCTTCCAGTTAAAGTAGTCCTGCAGTGCACCGCCAAAACTGCGGGCAGCTTGTGGCGACTCAAATATGTGTTTTGCTCCTGAACGGTAACATGTAGCACGGAAAGACAATTCACGATTTGGGTCCAGTCTGGCTACCTTGCTGTCAGGGGTACCTCCTCCTGACCCAGATTCCACTGTGATTTTCTCCTTCAACACATCAGTAGAGATTCCACCTGATATCACACTCCGTTTTCCTGTTCCATTGTCTGTGTCGTTTGTTTTGTCTTCCGGTGAGTCAACTTTCTGAGGTAATTCAGCCACTGGGGTTGCGGAGACGGGATGGGGAAAGTCAGAGAACTGGGCCCAGACCATGAGTCCCCGTTCCCAGTCAGCCTGGGGAACAACGTCCTCAAACTGTTGTAGAGTATTTTCCTGTAATACAAAACCATCACAGATGTACCAACGTAGTGTTGATATTGATCAGTTCAACATAATAATTATTGTAAAGTAAATACCTTATTTCAACTTTATAGCTGTAACATAACTAACATGGAAAAAACAGTTTAAATATTAGTATTTTAAAACTTGTCCACGCATGTGCATTTTGAATGTGAAATATTTCATTTTAATTCCATCAAAATTGCTACTGTTTCTATCAATTATAGATGTTTCAGACATTCAGATTATATTTAACCACATTTTGAATGATTTGCTGATGTTAGCTTCAATTAGCTATCAGTAACAGATCTAAGCATGACTTGATGAAAATAACACATGAAATACAAAATCTTGCAAACTCAAGGAAAAACATATCTATATTGGTTGATTTTACTGTAAAGAAATAAAAATTTAGTCTTAAATACATCACGTACCAGTTTGTCAGCAAATGGAAACTCCTCATAATGTTTGATGATCACAGACAGATTATCAACGCAGCATAACTGAAGTATCTGTCCAAGAACACAATTTGTATTGAATACAAACCTATAAATAAATTTTGACAAGAAATGGCATCATCAATTTTATCAATGGAAAACCAAATTTATGTACTAGAAAGGTTATGGTGCAGAACATTTCTTAGACGATGGGTCGACAACCTGTGGCCCGTGGGCCAACTGCGGCCCGCAAAGCTGTTTCATGCAGCCTGCGGACAAAACACGAGATTGCATACAATGCGGTCCACAGGATGACAATCTAGTGAATAAACACTTGCATGGTGCACCTTCTGTGGGAGGACGAACAAAAGGAGTTGTTTCACTGATTGGAAAGGTTCAACATGATGCAGGTGCCACTGCGAATCTCTTCAGGTTCCCTGCATCATCTATCTCACAAAAAACTGTGTAGCAAATAATAAGTAAATGCAATTAAGGTACTGAGCACCATCATGAAGACTGAGCTACATTCAGAACTACGCTGTACGGCCTAAACCGCCAGCAGTTAAAGCGCCTTCTGGCAAAAACAAATACGCAAAAATCAAGACCTCCTATACTACAGTGCTGGCTGGGTTGCGTGCACGAGCAGAGACAAGGAATTAGCTTGTTCGTGGAGCAGACATAAGGCCTACCAGACACTGCTGACCCCATGGCACATCTCAATCTGCTGAATGTTTAACTTAAGGGATAAGAATATCAACCACAGAACTCTTCCAGTTTGTTTCCACTTTCGAGATCAGTTACGGCTGTGGGAGACACAACTGTTGCATTTGTCAACACTTCTGCTGAAAACAAACCAGAAATGCAGGACACACAAAGCCTTTATTGAGCCGCTGAGATGGGAATTTACTCAATGTGACATTCAGTTAGGTATATCTTACAACCAAATGCACATGCTCATGGAACAGTTTCTTAAACTGATCACATACGCCAAGCTCACTTGGATATGGGGCACTTGGTCAAAATGTCATTTGCATGATGACAACGCAGACCTTGAATAATGTATACTTTCAATAGGAAATTGTTCAAAATTAGCCATTGATGTTTCATAATAATAACAACTCCAACGCATATGAGAAAGAATGCCACGAAGATTGGGCCATACTAATATTAAGAAATAAATGTGTGGCCTGTTGACCTAGCCCAGGTAATTTATTTGGCCCTTCTTTCAAAAAGGTTGCAGGCCCCTGTCTTAGATGATAAAAATATTAATCATAGGTCCTTATATAACAGTAATTTATACAATTATGTTACACACCACTGATGTTGCAGCGTGTTTTCCAACATAATTATTAAGCCCTAGGCTAAGGCTAAGTTGTTTTTGAGAAAACTGTCCCCGACCTGAACGCTGAATACTTTCTGGATACTGAGCAATGTCCTATTAACTGACTACTAGTGACTAGGCAACTTTTTTTAGATCATTATTGCCAAGGAATCCCTGGGCTTGGCTTTGGGGTTTGTCTTTTGACTGAGCTTGATTGAAAAGGTTTGGACGGTGCCAAGCCCAAGGTTTGATTCTGAAGACTCTTTCAACGTTTCATTATAAATAACAGGTTGTTGTTCGACCCACACCAACCTCCGTCGCTTTGAATCTTGCGAGATCTAGCTGTTAATTTCTGTGTATGACACACGGGAATTGGGTGTGACTTCCCAAGACGCAATTATGTCACGTGTGTCAACATATCTTTTTTATTGGTTATAACCGCTAGCACAGTAAATGCTGTTACTAAACTTTTCGCACTGTGTTTTCGTACAGAAACTAAGGATATTAGTATTTCACTAAAACCAACTTTTCTGACAGTTTATTTGCATAACATGAGAGAAATATGTGATAAGGAGTTACAATTTGGATATCTATCGCAACTGTTTTTTCTTCAAATTTTTATGAAAAACGGCATGTGTATATTATTGACATGATCGTCGACAAGATCATGTAACTGTGAAGTGTAACTTGTATAAGGCATGTTTTGTTAAACGATATCGATAAGAAATTAAGAATTATATCACACTTCAAGACCAATCAAGTGTACTATATATTTTTCTGAAGTAACTTGTGACAGAACTCTACCATGCTTAAAGGGGCCCTATATAGATTAACTTTTAACCTTGTATAGATTAACTTGTCCATGCACAATAGAGACTATATAGGATATCCAGACAAGAATTTAACAACACTTACAGAAACCTAAATGTACCATGGCACTGTTCAAATTGCTCAGCACCCTGTGGCATTTGCCATGGGGATGTCCTAAATGACCATAAAGTAATTCAGTGCGACCATTGCCTAAACTGGATCCACACACAATGCTGTGCAATAGATGACAATGAATACAAACGATTAATAAATTCCACATGTTCGTGGGCCTGCCCCGAATGCAACAACTTAAACTTCACAAATTCTTTCTTCAGAGATACAGAAATCCCAACGGCAAATCCCTTTTATCCTCTAGACAGTAACAGTCATAACCTAAACGAAACCGCCAACAACAATACAACTAATAGCAAGAAAGCATATAGACCGAAAAAGAGACCAAACTTCTGATGCATCCTCATAAACTGCCAAAGCGTTAAAAAGAAAGCCTCAGACATCGAAGCACTAAACAATCTACACAACCCAGACATCATCTGTGGCACTGAATCATGGTTAGATCCCTCAATAAAAAATGGAGAAATATTCCCAAGCAACTTTAACGTCTTTAGAAAGGACAGAGAAACAGACACTACTGGAGGGGGGGGGGGTATTTCAAATATCAAAAGATGACCTCATCACAAGCCACCTACCAGACCTAGACACTACCAGTGAGAGCATTTGGAATGAAACCCAGATAACAGGAATGAAACCAATAATCATGTGTACCCTCTATCGTGCCCCAAATGACTCTCATGGAACTCAAATCGAAGAACTAGACCTAGCCCTTTCTAAATTAGGTAGCAAGATCAACACACATAATGTCATAATTACTGGCGATTTCAACTTCCCTAACATCAATTGGGAAATTCACCAAGTCACACCTAACAATGGATACAGTACAACTGCTGCCAATAAATTACTCTCTCTGACAGAGGAACATGGACTGATCCAACGTGTCAAAGAACCCACACACAGACAGGGAAATGCCAATAATATTTTAGATCTTGTCTTCACCAATAGACCTGGGTTAATAAAGAAAATAAATGTAATAGACGGAATAGCAGACCATAGCACAGTCATCATTGATGTAAACATCTCGCCCAAACATCGTCCAAAACGTAGTCTTCATTAGAAATAAAGCCGACAACATTAACATCCAGAAATCTCTTGAAAACTTTACACATGAATGCTTCTCTCACAACCAAAACATGACAGTCAATGACAAGTGGAATCTTGTTTCCACAAAAATCATCAACATTATGAACCAATATGTACCGCTCCGTCTTACTACTTCAAGACAATCTTCCCTGGTTCAATAAAGATTTTAAGAAAATGTGCAAAAGAAACAGCTATATAACAAAGCAAAAAGAACTAGAAATCCAGAAGACTGGAACGAATTCTGTGACATCAGGAGAAACATGCATAAACACCTTCGTTCTGCTAGACTATCCTACATAAGTCAATTCCTGACAACAACAATAACAGACAAACCTAAATCATTTTGGAGCTTCATTTCTAAACTTAGACAGGATAACCAGGGCAATGGGGACCTTAACATTGCGGGTAACATCATTAGCGACGACAAACATAAAGCAGAAGCCTTAAACAATCAGTTCCAAAGTGTCTTTACACACAAAGGAAATTCCACCCTACCAGATATGGCCAGAAGTCCACATGGAGAAATCCCAAACTAACAATTTCACTTAAAGGAGTATTTGATCAACTTTCCAAAATTAACATTTCTAAATCGCAAGGACCAGATGGCATTCCACCATGGTTTTTAAACAGATATGCCTCTCATCTAGCACCAGTAATACATGACATTTTCCAATCATCTGTTGACTCTGGACAAGTCCCAATACCTGGAAAGAAGCCAATGTAACAGCAATTTTTAAGAAAGGAAATAGAGCAGAAACATCTAACTATAGACCAATATCCTTAACACCTGTGGTTTCTAAACTTCTTGAACACGTCATACATAGTCACATTATGAAACACCTTGAACAGCACAACATTCTAACTGACCACCAACATGGCTTCCGTGCCAAAAGATCAACTGAAACACAATTAATTCAAACAATCCATGACATAAGCAAATCACTTGATGAGAAGAAATCTGTAGACATGGCCATCCTTGACTTCACCAAAGCATTCGATAAAGTTCCACATAAAAGATTAATCCATAAACTCAAACACTATGGCATCACAGGCCCAATATCATCATGGATAAATAGCTTCCTTACAGGAAGAACTCAACGGGTTGTTATAATTGGATCCAAGTCAACATCAACTCAAGTCATTTCTGGGGTACCACACGGCACAGTACTGGGGCCCCTACTTTTCCTACTTTACATAAATGACCTGCCAGACAATCTTTCCTCAACTGTTCACCTTTTTGCAGACGACTGCCTGATATATTCACCGATTAAAACTGACCAAGACACATCTGTCCTCCAAAACAATCTGCTCAAACTTGAGAAATGTCAACACACGTGGCTTATGAAATTCAACCCCACTAAATGTTATACAATGACAACAGCCTCAAGACAACCAACACCAAACCTATACACCTTCTGCGGACAACAACTTAAATCTGTTGAATCACACTGTTATCTTGGCATACATATATCAAATACATTAAATTGGACAATACAAAGCAACTCAGTCACAAAAAAGCACAACAGACATTGGGAATTATTAGAAGAAATTTAAATAAATGCCCAACCCAAATCAAGTCCATAGGCTACACAACCCTTGTCCGCCCTATACTTGAATATGCGTCAGCATCATGGGATCCACATTGCCTAAGAAATATCAAACTCATAGAAAGAACCCAGAGACAAGCCGCCAGATTTGGTAAGAACAACTATTCTAGAGAGCCAGGAACGGTAACACAACTCCTTAAAGATCTCCAGTGGGACACCCTCCAATCAAGAAGAAAAACCCAGACTTAGCATATTATATAAAATGGAACATAACCTCATAGATATCCCACTAGATCAATACATCAAACGCAACACCAAATGCTCACGTAAACATAATAAACAGTTAGTACAAATCCGGTACTCGACAAGCATATTTGGAAACAGGTTTTTCCCAGTCACAATAAAATAGTGGAATTCTCTACCTCCAAGCATTGTATCAAGTACATCACTGAATTCATTCCAGATTAGTCTAGCCCAACATGTAAAAAATTAATCCATAAGAGCCACCATGCGCACTGGCGTGATGTGTCCATAGGACAGTTTGCCAGTCAAAATACAGATAGATACAGACTATTAGAGTACGCAGCACATTTTCATATAACTATAACTATAAGACATATTATCGCTCAAATATCCAGAACCGTCTGTTGTTACCTTCTTCGCGTCACGGATGGGCATGGAAAAATTTATTTTTCCTCTTGCCGTTGTTGCCACAATTCCAAACTTTTCAGCAACTTCATCCTTTGCAACTTCCTCAAATCCCGTATTAACAGTTGCTTCTATTTCGCAACATTCAACGTGTTGTTCTGTCTCCATGATGTTTGCAATGGGTGCAGCCATGATTATGGGTGATGATTATTGGTCTAGACTCAAACCTCAATATTGGCGGGTCGAGGTGACTGAGACTATGTGAAATGTTGACAGACGACGGGGCGTGTGATGAGATTTTCGCTGAAGAGAATAACGTTCTTAATATTTGCAGTTTATTTACTGATTACGTTGTACTCGTGTTATAGGTTGTTGCAAAAATATGTTGCTCACGGGAAAATGCCTCGTAGCTCGTCAGAGAATGTCGGAGTGGCAGGTTAGCGAAATTTGTGTGAACGATAATATGCGAGCAGCGATGACCGATGTCCACGATTTCTGATGGCGCTAAAGCCTAAATGTTTAACACTGTACTCCCTGTCTCCCTGCCCTGGCAGACCTGTTCAGTTGAACTGCACCATCTCTATATCTCTGGGAACCATTCAGCCACTATGCAATTACTGCACAAAGACTATTCGTACAAAAATATCCACCCTGACTAGGTGGCGCCACTATAGATCTATAATATTGGTTTTGTGCCTACGTAGCTGCATCATTACATGCTGCGTATATATTGCGGATTATATAAGTTTCTGCCAGTTCACAAAATTCAAATTGGTATACATATGTTTTATGAATGTACAACGTTCCGCAATCCCTGGCCCGCGTGCCAAATTTGGCCTGCAGACGATTTTCAGTTGGCCCGCAAGACCCTCTCCAAAAGTAGAAATATTGAGAAAACAGAGATTGGGAATATAAATTTTGATTTGTTGATTTTGACTCTATTATTGAATCTAGGCAACATGAGATTAATTTGGAGTAACGTCGTCCACCCATTTCATGCTATTACGTGAGCGGCTGAAGTAGTTCAAGAAATACTTTGATGCCTATGTGGGCAAGGCGAAGCGAGTGTCGGTTTTTGCTCAAGGTGCAAATCATCTCGGTGAAGCTAGCCACTTCCTTATGCAACACCAGGTGTTGTTTGCTCACGCTGAAGTGTTCAAGATGGCTTTTTTGGCTGGTGTCAAAGTTATGTTTGCAGGTTTTCCAAACAAAGAGAAAATTGTTGAATAGATTAGAAAACTGCCGCTTTCAGCCAATATGTCATTTTTAACCCGGACAAAGAGAACATTGTCAACTCGCCACGCATGACCCAGGAATACCTGCATTGGTTACGGCACAGCAGACACATTCATCTCAACCATGCTGGTGGATATGCCTGTAATGCGGGGGTGCGGCCAACTATACCAGCCAAACCTACTAAAGCCAGACATTGGACATTTACCAGACAGGACATTAAGACTCATTCCTATTCCATTAGACAAGATTCATCCGGTTACCAGGATTACTATATCCACCATGTCGCCTTCCAGTAACATGGGTGCGGTCAGCCGTGCCGCGGTACTGGTCACATTGGGTAATGTCAACGCTCATTCAATTTGCAACAAGACTGGTGTATTCACAGATTACAATGTGGTTTTGACCAAACTTATCGAGAAGCACACTCTACTACAGACGTGTCGTATCGCTGATCGTCCACTCGTACCGTGGTGCAATGAGAAGGTGATTAAAGCTAAGCAAATTCGATGACACTGTGAATGGAAGTAGCGTCACACATCACTTCAAGTGCATCGTAAAATATATAAGACACAGTGCACACACGTAAAGAGGACAATCAAAGAAGCCAAGTCTGACTACTGTTTCTGAGATAGAGCAGTGCGGGAGTGACAATATCTACCACTACCCCACTAACGACAACATCCAAGATCTCGCAACAAGTTTCTCGAACTTCTTCTCTGCGAAAATTGAGATGATTCGTGTGTCGCTACATACCCAGTCTACACTCACGTCCACTACGACCACAGACTGCCATCCAGCACCCTGTCTGTCACTTCACTCACTGATTGCGACAACATCAGACATCCGCAATCTGCTCAACAAGTTACCAACAACATCGTGCGTGCTCAATCCCTTACCAACATGGCTGCTGAAAGAATTCAGTGACAACTTAGTACCATTCCTGATGCAACTTGTCAACTCATGTATAGCATCTGGTGTTGTTCTATGCTGCCTGAAACATGCCAACGTTACCCCTGTGCTTAAGAAGGCAACTCTCGATCAGGACAATATGAACACTTATAGACCAATATCAAACCTGCCTTTTGTGTCAAAACTATTCTGAAGGTACGTTGCACACTGTCTGATCGACCACATGACTGATAACAATCTCTTAGAATGATACCATTCAATCTACAAATCGTATATCACTCCACGAAAACTGCGCTAGTTTTGGTACAGAATGACATCATCGAGTCACATGACCGGCAGTATGGAGTCATCCTGGTTCTACTTGATGTCGGTCGCCTTCGACACAGTTGACCATGAAATTTTGCTCAGCTGATTAGAACAACTCTTCAGAATGGTTCCATGCTGGTGTGGATGCGATTATATCTAACTGACCGGTTGCACCATTGCAGTCAATAAATATACCAGGTGGCGCTTCCAGCAAAACCAATGTCACTTGTGGCGTCCCTCAAGGATCGGTGCTGGGGCCTCTGTTGCTCTCTGCCTACTCAGCACCTATTGGTGATATCATCAGACGACACAACCTGGGCTTCCATCTCTACGCTGATGATACCCAAACTAGAAGGATGAGTGGATGTCTATATATGGATACATAAATATTAGACTTTCAGTATCCCTGAATGGCTGCATTTACTAAAATAATTATTAATGCAAGATCTCTGTCCGCAGAAGGAGATGTGGAGGATGCTGGACCACGACTGAGACTGTCACCATCTCCACTACTCCCTCAGGATGGCACCAGGCGTGCTGATGACAGAGCCAGTCAGGCTGCAGCTAGAAATGGTACCAGCATCAAGTCTCCAGTTCAGAGAAAGGTCGTTGATATATGGGGAAAGGCTGCCATCGGTGAGACCAATAGCAGAATCAAAGTGCATGTTTGTTTTATGTGTTAAAGCTTGAAATATGTATGTACCCGGTAGATGACATGATTTTATACGGTTCAATAAAAAATTAAATACTAGTAAGAGTAAAGCTAGTCACTTAGCTGTATGTCATGCTTTTGATAAACAACTTATATGAAAGTGCCAAGATGATTATTATGATTGAAAATCTTACAGTAATTACTGTTGCTTATTGTGATTTGAATATACCTGGCAGTAGCTGATCCACATTCAACAACAGCACAAGAGCAGTGTAGTGGCAAATTCGGTTTTTCATTTCTAATAAAACTGGTTGATTCCTCGAAACCTGTTGTGCACATGTGGAGAACCAAACCAGCAACAACTGTAGACTAAGCATGTTGTTGTTGTTGCCAGGTCTGTACCTCTGGCAGCACGTGTTCAATGGGAGTCTGGAGCTGCAGTCCGATGGGATGTGGAGTTATGGCGAGGTCTTCATCGGGGACATCCACTTCAGGCTAGTGTCTCATGTCTCACATGGCTTTTACATGCCATCACCTGTCATTGTAACATAACCAACCCTTTTGCACTTCAGAATAACCGCTTCTCTAATTGTCTGGGAAAGTATGAAGTCACATTGGACTGATTATCTGGCTGACAAATTAAAACCTTTCGTCAAATTGGGTAAAATGAGTATTTGTAAATTGTGAATTTTAATTAGTGGGGTGATTTAATATTCCGACACTGTATAATACAGTTTGATACCTGCAACTGGATACTCATCATTGTAGTGTTAATGGGACGCCATTAACAGTGTGTTTTTCTTAAAACACTTGTTCTTAAAATGGCATTGGACTAATGTTTTGTTGATTAATAATATATCTTTATGGAAAGGTTTATGTCAACTTGTCTGACAGGCAATTTAAATGTTTTGGATAACTTTCATCAATTCAATGCATACACATTGTCACATCAAAACACACAGGCACACGCAGGTATGTACACACATGCACACACATTATATATGTATAATTGGCTTATTGCACAACTATTATCAATATATATATAGTGGAACCTCTCTGTTAAGGTTACCCGTGGCACTGGGTGAACTGAATAGCAAGATGACTGTATTAATGGGGCTAATTTCTTATATGTTACTGTTTCTGGAACAAATGTGGGACTAGCCTAGGTTGACTATAATGAGATGAACGTAAAGCGAGGTTAATATTTACATTACTTGATGAGATCTTCCATCCCGTCTGTCTACATCCTGTGCTTCATCGTTCAGATTCCGTACCGGCCCCGGTGTGACTCCCGCAACAGTGCCAAGTGACGTCACACACCTGGTTCTTGTCCTCAACGGCAGGGAGCAAGTAAAGGTTGACTTCTCCCAGGTTTGGTTGCGTAGTCTGCCACTTCTTGGTCGTCTTGAACACACAGCAGTCATGTTGCTAGGCAACGAAAGCTGTGACAACAGGTGGACCAGACCATTCATGAGGACCCATGGTGGTCTGCTGGACCTGGTCTTTCTTGTGTATGACAGCACTGACGTGGATGACACCAAAGTCTTCCAGTGGCCTCTCGGAGTCGCAACGTACGTGGTGTTTAATAAAATATAAATAATGATAGAAATTAGTGTATCTATCTATTAAAAAAACATACTGTTCCTGGTTTTTCTTGTATTAATTAATAATTGTTCTTAAGACTATATTAACTATGTTGAAAGTATGCTGCCCACCAAATTGTGTTTACTAAGCCTGTAACAACGGTCGCAATTCGAAGGCACGACCAAGGGTGCATGTTTAAATAGTAAACAAAACATCCAGTTTCAAAACAAGCTTTATTGGCAATACGGCCGAGTTAACTGCTATACCATTTGATGTTCTTTCCCATGGTCAACATAACAGACTTCCAGTTAAAAATTAACCTTCCGAGTAGACGAACAGACTACATTCCTTTAAGACGCTAACTTTGGATAACTGGGTGTATCTCCTCCAAGGTGCTGAAGTCCACTTCCTTCTTTCAATGTTCATCCGCTTCCGTGGACTCTACCAATTGGCGATATAATTAAGAAAACACAACAGTTAGAGTTATTTACTTACGTTTTTACTATGTTAGCCTTGCTAGAGGGCTTTTCTCCTGCCTGAGATGAGTTCACCTGATGGTGCCAATGTAAACATTTGATTTGTAGCTCCAGGAGTGTGTGAGTGTGTAAGCGAATAAGTACAGCTTGATAAAACGTATCATTGCACAAACCATATTCCTAGCATATTTTGAATAACACACACATGCACTATTGTACAAATACAGAAGATATATATTGTTTTGGTGGAAAAACAAGTTCCTTCACACATCTGTACCAGTGACATTTTATGACTGTAAATTGTTTCTGTAAGAATAACAAAATTAATCAAGCATTCTTTCGCTCTATTGCAGCTACCGAGAGTTCCCAAACCTGCTCCCAGAATCCCTTGCACTGGAACGTGTGCGACCGTTCTCGTGTAACTTCTTTGGTACGGTGTACGCAAACTCATCACGGGAAACTCTGCTGCATGTCATCAACGTACACAAGTTGAAGTGCCTTGTGAAAGCAAGAACAACGTGAGTCAGCAACGTGGTATCTCCGGTTGAACCTGTCTGGGAGCGCCATCCTCATCTCCCAATATGGCAGGAAACATCCTGCTTTTTGTCATTTTTCAAACCTCACAATTGTGAGATTTAAAAGTAAAAACTGCTATTGTCATATTTGACGTAACATTTGTTTTTTATTTTTAGATTTTAATAAGTGTTTTAGTTAAGATTGTACAATATTTTAATGAGTTGATGTAAAAACCTTTCACATTAAAAGCTAAAAGTTTGGTGGCTGATGTGGTCAACACTGTTTGATTTTAAAAGTTCAAATTGGAAAATGTTGATTATTACAGACATGCTTTAGTGAACTATTTTGACAGTTAATTATAAAAACAGGATGTCAGTTTCCTTGCAACTTATGTAATTCTTTGTGTCACAAGATAATTTCCGATACAAATCACGTTTTACATCATGAATTTCAACTCCTGCCAAGTTAAAACACTCCTCAGTGAAGGCTTGCAGGTGTAAACACTCCTTCGTGCCGTTGTCCATCAAACAGATTAGCCCATCTTGATGCCTGCTGCCAGTGCTATTGTTAGTGTTGAAAGCATCATAATAGTATGTACAGGTATCCAGCCATGTTTTAGCATAATAAGTGATATGCATGCAATGTATACTATGTTTATGAAAGATATTGTTCACAGCTCCAAGACTCAATTAGACAGCAAGAATTAAACTTAATTTGGAGCAACTGAAACATGCAACATTTCGATCCGTCTACAGCGGATCTTTTTAACGCACTCAGATTCTGACGGAATAATCCGCCATCTACAATCAGATTATTCCGCCAGAATCTGAAATTGCTGACAAGATCCACTATAGACGGGTCGAAACGTCGCATATTTCAACAATTGCTCCAAAGTAAGTTTAACTCTCGCTGTCTATACTGTTTATTTATTTTTATCTGCTGTTTTGTTATCCGTAGGTTTTTTCATATTCTGTAGTCATGTCAGTTCTACATCGAAACATTCTCAGACGAGGAAATAAAGAATTTCTTATCTTACAATCAGGTGGCAGGCGAAAGAGACCCGAGCAACACTAAAAGCCTACACAAATGCCCTGATCAACAGTGACTTGACTTTGTGCCCGGTGGGGAAGAACGCTGAGTCGTATCGTATCTATGAAGCCATGGTTTTTGGATCGGTGCCTGTTCTCGAGGACAAAGTGACCCTGGGGCAGTGTGACTCCACTCCCTACCGTCTACTCAAACAGTTGCAGGCTCCAGTGTTGTATGTCAAAGACTGGACCGAACTGCCTGCATTACTCACCAGGGAGGCAGCACTGTCTGCCGCAGAAATGACGGCAAGGCGCCAGCGCATCGTTCAGTGGTACCATAGTTTCAAAGCAACTATGAAACAACGCTTTGTAGACGATATAAAATTTAATTTTTTTGGCAAAGATAGGTGATTGTTATTAAATTGTGATGCAATGTATGAATATTTATGAACAGTGTAATTTGTCTTGGATGTTGATTTTTTCAACCAATTATTGGTTATCGATTACTTGTGACTTACTGGTAACTGATTTATTGGCATTGTATACATTTATTTTGATTTAAATAGTGTAGCATGCTACAAATGTGTAGGTTTATAAGAATTTTTACATTCTGTTCTTTTATATCTTACATTTTGATATTATATTTGTACACAGTAAATTCAATGTTTTGCTCCTTATGTTACAGACTAATCTACCCTAATTATGCAAATCTACCCAATATTCACTATGATATGCCAGTTTGTTTGTGCATATTTTTTATTTTGTTTGATGTACAAAATTAGTTATGACCATGTCGGTTCATAATTAGTTAGTCTCTTTAAATTTCAGCTGGGCTCGAACGGCTTATGTGATTGAATCAGCTAAAAGGATGGCTAATCTAGCCAGAGACAGTTGTCGATCATGAGGATGTATTTTGAAAAGGCTATGGGTCAATACCAATGGTCAGAAGTGATACACATTTCATTGTTATCTCATGACCTCTCGGCAAGTTCAACAAATTAGCATTAAATGTCTGCCAGGCAAATGACTTGCAAGCTACCAGATGTAACAGTCAAAACAATGTCTTTAGACGATTGAAACAATATGCACTTTTGATTAAACAGACTGTAAACATTACTTAAAACTATTAACACACTACACATTTAGACATAAAAGAACCGGATTTGATGGGCACATATATATGTTGCTACATAAAGGATGGACTGCATCCACATTTCATAATGATAAAGTATGTCGTAGCAACACATACTTATTGTAATCACAGTTGAGTGTTCATTTTGTATTTCTGGTACAAGGACACAACAATGAAGTCAATCTATGAGTAAGTTCAAGATCGACTATAAACGTTTATTTGATCTTCTGTCATCTCAATTATTTCATATTTATTTTACAAACATCATCAAACTTACTCATTGAGACAACACTGCACAAGCCAGGACATTTACAGACATTAAACAGTATTCTGAATACCTACACATCCTATAAATAAATAGTTTGATACAACCCCACCAGATTAGCAAGAGCCACAGTGTAATTATTTTACTACAAACTAAAACAGTAGTTATTTAAATTTCCTGGTTGCAATATGTAAAAAATAAAGGTTGAATTTGATACAACAGATTCTGCTGATGATGTTAATTTGTTTCTGTTAGCGCTTGCTAATCTGTTGTGTATTGTATCCTCTTGCATAATTGTAGTTGTATCTGTATATAATATCCTTGCACACATCTATACAACACTGCACTTCGTCTTACTCAAGTTCTCTTACATTCATACTATTACGATGTATTATTCATTTAGAAGATATTTCACATTTGTAACATGCACTTAAAGCAAGAACTTATTTCACATCTCTGTATAAAAGCTCTTACAGATCTTTGCTATCCATGATTACATGTAGATATTCAAAAAGTAATTAATGCATATATAACTAGCCTGCATAGAAAAAACATGGCTGTAATTGGCTGAAATAGCAAGAAAAACGTTACACAAAAAGTAGAGATCAGTTAGTTAGCCTGTGTGTAAACTTTCCTACAGACAGTATTATGGTAAGTGTAACGTTCTATGAACCATGTCATTATCTCACACATAAAATGTGGTGCATAATGAACATTTTAAATGACATTAAATTCCTGAATATTCCAACGTTATAAACATTTCGACAAAATACATATATAAATATGTAGTAATAGTTTTGGATAAAGTCTAAAATGATGGCCTACGATTCTATGTTGCTTCCATTATTGAACAGTTTAAAAACAAAAAAATTTTACCTGTGACGTATTTATCAATAAACAATGGTTTTGTTTTTTAACTTGACACTTTAGAAAACAATCACAAGATAAAAGTACAAAAAACATGTTTGGCATGTGCACAGAAATGAGATGCATCGGTATAAAAAGGCAAGTTCTTATTTTTATAGCACAGGATCCAGTCCTCAGGACTGCTTAAAGTGCTTGACTCCCTGACAGACCTGTTCAATCAAACACCATCTAGACTTCTCTGGGAAGCATCCAGCCACGCTGCAATTAATGCGCGAAGACTATTCGTATATAAATATCCACCACTGTCTAAAGCAGGTACTCATTCATATAGCTGAGTGAACTAGAGCAAAGTATAGTCAATGAACTTGTCCAAGGTTCGACACTGTCGCACAGGCTGCGTCGGAGAGTGCGAAGCTCTAGCCACTGCACCAATGTGCTACACTGAGGCTATGGACTGTACAATCAACAATACAACACGCAACGAAAGCCCAGCTTTAAAAATATTATATTTTGATAGACGCTAGTCAACTTCGAAGTCACTATCACTGTCTTCTGCCACCGGCTGATTGGACGGCACCGTCAGACATGTTGTCTTGTCTGGCAACATTCCGTGTCTGGAATACACACATCAACATTACCACAGGCATGTCGTGTCAGAGGCATGACATTTTAATACTGCTGCAGTAATTAGGGATCATCTCAAAGTATTGATGTACAACACTGCACTAAATCAAAATTAGTTACATAAGAGTTTACTAAACTCTTGATGGGACACATAATAAGATCTATTTCAAAATTTACCCGGGTACTCTGGTATATATTAACTGAAATTGGACTCAAAATGAAAAGAAATGTGATAATACTCATCTGCATTTCTTATCCTAGAGTTCATGACAGACTAAGGTATCAGCTGGGTGAATAAGAATTAGATATAATTTGTAACTGGAATGACTTACTCGAGGAGATAGCTTTCGACATCAGTGGCAAAGAAGTCGTCGCCCAATTCATTGGACAAACGGATGAAGTTTCCTATCAAGTCTCCATTCTTGTAGACAAGTAGGGCAGGACAACCACTCTCAGTCTGTCAACAAGTCATGCAGTGTATGGTCTTACTTATTTGTTTTCTTAATTAATTTTTCATCACAATGTATTATGTATACCTGCCAACTCTCCCAGATTTTTCAGGAGTTCCCAGTTTTTGTGTGAATTTCCTAGACTCCCGGAACAAAAGCAAATCTCAAAGATCTTTTCTCAAAACAAAAATCTCTGAGACATTCGGTTCAGACCTCCAATAGCACCCCTACCCAACTTCGGAAGTGCAATATCCAACAGGACCAAACTGCCGAGACTCACACAATCTCTCAAATCTCCCGGATTTAGAAACTCGAAAGTTGACAGATACAGCAATGTGACATTGGACTCCGTGACTCTATATTTTATTACCTTTGGTTCATGGTGAATCAGCCATTGAAGATTTTAAAACTGACTACATATACAAGGGTGTAAATAATTTATTTATCTTAGGAAAAAGATATCACAAAGTTAAGATGGACAAAATAACGATTGCATACTCACAAATCTAAAACTCAGCCTCGCTTCAGACGCCTTGATTCTGCAGAACTTTACTGTGAGATATTCTTGAGCGAGACAAGCCAGACAGCCGTCCATTGCTTCACAGCCATTGACATTCTGCAAGACAAAATCATAATTACCAAACACAAAATTATGTCAAACTAGAAACTAACATTTTCATGTTTTCAAAATATATCTGGAGACAATTATTTTCTGTACAACCTGAACCTGACCCACACACATCTTGGGAAAATAACATCTTGAACATAAAGTATATCATAGTAAATGTCTCCGTGGCATATTCATCCATCTGTTGACATTGTTAGTAGTGCTTACTGATTTCGAGGCTGACCAATTCTTTGTTTTAAAATTATCTTGCCAGTTCCTCATTTATTAATATAATGTTGGTCGTACTATAATGTTTACAATTAAATACGAAACATTCAAATAATACACTAGCAACAGTAGAGGCAGGTGTGACTAACCGCAAGTTCATGAAATTGATCTTTAATGTTTGCCACATACACACCACACAAGCAACTCACATCAGTACTCTTTAAGGTGGCTGCATCGGCTATTATATGCTTCTTTTGAATTAATAATTTATAATATAAATTTTGAAGATAACCTAACCATTTTTTTCTCAGCGTTTGCCTCAGATACTAAACAAAACTCCAGACCAAAAATAATTGATTTTTTATGTTGTTTAGAGATACTTAAATGTGTTTAAAGACAATTACCAAATATGTCAAAAATTACCTTAAAATGGCATTTTATTTCATTTTGAGAAACAACCCAAAAGAAAATTTTTTATGGTTGTAAGTACAAACATGTTATTTACATTCAGACGTTTTTTTTTGTAAACAAATGCATATTAAGTTTGATACAGCTTCATAAACATTTTACTACAATGTTGAAAGACAGCCAAAATCCATACTGCATTTTTGGCACGACTCCTTCACCAAACATAAAACCATCCCGTGCAATTTTGGGTAAACACAAGTCGAGTTCTTATGTTATGGCTTTGTAAGTATTGTAGGTTTTTTTTATAAAAAGTTACATTAAGTAATACTTCCTGGTTGTTACCAATAATACAACTGTCACCAGATGTTTGTTTTTTGCTTAGAAATTTGACTTTTTTTACTGGCATGTGGCTTATTTCAACACAATTTGACAGACACTTCTATTACTGAGATTTCTCCCCAAGGTTTTCCCGCCAAGTTGTCTCATGATATTGTGTTACGAAGGGCCATGTGTTGAACTTGTTGTGGTAGACAAGATTGATTGACATTAGGGTCAGTCATGTGTCATTGCAACTGGTGACTGAAATCGGGCATTATCGGAGAAAGAAGAAAAAAAACTACTGCCAGTTTTGACAGCATGATGTATTTAGGTAATTATAATACAACAGCATAGTGACATGAGAATAACCAGACTATTATGATCTGCATTCATGATGAATGAATTTATGTTTGAACTGATCGTCACCATGGAAACATCGTCAGTTTCCAAGAATCTGAAGGGACTTTCCAGACACACTAAAAATACTAGTTTTTAAAGGACTGATTGGTGACATATTGTGATAGTGCCCTGGTTTTTTTAATAGTACACATGTTCATACTGACACCTACTAATGTTCTATGAAAAAAAAATAAAGAAATCAACTGACATGATAGCCGGTGCAGCTACCTTAATAGTATTATAAAACTTTACCATATACGGGTGTGTGTGTGTGTGTGTGTGTGTGTGTGTGTGTGTGTGTGTGTGTGTGTGTGTGTGTGTGTGTTCATAGATATGTTCACACATCATGTGTTATGTCTTCATGTGGGTACATAGTTGAAACACACATCGTTTTATGTTACATGTAATTAAATTTATCTTGATATTTATTGTACGCACTGATCCTGTTGTTATCAAGACCTTGCTTTAATGTTTTTTAAATGAGAAAAATTAAAGAAAAAAAAATATGTATAATTTCCTTAAACCTGGCACTAAAACCTTCTTATGCGTTTTATACTATCTATTTATACTATATGATGCCATTCGTGTTATGTCTTCATACTTCCATTTTATCACAGATACTTAGTTAACAAGTATTTCCCAATGCACACTGTACTATTCAATTAGCACTTTGCCTCATGGTGTTAGATTCTGTATGTTTACATTGCAGTGTGACATCTTGTTGTCACTTTGCCTCATGGTGTTAGATTCTGTATGCTTACATTGCAGTGTGACGTCTTGTTGTCACTTTGCCTCATGGTGTTAGATTATGTATGTTTACATTGCAGTGTGACATCTTGTTGTCACTTTGCCTCATGGTGTTAGTTTGTGTATGTTTACATTGGAGTGTGACATCTTGTTGTCACTTTGCCTCATGGTGTTAGATTGTGTATGTTTACATTGCAGTGTGATATCTTGTTGTCACTTTGCCTCATCGTGTTAGATTCTGTATGTTTACATTGCAGTGTGACATCTTGTTGTCACTTTGCCTCATGCTGTTAGATTGTGTATGTTTACATTGCAGTGTGACATCTTGTTGTCACTTTGCCTCATGGTGTTAGATTGTGTATGTTTACATTGCAGTGTGACATCTTGTTGTCACTTTGCCTCATGGTGTTAGATTGTGTATGTTTACATTGCAGTGTGACATCTTGTTGTCACTTTGCCTCATGGTGTTAGATTGTGTATGTTTACATTGCAGTGTGACATCTTGTTGTCACTTTGCCTCATGCTGTTAGATTCTGTATGTTTACATTGCAGTGTGACATCTTGTTGTCACTTTGCCTCATGGTGTTAGATTGTGTATGTTTACATTGCAGTGTGACATCTTGTTGTCACTTTGCCTCATGGTGTTATATTCTGTATGTTTACATTGCAGTGTGACATCTTGTTGTCACTTTGCCTCATGGTGTTAGATTATGTATGTTTACATTGCAGTGTGACATCTTGTTGTCACTTTGCTTCATGGTGTTAGATTCTGTATGTTTACATTGCAGTGTGACATCTTGTTGTCATTTTTTATTTGCGGCAATCTAAAAAATGTACAATTATTCATTACCTAATTACAGGTGATTCTCGAAATAAGCCCCCATGCAGAGTTTTCTAGAGAATCTCCCAAGTTACTTGGTGAATCCATATTTGTTCATACTTGTAAAATTCACTGTAACCGAGTAACCAAATAAACTTCCATTCATTCACGCTACACATGCATGCTCGCACACACACACATATTTCTGACAATCAAGACCAATGAAAAGAGCAAGTGGAACAAAGTACAACTGACAGTGTTATTACTGTTTACATCTCTGACTTGAGAGGATGATTCAAGGTAACAGAACAGACGAATGTGCGATTGTATTCCGCCAATTTATGCACAAGGTAATTATTATTAATTTTGATGCTGTGATAGATCATTCTGCATACATACGTATTCTGGTATTTAACTCACGTCTTCATAAATGTGAACTATAACAGTCACTCCAGGCTTCTCTTTGTCAATTGCATCAACAAATGAGCCTTTGATCAAGGTGACAACTTTGCCAAATTTTGGACTGTAACAGAACGGTGCAGCCAAATGAGAATGCAGTACTGAAAATAAAATTATACAGAGGTACAATAAAATAAACTACTGAAACACTTAACAACAACATATGATATGTGTAATATATTTTGAGAAGACAACAGAAGCATTTGGTATTTTTTCCAACTTAGGCATTATGACATTTTCTATTTTCCCCCAAGTTAGTTATGACATTGGTGTTACAGCTACGTTGGTCATGATGAGTATTTCTATGACAAAATGATGCAATTATGCACAACATTAAAACATTACAAAACAAATATGTAACAGACACACATTTATGATACAAATGAACACATTCATGAATGCACTGGTTTCCAAAACGTGACATCACACAACCATTTATGATACAAATGAACACATTCATGAATGCACTGGTTTCCAAAACGTGACATCACACAACCATAGAAAATGTCAGCACCTTTAAAAACAATTAATAGTCATTACTTATTGTTAACTCTTTAGTTCAAAGCATACACAATGATATATGACACACTGATAATGAACTGCATATGCATTGTACTCTTATCTTTATCAACACAACCATGTCATGGAAATATTCAACAAGTACCTAATACAAATACATACACATTCTCGAGGGCATGCCTCATTTCCTCGATCCGTTTCAGACGATATTCTTTGAGAAACTCATCCTCAAGCTCTGCAATCTGCTCCAGAAACTCTTGGTCTTTTGCACGTTCCACCTCCTCTTCTTTCTAAAGAAGGTAATTTTCTACTCATTATTTGGGTATTAACCGAGAAGTCTGTGATGAGAGGTACTTTGAACAAACTCACAGCTGAATAAGTATTGACTGTCCCATGCATAGATTCACTTTAATAGCATATTAAACATATAACAAATACACTTTTTTATGTCTACAATAAAATGGTTCCTTTAGCTTCTGCTATCAGAAAGGAAATTTATTCAGATCTTGCAATCGATTTAGCTCGTTGCTGATGTTAAAAACTGTTGTGCATGAATAGTTCTTGACATAGTCAGCTTTATAACAAAAGTGCTTACCCTGTCCTTCCTTTAACAGAATATTTTACCGATGACTTTATGAAAACTAAAGAACACCGTTGCAGAGACGAGCAAGGATGTCATAGCCGATACGATCGTATTGACATTATCTATTTGGAAACCTAAACATAATAAAAATTCTCAGCTGTCCGAAAACATAACGTACATAGTAAAGAAAAATAATTCACAGATCGCTGTGCATATATTTACAAACACAAACAAGTACTGACATTGTGTCTCATTTGACTACATATGCTATTACTAGAGCACAGTTAAGTCATCAGTGAGATGTTATGCTTTACAAAAAATCACTACTAATTGGTGTCCTATTACATAAAAACAATTACACATTTTTTACACAGGTGTCCAAAAACATAATGTACACAAAATAATTAATTTGGACAATTGTTTGTTCGATTTTTAGGGTGTCCAAATACATAGTCATTATGACATGATTACTGCATATACACACGCATATACACTGTATACGGAAACGATAAACATACATATATACGATATATGTATAAATGTAACTGAAAATAATAATGAGATTTTGTTTTCTAAATATATTTTGCCATGTTGCAGCATTGTTGCTACCAGAGCTGGGACGTAACGAAGTACAAGTACTTCGTTACTGTACTTGAGTAGAAAAGTTTACTTTTCGTGAGTAACGAAGTACATTTTTTTAGGAGTACTTTTACTTGTAACGAAGTACAAATGTGTGTACTTTTCATAAATGTAACGAAGTATCCATTATTTATGCGTTAAAAGTTTGGAGCTCCAAAAATATTAGTAACGAACGATAATGCCTGAAGCCTGGAACTGGTTTCCCCCAGCATATATCCATCAATAGATAACAGCCGGAGCAACAAGTGGTAGTCTTTTCTGATTGGCCTATCATTGTCGTTACCAGGCATGATCACCAGGTGTCATTCGCGTTCAAAGATTTATCGTAGAAGGATCAGCCGAAAACGATCATTTGCAGCATCCATGGCCATATTTATTCAGTCTGTTTGAGATTAAGTCAGTTCACGGGGCTACTGTTAAGTTGATCTTTTTGTTGTGTATGTCGATATGCCAGATCTGTTGATCACCTTCAAACCTTCCTTACACACGTGGTCGGTAAATTATTAGTGTTAGACCTACGCAGCTAAAAGGTCTTCTTGCCTCATTTTTGCTGTGCAAATATATTACACCATAACAATTCGTTATTTGTACTAAAGGTGCAAGTGCATTTAATATGAACAAAACATGTTCTTAGATTTAGGTTCGAGCTATTAGTGACCTGAATAACGTCCCGAATTGCATTAGTGATAAACGCACGTCGAAATTCACATATTATCGCCCCAAAACATTCCCTTCGCTGTGGCAATTTAAACTGCTAATGGTTACTCAGATTTATCTTAATAATAAACTAAGTATTGTTAGGGCCTATAAATGTTGTATATATGTATTCTTGGTTCATGTTTTCAATATTTTGTCTCACATATAGATCCCCAGGCCTGGTCGTAGACAATATTTAGTGTTCACTGTACACACTACTGAATATGGTATTACCATTATTTTATTTCTTTTGTCACTGTCTTGCATAGTATGTATAGTTTGTTTGAGGAGCCAGCCTGTCATTGTATCCTGCTGAGGATCCTGTCCTGTTCAATAAAGTGTTTGCTTTGCACACTACTGAATTCACTTGTTTGTTCGCAGTGGGTGACCATATCAAAAGTTTTTAGAGAGGTACTTTTGCATTTACTTCAAGTACATTTGGTTACTTTTTACTTGTACTTCAAGTACATTTTTCAAAAAGGACTTTTACTTTTACTTGAGTAGCTTTTTCCAAAGTTACTTGTACTTTTACTCAAATACAAAATAAATGTACTTGTTCCAGCTCTGGTTGCTACCAATGTTTAATATACAAGTTGAGATTGTGTTGGGGGAAGTGATTAATATCACTGTGTAAAGCGCTGCCCTCACCCGTTACAACTAAAGACGTGTTAGCAGCGATGGGCACGCTCAACAAAAACCGAGCATGTGGCTACGACTGCATTCCAGTAGATCTACTAAAGTACGCGTCCACATGTCTGGCAAACGCCATCACATAAATATTCAATGATGCGCATGAACAACATGAACCACTGGAGCTTGGTAGAGGTGTCTTAATCCTTCTACAAAAGCCCGGTAAGACGGTGGGGCCTCTAACGAGTTTGTGACCTATTGTCCTACTGACTGTCCTGCGCAAAATGCTGTCACTAGTGGTTTTGTCCCGAATCGCATCGAAAGTTGATGAATTCCTTTCACCTGGTCAAAGTGGATTCCGTCGAGGTCGAAGTATGGCTGACGTGGAGTTAGGGAACCGAAGGTTGTGTGCTAAGGCATAGAGATACCATGTCGCAGTCGAGATTCTTGGAATAGACATGAGCTGAGCATTCGATACCATCCGGCGAGACAAGCTGATGGATATACTTTCGACCTTCCTTGAAGATTTGGAAATTCGAATGATAAGACTTCTCCTTGCAAATACATCGCTCGAACCATCCATATTGGTCGTAGAATGTCCTTCTTTCGTGACAACGATAGGCACACCTCAAGGTGATAGTCTCAGCCCAGTGCTGTTTATGTCTACCTTGAGAATCCTGCAGGCACAGCTGCTTCAACGACCAGTCACTGACCTCGACCTGCCACTTGACATTGAATATGCAGATGACACAGACTTTGTCAGTTATTCCCAAATTTTCCTGGACTGAATTGAAGAAACTGCCCCACGCAGCTTGGCAGTATGGTTCATCACCATCAACGACTCCAAAACCGAAAGTACATCTGTCCAGAGACACACTGACCGAATATGTGAGGTGTGGTGGGTGAAGAAGCTAAGACTGGAAGACGCAGAGGATGATGCACACCGTAAACAGCTCGCAAATGTAGCATTTCGGTAGCTGTGGACAGTCTGGTTCAGATAAGTTTGAAGTTACGACTCCACCTCTATGCATCATTCGTTCTGACAGTGCTGACCTACAACATGGGCACCTGGGGTCTGACTCAGATGGAGTTAAACCGACAGGATTCATACCATCGCCGTCATTTGCGTCAGATAATCAGTGTTCGCAACCCACAGAAAATGACTACAGAAACCTTATATCGTCGATGCCAGTGCGAGCCGATCAGCCGGTTGGTCTGAAAAGCCCGGTGGCGACTCTGTGGACAAGTGCTATGTTTGCCAACAAATGATCCTGCCCAGCTTGCCATTGACGAATACTTCAAGCCGGACAGGGGCGGCTTTTGTGGGCAACCTCGGGTGACATTGCCAATGATGCCTAACGGGGATTTGAACAAAGTTGGCTTGCAACTGCGCAGTTCAGGGGACATCAGAAAGCTACGTGCTCTCAACCACGTCAAATGGCACGAACTGATGAAGCAGATCATTGAAATGACATAAGTGAATCTTACATCATTTGAAACATTTATTATATGTATATGTGCTGAGGAGCGCACTAGCACAGGGTAAGAGCTTCGGACTCTCGACTGAGAGAACCCGGGTGCGGCAGTGTCGAACGTTGGGCAAGTTCGTTTACTCTACATTGCTTCAGTTAACTCAGCTGTATGAATGAGTACCTGGCTATAGACAGTGTTGGATTATTTGTGTACGAAGTCACTGCGCATTAATTGCAGCATGGCTGAATGCTTCCCAGAGAATTCGAGATGGTGTTCGATTGAACAGGTTTGCCATGGAGCTAAGCGCTTTGAGCAGTCCTGAAGACTGGATACTGCACTATATAAGAACTTACCTTTACCTTAATATAATAAGTTCTGTACTTCAATCTTCTCCTAATTCCATTTGTAAATAGTTTATGTTACTGAATATATAGCTTAGTTGTTTTCTTTGTTTTTTAATTTTTCATTTGGAAATAAATAAATGAATAGAGATACACAGGTTTGATTTATCTGCAAAATGAGTCCAAAATGAAACAAAGAAGAATGAACATGCAGAGGGAGCTTCAAGTGTGACAAGCGAGGATATTCCCTCTGTTCCCTCACCTCCGTCCTGCAGGTGAGGGAGAGTTTCTTGAGGAGTTGGATCCTCTCTGTCTCCTGTTCACGTCTCTTCTCTGTCTCCAGCTGTTTGTATCGTCGCCAGTCTTCTATCACACCTTTTGGTCCCGTCTAAAACACCCAACAAATGTACTACCTCGTAAGATGATGCTAGTATAGTGCTCAACTGAGCATGCAATTAACTGGTTATGATTATTTAAAGATAACCTAGTATTGGTTGTCATAACAACATTCATAATTTACCAAATAAGTAATAATAAATTTCATGACAACCAAATGTCAGAAAATCATAGTATTCTACCATTATGAAGATGCAGTTCTGACAAGTCTATTAGGGTCCAATACATTTATTGAATTTTCAATACAACTTTGTTCTTGTGTTTTTGTGTTTGACTTGTAATTTGCTAAATTGCTATGTATGTCGTCATAGAAACCACACCAGAAACGTTTAAAATATAATAACAAATCTTCAGCCACAGTCAATTTAATTAATGCATGCCTCCGATTGACTTACATTAGTGCTGCGTCCGCTGTACTCCTTCAGCTGGGGCTCAGGGAGGGAGGGGGATGTCTTCTCGGTGGCTGCTCCCCGTCTCCCCTCGTCCTCTCCCTCGCTCCCCTCTCCCTCGCTCCCCTCCTCGCCCTCATCCTCACTACTGCTGCAGTAGTAGTGTGTTTTCTCCCCCAGCAATTTGTCATCCAGACTCAGCGCCATTTTGTGTGCACACCGCAACCTGTCAACAAGTCACACCTCCGCCATTACCTCACATTTCAACCTCTACTTTGTTAACTGGCAAAGTTAACAAGACAGGAAACAACAGAGACGGGTGCAAACGGAGTGCTATTAGCACCACCCAAAGTGTCCAAAAACACATTAATTGATAATAACAACATGCCCCGCCCTGTGGAATTGGAACACTGGTTACAGCCCAGGCTATGGTAATATTGTACTTAGGTATCATCAACAACAAATAGAAGTGTGCGACACAGAAGACGCACAGCTGGGAAAACATGGAGGAGAACAGCTCCAAATTCTTGATTGACTCCATGGGAAACAACAACTAGAAAACGACACATGGTCGAAGTGAACGACAAGTTTGGGTGTTTGTCGTGTCACCAGGAGTGATTCATTGGTCCTGAGTGTGGGAGGTCCTTCATATTCTCTAACATTATAACACTTTGGGATTTAATGTTGTGAACTCAGCATTTACAATGGCAGTCTCTCACATTGATGTGCTCTCACTCAGTGAAGACTGGGCAGAAATGACAGACTAGTCATTCGTTCTTGTCCCGTACTTGACCAAGGCTAGGTTTTGAAATTGATCAGTTGAAAGAAAAAATATCTCTCACACGTCACACTCATGCAATTCAAACATCCCAAAACACCAAGCTATGAGATATAAAATTAGCAAAAACATGGAAATTGGGACTACCATCCTACCACTTGAATATAATTATGAAGACCCCAAGGCGACAACGTAGCAGTACAGTACTTACAGCCTTAAGTTAGCCTAGCCCAAGCATAGGCAGACCAGATCTATAAATCATCACTTCTGTCAAAATTGCCCTGAATTGTTAACCCCCAACCATAATTTAATAAATCCATGACCATGATCACTGCAGATCACGTGCGCTCGAGTCATTTACATCATGTATTCTATATATATTATATAATATATTATATATATAAAACATGATGTAAATGACTTCACTCGTCTTGAGACTTGACCGCACATGTTAGGGAGGTCAGACCAATTTACCTCCCCTTCTGACAACATGGGAGACAGGGGTCCCAGTTTAGTGGCCGTAGTTTATTATCATGCATTCTACCTGTTGGTTTGTGAATTTTTTTATGTTGTAATAATGTCAATGTGTGTATCTGCGCTGAAAAAATATTTGTTGGCGGTGTTTATTAGCGGTAATGATTTTTTTACTCTCAGTGTCGTATTTTGGTTTTCTTGATTTACGCGTGCGGCCATCTTGGATCACGTTGACAGGCCCCACCTATCAAACTGATTTGCGAGATTATGTTAATGAGTACATCCATATTGAAATGTGATGAAGAAAGAGGAAATTCAGAGGAAAATGAATCTGAAAATATAATTGTAATCCGTCGATAAAAAATTATAGTAATTATGGATTTAAAATGGCCTATGTTTGACGATGTTTTGTGAGTATTTAGTTAGTTGGTTTCAGCGGAAAGCATATGCCGAAGGGTAAAGAATTGTGTCAACGATAACGTGATTACAGTGATGGCTTACCAATTGATAGCACAAACATGCACAACGTCCGTTTATGGAACCCCCGTCTAAAATGATATCGCCATTTTGCCTTCTTCCCTGTATGCGCGCAGTGCGTCATGGTATACAATGCACTCGTGACTCGGATAGCGATGTGATCGACAGCGGGTGACTTTGATTAATACTGCCAAGTACATATGCCTACACCTGAGTAATTCATTGCTGCCATGTTTAATGTAACTGATTGATGTTTATATTAATATATTATTAGTTTATTTATTGGTATTACTTTAGTTTAATTATACAACTGTTGAGCTATTTAGCATATACATAATATTGTATATTTTTGTATTTGATATGTATGTACCAGTTTTTTATATATTAAGATTACAGAATAAGATTATATCTTTGTATTTGTCACTATATAGTATACATAAAATAATATACATTAGGTAAACATTATGATTTATTGTATCTATTAATTATATATACTCATAGACAAATAAGTATAATAGTATGCCCTATTGTTGATGATAACAATGGGTTTAACCACAGTATATTACAAGTTAATTGGTTTGGCAATCATAGTAGTTATGGGATTTGCCCAGTGTAACAAGTGTTGTGTATTGGGGGACTATTATTGGCATTTTGTGCCACAGTGTATTACGAGTTAATTGGCTTGTCAATCATCGCAGTCATTGGCTTTGCCCAGTAAAACAAGTGTTGTGTAATGGGATACTAGTATTGTCAGTTTGTGGTTCTAATTCACAATCAACAAATCCTTTCATGTGGTTGTAAGTTCATACAGTTGTTTTAATGTTACGAAGATAGAACCACATTGATCATCTTTGCTCAGTTGCTGTGTCGTGTTCATGATTTAATGCTATTGTAATACATGATGTGTGTGTGTGTATTTACTTTTTTATGTGTGTATTTATTGTTACATGTAATTTTGTATTGGCCTTCTTTATAGATGGCAAAACACTCAAGATGATAAAAAGTAATTTTCTTGTGATTTATGTACACAATCAGATCCGTCAGAAAACGTTTGGAAAAATTCATGAAATTTTGAACTTTGCAAAACTGTAGTTTTCTTAATGTTGTACTTAGCTACATGAAATGAATAGCATTGTACTTCTTATAGTGACCACTATGTGGGAAAATATTTAAACAAAATTGTCCTTGTGATTTATATGCAAAATCAAATCTAACGGAAAATTGTCGGAAAAAAACATGAAATTAGAAACTTTACAAAACTGCAGTTTCTTTAATATTTCATTGATGTACATGAAACAAGCACCATTGCACTTCTATTAGTGACTATTATCAGGGGAAAATAATTTAAAAACAATTCTTGTGATTTATAAGCAAAATTAGATCTGTCAGAAAACCGTCAGAAAATTTCATGAAATTCAAAACTTTACCAAGCTGTAGTTTTTTTAATATTTCACTTAGACACATGAAACAACTACCATTGTACTTCTTATAGTGACTACTATCAGGGAAAAATGAGAAAACATTTTTTTTTACGAAACAAAATTTTGTTCCGACCACCCTACACATGTTCATGTTGCATGATACAGGCGTTTGGAAGTTTGGTAACCCAGGCTTTTAGTTCTAAATCCAGGATGAGTCATATGTACATGTGTAATCTAGAATTACTAATACAATGAGTAGAAAGGTTCTACTGCTACTCGGCTAGATTGCCTACAGTAGCCTACACAGATAGCCCTGCCCCTACTAGGACAGATGGCGGGGGGTACGGAGAGTACGATCGAGCGACGGCTTTGTTTAGAATCATCAATGGACTAAAGATAACGCTTTCCTTTCAAAGTGAATAGTAGTTGCCTTTTAACAACATTGAATAGTGCATCCGATCAAAAAATACTGTGATACATCTCATAATACGCACACATGTAGTCAAACAACTTGTTCTTCCAAGCCAAGACGCAAGTAAGCTGTTTACAAGTAGGCTCCACCAGGTGGCGTAAAGTGTCATACGAAATATTCTCCGCTATTATTATAGCTTTGTGTTCCGGGATGATCACCAGGTGGCAATACAAAACATCCAACGTTCTAGGCAACGGAACGGCCAAATAAGAGCAATATTGCTATGCTATTAATTTGTCCTTGAGCAGCATTTTGCTGTTCAGAACATTCTTGAAACTAACCAACAAAGTACGATAGCGATCTCTCAGGTCTTAGTGCAGGCCTCACTGGATCATCCAAACTGCAAGATATGTACAAACTGTTTCTTTTACTATGTATACATGGATGATGATCTAAAAAATAAACTTCACTTCACTTCAACAACACCAATTTGCACTTCCTTTCATACATGTATCCAGGGGGCCTTGGGGCACGTGCTCCCCTAGATCCACACCCTCTCTTTCCTCTTTAGAGGGGGCAAAGAGGAAAGAGAGGGTGTTTATGGGTGACTCCATTATGAGAAAGACGGACAAGACACTGAGCGAGGGGAAGGACATCGTTGTTTGTTTACCGGGGGCTAGGATTGAACATGTAACTGACAGGGTAGAGAAGGTATTGGGACATGGCAAGGGGGGGTCTATACTGGTACATGTAGGAACAAATAATGCAGACAGGGAGGGAACAACTGCGATAGTACAGAAGTATAGACAGTTAGTGAGGAAGCTAAAGAAGACGAGAGTCGAACAGGTTATTTTGTCAGGAATTTTGCCAGTAATGGGAGGAAGGGGGGCAACGTATAGAAACTGCAAGAGGATGGCGATCAATGCACTAGCTGAGCAGATGTGTGAAGAAGAGGGGGTGGGATTCACAGATTTATGGGGATACTTTGTTGGGAGGGAAGATATGTACATGAGAGATGGCCTCCATCTTAGTGGAAAGGGGGCAGCAGTTTTCTCAGAGAATCTGCTGCAATCTGTTGACAGTGGGACAGGTTGCATCTATTTAAACTAGATTCGCAGGGGGGACTCACAGAAAAGCCTGAAAATGGAGGCATAGATAAAGACAGCACAAATAAATCAACAAATAACAGTCTGGAAAACTCTTCTGAAGCTGGATATAAATGTGTTTGTTTAAATGCAAGGAGTATAGTAAACAAAAGAAATGAACTAAACATTATGGTAGAAGATATTGACCCTCATATAATAGGTATAACCGAATCCTGGACCACCACCGATATATCAGATGCTGAATTGGGACTGACAGGATATGTAATGTTTAGAAAAGATAGAATAGGAAGAAAGGGAGGTGGAGTTATTTTATATATTAAAGAATCTATTCAGGCTTATGAAATAAAATTAGAAAGAGAAGCAGATTGCGAAGAAGCTGTTTGGTGTAACATAGTTACAGGAAACTCAACGTTAACAGTTGGGTTAGTTTATCGAAGTCCAAACATAAGCATAGAAGAGAATGAAAAAATACAAAACGCTATAAGGGAAGTAAGCAAACGGGACTGTATTATTATGGGGGATTTTAACCATGGGCATATACAATGGAAATCTCTACAGAGTATGGGGAGAGAGGACCACAAGTTTTTAGTTTTAGTTCAAGATACATTCCTTTCTCAACATGTGCTAGAACCAACCAGGGGTGAGAATGTATTAGACATAGTTTTGTCCTCACAGAATGAATTAGTTGACAATGTCAAGATATGTGAGCCACTGGGGAGTAGCGATCACAACCAGATACATTTTACCATCAAAGTAAAATCAGAAAGGAATAGCAAAAAGCAGTATAGGAGAAATTTCCACAAAGGAAGGTATAAGGACATGAGGAAATATTTAGCAAAGATAGACTGGAATAAGACACTGAAAAATAAGACGGCAACAGAATGCTGGAATATATTAAAGAGTGAAATTAAGTGCATAATCGATAAATTTGTACCCTTCAAAAAACAAGGAAAACGGTCCAAAAAGAAACACTTATCGAAAGAAGCCATTAGAAAAATTAAGTATAAACAAATGATGTGGAAGTCATATAGATGTACTGGAAATGATGAAGACTACAACAATTATAAAGAAGCACTTAACCAAGCTACAGCTGAAATTAGAAATTCAAAGAGAAGCTATGAACAACAATTAGCTAGTAATATAAAACATGACAGCAAGAGTTTTTATGCGTATGTTCGAAGCAAACAGAAAGTTCAAGATAAGGTCGGTCCTCTAGAAGATAGTGCTGGAAATATGATATCAGAGGGATTCATAATGGCAGAAGACCTGAATGAGTACTTTAGTTCAGTGTTTACCAGGGAAGATATTAGTTCACTGCCAATACCAGAGGCTAAGTTCAAGGGGGCAGAGTCAGACTATTTAGGACAATTAATTGTAACCCCGGAAATGGTAGCTAAGAAAATAAGGGCTATGAAGGAAAATAAATCACCTGGAGTGGATGGTATTCCACCCAAACTACTATTGGAAATTGTAGAACAAATTAGCATACCACTTGCAACAGTTTTCAACTTGTCATTAGAAGAGGGAGTGGTTCCTTTAGAATGGAAAGAAGCAAACATTATACCGTTATTCAAAAAAGGTTCGAGAAACAAGTCAGAGAACTATAGACCAGTGAGTTTAACATCAGTGATTTGTAAATTATTAGAAAGACTAATTAAAGATCACATGGTGGATTTTCTTGTTAAACAAAACTTGATAAACCCATCTCAACATGGTTTTTTTAAAGCGAGGTCATGCTTAACAAATATGTTATGTTTTTTGGAAGACATCACTAAGTGGGTAGATGAGGGAACACCAGTAGATATCGTCTACTTAGATTTTCAAAAAGCTTTTGACAAAGTACCACATCAAAGATTACTGCTTAAACTAAAGGCCCATGGCATAGGAAATGGTATAATAAACTGGATAGAACAATGGCTGATTGACAGAAGACAACGTGTAGTAGTTGATGGGGAGGCTTCAAACTGGAAATCGGTATTGAGTGGGGTACCACAGGGATCAGTATTAGGTCCTATATTATTCTTAATATACATCAACGATTTGGATGATGAAATAACAAGCAAGGTGTTGAAATTTGCGGATGATACAAAAGTGTTTAGAAGGATTAAAAGTGATGGAGATAGACAGCATTTACAAGATGATCTTGACAGGTTGATGAAATGGTCTGAAAAATGGCAAATGATGTTCAATTTTGGGAAATGTAAATGCCTCCACATAGGACATGGGAACGAAGAGGTAGAATATACAATGGGGGGTACTGTACTAAGTACTACTGTTAAAGAAAAGGACTTAGGGTTAACCGTTAGTGCTGATATGAAGATTTCAGAGCAGTGCGGAATTGCAGCTTCAAAAGGAAATCAAATCCTTGGATTAATTAGGCGAAACATAACGTATAAGGAAAAAGAGCTAATAATACCGCTGTACAAAACAATAGTTAGGCCTCATTTAGAATATTGTATTCAAGCGTGGAGGCCATATCGCAGGAAGGACATAGATATGCTAGAAAGAGTGCAGAGGAGAGCAACTAAAATGATACAAAATCTGAGGGATCTTAGTTATGAAATACGCCTAAAAAAATGCGGTTTAACAACATTAGAGACCAGGAGATTGAGAGGAGATCAGATAGAAGTGTTTAAAATATTGAAGGGTTATGAAAATATTGATAGAAATATGTTTTTCTCAGTTAAGAAAGATAGGACTAGAGGACATGATCTTGCATTAGCAAAGGAGCAGAGTAGATTGGATATAAGAAAATTTTCATTTTCACAAAGGACTGTAAATGAATGGAACAGATTACCTGCTGATTGTGTGGGTGCTAGTAGCGTGAATATGTTTAAAAATAAAATCGACACATACCTCAGACGGGCGGGATACACATAGATAAAAAGGTCGGACTCTCGAAAAGCCAAGGGCTTCCTTGTCCACCTGCTACCTAGAGTTAATTCTCTGGGTGGCAATCTTGTTAAATCTTGTTAAATCTTGTTAAATCTTTAGAATTTAGTAATCCCTATAGACCTTTTGACTATGCGAAATGGGTGAACATTTTTCAACAGCATCCCCCCATCTTCTTATGCCATATTATCCGACATCCGACAGAGCAATAGCGGAGTCGTGCTGAATTAAGCTGCGGCTCAGACCACCGAATATGAATTTGTTTTCTGGCAAGCCTCAAAGCGTGCAACTGGAGGTTTTTGGGCTCCCTAGACTACCCTCTCTGGATCCGCCCCTGCCTTTGAGGATCGCTAAAAACCACCTTTAGGCTCTCAAAAACCTCGATTTGAACTCCCTTAATCGAGGCTTGCAAAAATCACCTTCATTCAGGCTCTCCAAAAAAGTCTGCACCGCCACTTGAGGCTAGCCACAAAAACACATCCAGGCTCACAAAAACATCAAATTCCATCAAAAAATGAACGCATCCCGCTGTCTTCTCCAGCACCAAAGCCACATGACACCAGCTGGAGTAGGATTGGTAAAGTTCATGTCAAACATATTGGATTCTCGGTTCAGTGTAGGTTTCTCTTTGTTGATGTCGATCCCCATCTTCATCTTCCTCGTGTACCACTTCTCCTCGTTAAAGTCCTTCATTGAACACCGATGTCCTGCATGTGTGCATGACAGATAGGGGTTGGCGACAAGATTTTTATTATTGTGCGAAGTGTTCGAGCTGTTTGTCCCATATTCAGATCGCATACCAAATTTCTTGAGAGGCAGTTATGTATAATATTAATAGCTGAGAAACCGGATCAGCAAATCATTCAAATAATTGGGACTAAACAAAAAGAAATATTATCACTGAGACAGACAGAATCCCTTCTAAAACGTGACCTTCATATACTATTTATTATATGCCGCTTAAATCAAATGCTCAATACACTGCGTACTATTATCTATTTTTATTTGTTATTATGTTTAGGTATTCCAACGTCGCAAAGATGGCTCCGTAGATTTCTATCGAAACTGGACCGATTACATGAATGGTTTTGGAAGTCTTTCTGGGAAATACTGGCTGGGTATGTGAACGATACGTTAACTTACTGGGTTAATTAAATGCAAACCTATATATTTCCTTCACAGTACCTACGCTAAATATTACTAGAGGTGTACAGTTGTGGTAAATGTTCATCTTATTACAATATTACTAGAGGTGTACAGTTATGGTAAATGTTCATCTTATTACAATATTACTAGAGGTGTACAGTTGTGGTAAATGTTCATCTTATTACAATATTACTAGAGGTGTACAGTTGTGGTAAATGTTCATCTTATTACAATAGCAACAGGCGTTTCAAATTCAAAAGTTGGTTCCCTCCACTATTATACAGCAGTGCATTACAATTTATTTGTACGGAAACCCCTTGATTGTTAACTTGTATTTATCGACAAATCAGATCACGTATAACTAATGCATCAGAGTTATGCGCAAAGGGCTAATGAAAACTGTTTAGTATATCTGGACACATAGGCCTACATGTGCGCGCTAGGTTGACATTAATTCGCATTTGTTTACAGGCAATGGAGTTATCCGTGGCATAACATCAAATACACGTTGCAAGTTGAGGGTGGACGTGGAAAACTCCGCAAATATTAAAATATATGTTTACACGCATTTCAAAGTAGCCACAGAAGACAAAGAATACAACCTTAACGAGCATGGGACCATACACCAGTGAAGCAGGTGATATACCCTTCTGTTTTGAACGTATTGGCGAAGAAAATATATCTAAAACAATAGATAATATGCAACGAAAATCAAGTTGTGGGTATGACGCTATTTCGTCATGATTACTAAAATTAGTTAAACCTGCAGTAATAAAATCATTAACACTATAATTACAAATCATATACTAGCTACTGGTATCTTCCCTGATAAACGTAAAATCGCTAAAGTAATTCAAATTTTAAAAAAAGGTGACGGTACCCAATTCAGCAAATACAAACCAATATCACTCTTACCAGTTATATCAAAAGTAGTTGAAAAGATAATTTATAACCAACTAGATTCATTTTTTTCAAAACGCAAAATCTCTTGTTCGAAAACAAATATGGATTTAGAACGGAACACAGCACTGAATTTGCTGCCCTTGCATTAACCGATAGGATAATGACACACATGGATTGAAAAAAAATTCCTAAAAATATTTATCTGGACTTTTCAAAAACTTTCGATACCCTGGATCATAAGATATTACTAGATAAATTAAAATATTATGGAGCTAAAGGAGTAGCGTTAAGTTTAAATAGGAATGATCTAATAAATAGAAAACAATATGTTGAAATAGAGGATATCAAATCAGAAATGCATAATATTTCAAAAGGCGAACCTCAAGGCTCGATTTTAGGCCCACTATTGTTTATTATTATTATAAACAGGAAGACATGCGCACCACCATCACCAGAAGACGCTAAAAGTGGATTGGCCATGTGTTACGGAAAGCACCCACATCTCCGTTAATTTTGCGTGTATCGGGCTGAAATTTCAACCCAGCATCCGCTGTTGCTGTTTACGTCAGTTAGACGGGTGTGCGATTGAGATTTCTGGCAAAAGGTTGTTCTAACAACAGTTACCATTTATTAACGCGGATAGGTTGGATTATTTGGGATGGGTTTGGCGTGTCTGGTACATATATGACTGCCTTTTTCCCAGGGCAATGCCGGAATATTTGGACCACCGACTTTTGTGTGGGACCACCAACTTTTGAAAGTTGAAGCTTCGACTCATCACAAACTTTTCATATAAAGTGTAGAACACTGGTTACAAATGTGACCGAATTCAGAAACTTCAAAAGAAACGTGTCCGAATTATTAGTGTAAGCAAATGTAACGCTCACACTGATCCACTGTCTAAAATTATAAAAAACAGAACACATTAAAATCTGGGTCTTAATAAAGAACTTCTGTCCGTCTGTCTGTTTCGTGTTTTTGCAAGGATACTTTAATATAATGAATGTAACTAAATAAAGCAATGTTAATATACACGAGTCAGTTACATCGGTCAGTTACATATAATTGTCGCGTGCGAATGATTAAGATCAGAAGATAAAGACATGTTGAGCACTTTTCGCTACGTTCCTCTTTTGGCGTAGGGTGTGTTCCTCTCGAAGCCTCAATGGGGTTGGGCTGTGTGGAGAGCCTCAATGGATATAATTATAGTTGGCATAATTATAGATAATCAACGTATAAAGAATATGGAAAAGGTGTTGACGAAAATTCACGTGTCATAATTCTTAGCTTTACGTGTGTATGTATGTGTGTGTGTGTGTGTGTGTGTGTGTGTGTGTGTGTGTGTGTGTGTGTGTGTGTGTGTGTATGTACGTGTGTGCGTGCGTGTGCGTGCGTAGATATAAATAACACAAAATGGGTGACATTTGTTTATTAAGGGGAATATTTATATACGTATAAGTGTTAAAATCTGTTTTGTTCGAACATTCCACAACCAGTGGGTTAACGTATTTTTTGTATTCGTATTGCAGGAGACAGACTCACGCGACATGGCGGTTGGCCTTTTAGCACGAAAGATCGCAACAACATGGGTGGTAGCTGTACAAACCACGGAGCTTGGTGGTTCGATCGCTATTGGTCATTTTTGTTGTAATGTCCACTGCGGATATCTAATAATATTTAATATTTATAGAGCATAATTTCCATAAAACGTGAGTGATTCAATGTATGTCACATATATTATTAAAAGCGGCAATAAAGAAACTTCAGATAAAATTACGTTAATTAGATTAAAACTATTAATTAAAGACTAAAAATAAATAAAATTAGTGAAATTATAAATGAGACTAATTATTACTCTATTTACATACATGCATACCTAAACATATATAACCACACGCACACACACACACACACACACACACACACACACACACACACACACACACACACACACACACACACACACACACACACACACACACCATATGCACTCACGTACGCAAGCACATACATACCGCACTCAAAATAATATATATGTATAAACAGTATGAACAAAATTGACTACATCCTGACAAACAAGCCAGACATGGTCACTGACGTAACTGTCATCAACCAAGTCAACATTGGAAGTGACCACAGAATGGTAATGAGCAACATCAAATTAGACGTCAAGGCTGAAAGGAAGACGTTTGTAAACAAGAGACTACCGAGTTTAGATACCATACAAATCGGAAGAAAAAAGATCGAATTCCAACTCAAACTGCGAAATCGATTCGAGACACTACAGGAACTAAACAACATCGACACCATGAGCGAAAACATCACTGACATGATCCAACTAAGTGCAACAAGTGTAGCCAAAACAATCAACAGGCATGTAGTGACGAGAATATCGTCACCGACACGAGCACTAGTGAAGAAACGACGAGAAATTGTGGATAACGGCGACCGTAAAAAACAAATAGAGTACGCAGAAATATGCAAGACCATCAAAAAGAAAGCGAAGGAGGACATCAGAAAGTACAAATAAGAGATCATCCGAGAAACGATTGTCATTAAAGAGCCTGAAGGAAGCAAGATGAACGCAGATACTAGGCCGAGACAGACTGATTACACTTCTAGACAAGCAGGGTAGAGAAATACAAGACCAAGATATGATCTTGGAACGAATAGAGGAATTCTACACCGAGCTGTATGACAGTGAACAGAGTATCATAATTCACACCGACCGACACGCTGCTGGCTTGTTCTTTGCCTGGATGGTGAGTGCCCATGTTTCCGCGCCGTATGTCATCGCTGGAAGTACGCATGAGTTTAAGACTTGTCTCTTCAAGCAGGTTCCAAAGTTACCCTTGAAGATGTCGCGGTGTTTGGCGAATGCTGTCCAGCCGGCAGTAATCCTTCTTTGAACCACCTTGTCTTGGTTTTTGTCTCTAATACTGTATCGCTGTCCCAGATAGACGTAGCTTTCAACGTTCTCTATCTGCGTTGTGTTGATATATATTGGTGTGTCATTTTCTAGCATCACTTTTGTCTTCGAGATGTGCATCTTGAGACCATGTTTTTCACTCTCATCAGCTAGCTCCTGCAGCATGTTTTGTAGTTCTTGAGGTGTACTAGCGCATATGAGCATGTCGTCGGCGAAGCGAAGATGGCTGAGATATTCTCCGTCTATCATCAAGTCTCTGGTTTCCCAGGTCAGTCTTCGGAATATGCTTTCGAGTGTTGCCGTGAACAGCTTGGGCGATATGGTGTCACCCTGTCGTACTCCTCTCTTGATGTTGATCTTGTTGCTCTTTTTGTGTAGGTGGACTGTCACCGAGCTGTTGGTGTAGATGTCTTTCAGGAGTTCGATGTACACGTCTTCTACCCCCTGTTCTTGAAGGGAGGTCAGTACTGCTTGAGTTTGCACCGAGTTGAAAACCTTCTCATAGTCGACAAAAGCGATGCAGACCGGGATATTATATTCTCGGCACTTCTCTTTCAGTTGGTTTACGGCGTGTATGTGGTCTGTCGTTGAGTACCTGCTTCTGAATCCTGCTTGCTCTCGTGGTTGGTTTTCGTCCAGTGTCTTCTCTAGTCTATTCGTTAGTATCTTTGTGAGTAATGTGTAGATGTTTGATAACAGACATATCGATCTGTAGTTCGTTAAGTCTTTCTTATTTCCCTTCTTGAAGATTATCACCATCTTTGCGTTCTTCCAAACGGTGGGTATTCGTCTTTCTGATAAGCATTTAGTATACAGCTTATCCAGTGTCTTCGAGATTATATCTTCTCCTGCTTTTAATGTTTTAATGTGTACGTGGTCATTGCCTGATATCTATGTTGTACTTCTGCAGGCGGAGCAGCATTCTCTGCAGTCTCTTCGGTGCATCGATCATCGATTTCTTTGTGATCGTCTGAAGTGGCTTGTGATCCGATTGCACGGTGATGGGTCTTCCGTACACATACTGGTCAAAAGTTCACATGCAAACACAATTGCTAAGAGCTCTTTTTCGATTTGGGTATAGTTCTGTTCTGTGCTTGTGAGTGTTCGAGAGGCGTAGCACACTGGTTTTCCCTCTTGTAGGAACACTGCACCCAAACCACTCTGGGATGCATCACATTGGATTGTGATTGCTTGCTTTACATCATAGTATGCGAACACTGGTGTTGCTGTGATCAGTTCTCTGATCTTGTTCAAAGCATACTGATGTTGCTCAAGCCAGCACCAGTGGTTCACAGACTTGTGACAGATGTGGCAAGAATTTCGCAAGATAGCCAACCATGCCGAGAATTCGCTTCAGTGCTGTGACATATGTTGGAGTAGGCATCTTCATGATGGCCTCAACCTTGGATTCGTCTACCCTGTGTCCCTCGTCGATGAGTAGATGACCAATGAATGGTACCGATTTGTTTCGCAGTTAAACTTTGTCTGGATTCAACACCAGGTGGCACGTTCTCGCTCGATCCAGTAGTGCCCTGAGATTGGCATCATGGTCTCGTGTTGCTTGTTCGTCTGTGTCTCCGAACCCAATGTACAGGAAAATCATCTGCTACGACTTCTACACCCTTGGGTCATTTGGCTAGTTCGTGCACTCGACGTTGCCACTCCTCTGGTGCTGCATTTATGCCGAATGGCATTCGCAGCCACCGGTAACAACCGTATGGTGTATTGAACGTCGCGAGGTAACTGGAATCATCGTCAAGTTTGATTTGCCAGAAGCCTGTCTTGGCGTCCAATACCGAGAACACTTTAGCATTAGTGAGTCGTGTTGCGACATAGTATCTCATAGTATCTCCACTCCGGCTTGAAGATCCGCCAAGATTCTCCTCTGTTTTCCAAGGAGAACTGGTTCGACACTTTTGCCGTCAATCCTGCACTCTTGTTGTACGCGTCTTCTTCGGTTTCTTCTGTGGCTTATATTATCCGATTACCGACACCATATAATGATAAAGCATATATAAGTCGATGTATTTAACAATACTTTATTGCCGACTTTATTTCGTTTATACCGGGTCACCGCGCATCATGGCGCCCACACACAACACGACGTTGGCTTTTTGTATAGCCGCTGGCATGCTATGATCCACCTCATTCGCCAGATGGCGTTTCAGTTTATCACGTTAATTGTGATATCGTCACATATACACTTTTATTGGTTAATACTATACTATAACAACTATTAAACTTATATTGAAAAATGTCACACAAAAATAAACCGACTTTAAACTTTTTTCGTAGTTTAGTGCCTTTTATTCACATGCATATTCACTAGGTGGTAGCTCTCATAGCTGTCAACAAGTGGGCAGTCAAAACGCGACTCTGGTGAAGTCACACAGCCAGGCGAGAGTGCCTGGATAATCGTACTGGTATTGAAGCCGCTTTTTGACTACTCTCTGCTAGTAAGCAAGTCTATGCTCCAGAATGTTTATATATTATGCATGCTTTCGATAACGAAATGAAATTACGGAACAGTTTGTCCTCGGTGAATTTTGGCGGCTATATAGGCGTATATTGGTTAGCAGTCCGACGTCGCGCGCAACATCGATTGCACTTTCTTTAGTTATATTAGTTCTTACTTGGTATTTATATTATGTTTATTCACACCTAGTTTTTTTTTCTGCTCGAGTATAAGCAAGACAACGTCGATACGAAACATTTGACAGCCACGAGAGCTCGCAGCCGGGCGAGTCATTCTAGACCTAGAGTTGGGGTGCTGCCACCTCGCGGAGCCTAAATAATATATGCTACTTAAAAATCCATTTTGCGACGCAGCAAATGTTTTGAGCGAGCAGCCAATCAGCGTAGTTATCTAGATTCTGAATCCAAAATTAATTAGGATTAAACTTTTTTGTATATCACTTGTGTCAATATAACCAAAGTTTCCATGGCGTAGCATAAACCTGTATACGCTTGCAGCTTTAGTCGCATCTGTTGTGAGGTATCGCCCGATACGACTCATGTTGTGAGGTATCGCCTGATACGGCTAATGTTGTGGAGGTGCATATATGCTGTTCGGCAAATGGCACTTATGTGATTAGTCATGTTGAGGGATGAGTCGAATGCAACACCAAGGTTGCGAACATTTGATGATCAAATCATAGTCGAGTTACTAATAGTGATACGAATAAGTCCTTTAGCAGTGGCAACTTCTGTTTAGTACCAAACACCATGAGATCCGTCTTCTGATCATTTAGCTTCGGAAAACTGGTTCGAGACCATTCACCAATCGGCGATTTCTTCTAGGCAACAGCACAGACGATCCATTGAATTCAAGTTGGCCATCTCCACCAGGATAAAACGAAACATAAAGTTGGCATATTATTTAAAATACCGGTACGTCAAACTTGTAACAATAAGACAACAGTCGTGGGAGCTGCTGCCAAGCGCTAAATCACATTCTTTAATGAAATGTTATCCCACGAATAGAACAGTTCAACACTGACCATAAAATGACAGAACGGTTAATATCATTGACACAACTCTGCCTCTGGCTCTCAAGTAACATCGACCATGCGCGGATCGAGAACTATTTTCCGCAAAGTCGAATACATGCCAACATGTGAGAAGGTGTTCGGCTCCACGAAGTAGGCCCGCATCCCTTTCAACCGCACGAACTGCTCGAGAGCCGTGTCTTTGCCGTGCTCAAAGCACCTCACTCCGTCCAAGTAGTCGGCGACCCGGAGCGCGCTGACTGCCGGGAAGAGCACGGCTTGCGTGCAGCAGCTAGGAGCAGGTACCGTACTGCGGACAGACAACGGACAGTTTATATGTCAGTGATGACAATTCACAGACTTTCTAAAATGTGCTGTTGTTGTGATTTTGTGATGAGAAGCAAATGAACAAGAAAACATGCTGGATTCGGTTCGTATTCATCAAGTGTGTTTTCACGACATTGGCCACAATTTTGGAATAATGGCATAGTCGCGGCAACCATATCAATTAAGTTATTTCCTACATACATGCTATTTTGCAATTTATGTTTTCTTATTACACATAACCAACCTGTGAAGATATGGTGGAAACAACCGCATCCAGTACATGATGTTGCTGCGGCCGACTGCAGTGGCCACAAGCATAGCGTAAATAGCAAGTAGCGCCCACGTCACGTACAGATCTCGTCCCCTAACGAGACTCGACGTGAAGTACCACAACACAGCTAGGATCAGCGACGAAACGACAGCGCCGATCGCCAGCAAGCCCAACAGGCGGTTCGGGTCAAAGCTGCCGTAGCCGAGCAGCCACTCCGGATGATAGAACTTGACATAGGCAATATCATCGTCACTGTCCCAGAAGTCACCGCGTGCGTACTTCCGGTCTAGGCGCGTTCGTAGCACATGACCGAGTACGATTGTCATGTGATCGTTTGGGAGGGCGTCATCTTCGACCAGTAGGACGTAGCTGGGACGGCGCAAGGCGATCGTCGTTCGCAGGCAGTACACGTAATCGTCCTTCTCTTTCTCCAGCGTCTCGTTAGAGGGCGCCTGGGTGGAGCTGTGGCGCGAGAAAGTTCGAACGATGGTCGCCAGGTTGATCGCCTCAACATATGCGTTTGGTTTGCGGTCAACGTTACAAATGGACAGCACGACAGAATAAGGAATGTCCTGCTTCTGCAAGACACAAGACTATCATCTGAGAATGACCGAAGAGCACAATGGTGTCAACAAAAACAAATGCAAACGAACTATTTAGCTATTTGTGAACTTGTCCTTCATAGAGTAACGGACACTCGTGAAATGTAACTTGTGCCCACAGAAATGGTTGGGTATGTCGTTTCTTTCAACTTGAAAATGGTATCTTTATGACAACTTGGTGGAGAGCGGGACAGTTAGCCAACACCCCAGGACGATGACGTTAATCGTTGGTGACATGCAGTAAGTGGCAAGGCCTACTGATAACGGCAGCTGACCAACGAAAGAAACGCATTCAGTACACACCTGCAGTAACGATATGAACCGCCAAACAACCTGCGTAAGGTAACGGGGTTTGTACCCGCCTGTCACGTTACCCTCACGCGACACCGTCACTATGGTAACAGCAACGTCTACATCTTGAATGTCTTCATTTGGCGACCACACTGCGTTCGTAGCGGCGGGGCGCGGTGACACAACGCTTGTTTTCGACAGGAAACGCTCGGCGACGCGCACGCGCTCGTCGTTGAGGATGCGCGCCATCTGGCGGGCCGAGTCTGTGGCGGCTTTGGAGTGGAACGAGTAGATAGAGTTGTTGAGGTTACGACACAGCAGCGGCAGGACGAAGAGGAAGGTCGCTGCATACAGCATCGCCATCTTCTTCCACTTCCATACCAGTTTTCGCAAATTGCGTCTCGTGCACAGCTTATAGTAGTTCGCCTTCTGACGATCAAGTTTAACTAGTAGTCTCTTCATTGTCAAGCGACCTTCCATCATATATTTCTTGTGAGACTGCCGTTGTGGCCTTGTTAAAGTCATTCTCTAACGCGAGCATGATCCCAACTTCATCTCGGCATCAGCGGCACTACAAAAATTACAATAAAATTAACGAAACACGCTACATAAAATTACAGAAATTGTACTGAAATTATACCATCGAACTTTCTGGCGATCATTGTTTACTACTTGACTCTTCGTTGTCGAGCGACCTTCCAGCATATTTCTTGTGAGACGGGCGTTGTGTCCTTGTTAAAGTCATTCCCTTAACGTGACCTTGATCTCAACATCATCTCGACTAATGTCTTATTTGTAAGACATCTTTGACATCAGTTGCACTACAAGGAATGCTCAAAATTAACTTAATAGTAATACTTTGCATAAAATTACACTTTTTGTATGCTTGTGTTTTTATGAAATTAATGATGATACAATAGTTTTATTTCAATCTGCTGAAACGTTTGAGGCATACAAGCGTATCTCTTTCGCCTCAGAGGGCCTGATTGCTAAGCCTTTATTAAACCTGCTGTTAATTGTTGTCGTTCATTGGCTAATTTATATATATATATATATATATTTGTATATATAGATATATATTTGTATATATATACATATATGTATATAAATATTAACAATTACGGTAAGACAGGCAGTCAATTATCTGGTTTTATGCCGTTTTAATACAACCTGAACAAATTCTTCCATATAACATATTAAAACACACTTATGTTCAATGTCGTGGAAACAAACTGTTAGATAGGTTGTTTTGAGTGAAGTACTTATAAAAAATAGACCAACGAAATCCACCTATCCACCCAGTATTGTTTTGATACATTGTCATTGAGCGATATGATAGTACCAAGTAGGTTATTGGTAACACGTTATTCGTAATGTCTGATTAGTAATGACTGCCACAATAAAGTTATCGAACAGCACCGTGATGTTTATACATTTATGCGTTGCGCCGTACCATATACGATACAGTGAGGCTATTGAACTCGTAGTAGCATTTCTGGTAGTGCCCAAAGTATCCAAAACAGTGCATTAGTAATATTACTTTTATTACTATCAGACTCAGTATCAGAGACAGAGTGCCAGTGCCAGTGCCAGTGACGTCTTTTTGCGGAACGATTGATATGATTTAGTATTTATTTAACACAAACGCATCAAGTTTGTTTGTATTTGTTTCTACTGATGTGAACCATGAACTACCAGTCTCACGTTTGACACTCACTGTTAACACGTTCTTGCTTTACTGTACAATTATCTGTAGAACTTCATTAAATTCTTACCAAGTTAACGCTGTTGACCTTAGGCTTAGGCTTTGTTTTGGGACGCCGAATGACACGTGGCGCCACCTGTACGAAACATCAAATGCACAAGAGGGCGCTAGCGATACATTATTGAACGATGCAGGGTTCCGAATTAGCTTATTTATGATTTGCTTTCGGCTTAGTCACATTGACCATTTGCGATACTTCTGTATAGCGGAGGTAGCCACTACCTGTTTTACAAGTGCCGCGGTGTCAAGTTAATATGATATGTTATGTTGTTATATTGATGTTTAGGTGAAGTGCTGATAAGCAATATGCTTTTATTTTCTACCTTACCATTTGAACTTCAGAAATTTATCATAATGTATATGTTATATAGGTACATCTACTTTGTTCTTTGTTCAATTGTAAAGAAAGAATTGGATTGGTGTGCCTGACGGATAGTCATTGCATTGATTCTTATACGCATGTGAAATGGCTAACTAACTGATGTACAAAAGTAGGCCTAACGATGAAAATGTTACCGTAATAATCCGTAAAAGCCTCGGTGTCTAACGAATATTTTACCAGACCATTTTGTGCAATGTGAACCTACTGATGTGCAAAGAATGAATGACGCCAACAACTGGCTAATGGGCTTCAAAGTGGACTTTGTCAGGCAGAAAGCGGGTTGCCCAACTAACTCGTCAAGGGGATGCAATTGAAGGTTTTTTTGTGCTCCTCAAAACGGGTTGAGTTGGAGTTTTAGTGAGGGGTGCAATTGCAGGGTCCCGAATATTCACCATGTTCCGAACCTATGAGATAGGTACTAGGTACACCTTTTGACGAATTGTGGGATTTAACCATGGTCACTGACGCAGACGTGCTGCCGATGGACCAGAGCCTCAATGGTTTTTTGGCTGCCGCATGGGAATACTCTGAAGTGCCGTGACAAAGCAGAGTTCGCCTAAACGCAAATAAAGGTCGCCAAGCTCTAAGTATAGCAACGCCGGTTCTGAACGATGGCAAGCAAGATTGAAAACGAGCAATGCTCAGAGATGAACATCATTGCTGCCCGTAACAACTAAGTCTAACAGGAAAATCCACCACCATCACTATTATAGCATGCTTTCAACATATAATTATTGTAATTAAATACTTGTGTTGTATATGTTGTATTGTTTTGTTTGTGTTTGTCTTGATGGGTCATACGGGGTGTACAGCATGCACGAATGGGTGGAACAATTAATAATTAGTTTATGTCTTTGGCAGCCATACAGGCTGATCAATACAACAGGTACATTAACGTTTGATAAAACAATTAAATAATGTGGATTAATGTAACATTGAATTGGATATAACATCTAAATAAATATAATTATATATAATTAAAACCTTTAAATTGCACATCAATAAATTAACTCAAATTAGGTCCACTATTAATTACAAGTTATTTGCAGGAAATTATAAATGTCTTCGTGGTTACTGCCACTAATAAAGCCCGTAGGCGATGAGTTCTTAAAATGTTCGGTCTTACACCGAGGAGACTGTACACAATTGCATTGCTGGTTGCATAAGGAAATCAATAGTCGCATACGTACGTTTCACTCACGCCTGCATCATACCCTTAGTTGGTTGCTACAATATCAAAATTTATCTAAGTTATTTAAAAACATGATTATGTGGCGGCTAGCTATAGGATTGTGCAATTTTTTCGAAGTTCACACAGGTGAAAATCCACATACATCGGCGTTGTGTTCGACATTGAAATGTCGATGGGACGTTACGTGCAACACATATGTCGCACCGCATGCTATCACCTGCGGAACATCGATCGTGTCTATTGGAGAAAGCAGCGGCTCGAATAATACATTCACTGGTGATTTTGAGACTCGACTACGGGAATGCTTTACTGTTCGGCATCCCAGACGTCCTTATCTCGAAACTGCAGAGGGTGCAGAACTCGGCAGCTCGATTGGTAGTCCGCTGCAACAGGCGATAGCACATCACCCCGATGCTAAAAAAGCTCCATTGGCTTCCGGCGAAGCAGCGAATCGTGTACAAAATACTGCTGCTTTCGTTCCAAGCCCAACATGGCATTGCCCCGTCGTACATCACCGACATGCTCGACGCCTACCGACCAGCGCGTGCGCTACGTTCTGCCAACAACAACGACCTGTGTGCCGCCATCCAACAGCAGATACGGCGATCGCTCCTTCTCAGTTTCGGCCCCACGGATGTGGAACACTCTTCCGTTAGAATTAATGACAGTCACAGCGCTAGCCACATTCACGCGACTTTCAAAAACCCACCTCTTCCGTTTAGCATTTCCATGTTTAATTTAGTCTGTGATCTCGTACATGATATAGTGTTTTTAAATAATTTATTATCATTTAACTAACTTATTTATGTCTTATGATGCACATATTATGTCACGTTTTAATTAGTCTTTCTAATATTTTGCAAATCAACGATGTTAAACTAGCTGGTCTATAGTTCTCTGACTTGTTTCTCGAATCTTTTTTTAAATAACGGTATAATGTTTGCTTCTTCCCATTCTAAAGGAACCACTCCCTCTTTTAATGACAAATTGAAAACTGTTGCAAGCGGTATGTCAATTTGTTCTACAATTTCTAATAGTAATTTGGGCGGAATCCCATCACCGCCAGGTGATTTATTATCCTTCATAGCCCTTATTTTCTTAGCTACCAATTCCGGGGTTACAATTAACTGTCCTAAATAGTCTGATTCTGGCCCCTTGAACTTATCCTCTGGTACTGGCAGTGAACTAATATATTCTCTGGTAAACACCGAACTAAAATACTCATTCAGACACGTTCTATGCGTACGTCTTAAATTGTTGTCACAATAGCGTGTGCATGGCCGGCCGCGGCATGGTCGATGTCCAATCACAAGTTCAATCGCTCTTTGTTTCTAAGCGCCGCCTCGGCAGCCGTGTCTCGTAGGCAACCGGGCGGCAATGCTGTGATTGACTAATGTCCTCCAAGTATTGGGCGTTCACGCGTGAAGCACAGGAATGGCGAAGCAATTGTATGGCAGTGTACGTGATCATGCTGTGTTCTACTGCTGTAGTGTCATGTGGTCATCGACACATTGCTCTGGCTGCAGCGGTCACGGCTGACCGAATCAGTATGGCAGTATCACAGGAAATGTAATTAAAACGTATACAAATTCATAAACATTTGCTGAACCAGTAGTCAAGTAGAGACTTTGTGCATTCATAAAACTGTCCGTGAAGGTACAGTACTGTAAAACGTCTAAAACTATTACAAATCAACATTGAAATGCAGAGCCTTAATAGGTGCAGCCACTAGACGCAACTCAGGTCACGACCAATGCTGCTGGCGTCCGCCGAGACAACTGTTTCTTTCTCTGTGTCATATAGGTCAAGTACTCTTTTAGATGCCAGTTCTGATTTCAGGTCTTTAAAGGCTTGCTGCTGTGTCTGGCCCCATAGTCATGCATTTTTCTTCTGTAGCAGCCATCGCAACGATCGCTTTCACTTTAGCTGGATCTTTGTGGATTCTGTAGTTGTCTATGATCTGTCCCAGATACGATAGTTTGGTCTGTGAGAAGACGCATTTTTCCAGATTGAGCGTCAGACCACCGTTTGTCAGTCTGTCGAGAACAGCTTTCAGCCTCTGATCATGTTTCGCATTGGTTACGTCCGACAACAAGCATGTCGTCCAGGTGACAAACGACTCCGTTGAGCCCCGACAGTTCACGGTCCATACGCTTCTTGAAATACTCCGGCGCTGACGATATCCCGAAAGGAAGTCGTCGGAACATGTATCTGCCGTATGGCGTTATGAAAATTGTCAGCTTAGCACTCTCGTCACTGAGCATGATTTGGTGAAATCCTGAGTTTGCATAAAGTTTGGAGTAGACTGTTCCTTCTGCAATGCTGTTTCACCAAGTCTACACATATACTGACAGCACGTGAACTAGTTGAGCGTTATAGGTTTAAAAGAGATGATACACTGTGGCTGACTGACGAGTTTGGCGGTGCGCTCGAACACCGGAATGAGCGAAAAGGAGGACTGCCGCCCTCGATACAACAAATGGTGGCGTTGCAAGTTTTCGCTTGTGGAGCTTTCAAATTGATGACGCCGATACATTCGGAATAACCAAACCAACAGTGTGCCGAATCGTGTACAGTGTGGCACAATTTTAATATCGTAGGTGGACGGCTTGGTCAATACGTGAAATTTGACAACGCGCTGGAAATCTAGATAACAGCAGTTCTACCGGATGGCAGGGTTTCCAGTATGTTCAGTACCATGTTCACAAACTATGGCCGATGTGGTGGCGGGTCTCCTCCTGTCTTTGGCCGCTTTGATGCGGCATTTGCCTGAAGTGCTGCCCGTTTTATGTCTATCCATTTCTTCCGGACATCTCCGGGTGTCCTTGTAGACATGCCAAAATCCAACACGGCCGTGGCAATTTCTATCCACATTCGAGTTTTCTTTTTTTGAGTAACTGAAAATCTGCTCTGAAACAAATGACAATGCTGTTGGTATAATGTCACCTCTCCGTCTGAAAAATTAGCTTTACGCTGCCTCTTTTCTGCCGACTTTAATGCTACCGGTACTTTAAACATTTCCCCAGCGCCGTACGTGTAGGGTTAGCAAAGCCAAAGGCTGAGCGAGACGCTGTGATTCGCGTCTTTCACGGTTTATTAAAATGTGGCCGTATTCGTGCTAATTTAACTCTGTACAACTACATATACAGTTGCTATGCACAGCCACACTTAGCAATAAAATATGCATTCGTTCGAACTTACAACAGACGAACTTTTATGGTTCATTATTATTTCCTGCGAGCTTACTTTTTACTGCGGACACAGGGATTCCCCACCGTAACGTAACTAGGTCAATTCTACGTCGACGTAGTTACGCGAATGTCAAAATGTTCTCATGAAACCGGTCGTAAACTACACCAGCAAGTTGCACGTAACTACGACCAATATAACGTCTAGTTGTGCGTAAAGTTACGCCGCTTCATGAAACCGGCTGGTTGACAAACTGCGTTGTGTGTTTTGACACGTATCCTTGTTTACGCTTGACGTAATCGATGCTTGCGGTTTTCGACTTTCCGCTCGCGGTGTGTAGTTTCCTTCAACGGGAGTATTTGGGCGGTTTTGTCCAACGATAATGCTGCGCCTGCTTCGTACAGTTTGAGTTTGGCGCTGTCTTCAGTGCACGCAAATGTTACTTTGTCTCCCATTGCCTGCTCGTGAAAATCAGGAGGAAACTAGCACTCATTTGCTCTCGCGCACAGTCTGTACCCACGAATCAATCGTCTGTCCTGGTTCACGTTTCAAATGATATCAGTACTTTTCTCGCAACATTAACTGCGGGTCACGTTTCGTGAAATATTGGTCACATTTCGCAACAACAGTGTCACAATTGTTTTTGACCTCTTCAGGCAAAAACGTGAAATTTGTGAAAATTTCGATTCCGTTTACACCAATATGATGAAGTCAATAGCCCTACTTTTTGTTCTCCTGGCTTGTCGGTTGACCCTGTGGCTTGGAGGTAGATCTGGAATCTCATCTTCCATCTTTCCAACGAGTGTGCCAGTCGTCGTCACTTCTAAAGTATCTGGTCTTATTGTCTTGTTGAGTCGGCTGGCTGAAGTTGTACTATTACGCATGCAGGCTCTGCTTGTATTGGCTTCACAGCTTTCTCACATTTCTCACGTACAATATACAATTAAACATACATTGTCTGCAGTATTTGGTGTACATCTCAATTCTGTCACCATGTCATATGTTGCCAGATGACGTTTTTAGACAAGCAAGTAACAGGTTAAGTCACATGTCGGTCCACCACATACACGCCATGCACCTTTCGCATCATTCGAACGACTTACAAAACACCAGGGTACAGATCACTATTATATTAACTACGTTATACAACACGTTCTTAAAAGAAACTGCAGAGGAAATAGCTCCCATTGTCACACACATCTTCCAACAGTCATGCAACACATGCAAACTTCCCCGACAACTGTCTCCAAGCACTAGTAACTCAAATACACACAAAAAGCCACAAATATGACACCGCAAACTACAGACAAGTATCACTAACATGCATCCTCTATAAAGTCATGGAACACATCATTCTAAGTAATATGTGGAAACACCTGAACAAACACAACATCATCCTCCACTTTCAACACGGATTCCACTCAGGACTGTCTTGTGAATCTTATTTCATCGAGACAGGCCATGACTGGATGACTGCTATGGAGAACAAGACACAAATACATGTACCTACCTCCTTCCCTACCTCCCTTCCTCCCTACCTACCTACCTCCCTCTCTACCTTCCTCCCTACCTACCTACCTCCCCTCCCTCCCTCCCTCCCTACCTACCTACCTCCCTCCTTACCTACCTCCCTTACTCCCTCCCTCCCTACCTACCTCCCCCTACCTCCTTCCCTTCCTCCCTCCCTACCTACATACCTCCCTCCCTACCTACCTACCTCCCTCCCTCCCCCCTCTCTCTCTCTCTCTCTCTCTCTCTCTCTTATTCAACTGTTTTATTTGATGTAAATTAATTTACGACTGATCTACTTCCCTCCTCTTGTGCACACTGACATTTCATGTGTCGACCAATATAGCTGTAAATGTCGGACACTTCCCATACCTTAAGATACGACTGCTCTAAAAGGTGACCACCTAAGAAGAAACTTAGCGCCAAATCTGTTGTAGGCCTACTAGCGCCCCCTCTCGGGAGCCCCACCACGGATGATTTAACAACCACAGGACGGTGTCCAAGGTTATATATATGGTCTGTAAAGACGTACACCATACACATGCGTGCGCACACACACGCACTCATACACATCTACTCATAAATGACATAACGAAAACATATAATCTCCCATACGCTTCTTTGTAGACGACAGCATTATATATATATATATATATATATAGCGTAAAATCACCTCCGAAACCGACAATGACATTCTTCAAACTGACCTGGTCCAACTCCAAACATGGTCTGACAAATGGCAAATAGAATTTAACTTTTCTAAATGTGTCCACCTCCCAATAACAAACCAAACTAAACCCAGACTACACTCATATTCACTCTTCGGCATGCCACTCGCTACAGTATCCAGCCATCCGTATCTCGGAGTACTATTAGATTCAAAATTAACCTGGGCAAGTCACATCACCAACATAGTTTCCAAATCCTCAAAACTCCTAGGTATGATTAAAAGAATCATTGGCCCATGCAAACCCGAAGTCAAAGAAATAGTTTATAACATGCTAATCCTGTCAACATTCGAGTATGCATCTCCCATATGGAATACACACAATGCCACCCAAATTAAACACCTTAAAAAATACAACACTATGTTGCCAGATTTGTAAAAATTATCATAGTCGCCAAACCAACTCAGCAGACCTAGTAACCACCCTCGGATGGCCAAATCCTCAACGACAACACAATATCAAACAAGCCATGACATTTAAAAAAAAATTAAATAACACTATCAAGATCAACCCCCGCCAGGCCTTCTAACACAGTCAATAAATCGTGGCCACTATGTAGCCCCTATGTGCCGCATTAGTGCAGCTGTTTTCTCCTTTTACTCCAGAGCAATCCGTATATGGAACATGATCCCAACACAAATCACTGAAATAGAAAGCCCCATTGCTTTTCAAACAGCCATCATACACCTCCCATTCTGCACACCCAATCACCTTAACTGTCTTTAAATATTTATTAATTTAAGCAACCCACAGCGCATGTGCACAAACACCACAAACAAGATTGGGCTGTTTGGAAAACCCGACGTAAGACCACCCGTGGTGTATCTGTAACACCTGTACTGTTGCATTTACACCGCTCGCTGGGTAGATTGCATGTCATTTCGCAATCATGTCAATCAATTTTGGGACGTTCCGATCTTCGCTACACTTCTCAAAACCGCACAGTAAATTTTAAAATGCTTCCTTAGTTCGATTTTACTAATCCCATTTCATATTAAATTTTTTTTAAACTTACATGGTATCCACCATGCCATTCTAGCTAGTTTGTCAGTTTTTGCAACTATTGTGTGTAGTTTCAAGTGGTAAACTCATCAGACAAACTATTAACTTATTTAAATGTGAATGTCCACGTCAATGCGCAATACGATTAAATGAGCGTGACCCTGTGTTGATTTTTAAAAGACTTTTCTTACTCTAAAGACCACGAAAAGTTAAATGTCCGCACTGGCAATTACCGGATGTAACGGCCATACTAAATTACTTTCTTACTATTGCAATTTAAACACAGCATAGTGTAGGCTTCCATACTTGTTTGTATTAAGCCAACTGCAGATATGTATTGTTTAAAGTATGCACATATTACATACAGTGTGTGTATGTGTGTATGGGTATCAATGAACCAGATGCATGATGGGCTAAAACCAGTCGATGGAGCAGCTTTAAATCGGCATACGTTTCCAAGTAACAATCTAGAAATTAATATATATTTATTGATTCCCAGTAAAAAATATGTTACAACACGCAGTATATACATTCTGAGTATAAAACATTGTACCTTTTGTTGGTAAGTTTCACCGCAGATACATCAATGTTTATATACCCAGATTACCCAGTTGCTAATTAAACAACTAGCACATTTCGATTCTGAATTTAAAATGACTGGTCAATAGGGCCTGCAGGTCGCGCCTCGTTTTCACTTTGGAGTCTGGCGACATCCGTTGCGCTGGGGAAGGGAATGGGATATGTATTTTTATTTGGGGCATACTCGCAAGGAATCTCGCCAACAATCGTGACACATTCACAGGCCCTATTCAAACAGTTTGTATCATCAACACATTTGTAGGGCCTACACAACGCTAGCTCTCAGCTGACATCGACGATTCCAGGATCAAGAACGTCTTTCGATAAAGTCGAGTACATGCCAACGTGCGAAAAGGTGTTCGGTTCAACGAAGTAGGATCGCATCCCTTTGACACGCACGAACTGTTCGAGCGCCGTGTCTTTGCCGAAGTCTGCCTTGCACTTTACTCCGGCCAAGTAGTCGACGACCCGGAGCGCGCTGTTTGCCGGGAAAAGTACGGCTTGCGTGCAGCAGCTAGGGGCAGTCGCCGTACTGCGGACAGACAACAGACAGTTCATTTGTCAGTGACGACCATTTATTAACCTCCCAAAATGTGTTGCTATTGTGAGTGTGCGATGTTTCACAGGACAGGCAGACGGACAACAAAGCATGTATGTTAGAATCGTTACTTAGAAAACGTAAAGAGTCCTTGTTTTGACTGTTGGACAAAACGTACACAGTTTTAGTTAAATGTCAATCTAACAATACATCATTAGTAGGCCTAACAATAACATTATTGATATATATAATTACTATAATTAGTGTGTTTCTTCAAATGTGGTTTTCACTACGGCGATCATATTTAGTGGGATAGTTGTGGCCAGAATGTAACATTGAAGTTGTATCTTATAGATTTATTAATTGTACCTAATTGTGTCACATTGGGAGATTTTTAAGCATTTTTTATTACATACTCTGACCAACCTGTAAAGATATGGTGGAAACAGCCGCATCCAGTGCATGATGTTGCTGCGGCCTACTGAAATGGCCACAAGCATGGCGTAAATAGCAAGTAGCGCCCACGTCACATACAGATCTCGTTCCCGAACGAGTCTCGACGAGATGCACCGCACGACCGCTAGGACCAGAGACGAAGCGACGGCGCCGATCGCCAGTAGACACGGCAGGCGGTTCGGGTCAAAGCTACCGTAGCCGAGCAGCCAGTCCGGGTGATAGAACTTGACATAGGCAATATCATCGTCACTGTTCCAGAAGTCACCGCGCGCGTACTTCCAGTTTAGACGCGTTCGCAACACGTGACCAAGTACGGTTGTCATGTGATCGTTTGGGAGGGCGTCATCCTCGACCAGTAAGACGTAGCGGGGACGACGCAAGGCGATCGTCGTTTGCAGGCAGTACACGTAATCGTCCTTCTCTTTCTCCAGCGTCTCGTTGGAGGGCGCCTGGGCGGAGCTGTGGCGCGTGAAAGTTCGCACGATGTTCGCCAGGTGGATCGCCTCATCGTATGCGTTTGGGTTGCGGTCAACGTTACAGATGGACAACACGACGGAGTAAGGAATGTCCTGCTTCTGCAAGACACAAGTTTATCATATGAAAATTATCGAAGAACACTACTAGATGTTAACGAAATCAATCAAACAAAACATTTAAGTCAAATGTTCCAACCACCATAGGCGCGGGAACATGGGAGGGGCATCTCTGCCCCCCTGGAATTTATCCGGGGGGCAGAGATATGGTTCTGCCCCAATTTAGTGTAAGCGTGAATGTTTGTTTTTGTGGCGAGCATCAATGGCGGGTGGAAATGTAAATTTTATGAGACGATTAATGAGTATTTTTGTCAACTGTGGAAGGTGTGTGCAGTTGGAGGGTAGATCTATGGTTTTCTGCCCCCCCCCCCCTTTTTTTCAAAGCACCCCCACCCCACTGTCTTCCGATGTCATGATTTCAGCTGAGGCAGCGAAGAGAAGCTGGAAAAAGTAAATTGACAGGAGCGGTGCGACGTAAAAAAAATTATTTCAACAGCACCGAGAAGCTGAAGTTACAGCGGCGCAACGGGCGAAGAATGTCCAACAGCATCCCCGTCTTCCGATGTCATCGTCGAGCCAACCGAGACAGCGACAAAGTGGAGGAAGATGTAAAGCATGCGGCGGCAAACATTTTCCAGTGGTGCTGAAACTCCGGTAAGCCCCCTAATATGAATTTCGTTCCCGCGCCACTGCCACCCACTAGTAACGTCCTGTAACGACCACTGTTATTCCAGAGTCCACATAATGTGTTGCCGTTGGTTAGTCGCTGAACTACTTATGTCATTCTTAAAAAGGTATTTTTGTGACATATATCTAAAATGAGTTGTGGAGGGGGACAATTAGACACGTTCTGAAGGTTGATACATGGTCATGTAGTGAGTGTCCGCCATCCCCAGGACCAGGACAGAATAGTTGGACAAAAGACAAGACCAAAACAACCCCAATAGAGTGGCCATTCATCTAACGCGACCAGCAGCAGGCTTTTCGGGCCAGTTTTTCCCTGTGTTACGGCCGACCGAATCGAAAACCACAGTTTAGGCAACATTATTTCCCGTGATGCTTTATCGTACACGCGGGCCACGGCATTTCTCAGGTCGCGGCCGTACTAGACTTTTACTACGTTGCGCTAAAGGGTTTTTATATTATATGTATGTTCAACAGGGTTTGCGTGTCCATATTTTCCCATCCATGCTCAACTGAGTTTGCGTGTCCGTATATTTATATTAGTTAATCTGTTTTGTGTATGCTGTCTTGTGTGAACGGTAAGAGTGTCCCTCTGTAGAGCGGCCACCTCTCTTATGGCCAAGGTACTTTTATAGAAAGGGTGGCTGCTCAAGAGGGGGACTACTGTATAAAACGGTTGGTGACCAACGGAAGAAAAACATGCAATACACACCTGCAGTAACGATATGAACCGCCAGACAGCCTGCGTAAGGTAACGGGGTTTGTATCCGCCTGTCACGTTACCCTCACGCGACACCGTCACTATGGTAACAGCAACGTCGGCGTCTTGAATGTCTTCATTTGGCGACCACACAGCGTTTGTAGCACCGCGGCGCGGTGACGCAATGCTTGGCTTCGACAGGAAACGCTCGGCGACGCGCACGCGCTCGTCGTTGAGGACGCGCGCCATCTGGCGGGCCGAGTCTGTGGCGGCTTTGGAGTGGAACGAGTAGATAGAGTTGTTGAGGTTACGACACAGCAGTGGCAGGACGAAGAGGAAGGTCGCTGCATACAGCATCGCCATCTTCTTCCACTTCCATACCAGTTCTCGCAAATTGCGTCTCGTGCACAGCTTATAGTACTTCGCCTTCTGACGATCAAGTTTAACTAGTAGTCTCTTCATTGCCAAGCGACCCTCCATCATATTTCTTGTGAGACTGGCGTTGTGTCCTTGTTAAAGTCATTCTCTTAACGCGATCATGATCCCAAATTCATCTCGGCATCAGCGGCACTACAAAATTACAGTAAAATTAACGAAACACCATTTGTATGCTTGCGTTGTTTTGATTTAATACAATATATTTATTTCAAGCTGATAAAAACGTTGAGGTACAATCAAACCTCGCATTACAGTCATCTCTGTAATTCAACTACCTCGCAATTAAGGTCACCAGAGGATAGTCTAACATTAATTTCGTAACAGCAAAGCATGTGACATTAGTGTCACTAATACGGTCACCTCGCTATTCAAGTAACTTTTTGGCGAGTCCCGAGGGTGACCTTAATATTTAGGTTAATTTTTACTTGCATGAATAAAAATGTAGAAGTCTATACCCGTCATATAAGACCAGATATATTAATTAGTCAAGCTTGTAACCAGGGAAACCAGGCTGAACCCCACACTAGGATTCCTCCTCCTAAATTGAACCCACTCTCAAATACCCGATCCGTTTCTCCGCTGAAATAACTATCAGTGAATACCGTAAGCTCTGTACAGTTAAATATGCGCCTAATTTATACATGTACTAGCTGAGTTATTCGACTTTGCATGAAGGCAATAATGTTTTCCAGATAAAGTCTGTGCCAATGGATATTTACAGGTTTAATGGAGTGGTCCCAAAACGCTGTGCACTAGATTACGACCCATCTACAATTTTACATTTACCCACCACAAATCACCAGTACATTTTATGACCACTGGTTTTTAAGACGCTACTGGTAGATATTAATCCCACCTGAATGCCTCGTATTGGATGTGACATCGGAATAACAAACATAACATAAATGATGCTGTGTTATCAGTCGCATGAACCAATTACACCATTTATGCAAAAAAATTGGCCAGGCGGCCCTGAAGTCCTTTAGACTATATTGTGTGTTTGTAATTATTAATGATATGTTTTGGTGAATCATAGTTACATATCATCAAGGGTCATGATGGAAGTAAAATGTTGACATGTTTAGTGGAGACTATATGCATGCCAGTGAAGATACACCTAGAAATAAAATATTCGAGTAGACCGTTTCGTGAAGATTGTATATATTAGTTAATGTGTTATTAAAAATACTGTAGAATTTTATCTCGATACTCTGCTATTTAGGCCGATTTCCGGTGGTTGTAGAAACCTTGCAGGAGAGTTGGTCAGCTGCAATCTTGCATGTAGCACAATAAATTATTGTTGAAGAAAATGTGCACACATTTTCTGTTCTCATTTTGCCCCTACCACCTTCCCCAGAATGGAAAGAAGAAAGAGATGAGCTATGATAAAACTTTATTTGTTCACAAGTTACATATACATAGCATGCAATTTGACTTACAAACACTAGCAACTAATGACATAATACTGATTGAATTGGAGTGAAGTAATATAGCTGCAACATGTATAATAAAACATATAAATAATATTCCCTATAATTTTGGCTAAAAACGCTTTAACCTTTTCGAGTACACCTTAGTTATTTTATTTTAATCCTAGATCATATCTGTATAATATATTGCACTGATGATTGTCTATTTAAATATTGTTTTAAAGTTTCTCAGGTTCTGCCAGTGCAGTAGAGTTTCCCTAGTTACAGCCCACATGGAGGCATTCTGTTTGGCACAGGGACAATGGCAGGCAGTGAGCCGAGGCTAGTCCAATACACAAGCTTACACCATAATCTCTGACACCAGGCCGCTCCACTCAGCCACCCCAGTGAACAGAGATAGGGCAAATTCCACTATCCAGTTATAAATAGAGGTCAATGCAGATATACTGCAGGAGGCTTACAGCAGTAGGGAAATAGTAAGAACATTTAGCATTTTCGGGGGCCCTGAGGTGCCCTTAGAATGATTCAATCAAAATCCAAATTCCTTGTGTATATTGGCACTACCACATGAAATCAGAAAAAAAAGTTATTGAAGAGTTTTTGAAAAAATAGGCAAAATGTGAAAATTTTACAGTTTCGGGCCCGGGGCCCTACGGGATCCTTAGAATGATTCAATCAAATACAGATGTCTTGTGTATAGTGGCAGTACCCTAAGATATGTTTAAGCAAAAGGAGACAAAAGTTGCCGAACGGTTTCTGAGATATGGCAGGTAATGGCGGACGGCGCACGGCGGACGCAGAGTGATGGCATAAGTCCGTTGGACATTCGGCCCAAAGGACTAACAAGGATTACACTGGATTACACGAAGTATACCAGGGATGGGTTAAAGTACTCGAGTACTTGTGCACTTAAGTACAGAGAGCACTGTACTTGGACTAGTACTTGCGATTTTACTGAGTGCAGTACTTGGACTTGTACTTGACCGTCAAAGTACTTGGGCTTGGCAAGTACTTTGCCAAGTACTTTTTGTTTTCGTTATGTATTTGGCTCTATCTGAAGGATTGAAAAAAAGACTACCCGGAAAATTACTGTATATTTATTCTTATTTTGCACAAAGCTTCATAACATGAAACATAATTGATGGTGCATGACTACATGTTGATTGGTTTATTTGGATAAAGGGAAGGAGAAGCACAGACACTTACAGGCATGTCATCTCAGATTTGAAGCCATGTGTCAGTTACATGGGATAAACTAACACTAACTGATATATTGATCAGCCAAAGTGGCTCCATATGTTCGGAAACCATCAGTTCACTTGTATTGTGGACTTTTGTGGTAGGCACAATTGCCTTGGCTTAAGATAATGACCGAACAGTCGTAAATTGCAGAACCTCAGATATGTTGATGTTTAGTTCCTGGCACTGCAGACAAGCAAGCATACTGTCAGTTATATTTACAAAACTGCAGAGTACAGACGTGGCGAACAAATCAGCATCATGTGTTGTTTCGTTTCTAAACACTTTGTTGTTCCTACAAATGTACAGGGCCACTACAAAGCCCAGTGTAAACACTGTGATATGAAGATTTCCTCCCGCTCTGGGGCAACAACGAACTTGTTGAAGCACATGAAGGTAATGTTATGTTACATTTTTTGCAAATATGTACTATTATATATGCATGTTTTTTATTACGCCAGTATGCTATATATTAAGAATATGTTCTATTATCGCCGATGCATGTTCTGAAGTACTCATACATGCCAGTATGTTATGCGTTGACTTAAATAATGAATAAATGCAGAATACTGCTGCTTTTGTGTTTTCATTGTTTTGTCTTTCAACATTTATTAAACATAAATGTAGCGTCCAATGTACTTGACTGTACTTGACTAAAATTGTCAGAGTACGTTGTACTTCTACTTGAGTTTTTCATAAAGTACTTGTACTTGCCTATACTTTTAGACGAGTATACTTGTACTTAGAAAAATTGAAAGTACTTGTACTTAAGTACATTGAGCATGTACTTGACCCATCCCTGATTAGTATATACGATGTAGGATCGGTGCACAGTGTCCAACGCTACTCTAAACGAGCCATACACCTTGACCAGTCATGCGTGCATTTCTATTAACTATTGACACGTGTGTGTGAATTGAGCCGAGACGAGCGCAGCGGCAGCAGAAACGCGAGCCCGTTTATGGCGATTTGATGTTATCACCTCACTCTACACACTGCTAATAACAATTCTTTGTTCTCACGAGAGCATATCCCGTCCATCTACAGGGCAAAGCATTCACACATCCTTGGATAGATACGGCCATGCTGGCGGAGAGAGATTGTATTACTAAAACACAGTGCAGTGGGTAGGCTACGTCGTGCGTTTTGATGTTAGATTACCACTACTCCGCAGCTGTGATTATGTCTGCAGTTCAAAATAGCATCGGTCGGGTGCGAGCTGACAATCCACACGGGCTGCTACACAAGGCACTCCGCCGCGTTCATTACAGGCTAATTATAGTTGTTTCCAGCGCTCGGCAACGACCTATTGACTTACTATAGTCTGTATTGTTGTGGTTAAAAGGTTATGGTCTTGCGAGGTCTCATTTAACTAGTCAGCCTTTTTCAGAACCTTATCACCAAACCGATCTTTCTATGGTGGCACTGAGGGTGGTCACTGGCAGGGTGCTTGTCGTTCTCGGTGATTCTTTTACGTCCCAAACTGATACCGGACCGACATTAACATGATCTCCGAGCCACGAGGGATACACAGTCCCCAGTGTTGAGAGCCAGGTTTTACACCAAATACCATGCCTGCCCATGCTGGCATGCCATGCGGATGTGATAACCACTATACTGGCCGCTCCCTGTACAGGCTGACGCGCCGCCAATCGATAATGACACCGGCATCCTCGCATCGTTGTTTACAATGTGATATAAGGTCCGCGGTATTGAACGTGGCAAGTGCTCTATTTTAGCATATATTGAGACATACCTTTTCATATCCACGATATTTTCAAGGACATGCCACTTCCCATCAGACAGGTCTTTGCCCGACAATAAGGCAGAAAGCTCACGACGATTGAAGTTAATTGCCGGCGGTGTAGCCGCTCTCGGGCTATGCTGCCATACATAATTATGTTCGGACGCGCATGCGTACGAGTTCTATGTTGCGGACGGGGCCGAATGATAGTTCATCGGTTAAGAAACGCCGTCACGCGTCTTTGAACAGCAATAGCCAGAAGTGAAGTGGACATGCCCACGGCAGTTTAGAATCTATTGTAATGCCGAGACAAGGGTATGAATTGACTTGGCAAATTGGTCGGTTTTAGGTGATTTGTATGAAGTGGCTTGGTATGAGTGTATGGGTAACGGCGAGGTGGTGGCACTTTGAGATATTGGAGTTCATTTGCCAATTGTTTGTCGAGTCAGCCACTTTCTTTAGATCTGTTTGTAGGATGTTATGGTCTGCAGTTGTTCGGATTTCTCAATATAGGATTGAGTGGTCAGCGAAGAGGCTGATATTGATTAAATTGGTGATGTCATTTAAATACAGTAAGATGAGGACTTGGCAAAGACTGGGCCTTGGGGTACGCCAGAGATAACTTTTACAGGGGCTGAATGAGAACAATGTACTGTAACGAACTAGGTGCCGTTTGATAATAAAGCCTTTATCCATTGTTGTGTGTGACCTGTGATTCCAAAGTTACTTACTTATCCTCTTCGTGCCGTGTAGCAAATGAGGCTCGCACAAAATCTCGCCAGACTCCCCTGTATTGAGCTCTCCTTGCTGCTGTATCCCAGGTCAGCCCAGCATTCTTCATTTCTTTTTCTGTTGTTCGTCGCCAAGTTGATTTTGGTCTGGTTCTTTTTGTATTCCAGGACGCCACAGTGGGAATAAGATTCAAAAGATCAAAATAATGTCACGAATGGTCGGCACCCATGATCATTGGGAAGCTTTGAACTACCCTCTGTAACCTTGTTAATACTTAACCGACGTATATTTTTCCGAGTTCTCTAGAAACAGGCCATGATACGTAAACTCCACGGCAATTCGACTAATTACGGATGATGCGATGGAGCAAGGAGGCCATCTGGATCGGAAAGACAACACCTATGATGAATGGAGACGAGGGGATACAGAGAGAGTCATGTGTGGAACAGCCTGCTCGCCACACCATCTGGCGAGCAGACGAAGGACGAAAGCCGCCAAAGGCGGTTGTAACATCGATGTGAGTCGAATTTTCCTAGTTGTGAAAAAAGAAAATTACGTTAGTTAATTTTCTCATCGCCTCAATAACGGAGACAAGATTGCTACTCTAGCCACATAATACAACGGTGATGCGCTCCAGGAGCTGAACTGTCGCGAATCCAGATCCAAACGGATGTATACATTCGGTCACTATGTGTCTCATGCTGTCTCCCAACCATTGTCAAAGAATGCAGACGTCGTATTGCATCTCGGCTAAACGGTGGAAACTGACAAGGACGTCGACTTGTATTTTCACAGAGCATGACAGATGCCGTTGCCATTAGGATGAGTACATTTATTGCATGTCCCAAATGTTATCCGAATGCATATAACTGAAGAACAAATTTGACTACTCATACATCTTAATTATCGGAACCACGCGAACACCATTGTTCACAAGGACCAGCAGCTGCGAGTCAGCTTCCCCGAGGTCACAATTTAGCATGCCATAGTTGCTCACTGTGACGACCACCGAGGTGATTAATGTGGCAAACACTTCCTTTTAACCTGGATAGTGGACATTTGTTGGAGAGAAATGCAAATATTTTATGTTCCTTGGTGACATCGAGATGGAAGTATATCCAGTTTATTGGAAGTATCTGTTGTCCCAGGTTGCCTTCCTCTGAGACTCGGTATTCTCTTGTGGATAATTTAATGCTGCTGGGGAGGTACGTGTCCCTGACAATTCCAGTATTATTGGAGTTAACTACCTAAGTGCTTCATGGTGTGAGGAATAACAACAGTGTCTGTATACTCATCAATCGTGGTGATGTTGGATGTGGAAAGGATGGTGGGATGGTGGGGTGGTGGGATGGTGGGGTGGTGGGGTGGTGGGGTGGTGGGGTGGTGGGGTGGTGGGGTGGTGGGGTGGTACGGATGACTTTATTGTCTGAAAAATGCACACATGTAAAGGTTCTTTGCTGCAAGGCGAGAGAAGAGGGTCAATTAATTCTCCAGCATTGAAATCTTTCCCGCCCGCTTTGTTTTGGATTGTGGCATAGATAGAGGGCGAGTGAGCTCATCTTCAATGGATGGAATGCGCGCTGTCTGCGATCATCGATCTTTGTTGTCGTACTAATTTTTGTCCAGTCGTTCGATCGCACGGGTGGTGTTTACCATAAAGAAGCTTTCCTCATGATGCTGGCTTTCATCAACTGCGAGTAAGTATGCTTTCTCAAACCCTGACAATTCGAGCCCATAGACGCTCCTAAACTGTGCTGACTTCGGTTCAAAAATGAACGCGTATTGTTCAAGGAAGTAAGAAAAATGTGGTGTATTTTTGGTTTGTTACACACCCCATGAAACACATTCAGTAAAACGGCATTCATCATTTCAGTGGGGGTGAACAATCACGGACCCCCAAAATTGTACTGACACCGGTAAAAAATGAAATGCTATTATTGAAGGAGCAGCAACATGTGGTGCTTTAAATTTAGCCGGCTTTTCCCAACCCTTAAAAATAGTAAAACGACATATATCGATTCAGTGGGGGGTTAAAAGTGTAAGGACTAAAATGTGTTGACGCCAATAAAAAAATAAAATATCAATGTTACGGGAAATAGCCAAAAATTGTACATTTATTTGGCCTGCAGCATATGTCATGGGAAAGTGTGGTAAAATCGTATGGGGCTAAGGGTTCAGCGGGGGGGGGGGGGGGTGTGAGAAATGATGGACCCACCCGAAACATTTGCTAATTCAGATCAAACATACTTCGCTATATAAGAACTTGCCTTCTTTACTTTACATATCAGTGTTATGAAGCGTTACAAAGGGGAGTGGATCTAGAAATCGAAATATTAACGTTATTTATGGATGGAACCAACCACTGTGTTATATTAATAACGTAATGTGTTGTTGGAAATATTTACAGACACGAACACGCATGCGAACGCATGCATGCACACGCACGCTAATAAGGGGTACACAATTATGAGCCCACCCAAACAATGTGCACACTCCAATCTAAAAGAGAAATATTATTGTTTAATAAAGAAACATAAAACATTTGGCACATTTATCTGATCTGTGCGACATCCCCTGGAACAAATATAGGGACACGGCAACTCGTTTCGCGTTCCGAAGTTGACACACATGCCAGTGAGGCGTTTCACGTTATTTTGCGGAACATCCGTATCGGCTGCACCACGCGCGTCATAGTCGTCTAACGACCGCCATCGTCTGACTTCCGCTCCTTCCTGGATGATGTTGGGAAGGTGTTGCTTATCGCCCCGGCCCAACCTAGTGAGACTATCGTGCGATTTTAACACGTGGTGTGGCGACCCAACATACACTGATGCAATGAACGTGGCTGCTTTGCTGGAGACTTCAGGCTTTGCACAACATGTCAGAGACTCAACCCATGAGCATGACAACACACTGGATCTCGTTATCACATCGGAGACGTCAGACATTATTGCCACCGAAGTTAAAGGTGCTCAATCACTTCGTTTGCCCATCGCGAATCCGGTTCTTTTATGTCCAGATGTGTAATGTGTGAATAGTTTAACTAGTGCGCACAGTCGGTTTAATAAACAAAAATGCGCACTTGTTTTTTAATCGTCAAAAAAAGATTTGTCGTTACAGCGGGTATCGCTGGCGAAAGCCAATTGCGCTGTTTGCCTACTGCGCCACTTCGGTCATGTGGTTTACGCGAGATCGGCATCCCAGGCATTCGAAAACAATAACAACACACACGTGCTTTAACGTATCAAGATGAAGATTATAATTCCAAAGTGGTTGTACGAAGGTACGTATTACACTATCGCAGTTAGCAACAAGAACGCGTAGTCTTGTATTAATTCAACGAGAATTGAAACTTGCGAACGTCTACACTCGACTCGAGCCTGTCGAGGCCGACTTTAAGTTTAAGTTCTAACTCAAAACTGACAAAAGTCTAAGTCTACTAAGTCTAAGACAGTCACCATATCAGTCAGAGAGTGACAACGAGCATAATATTTCATATGTATTGTATTTGGTTACGCAGGATGTTGTTAAAAAGCTGTTATTCCGACAATACATATTGAGAGTAGATGACGTGAGGGTGCGAAATGACAAGTAACATTGCTTTGGCAGCAGGCCCCTGCTGTTCGTGCGAGTAACTTAGTCAGGGAGCATCCGTAATTTCGTGCAACAGAACGTCAAACACGGGAGTATTATGTTGGTGATCGTAATGATCAAAACATTTTTTGTGACTCATATTTTTGATACTATTACTGCAGAATATTGTTGATTTGCATTGTATTTTATGCAAAATAATTTAGATTTTTATATGACAAGCATGGTGGTGATGATTTTATTCAATATAAAAATGTAAACGTGTAAATACATGAAATATCAATACATCTAGAGTACACCATATATAAGGATTACACAAGAAAATGGACGCACTTGTCTCCATTGTGGTCCTTGATGCCTGGCTATAGTGTATGTAATGCATTAATTGGTATCCTGTGATACCTTTCAACTGACATATGCCGGCTATTCTTATGTATTTACCAATATATGTATATATTCTCACCACAGCAATATATGAGTACATAATGATATATGTAACTTGAATTATGATATTGCTAGAGACCACACTGCAACCCATGAATGAGAATGAGAGGAGGGGCTAGAGGCGGTCACCCGGGCCAGGCAGACACAGGGATGATACATAGTCTGCGGCAGGCCCACATGTGATCAATCCAGGTAATTTCAAATTTATAACAATCAACCACGTATAAGTTATCAACAAATTTTAATGTGCACATTTAAATATACCACATTTGTTTTCATACACATTTTAATAGTAACATATTGGGCATAGAAAACTAGATTGACTTCTGCACTTGTATATTATACCCACAAGTGTATCAACACAGACATATTAATAAACCTTTAAACAGTATTTAGCATATGGCGATGACTCTGAAATAAGTTTATAAAATAAATTAGTCATTCTTGAAGAAGGTAGACATACGTATTATGAACCTTTGAATACTTGACCAGGAAAATATATTGTTAGCATCACAATAACATCTCATTCTGTCATTTCCAACATTCACCTTGACCATTCAACCTCAGGCTTAAAATGTCAAACATGAATTTGTATAGTAGTTACACATGACAGACACTGACGTGATTTTGTAAACTGAAAACAAAACAAAAAATATAAATGTGCTTTACTGATGCTTTAGTGATTAGCAGAATTCAAATCAGTCTATAATATTGACTAAGATCAGGCGTCACTGTAATGAAATTGAACACTTTTAAATTCATGTAATGACAATGAACACCTAGTAAAGAAAAATTGTTAAAATTGTTCACCGTTTTGAAAAATTGCATATTCCACTAATGTCTGCATGCTGTATCAAGCCACCCTTCCCCGGAACAACCCTGGTAAACACTGACTGTTCCTAAGATATCAATATGTATAGATGCAGCTGTAGTAGAACATTTCTTGCTGCCTTTTTTCTTGTGAAATGCTGCAGGTAATACATGAAACATTATTATATACCGATTATGACAATGAACACATCATCATTATTTACTCCCAACACTACTATGATGTCTGTTTTTGTTTACTGAATATATGCTTTTTTTACAGGAGATTGAACTAGTGTGCTTAGTACCACTAGCTCTCCAAGTTAATATGGCATACTGGGAAGTTGTATTTGTCCAGGATCTCGGACAAGATTCGACAGCCATGCGACATGCTGCATAATAACAGTTTGTCATATGAATGTCCACTGAGTGATCCCAATTGTGTCGTGTTGAATCCGTGACAGATTCCCCAGTGCTGATGGGGTGTACACTGGCTTCCAGGTCAGTCAGTTAGCTTGACTGACTGGAAACCAATGTAGACTGCAGGTTGCTTGACATAAGAATGTGGTGACGCTTGACTAGCTCTGCAGTTGGTGATGGAACAGTGGGTGCCAGGGTCTGCAGATATGGCAACAAATTTTGATGCTGTCAGGCAGGTTCAGTGTCGAGCATTCTTCGGTGAACTGCATCGGTTTAGATATCGATGACATCACTGTATGTTTTCGCTGTCTTTGATGGTACTGCATACCAGCTTCCTGACTTTTTGCTGTACGTCTGCATCTACCTATACCGGAGACAAAGTGACAATTAGCATGGCTCTGACATGTATGATATTTTTATATGTGATGACACATTTATTAAAAGTCAATAATACAAGGTATTTGTATTCAATTCAACTATAACTTTTAGCAGTGTCCATGAAAAAATACATTAATTATCCAGAATTGTTACAATGGTAGGGTTTCATTGTCTTTGTGTTGCTGATAGTCAGTGGCAGCAAGCTGAGTTCTTGCAACATACACCAGGCACAAGTTTATGATGAAGTAATAGTATTGAAGCCTTTTCACATTTTTCAACAACAATCTGTTGATACACTGACAGCAGCATTTTACTTGTTTAAATTATCTATGTATCACGAGGACTGTTATATGTTTTTCATGCCATGTATCATTTGTCAAAATTATTCTTTTTTATCACTGTTTTATATTTTCACAAATAATTTACATGAATTTTCATTTTGCATGATAATTAAGGTAGGTAGTATGGATTCAAAAAGTGATTTTTTGGAAAAGGACTTTCTTTGCTATTTATGTACTTTCATATCCTTACCTTAATGTGCAGTTAGTATATTAGCTGAAAAAGTGGCAATATTGAGGTTTCTTCGGACGGCTTTTGGCAGAATTTGGTTATACAAAATTACCTTATCATTGTTTTCTCGGAATACCATTTTTACTGTGAGTACTTACAGTTGCTGCGCTCTAGTAGAATAAATACTGGGTATAACTGCAAAACATTTTGCACCGCAGTGCATAATGAGTATATCTACTGCATGAATTAAAAGAAATCATAATATATTTAATGGTTTCTGAATTATAGGCGTTAATTATGTGAAAAAGTTACACAAAATAGTTTTTTTAGAAGAAAAAAATCTGTTCACGTAAACAACACAACATATCTGATTTCTGTGATATTCATGCAGTAGATATGCATAACAGTAATCCCTGTGCTAAATTACAAGCTTGTAACTTGAATACGTTTTTGGTTAGAGCGCGGCAAAAAATACCTAATTTTCCCTATTATGGCGGCCATATTGGATACCTAATTTGCATAATTAATGCGAAACATGAAAAAACCTTAACTATGTTGGTATGTATCTGCATACCAAATATGGTTGATCTGTGTTGAAAACTAAAGATTTTTGGTGGAATCCATACTACCTACCTTAAACAACACTTGAGTAAGTTTAGTTCTGATATAGTGTAGTATCCAGTCCTCAGGATTACTCAAAGCGCTTTAAACTTTACTCCCTGGCAGACCTGTTAAATCGAAAATACCATCTTGACTTATGTGGAAGAATTCAGCCACACTTATTATTCATACAAAAATATCCACCGTCTGTAGCCGGTACTCTTCATACAGCTGAGTAAACTGGAGAAATGTAGCATGTAGCGATTATACATGTCATTCTCAGTCACATGGCGATGACCCTGTCTAGTCTAGTCACTATTTTTTTGCGAGTTGTAAACAAACAACAGTTTTGAATTTTATATCCTATTGATGTTTGTTTAACAAAAAATCATAATATAGTTATTTTTATTTGATATGTACTTATTAAATGTGTTCAACTAAACATCTTCCTAAGTAATCTGTTCTCATTGGTTTACATTTTATGGGCATTAAATATAAAAATTTGTTGTTAAATACACATAATTGTTTAGTCACTAATTTTGTGAGTTGTAAACATACAACTAGCATTTTGATATCACATGTACTAGTGTTGTTTTTTGGTAACAAAGAATTGTGATATGATATTAAAAATTATTACATTATACACATCAAGTACAATGATTGTACCTGTAGTTGTATTGTGCTTTTCATAATTTTGTAGTCATGATCTCATCAAATAGTTTCAATAAAATGTTTTAAATTTACATTGTCTTTATTTAAATTCACATGCATTTCTAACAATATTCAATTTAACCAGGACACCCATTACTGCAAAATCCTAATGCAGACAACCAAAACTATCACATACAGTGGTGGATCCAGAAATCGAGTCTGGGGGGCACAAAAACCTCCACCGGCGGCCGAACCAAATGGTGTAGTCAAAATTTTGTCGCTACCGAGCCGCTATAACTTCAGCCGCTCGGCTGGAGTGGTGATATTGGAAGATGGGGGGTGCTGTTGAAACATTTTCAAAGATGGTGTAACTGTACCCAAATAAGATTGGTCAGAATAAAACATAATTGTAAAAATAACCAAACACATATGTTTGCATATCTTCCAAATGTTAGGCTATGATTTATGTATATATATCACGTTTGCATACCAGCAGCAATTAATACTTACGTTTACTTACTGTCATGAGCTGCATCCAACCTCAGGAAGTGACTGGACTTCTGACAGTGAGCTGCCTTTGCTACGACCACTGATGCTCAATAGAGCCACCACAGATCTTGTCATGTGTGATGGCTGCAGTGGTGTCGAGGTAGTTCGCGCCTTTGTGTTGAAGCTGTCAAACAAAGTCATGAAATGGAATGAGTCAGATTATTTGTGAAGGTGAACATGGTTTGACAGCACTACTACACGTAAATATATATAATATTACATATGTATGTAGATGTAAATATATATGTGTGGGTACATGTGGTGTGTAACTTGTAAACGTTTTAATTTCATTAATAGGAAAAATATTTTGCACGATAATTTGCCCAATGGTCATTTGTCCAGCACTCAAGTGTGAAAAGGTCATTTGCCCAGTTGTGAAAAAATTACAATAAATGATATGAGAGTGGCAAAGTTATTATTGTATATATTGTAAAATTGTAGTATATAACAAACAAATAGACAATTTACAAGTGTCATAGCCAACAAGGTGAAACAATTTGGATTGTGCACCATCCAATTGCCAGCATAATTAACTACCTGTAAGTGCAGGTAGAACATAGGTGGGCTGGAAAGAAGGTCACAGGAAATAAAGTCACAAAGTAATTTTATTTAAAAATATAACAAGTTTAGCAATTTTTCACTGATAGTACTAGTGACATTATATCATATGTCTTATTAAGAGTCTCCCGAACCTTACGTATTATTAAAATAATTCCACACATTGTATGTTTAAACAGGTCAAATTAAGTTATTTTGATTTCTGTGACACACACACTAAAATATACATTCAAAGATACAAATCAGTAACTGAACATAAGTATAGTGTGCTGTGCAAGCCAGCAGGTGATTATAGAGATAAAATGTCATGTGATGTAACATTAACATTGAAGTAGTTGCAGCCGTTAGCAGATCTGTGCGCCAGCATAAGCATAATTATTATGAAATGACAATCACTGAGGCTTGGCTATATTGTGTCACGTATATTTACTTGCATTGTACAGTGTATATACACATTTGTGTTTGCAATACAAACATTCCAAATGAAATAAAAAGAAAATTAAGTACTGCAAATGAAATGTGCTATGTAGTTGACAGTTTGATAACCACCCTATCATACAAAGATGGAATAATTGTACACACATTAGACTGGTCAAACCAGAACATAACAGTACATTAATACCATTACTTCAACTGACATTGGTTGTAATGGTTCAGAGCTGCACCCAGGCTCGGGAAGAGACTAAATACCTGACAGTGAGCTGTTTTTACTGCGACCACTGATACTCGATAGAGCCAATGCAGCGGTTGTTGTCTGTGGTGGCTGGATTGGTGTGGACGTCATTTGCATATATTTGTGGTGAAACTCAAGTGAAGGCATAAGTGGAATGGCCAAAATTGGTTAAATTTGAATTTTTTTAGTAGTACTACTACCCCTCAAAATGGACAGCGTAGTATAACACATCAAAATAGTATCCAGGCTATTTAAAAAACTCAGAAAAAAAAGAAAAAAAATTTCCTCCTATGTTCATACACCCGGTGTACTTGTTTTCTTGCTCCCTATCAAACAAAGGTTAGCATAGAGGTCTAGAAGATCTCTATCAATGTGTATACATATTCCACACTTTTCAGAGATGTAACTTATATACTTTTCTTTATATACATACTTCTATACATACTACATGCAGTTTTGGGCGTTTACCCCCTGGTAACATATGTGGGCTATTATGGTCACAATATACATATAAATGTTTAGCATTCTCTACAGAAATCATAAATTATTACTACTCTTAAAATTTACATAATACAAGATTATTAAATTTATATTTGGTTACAATCAGCATTAAATGTATTACATCACACATGGAAAAATAGTAAAGAAGTGTTATTTTTAAAGTGCACAGTACATAATTTCCGATGGAACATCGATGAAACGTCGCGGAACGTCGATGGAGTGGATTTTTAAGTTCATGTACCATTCGGTGTGTGCTTCGCATGAGACTGATCCTTAGCACATAGTTAACTATTGGTATAATATAACATGTCCATCAATATAGTCATAATATTTACAATAATGTATATTCACGTGCGATGGAACGTCGCGGAACGTCGATCGAAGATGACATTAAGATGGCGGACGATGATTGGCTGTTCCATCTATTGAACACACAGTGTGTGTGGTGAGCTTGCTGATAAATTCAATATCACTAAACTGTCCAGAAGAACTTGGCGAATGCTGCATCACTTTTCACGCCAGCCGTTTCTTTCGTTCGGTTTCACAAATCCATAACCTTTCCAATATACACCTTTGTACGCGGATACTCTCTTTGTCTTTCCGCTCTCACCCTCTTTTTAGCCGAGTCGGTCGGGCGTCCCTTCGTCGCAGATAAAATTATCGAGCTATCACTTGTATGAAAAATGGATGGCGACTTGTAAATACGCAATGTTGACTGAATCCAGGCACCGAAAGGTGGGGTCAAAGGCCGATGTCGCCGCATATTCCCGTTCACGTGACTATTACACGAGAAGCCTATCTCAGACCACATCCAAGTTCAGATGTGTCTTGATATTCCGTTAGGACTAACCGAAAATCATTTTATTGTTTGTCTGTTAATTTCACTAAAACGAAGTAAAGCATACGTACATATGAACCAGTATATCAATAATGAATACTTTATACGTTTACGTTTCGTGAAATTAGTCTGACACGTGAGGAGCACAAAAATCGAAATGATTGAGCACCTTTAAGTCGATGAATATGATCACCGATCACTATGCAATTGAATGTAAATTGCACCCGCCCAAACCAACGCGCCTGAAACGCCACGTACGTCGAGTATCGAAAGTACGCAGCGATCGATAACAGTCGGTTTGCAGCTGATATGGCGGCTTCTGATTTCTGTGCTCCCGATTTGGACCATATTACCACCTGCACCGAATCTCACGTATACGCGACACACTGACGACCGGAACAACCAAGTGTCTCGTACATGCTCTTGTTACTTCAAGAATATACTACGGGAACGCTATTTTGTACGGAATATCCGACCGGTTACTCCATCCTCGCGCGCCAGGGGTCGTTGCTGCTGATTACGCAAGTGCCAGCCAACAGTACCCCTGGCTGATCGCTTTGCGAAAATCTGACTTTAAGCTCAGCCTATGAAATCGCTTACTAGATCAGTGGTTAGCAGCAGGTCAGGTGGTCATAATAAAACTAATTTCAACCAACCGTGGCTCGTGTTACATGCAATGTTTAGGAAGTAGATGCAATTATTCGAATACACAATACCGCTCAGCTGCTCGTGCTAATGGGCGAACGGGTCATTATATATTGGGATTCCCAGTAGCCGTTTATCCGTCTTCAAATTGGGGCGGGTATTTGCGCTGTTCTCACGGCACCAGCGACTGGCGAACTCAATTACTAATTTGACTCGGCTAACTTCCGCACTTCGTGTAGGAGATCTAGGGCTAGTTTTGCATAGCAAACAGCCCTGGCTTGCGAGGATGGGTTACTTCACCGCCTTGAGGTGGTACAACACTGCGGCCACAGAGCATCACGGCAGCACTGAATAGCCTGCATTGGCTGCCGGTGAACTGGCGCATCCAGTATAAGTTACTCGTGCTTGTATTCACCGCCCTTCACGACGCCGGCCTACCTCGCGTCATTAGACACCATTAGCTAACGCAATAAGCACAAACCTGACGCCAAAAACATACTCCAATCGCAAAGTTAATTGAGTTCTACGCCACAGCTTTTCCAATCAGGGGTTTACGCGGGATCTTCAGTTCGACTTCGCGTATGAACGCCAAACATGGATATTTCGCGTAAGCTCAAACGCCGACTTATTTCGTACATAAATAGTTATGGTAATTCAAATATAACTGTACAGAGTAATAGCTACACCTTTTAGGAACACATGCTTTTAAAGAAAGTTGAGTTATAAATGTCATGTATGCATGTTTGACGACTTTTAAAAAGACCTGTTTTCATCTGCAGCGACGCAGTGAGGCGCAATAACAGTGCAATATACATTTGTTTATTGGACCCCACATGCTTAGCTTAGGCTTATGCATGGCTAGGCGCACCTATGTACCGTATTGTAACACATGTCTATCTAATGTTTATTAAGTCCACACAGATAGTTATATGGGCCTACTATGTATATTAACCTAACTTTATTTACTTATTTTGTAAACGTAGTTGAGTCGTTGGTTGCATTATGTCTACTTTTAGAACGGGAGCCCAGCATTTTTATTTATGTAAAAAGGATCAAAGTGTTTGACCCCATGCGTGAGAGGAACCATCCCCCGACATCACACAAAAATAGTTGCTGCCGGGTCTTGGGCGTTGGAATGCCCCCCTAAATCACCCCCCCCCCCTTAAATGGGCATAAAATGTGGCTATGTTGCAATGTTGGCATATCACGTTTGTGTGCAACTACAAAAATTAATATATTTTATATAAATGCAGATTTATGGCCTATTTACGTTGCCGACTGGACTAGATGCAGACAGTTGACTGAAAAACTGTTACTGAAATTGTTGTTACTGAGAGAAAGTGCGCTGACCAGCTGTCAATCAGCTGTCAATCAGTGTCAGCTGTGGCTTTTTGTTTGCAATCTGTTCCCGCCGTTCATATTTAATTAAAAAACAAACAACGTTTATAACCATTTTACATTTAAACTGTTCAGATCAAGCAACAAAACTGTTTTTTATATATATTTCAGATGCCTCACAAGGAATCACAGATTTTAAAATGTTATGTTTCTCAAAATGTGCACATGTGGTTTGCGAATCCTCCACAATATTCAAGAAAGTCTGATTCTGGGCACTTTCGTGAAATAATGGAAAACAACCAGTTACAGATGTTAATCTTTCAACGTTAGATAAGCATTCTTGAAAGAGGGAATTTGTAAATCATGCACAACAGTTGGTTTTTTCCAGCATAATTTATTGCAGTTTACTTTTGCTTCAAAATCAATCTTTAAATAAAATAAAGTAAGCGGAATCTATAATAAAACCGTAATAGGCATGTGTTGAATAATCATAATATGTATAGGGGGGGGGGGTGCTACTGGGTACGTGGATGTGTGTGGTCTGACATAGCTACGTTTTGCATGAAATACACTTAATGTTTAAAAGCAATGTACACCTCCTAAAATATGACAAAATGCCTGGTATACAAACATCTTGACTGGCCTATGTTATTGCATAACAGGACTTGAAACACACTTTTTGTTTGCTTAGCCTGCGAGCAGGAATGGTTGCATTGGGGTTCGCGTTTGCCGTTTTTGTGCTCAAATTCTACCCTCCTGCAATCATCGATTGCGATAAAGGTTAAATTATTCCGTTAACACATTTATACATATATCTATATATTTCGTGCATGCATTTTACTGTTAGTAACACACAGAAAATCACTACATATGAGAAAACAATTACCTGCTGGAGCCGATTGTAAAACCGCTCACTTCGCGCTTAGCTTTTTTTTAAGCCTAATGGTGTTTATTTTTTATTGAAACTAATAATGTATTACTGTAGTTAATTATTATTGATTAATTAACTAATATATATTTGTAATATATTTATCTCGCATTTACTGTACAGTTGTTTTATATATATATATATATATATATATAATATATATATATATGTGTGTGTGTATATATATATATATTTATATTATGTATACACACACACACACACACATATATATATATATATATATATATGTGTGTGTATATACATAATATAAATATATATATATATATATATCATTTTTACTACTGATGATGCATAATATAATTTACATCAATGTCATCTTTGATTTTGTTTCTCTAGTTCAGTTTTGTGTAACAAAGCCTTAGCTATACGTATTTATATGTTTTACTTGTATTGTTATTATATTTATTTCTTATAATTGCTAACGACAATTGTCAACACTACTGAACAGAGTTCTGTTTAGGATTTTAGTGTCTAAATAACGTTATTATTATATGGGGGGGGGGTGAAAACTTATGTACCCATCCAACAAAATCCTGATTTGATTCCGATCAAAAAGTGAAATGTTATTGTTCAAGGAGGCACCCCCAAAAAATTGGTGCTTTTATCTGATCTGCCCCCATCAAGTTGCTAAGGGTAAATGGTGGGAATGCACTGCTGGTTTTAACAAGATTTAACAAGATTGCCACCCAGAGAATCAACTCTAGGTGGCAGGTGGACAAGGAAGCCTTTGGCTTATCGAGAGTTCAAACCTTTTATCTAGGTGTATCCCGCCCTTCTGAGGTATGTGTCGATTTTATTTTTAAACATATTCACGCTACTAGCACCCACACAATCAGCAGATAATATGTTCCATTCATTTACAGTCCGTTGTGAAAATGAAAACTTTCTTATATCTAATCTAAACTGCTCCTTTGCTAATGTAACTTCATGTCTTCTAGTCCTTCTATCTTTCTTAACTGAGAAAAAAAATATTTCTATCAATATTCTCATAACCATTTATTATTTTAAACACTTCTATCTGATCTCCTCTCAATCTCCTGGTCTCTAGTGTTGTTAAACCACATTCTTTTAGGCGAATTTCATAACTAAGATCCCTCAGTTTTTGTATCATCTTAGTCGCTCTCCTCTGTACTCTTTCTAGCATATCTATGTCCTTCTTGCGATATTGCCTCCACGCTTGAATACAATATTCTAAATGAGGCCTCACTATTGTTTTGTACAGCGGTATTATTAGTTCTTTGTCCTTATACGCTATATTTCGCCCAATTAATCCAAGGATTTTATTTCCCTTTGGAGCTGCAATTCCGCACTGCTCTGAACCCTTCATATCAGCAATAATGGTTAACCCTAAGTCCTTTTCTTTTACAGGAGTACTTAGTACAGTACCCCCCATTGTAATATTCTACCTCTTCGTTCCCATGTCCTGTGTGGAGGCATTTACATTTCCCAAATTTGAACAGCATTTGCTACTTTTCAGACCATTTGATCAACCTGTGAAGATCATCTTGTAAATGCTGTCTATCTCCATCACTTTTAATCCTTCTAAACACTTTTCATCACCCGCAAATTTTAACACCTTGCTTGTTATTTCATCATCCAAATCGTTGATATATATTAAGAATAATATAGGTCCTAATACTGATCCCTGTGGTACCACACTCGATAACGATTTCCAGTTTGAAGCCTCCCCATCAACTACTACCCGTTGTCTTCTGTCAATCAGCCATTTTTCTATCCAGTTTATTATACCATTTCCTATGCCATGGGCCTTTAGTTTAAGCAGTAATCTTTGATGTGGTACTTTTGTGGTACTTTGAAATGGGTTTATCAAGTTATGTTTAACAAGAAAATCCACCATGTGAACTTTAATTAGTCTTTCTAATAATAATGCACCAGTTGCAATGCACGAACAGCCTAGTCGCAATACTCCAACCGCCTAGTCGCAATGCTCCAACGGTCTGGTCATAATGCACCACTTTTGGTGGGAATTCCCCACTTTGCCTTTGGTGATAATGACCTGGTCGCAATGCACCACTTTTGGTATATGAAATTATGTTAAAAATACAACAAAATAGTTTTGCATTAGGTAATAAAAGCATGAAGCTTGGTAGGTTGTAGAAAAAATTATATATAAGGACCATTTTCAGATATTGGTCCATGTTAAATTATACTAACGTATATCTTGGTATTTAAAAGTGTTGACGTAAAATTACATCTTATTGTCATAAGTTCATCTTTATAAAGACCCACAATGATATATACACATGTGTTCTTATTATTACATTCGTTGCATTTTTGTATTGATTCATTCATTGCAGGTCAATATAAGAACATTGCTGTTTTTTATTGGAACGTACACTGTTGAAAACTACACACAAAAACTGCCTGAAAAGATTGTAGTTAGAAACTGTAGGATGACAGTTTTATTAATAGGCATTTAATGTTATTCGATAAATTATCCTTTTCCAAAATTAACCGTCACCCTGGCCGGCCAGGGATGAATTCCATCATTAAATAAACGTTACTCTGAACCAAGTTCCACATACCAGTGATAAATTTAAACAAGTATTATACTTCTGGTTATTTTGAAAGTGACATTATACGATCGTAAAACAAATTTGACACACTAGATTTGCTCAGTTCATAACTTCTATTAAAACCATTCAAAGGCGACTTAGTAAGAATTGGATTACCTGTGTAGGCCTTCTCTTCATCAAAGTCAAAGGGAAGCCAATTACAGCTACACTTTGTTCCAATGCCCTTTGTACAATGCAGTTATTCAAACACAGATATCTGCTTATTAAAACAATACAAAAGTATCAAGCCAATTACTACGCACACTCATACACACTATCAAAGGACAGACGATGTGAAACAATCTGCTCAATAAAACAAAGCAGGAGTGGTGAAGCAAAACAAAACCAACATAAAACACATCAGCTCAGTATCACAATGTAATAATAGGATACCTAACTAGTCAAAACCAAACCATCCACGAAACACTGTATATCTTATTAATTATAATATATATATACAGTGTATATATAATCTTCCGGATCTGTTGTGAATAACCAGGTCACCCGGAAAAGAATTAACTCACTTTAAACTTCCAGCATCACACACACACACACACACACACACACACACACACACACACACACACACACACACACACACACACACACACACACACACACACACACACACACACACACACACACACACACACACACACACACACACACACTCACATATGACACGTAATCATACACTTGACAAAACAGATCGAGTTTACTTTTAGGATTGTACAGAAAGTCCACAAACAAAATTTCCCCTTTATTAATTATACATTTAATATATACTGTTTACTATATACAACTGAATTGACTAAATTTTACATAGATTTCACAAAATTATAATCAGTGGTGCATTCCGACCAAAAGTGGTACATTGCGACCAGGCCGTTGGAGCATTGTGACTAGGTTTTGTGCATTCAGGTAGTGGTGCATTCAGGCAGTGGGGCATTCCGATTATGATTCTTGCTGAATAGATTCTGAATATACGGAACGGGAAGCGTGAGACAATTGAACAGAAGTATGATGGCCGAGAAGGGCCATCGCGTTTTTGTGTGGCAACCTGCAGCGCCATGGGGCGATGACGCGATGCGCGATGCGATGGACGATACGCGATGCGATGGACGATGCGCGATGCGATGCGCGATGCGATACGATGCGCGATGCGATGCGATACGATGCGCGATGCGATGGTATACATTATAAAAGTGCCACAATGAGCATGCGTACGCCGAAAACGAGACTTAGGCAGCCATTTTTATTTATTTGTATTAAACACATTTCTTTTTGTGTTCAGAGCATGTGATGATGGCTGATGACGCTGACTGTACGTATACGGTTGCACATCTAGTTATTGTGCACAAAAGATTATGTGATTGTACTTCTAAATATTGTCTCGGACATTTACAGAGATTGAATTTAGCGAAACAAAAACGGGTGCCAGGCAGGCAGCCTCTTCGCAAAAACTAGACTAGGGACTGAAATAGATTACTTTAAAACATGAAATATGTACCTATTCAATATTTTATTTGTTAAATAATTATTGTTTCCATCTGGATATCCCTGATCGCAAATATAAACACTATTTTGTGTGCCTGCAGACACGATGAACCAGGGATGGTTAAGGTATTTCTCAGTTTAACATTAACCAACAGTTTTGAAGCCTATTTGTTTATATTTATTAATTAATGACATAATATCTGTTTAGAATGCAAACATGTTATTTATGCCTTATATAAATTAAAATATAAACTTTTCATAATTTATGCTTCTTGATTTACTCCTCGGTCCCCAATACTTCCATGTCTGGAAAAAACTGACACATATTCCGTGAGACGTTCTTCAATACAGATGCAGTGATGTTTAATGACTTAATCTGGGTTCCGTAGTAGCACATAAAAGCAGCGTTGCGCCGAAATACAAGTACGAATAACGCGGTGTCAATAAATAGCCCCGCTCAAATCAGGCTACCAGCGCTATTGGACCACGTAATAAACAGCCGAAATTGACAGGAAGTTAACTTGTAGTAGGTCTACTAGGAGGTGCACGGTGCGCGCGGTGCGTCTACAATTCGATTCACTTAGGGGTCATCTCAGAACGTCGATGTCCGATATCAGACGAAATTACTTTCATCTTGCCTCAGCCCCCCCCCCCCCCCCCCCACCCACCTCAGACGAATTTTTTAAACATTAATATGATGACACCAGTATAATTAAGAGTCGATGTCCGACGCCAGATGAAACTGCCTCAAACCCCCGTCCCCCAAACAAAAATAATTTCGCTTGATATCGGACATCGACGTTCCGAGATGATCCCTTAGCAAAAATGAAACTACACTCTAGGAACAACGATTCGCTACCTCGTTTGTGCATTTTATATGTAGGTTTTGTAAAATAATTAGAGACAATACTATTTTAGTTTACGATTTATATATTTTATTATAAACTAAAGACACTAAAGTTTAGTAGGGTCTAACTGATTATAGTTATTTATATATATATATATTATTTATTTATGTAAGGCATAATGAACATGATATGTACACCTATGAAAATATATCATGTCATTAATGAATAAATATTCAAGAAATGTATACTTCAAAGCCTACGGTTAATGTTCAACTGAAAAATGCCATCAACATCCCCGTTTTTCATGTATGGAGGTACATAAATTATCGTTTATATTTTCGATCAAGGATATTAAGATGAAACCAAAAATTAAATGGGAAGTGGTAGAAGAGGTACACACCTCATGCTATGAAGTAATTCAATTTTGGTCTCCGGTTTTGGTGCGAGAACCTAGATTACATTCTATAAAGTGATTGCCCGCATGCCCCCATTTATCTTAGTCTAAACTCAGTCGCATTAGGCTTCTATCATAATATTTAGAAGTACAATCACATAATCTTTTGTGCACAATAACTAGAGAAGTGTAACCGTATACGCACACTCAAAGTCATCAACCATGGACACATGCGTTGAACATAAAAGGCATCCAGTGTTGCCTATGGTCACGAATTTGTTCAAGCCCAGACAACAAAGCCAAACCCAAAACACTGGCGTCGGAACATGGTGGATATTTGGTGGGTTGAGGCTCTCCAAAACCTCGATTTGCACCACCCCCCCTCTTGAGGCTCGCCAAAACAGCCACATTAAGGCTCTTCAAAAACCTCGATTTGCACCCCCCAAATATCTACATTGAGGCTCTCCACAAACATGAATTTGAACTCCTCATATATCCGTGGGGATGTCAGGGGTGAAACTGGCCTCGATTCCGATGCTCGCTCTCTGATTTTTTTTATTTCTCTCGCTGGTCCTGCACAGCTCTCTCCACCAGATCGTTCGCTCTCGTTTTCCACCTTTCTCCCAATCCTTCAAAATCTTTTTTTCCAAAGTCTTCCCATCGCAGTCTAGTTCTTCTTCGCCTCCTTTTCCTTCCAGTCTCTGTGCATCTGCTCTCTTTGTCATCCGTTCTTCTCCCATTTTCTCTACAAGTCCTGCCCATCTTAGTTGACTCATGCTTATGCTTGGTCAGAAACAATTGTGTCGACTATTCATATCAAAGACATAATTAACCACAGGCGCAATTACGACCAGACGATGTAAATAAGTAGCATCATTCTAGTCCACTGCTGCAATTTTGGGAGATGGTGCTGTTCTAATTATAGCTCCTGACCCAGGGATTATCGTCTCCACAGACGCACCGACTTTGACACATCATGTAATCCACTTGCCAGACAAGAGATACAATTAACCGAAAGTGCTACTTAACCCCCACTTTAGTGTATCGGCACTTCCAGGTGTTAATTACAATTTTGATATACTCGTTTGTGCTGAATCATATAGAAAACGACATTGCTCTCTAGTCTAAAAAAATTCTGTTGTGTTACATCCGTGTAACATAGCTGTTAAGGTGTATCAGAATGGGACGAGGAAAGGCGAATGTGTTTTTGGAGGACAATCGTTCAGATGGGACCACCTTGATGATATGTCGCAAAACATGTTGTTGTTGTCTATGGAAGTTCCCATAGAAACCAAGAGTATACATCTCAACAATAAAAATATTGAATGAGCATTGGTTTACATTATGTATTCATTGTAAATAAGGAGAAATTACAATATCACATAAGTATGTACAGTATCGGCGGTATGCATGGTAATAGTAATTAGCATCACATGTTTTGCTTTCGTAAACACATTATATCACACGTCAATTATATATATATATATATATATATATATATATACATATATATGTATATATACATATGTATATATATATATATATATATATATATATATATATATATATATATATATATATATATATATATATATACACATACAACAATTACAGTGAAATTACAATTACAGTGAAAACATGATGTATATCAGAAGTATCTTTCTTAGAAAACTGAACGATGAAATACTACGAGTCTCAAGGAATCATTTCAATCGACGAAACACCGTGCTTCTTTGTGCATATTCGTTAAATTTGTTTGTACCGCACGTTTTATGAGAAATCATTAACACAGAGTATAGTTGGCACTTATCAAAAACGAACGAGCGTAAGACGCACGCGATACATTTATCCGAGGAAAACCAGACCTGCTGTATTTCTTGCCAGAGATTTATGGTAACGTAGCATTTAAATTAATGTACATTAATGCTATACAATTTACGTATAAGGCATTTTAAGTTTACCGTGCATATTTGACGTACATATTTAATAATTGTATTCATCCCAAAGATCCCTAGCGGAGTGATAGGAACCTTTTTCTGAGTCACAACAGTACGATTAAGCAAACCGATGTATGTACATCATTACAGTATGTAAAATAAAGTGAATATAGTCTATGTCATTAAAACATGCAAAATAGGAGTGAGAGTACATTATGAACAATTAGTATACGGTGAGAAAATTATATTTACAAATGAACAGTAAAGTAGAAAATTAGCTTCACCTTATTAAACATAGGATACTATAATAATTTGTTTGCAAACAACCTCTGTTTAGTTTTAGACAAGGTTATTGTACTACAAACAGCATCGATTTAAGCAATGTTTTAAAACACAAACATTGGTATTGATAATATAGTTGTTGTCTTCCCTAATTTTGATTGAAACATTTGTACTGTTATACAATGTATGTTATAACAATTTACTAGCTTGTGTAAAACGCTATATCTACTGTAGACTACAAAGTCGAAGTCGACAAGGAAGACATCAGACACATGAAGAGGATGTGCAGGAAACCCCGTGATTGAGGCTGTAGCGGCGTAACCACTGAGCTAGTCTTCCAGGGACTTGCACCACGCGTCACTGCTGAAACGCAATACATGACATAAGTGGCGAACTTTAACTCGTAAACATGACACAGATAACAATACATACATTTTCATGCGGTATTTCAAATCCGCGTTGACAATACGATTTTTTTTTTTTTTTTTATAATCATACATTTAACATGAGCTTTCTTGTCAATTGTTTGTGATCGTTTCAATCTGTTTAATTACAAATTGGTCGTCTAAAGAAAATGTGTTGGCCGTTGCTCATGGTAGAATGAGAAACCAATTGTCGTTCCTGTATTTAACGGCAAATCGTTAACCAATAATTATAGGACACGCCATGTGGATCTACTGCTTGTACCGATTTCTAAAACCAACGTATTATATAAAACCATTAGACGTCGAGGTGTTAAGCTATGGAACTATAAACAACACCAGTGGATTGTATATATGCACTGGCAACGTCTAAATGTCAAGAGATTTTTGTGAGTAAATAATGTTAGTGACTTATATAACTAACATTCATTGTTGCGTTCTAATGCGTGTATGCATGACAATCGTTTTGCTGTGATTTGTGTTGCTGATTTCTTTTCTTCAGTTGCACAATCTGTTTCTTCTTCTTTTTATTAAATTATTTTACGTGCACCATGGAATTACATATGTATTACATGCATGGAGAGGGAACATCAGCCACTCTTGGCTTTAAACTCTCATTATAGAAACTATAACAATGTATGTATCAAATGTACATCAACTATCGAATGTATTGTGTCATAGTTTCTGTAATAAACCATCATCATGATGTCATCATCAACTTTGACAGACGACGACGGCAACAAAATTAAAAAAAACACGTGCATCACTTTTGTTTATTGCGCCGTAGACTTTAAACATTCATCCACATACATCTCCATGTTTAGCAACTGCCTCTAGCTACCAAAGATTAGGCTTTAGCTTTCCTTTTAGTTGATTCACTGGCACAGATGTGCTTCTTGTTAAACCGACTTCGAATATTGTAGCTATTTATAATAATTGAAACATAAACTTGGACACAAACGAACGGCATTTGCAATAAGCGAAAGTTGAAAAAAGTTGTCGTCTCTTCCCATGTATACAAAATAAGTTTTATATTTTCTACCAAGGATATCCAGACGGAAACAATTTAAAAACTGCATTTGAGCGGTAGAAGAAGTACATATATGTCATGTTATGAAATATGTTTGCCCCAGACTTTCGTCACAACATTTAGAAGTAGCAAACACAACAAATTCTGTGCGCAAACCAAATATATATGTAACCGTATACGTACAGTCAGCAGCATCAGCCATCATCACATGCTCTGAACACAAAAAGGAATGCGTTTAATACAATACAAATGGCTGCCTAAGTCTCGTTTTCGACGTACGCATGCTCATTACGGCATCTTTATAATTTATACCATCGCATCGCGCATCGCATCGCGCATCGCGTATCGCATCGCGTATCACATCGCGTATAGCATCGCGCATCGCGTATCGCATCGCGCATCGTATCGCGTATCGCATCGCGCATCGCGTATCGCATCGCGCATCGCCCATCGCATCGCGCATCGTCCATCGCATCGCGCATCGCATCACGTATCGTCCATCGCATCGCGTATCGTCCATCGCATTGCGCATCGCCCATCGCATCGCGCATCGCTCATCGCATCGCCCATCGCAACGCGCATCGCGTCATCGCCACATGGCGCTGCAGGTTGCCACACAAAAACGCGATGGCCCTTCTCGGCCAACATACAGAAGCGACATTGCAAGAAAGAAATAACACTTGCAAAAATTGCCTGACATCATCGCGGATGACAACAACAGTCGACACTGTCAATGCAAGGTGGACCACACCCGCTACAGCCGTTTTATTAATTTATATATATATATATATATATATATATATATATATATATATATATATATATATAAGGAACTGATTTCATATATAATGGGATATGGATTTAGTTGGCATATTAGATATGGAATTACGCACGTCCTGCAGGAAAGTGACAAAATTGTTCAGTTTTATCAGTACAGATAATTATGTATGTCCATGAATTTCAACAGACTGTGTCCCGTTTCTCACCAACAGAATGGCTTTGTTTACCGACACAGGCAACAGACGAGCTATTAACGAAAAATTTGTCACACACATGGACCAACGAGACACGTGTCGTGCGCACATGCAACGCCATTTGGTATCGAAGAGAACCAACCTCATCGTCCTTTCCGGTATTAATTAGTGGATTATTTTTTGATTTCCCGCATTCAAGCACGTAGCCCGTTTCACAAAGGATGTGACAAAGCCTAGTCTCGATTATCCAGACGCCGTGAGGTGGCAGCATTGGCCCCTCACTACGGCCTGGATTATTAATCTCCTAACAATGTTACCGGTAGGGGGCTTTACCCCTGGTTCGTGTAGAGCCGATCATTGGCTCTCAGGCCAACTATGAAATAACAAAATAAATAATAAATCAACATTAAACTTATAATGAAACATGTCACATAAAAATAAACCGACATTAAACTTTTGTTCGTAGTTTAGTGCCTTTTAATCACATGCATATTTACTAGGTAGCAGCTCTCATGCCTGTCAACAAGTGGGCAGTAAAAACGCGATTCTTAGCCAGACTATCTTCCTGGCGAAGTCACGCAGCCAAACGAGAGTCGGTTAAGTGAGACTACACAAAGCCAAACATTTGAAAAATGGCAGGACTATTACGCAATTGTTCCGGAGTCACACATCTCACACGAGAAACGTACGGACAGCACACCTAAGTATATGGACGGTTGTCATCAAATTTCAAAGACATTATTGGATAAGCCACACTAGCGAATTACTTCATGTTACTATTTTGTATTATATCACACCGAAAATACTATTGTGATGCACATTATTATAATTAAGTGTGTGTGTGTGTGTGTGTGTGTGTGTGTGTGTCTGTGTGTGTGTGTGTGTGTGTTCGTGTGTGTGTATGCGTGTACGTGTACGTGTACGTGTGTGTATGCGTATACGTGTACGTGTGTGTCTGTGTACGCATGTCTCTGCGTGATGCGTGCCATGTGCGTGCCTGTGCGTGCCTATGCGTGCCTGTGCGTGCCGGTGCATGCTTATGCGTGTAATAAATTGGTGACATCAACTGGCATTCAGCACCCGTGAGAAGTGTGCATGTGTTGAAGAAGAGAGGCGTTTAGCGTTTGGATATATACTAGAGAAAGCTAATTGATGTTTCTGACGCAGACATTTTAGACATGACCTCTTATTCTTTTTGGCAATAGCAATAATATAGACTATGTTGTTAAAATTGTGTTAGCAATATTCCCATGGCGTGCCACGGCGTCAGTGCCGTGGTGATCACAGGTACAACTACGCAATGTTAGCTTACTGATCTTGCCTACTAAGCTGTATTAAAACGTATTTAACCCATACACGGCGTATTTGTTAATTTCATTTGCACTTTACAAGCCGCCCGGCGCCGAAACCAGGCGAACTTATGATCCGCGGAAGCCATGAGCATGACTAGCAGATTGGAAACGATTCGTTTGATGTCGGCGCAAAACAAACAATAAAGTTAAAATTGACCATAATTATAGTCAAAGAAACGTATACCTTTGATAGCATTGGCAGTGCAGAATAAACAACGGCAACGTAGTGACGCGCCTCACACTTGATTCGTTGCAGTTGTACGTCAACGTTAAATTTATTGTCCGCCAACTAGTCTTTCAATAGACACATGCCGTGGACAAAGACGGGGACAACTTCACACAAAACAATTGTGAGTTATTACCGTGTTAATATAGTTTGTCATAGCGCCCATTTCCCCCTGGCGGCAGAAATTCGCGGTCCACGACCGACCGCGTTATAATCGAATCCGCGTTATATCGGGGCGCGTTATAAAGAGGCGCGACTGTAGTTGGATAGCTTTTTTCAATGGCACCTAAAATGCGTCCGGAGTAGATCGAACCCAATCATACTGCTCCAAGTTGGTCAGCTTGACCGGATGTTGATACGGACCAGTAATACATACTCCTGGACAAAAAACTGCTGAATGACAACAACATATATGCGCATGTTTACGAAATGTTCGATCGACAGTCCGGCGCGCCTACTCGCGGGGCTATCGCCTCCTTATTTCCATCTATCAGTAACCACGCCTTTTAAAAGTACGTCTAAACATGAACTGTTGATATAGTATTATTTATTATCAGTTATACGTATACCTTTGTTATGGTACTTTATTCTATATTCAAGTTCTTGTGCACCATAATGGGTAGCTCAGGGGTCTTCATGTACTTTTAGATGGCAATGTGAAGCGCAGTGGTGCAGTGGCTAGAGCTCTGGACTCTCGGCCGAGAGAACCCGGGTTAGAATCCTGTGCCGCGGTGTCGAACCTTTGGCAAATTCGTTCACTCTATGTTGCTCTAGTTCACTCAACTGTATGAATGAGTACATAGTTATATACAGTGGTGGATATATGTGTACGATTGGGTTGGATTGAAATAAGTATCCCCTTACTTACAAATGTTACAGTCAAAAAATACATAATTAAAATACATTTATCTTAATATTATTTGATAGTGTAATTGCAGTGCAGAAAGTAACTGTTCAGTGTACAGTTCAGTTGCACCTTGTTATTTATTTACAGTAAACCTCGCCTAAGTCGGATTCAATCGGACCGAGTGATTTAATCCGAGTTACGCGAAAATCAGACTTAGCCGAAGATGACATATCTCAGCGCCAAAGGCAACGCTCTAAAAGCCCTTAGGTACCTGTGAATAATGCTTGGAAGTGACTGGATACTGCGGTAATTCTACATATGTTGCTGTCTACAAGCTACATTATGCAGTATCAGAACAGTTTTGAGCTTTATTTTGGCACGAATCTCTAAGGTTATAGCTTAGTAATTATTATTAGTAAATGTCAGTCATCTTGCTCTGCGTAAGTCTTTGTTGAGCCTATCTCATGATAATGGCTTCTACTTGTCGGTCAACTCTTCGATTTCACGAGCGTCGAACCAAAGTGTCTTAAGTAGCGTCCATAAAGCAGCATGAGTAGTGTAGTCGGTGTTTAGAATGCAGGCTGGCGCGGAGGAGAGAAGTAGTTCCACGCGTGCTTATTGTTTGTTTGTCCATTGAACAGTGGGCGCGGCCATGAGACAGGCGACTTCCGGCGCCATCCAGCGAACATAAAGGTAACTATTTAGAGTAACGCCACCTACCGCGGACGCCAGATGTCTATTCGTCGACACACTTCCGTGAATGGTAGAACTATAGAGGCAGCCATTACAGTCACATGACTTCAGGTGTGACGGCACTTCCGGCGTAGCGTCCCTAGTGTATAATTGGAGTACTGCGTTACGTGGTGGTGTTATCTAACGCCATCTGGCAGTGACGAAACAAAGTAAAACAAACGATTCTGGCAGTAATGGAGTGTGACATGTAAATACGTTTGTGTTGTGCACGAATAAAATGTGCAAACCTTATATTTTTCTTAGTATAATGCAAAACATACTTTGGGAACCTTACTAATAGTCTTACACTTCACACTTAAAGAGAGACTATCCGTGTTGCAAATATTAGGGTAATCGATTTGCGTAAAACAGGCTCATGTACGATATGCAAGACACAGGAACAATACCATGGATCAAACTTAACCAGTACACTTCCAACTTGCAAACAAACCCACAAACACACTTTTAAACTTACAAAGGCCCAAACAAACAAGGTTACAAACACACTTGTAAATTTACATAGTCGCAAACTTACACTGACAAACTCCCAAACAAACCTATAATCACACTTGTAAAACTTACAACGTTGTAAATTTACAATGACGCAGTTACAAACACACTTTTAAATTTGCAAAGTTGTAAAATTACACAAATCTTTCGCGCTGAAACGCTAAAATTTAGGAGGAAGAGGGGATATCAGCGAGTGTCATAAACCAAACTACGTATGATGGGAGCTCACTCACTCACTAATCACTCACTCACCAATCAACTCACTCGCTCACTCACTCACTCACTCACTCACTCACTCACTCACTCACTCACTCACTCACTCACTCACTCACTCACTCACTCACTCACTCACTCACTCACTCACTCACTCACTCACTCGCTCGCTCGCTCGCTCACTCACTCACTCACTCACTCACTCACTCACTCACTCACTCACTCACTCACTCACTCAAATCACTCACTCACTCAACTCACTCACTCACTCACTCACTCACTCACTCACTCACTCACTCACTTACTCACTCACTAACTCACTCACTCACTCACTCACTCACACACTCACTCACTCACTCACTCACTCATTCACTCACTCACTCACTCACTCACTCACTCACTCAACTCACTAAAATCATTCACTCACTCAACTCACTCATTCACTCAACTCATCCAACTCATTCACTCAAATAGCTCACTCACTCAACTCTCTCACTTACTCATCACTCACTCACTAACTCCCTCACTCAAATCACTCATTCAGTCACTCACTCACTCACTCAAATCACTCACTCACCTCACTCATTCACTCAACTCTCTCACTCAGTCACTCGGTCACTCGGTCACTCGGTCACTCACTCACACACTCACTCACTCACTCACTCACTCACTCACTCACTCACTCACTCACTCACTCACTCACTCACTCACTCACTCACTCATTCACTCACTCATCACTCACTCACTCACTCACTAACTGATCACTCAATCACAAACTTAGACCAAAGATTTGCACGAACCAAATTTAGACTAGTGTCTCCCATGAACCAAACTTAGACTAGCGAGTTACACGAACCAACTTTAGACCAGCGACTTGCGCGAACCAAACTTAGACCAGCAAGTGTCATGAACGAAACATATTAGGGATTTGAGCATGAAATTCACCTAGATACACAGATCAATTAAGCAAATTCACCTAGATATAGAGGTCAATTCAGCAAATTCACTTACATACAGAGGTCAATTTTTTTAATTTAAAACCAAAACACGATTCATGTGCTCAGTATCAAACTTTTATACATACCAGCAAAACATAAATAAAAAAAATGAAATAATGAGAATGTGTAATCGATTATGTGTACATGGACATGCAAACTAAACAAACAATACACTCGCATGCACGAACGAACGCATTATGTTTCAAATATGTTAATTATTTTTGTTCAGCAAATTACTGAATTACATACGAAAGGTGTATCATGCGGATATGTATATTTGTGTTTGTATAAGTTTTATTGTATTTATATAATGAAGGATACAAAAACTATACTTTTTTATATACACGGGGTCAATAAACGTCTTCGTTCGTTCATTCGTTGATTGTCAGGACAGGCAAGCAGTCTCCCGTGACATGGGCATTTCCTCCGGAGTAGATCCTGGATTTCAGCGTCGTCTTCATCAAACCAGTCTTTGTTTTCCCTTGATGAGAAGCCAGCTATCTGCGCCGTTATTTCATGCAGAATGGTTTTCATATGTTACCACTAACTCTCTGGGTTGGGATCCTGGTTGGATACTTCATCGCTCTCTCATCTGTTCTCCAGTTTTTTCTGAAGCTCTTCCTTCCTCAAATGGAGCTTGCTTACGTCAAGTTTCTTCATATGCGGGCCCCTTTTCTTTATCACCGGTTTGATGGAGAGTCTGAATATCGCCCTAACCAGCCTGTCAGGCATAATTCTGGTGTGTAGTACCTCAAATCCATCCTTTTGGTGTACCACGATGTAGTCCAATAGATGCCAATGTTTCGATCTTGGGTGTTTCCAGGTCATCTTGAATATGGCCTTCTATAGAAAGAGGGTGTCGGTAATAGTCTGCTTTGCACAGAGCTCCAGCGTCTTAACCGAGCTACAGCTGAAATTAGAATTCAAAGAGAAGCTATGAACAAACATTTGCTTGTAATATACACACGACAACAAGAGTTTTTATGCGTATGTTCGAAACAAATTGAAAGTTCAGGATAATGTCGGTCCACTAGAAGATAGTGCTGGAAATATAATATCAGAGGGATTCTTAATGGCAGAAGACCTGAATGAGTATCGTAGTTCGATGTTTACCAGGGAAGATATTAGTTCACTGCCAATACCAGAGGCTAAGTTCAAGGGGGCAAAATCAGACTATTTGGGACAGTTAATTGTAACCCCGAAAATGGTAGCTAAGAAAACAAGGGCTATGAAAGATAATAAATCATCTGGAGTGGATGAAATTCCGCCCAAACTTCTATTGGAAATTGTACAACAAATTAGCATAACGTTTGCAACAATTTCCAATTTGTCATTAGAAGAGGGAGTGGTTCCTTTAGAATGGAAAGAAGCAAATATTATACCGTTATTTAAAAAAGGTTCGCGAAATAAGTTAGAGAACTATAGACCAGTGAGTTTAACATCCGTGATTTGTAAATTATTAGAAAGACTAATTACAGATCACATGGTGGATTTTCTTGTTAAACATAACTTGTTAAAAACATCTCAACACGGGTTTCTAAAAACGAGGTAATGCTTTAAAAATATTTCATGTTTTTGGAAGAGATCACTACTTAGATTGTCAAAAAGCTTTCAACAAAGTGCCACATCAAAGATTATTGCTTAAACTAAATGTCCATGGCATAGGAATTTGGATAATTAACTGGATAGAAAAATGGCTGATTGACAGAAGGCAACGGGTTGATGGGGAGGCTTCAAACTGGAAATCAGTTTTGAGTGGGGTTCCACAGTGATCAGTACTGGGACCTATATTATTCTTAATATATATCAACGAGTTGGTCGATTATATAACAAGCAAGGTATTGACATTTGCGGATGATACAAACGTGTTTAGAAGGATTAAAAGTTATGGAGATAGACATAATTTACAAGATGATCTTGACAGGTTGATCAAAAGTGGCAAATGTTTTTCAATTTTTGGAAATGTAAATGCCTCCACACAGGACGTGGGAACGAAGATGTACAATTTACAATGGGGGGGGGGGGGGTACTGTACTAGGTACTACTGTAAAAGAAAAGGACTTAGGGTTATCCATGAGTGTTGAGATGAAGGTTTCAGAGCCGTGCGGAATTTCAGGTTCAAAGGGAAATCAAATCCTTGTATTAGGCGAAATATAGCGTATAAATAAAAAGGACTAATAATACCGCTCTACAAAACAATAGATAGGCCTCATTTAGAATATTGTATACAAGCGTGGAGACCATATCGCAAGAAGGACATAGATATGTTAGAAAGAGTACAAAGGAGAGCGACTAAAACGATACCAAAGTTGAGGGATCTTAGTTATGATATACGCTTAAAAGAGTGTGGTTTAACATCACTAGAGAACTAAGAAAGTTCTCATTTTCACAAATGACTGTAAATGAATGGAATAGATTATCTGCTGATTGTGTGGGTGCTAGTAGCGTGAATATATTTAAACATAAAACCGACACATACCTCAGAAGGGCGGGATACAAGTAGATAAAAGGGTTGGACTCTCGATAAGCCAAAGGGCTTTCTTGTCCACCTGCCAACTAGAGTTAATTCTCTGGGTGGCAATCTTGTTAAATCTTGTTAAGCAGTCTTCTATGGTCGTTGCACTTGCCTGGCCACACAACAAAGTCCCTGCCCACCCGTGCATTGAAGTCACCCATGACGAAGACCTTTTCCGCACTATCCACTTCAACAAAAGGGATCTCAACTCTCTATAAAAAACTTACTTTGTGTTGAGGTCTGCTTGTAGGGAGGATACATACACTAATGGTGGTGACGAATTTTTTGCACTGCAGTGGGAGGCGAAGTGACAGAAGACGGTCTGAGTGTTCGACTGGGAGGCTCTGAAGTTTGCTGGCAATGGAATTTTTGATCATGAGCCCTACTCCTGCGACTCTGCGGTCTTCTTTGCTTTTCCCTGACCAGTATAGTGCATAGTCCGTTGCATGTTCCGTCAGGGAGCCCTGTTCGGCAAACCGTACTTCACCGAGAGTGGCAATATCGATGTCCAGTCGAGCTAGCTCTCTGGCCACAAGTGCTGAGCGTCGTTGAGGGCGCTCACTATCATCTGAGTTCTGCATTATGCGAATGTCCCAGTATGTTTTATACTAGCTGTCTTCTTTCTTTTCTGTACTTTCTTACCGCTAGAAGGAGATGCCCGTTGACTGCGGCTAACCAACCAGGTGGGGACTGAGACAAGCTATGTTTAGACCACCGTTTCTAGGTCCGAGCAAGCAGAGCTGTTCCTGAAGAAGGCTGCTTGGTCACCCAGTGAGCTGCCGAATATTGTTGTTATCTCAGGTCAACAAACAAGCGACCTTCTACAACTGAGCCGTCTACATGCAGAGTTGAGACTGCGGCGTCCAATGCCATCTAGCACCTGTCGTTTCGCCCCTTCTACATCGCTGTAGAACTTTGTTCCCACCTTCGCTACGTAGATTTAAAGTGAGGATCAATGTGCGCATACCAATCCAACTCTTCAGGCCAAGGCTCAGCGGGTTAAGACGGCTGTAGCAACGACGAAGCTGTAGGTGTTACATTGGAGTGTCCTTCGCCTAGCCTGTGGCTCAAAAACCTTCCCTGGAGACATGGGGACTATTTACCCATAGCTGGGGCAACTGTCCAGCACATCTGGCACTGAGGGTTTTGAATCAGAGATTTCCTTCTCCTAGACTGGCTGCCAGCCAAGGCTAAAGAGTCCAGTCTTGCTCACCCCAGTTATACCGCTGTGGACTCGGTCACGCCATGACATAGCAAACTCTGATAGACGGCGACACCACATGAAGGTGATGTTATGGACAGAGTTATGTAGAGAGAGGCCATACGCAAGTGGCTCGCTGCTGGAAATCCAGACAGAGGTCCCGCGGTGATCACTATAACAGTTATAACTGGAAAGAAGTATAAAGGAGAAAACTGTATAATTCGCGTCGCTTTCCTTAGAAATGAACGGGACGTTTGGCCCAGACCTCACTTCATCCCCGCCATTATAATTAATGTTCAATAATTATATAATTAGAGTAATATATTATTATTCTTAATGGGTTTGTTTGATTTAAATAGCATCATGTCCCAATTTCTTTTTTCTAAATAAAATATTTACCTATATAAAAATAACACAAAACTATATTATATGATACATGAAAACAAAGGCTGTAGAGCATGTTATAACAGGTGGGGCACGTTGTAACATTGTTACAATTTTGCCCGAGATAAATGTTACATCTTCCCCCGACACCGTCTCGCTCACAAAACACGCGATTACAAAAACACACTTCAAATCCCGTTTAACGGTTTATGTAAGAATGGCAACATCATATTCATAATGACATCTATCGACCTTAAAGCAGTAAACCATGAACTATGGACACACATACTCTAAACTTGAAGGTATAGAGGAAGTCGGGAACAATACCTTTTTTAAATGGCATAACTCGATAGCGTGTCGACGGGTTAATGTGATATTAAACGTAACATGCTGAAATATATTGATGAACCTGCTGCCACCTTGCTGATTAATTTACTTTAGCAGTTTTGTCTGCAGGCTCTCTGTTACAACTTATCCGTGTTACAACTAGCCCAGGTCTCCCCTAAGTCATACATACAAAAGTATGTCCCTTACCCTCAAATATAATGTTAGGGCCCATAGTCGGAGTGAGAGCCTATATACACAGCTATGGCCCACATATGGGGGCAGCACACTGTTAGTTTTCTCATTGGTTGCCATGTTAACGTTCTGTGTGATTATAAGAAAACGTGACGTACACAAATTCTTACCTGTTGTTATCATCATCTCATTGACATGCTGGTCGAGTTTAGTCAAACTCTAATATTTCTAGCTCTCGTAAAATGCCTCTACGTGTTACACCCGTCAATATTTACGAATGGACGCAGGCAATATTTCGGCTAAAGGGTCAACCAGCCAAATTGCTGCCAAATACCCTTCCGCTTAGTAAAATCAGCTAAAATACACCATTTTACTGTCAACAGTTTCTACAATCACATCTGGAAACCTGATTACTCAAATGCACTTATGTCAGAGCAGATGAATTTGGTAAAAAATCATTTCTCCAAAATACACTGCATTTTTTTCCGTAACGAAACAGGAAGTCTAACTATGGCCTGACCCCATACTCATGTAAGGCCGACAGAGACAGGGCGCCCTCTGGGAAACAAACACCTGCTTGACCCATTCATTCGGACCTACACGGCCTTCCGGTGAGCGATATTTGGGTCAACGCGACATATCTAAAACGTGCGTGCCTCTGGTTATTAATGATGTTTCCTTGTGGGAAGTAGCGGACCGCGTGGCGTGCCGCTTCGAAGTCATTAGTGCCTGGGGTCACACCTCCAGTCTGGGTGGATTTTCCGTTGTCGGGACAGCAGAGTCCGTGGATGCTGCGACACGCGTTCCAATCCGCCGCGGACGCGACCTAGCTGAGGAGCACACGCACACGAACATGCAATCGTATCGTTTATAGGCCCACACGCGCCATTTGGCGTTACCATATCTAACGAGGCATCCTCGCGTCCTTTTAAACTTTAATGCGTGGCCCTTGCCAGAATCACTGCCTACTTGCGTGAGCTATCTTTTGTTGGAAAATTGGACGTTCACGCAACCGTTACGCGCACCCGAATATCGCAGTTTAGTCACATAAAGCAGTCTATTTTTTTTAGATATGATCGTTCCTTCCTCGGGTTTTTCGTGCACAAGGGTGAATTTTAGGTTCAGTAGTGTTGCACTGCTCTTGTTGCCAGCCATTGTTCTCTATCAGCAGCCCTTTCTCTCTATACCTATAATCTTGTTCCGTAGTCAAAAAGCCCTCTCCATACATCCTACCAATCTCAGCTGTCTTCCCCTTTTCTTGCCGCCTCATTGTTTGGCCGTCTTTGTCCTCTCGGGTAATTTGCTGGCATCCATTCTTATCAAGCTAATCCAATCTCACCCTGCTTCTGACTAATATTTTCGTTAAGCTGCATTGCATCCCTATCTTGTTTCCTATGTAATGTTTTAATCCTCACTCTTTGTTCCCGTGAGTGAGATACCAAGACGTCATTCTGGGTTTTCGAACGTCAACTAGTATGTTAGGGAACAGCTCCTTATCTATAACAACAATATTTGTGTCCACGCATCAGTCATTCTGAAAGAACCGTTGATGAACAACGCAATGTTTACGAAGTCATGTATCAGTGCAGTCGTCCAGAGTAGCACGAAGTCATGTATCAGTGCAGTCGTCCAGAGTAGCACGAAGTCATGTATCAGTGCAGTCGTCCAGAGTAGCACGAAGTCATGTATCAGTGCAGTCGTCCAGAGTAGCACGAAGTCATGTATCAGTGCAGTCGTCCAGAGTAGCACGAAGTCATGTATCAGTGCAGTCGTCCAGAGTAGCACGAAGTCATGTATCAGTGCAGTCGTCCAGAGTAGCACGAAGTCATGTATCAGTGCAGTCGTCCAGAGTAGCACGAAGTCATCATTTATTCAGCCATCACTCTGTATTCTCTCGGGCGGGCGGCCGTTATTCTCGAGTGCGTTGGTTGCCCCGGGGGACGATAGAGGCGATGCGCTGTAGCGACGGCAGACGATGAGGCACAGCTAGCGCTCAGAGAGACGGGAGTGAAAGCTTCATTCGTGCTGTGCTCGTTTGTCTTCTGTACGGCGTGTAGCGGAACCGGTCGCGCCGATGTGTTGAACTGGTTGTTCTGAACATTTCAGGTTCAATAGAAGAACACGCGAAGCGGCTCTACGGTATTCGTTCAGTTGGCGAACGATGGCGTAGACGGGACGGATGTCGAAGAGTGTCCATCGCCTGCCGCCCATGGTGAAGCACAAGCGCAAGGCGCATGGCGGCGCCGGAGCGTCGGCCGCTGTCGTCGAGGAGGAGGAGGTGGGCAGCATGGACAAGGACGAGCAGAAAGTGCTGCGACGGAAGAAGAACGTCCTCGCGAACCACATCCAGCTGGACGACGAGTGGGTGCGGGGGCTGACGGTGAACGGGCTCATCAACGACGCCATGTTGACGCAGATCAAGGTAAACATAATTGTCCTTCTGTTAGTCTGTCTGTCTTTAGGCTTTTCTTTCTGTCGGTCTGTCACATAAAACAACTAATCAGTCAGTCAGTCAGTCAGACAGTCAGTCAGACAGTCAGTCAGTCAGTCAGTCAGTCAGTCAGTCAGCCACCCAATCAATCAATCAATAAACCAATTATATATAAAAAAATCAATCAATCAAGCAATCAAACAAACAATGTATCAAGCAATCACGAACGAATGAACGAACGAACGATCTAACTAAGCTGTCTGTCGGTCCGTCCGTCCGTCGGGCCCTGTTATATGTCAACCATGCAACAAAACCTGGTTCTGTGTTCGTGCACAACCTGGGCCATTCACACTATAGCCACTCGCGAGAACGTCTCCCGATGACGTCCGAAAAGCTGTGGAATGTCTGTTCCGATATCTTCCGGCTTATTTATTACATTAACAAGTCAGAAGATTACGATTGTGAAAATTAGGAAAGCCCATTTTATAGATACAAAAATCTATAAAGTATTACAATAGCTGGACTGCCGATAGTATTGCGGTGTTACAGGGCTGCTTTGACTGCACAGAGTGGCACATATTCTATGACACGTGTGGAAATTTGAATGAACTTGTTGATGTTATTTCATTTTATATTTCATTCTGCGTTTACTCTGTGATTCCAACCAAACAAATCAATGTTTTTGCCAACAATAAACCTCGGGTCACAAAAGATTTAAAAGCCGTCCTAAATAAAACAGAAAATAGTCTTCTTCCATGGCCGAAGAGAAAAACAGGTAAACACAGAACTAAAAGCAGCAATCAGGCAGGCAAAACAACAGTATAAACAAAAGGGTGAACTCAAGTTTGTTAGTGGCAATTTTCGTGACGCTTAGCAGGACCACGTTCTAAGGTCAGGCTGCAGGGTGTGGGTGATGTGTCTTTGCCCGAAGTGTTTAATTATTTCTTAACATGTTTTGAAAAACACAACTTTTCATCCTACATGTTTGATCTAAAGTCGTCTTTGGCGTTTGATAAAACTGCTGTCATTGATCAGGAGAGTGCAGCTAATTGTCTTAAGATGATCAACATAAACAAAAGCCCAGGCCCTGGTGGCATCTATGGCAGAACGTTAAAGTTTTGCACAGATCAGCTTAGTGACGTCTTTCAACATCTCTTTCAGACCTCTCTAGACACTGCTAGTATTCCCACTGATTGGACAACTTCTACTGCCAACCCCATTCCTAAGCCAAACAACCCAAAACAGTTGAACGACTTCAGACCAGTTGCTCTAACACCCCTTGTTATGAAAACCCTGGAAAAGCTAGTCGTCGAGTCAATTAGACCCACTCCAGTTTGCTTACCGGGCTGAAAGATGTGTTGAAGATGCGAAGTTACTCATTCGGGACAAAATGTATACTCATCTCGAAAAGCCAACTGCACATGCCAAGATTCTCTTCGCCGATTTCTCATCGGCTTTTAATTTGATGCAGCTTCATACCTTAGCCAATAAACTCATTTCTGATTTTAATCTTGGAAACCAGCTTGATGCCTGGATTGTTGATTATTTTGTCGTGCCGTTCTCAGTATGTTTTTGTGACTGGGAAAGTTTCTGACATGAGGTTGACACACACGGGCTCGCCTCAGGGTTGTTGTCTCTCACCCCTCCTATACATCTTGTACACTGACAGGTGTAGAAGTGCTCACGCAGACAGGTTTTTAGTGAAATTAGCTGATGACAGTGCCTTACTTTCACTTCTCTTTGGTTCTCAACAAGATCATGACCCAGTATTACGAGATTTTTTGAGTTGTGTGATTACTCATATTTCAAGCTTAATGTATGTAAGACCAAGGAGTTAGTAATACATTTCAAAAAACACAGTCAAAGTCCTGAGAAAAAAACACCTTTCATGATCAACAGGTTGAAATTGTCACCAAGTACAAATACTTAGGTATAGTGTTTGATAACAAACTTAGATGTGATGACAACACTGAAGTAATCGTCAAGAAATGTCAGCAGCGCCTGTATTTTCTTAGAAAACTAAACTAATTTTCTGTTGATAAAACAATTTTAAACCTGTTTTTACAAATCTTTCATTGAGAATGTTCTTTGCTTTTCGTGTATGTGCTGGTATTTCAACCTGAGTGTTAAAAACAAGAACAGTTTACAGACGATTGTACGTGTCAGCTCCAAAATAACCGGAGCGACTCGGAGAGACATCACTCAGTTGTGTGAACAACAGGTGCTTAGGAAGGCACGTTCTATTTATGCCAATGATAGTCCTGCTCTATATCCCATGTTTGAGACTCTGCCGTCGGGCCGCCGTTTTAGGTGTCCCTCGTGCAAAACAAACCGTAAGAAGTTATGTTTTACTGCTGCAATCAGTGTTTTCAACGATGTGAAATTAATGTAGTGTGTGTATGTTCTATATATTTAGTGGTTACAGTGTGAAGAAATCCACTACATGTGTTCATGTGATAAATTATTCTTTGTGTGACTATGATGACGTGAGCCAGCAACACACTGCTACCTATGTTATATTTTAATATTATATATACAATATATATATATATAGTATATATATATATAGTATATATGTATATAAAATATAGCATAGGTAGCAGCAATTAAGAATACTTTCCCTTTTGCGCGTGTACGTAGTTTTGTTACTGGTCTTGGGGCAAACATCTGTGACTCTGTGCAAGTGATGGTCACGGAGTGTCTCTGACACGTCAGTCCAGCGCACAGTCACCACCATTTGACGTGGCGTTCCTCCCCTCAACATACGGTGACGTGCGCCCGTGTTTCTGCGTGCGTAAAACAATCGGCGAATGCGTAACACCCGTCACTATCTTACACGCAATACTTTGTTAGCGTTCAGGTTCCGATTATAAATATTTTCAGACACTGCATTATACACGTTCCCTCGACGGCCATCAATAAGTCATTGTGTAGGTGGCTCGATACCAGGGCACAATGTTGAATCATCGTTGAATAATTCACATGTTATCATGACATGCCAGAATATCGACAAACTACATTATAAGTAGCCTTTGCCTGAAACTGTGACACGGCTCTGTTGGGAGTCAGCCACTCGAGAAATCGTTGGAAACGGCGGAACAACAGTTTTTATTTCACACGCACGGCAAGTCAAATAAAAAATGTTCAATTTTCTCAGCTTCACATCGCGTGATTGTGCTATTTTGTCAACCATGGCTTGCGACCTCTATTTTTGTCGTCAAACTTTCACTAAATTTTGCATCAGTAAACCAATGACGACGTAGGCCCTGTGCAAGCGATTGCAGTATAAATACACGTACGTATGTATGTATGTACATGTATGTATGTATGTACATGTATGTATGTATGTACATGTATGTATGTATGTATGTATGTACATGTATGTATGTATGTACATGTATGTATGTATGTATGTATGTACATGTATGTATGTATGTATGTATGTACATGTATGTATGTATGTATGTATGTACATGTATGTATGTATGTATGTATGTATGTATGTATGTATGTATGTATGTACGTATGTACGTATGTATGTAAGTATGTATGTATGTATGTATGTATGTATGTATGTATGTATGTATGTACATGTATGTATGTATGTATGTATGTATGTATGTATGTATGTATGTATGTATGTACATGTATGTATGTATGTATGTATGTATGTATGTATGTATGCATGTATGTATGTATGTATGTATGTATGTATGTATGTATGTACATGTATGTATGTATGTATGTATGTATGTATGTACATGTATGTATGTATGTACATGTATGTATGTATGTATGTATGTATGTATGTATGTATGTATGTATGTATGTATGTACGTACGTACGTATGTATGTATGTATGTATGTATGTATGTATGTATGTATGTATGTATGTATGTATGTATGTACATGTATGTATGTATGTATGTATGTATGTATGTATGTATGTATGTATGTATGTATGTATGTATGTATGTATGTACATGTATGTATGTATGTATGTATGTATGTATGTATGTATGTATGTATGTATGTATGTATGTATGTATGTACATGTATGTATGTATGTATGTATGTATGTATGTATGTATGTATGTATGTATGTATGTATGTACATGTATGTATGTATGTATGTATGTATGTATGTATGTATGTATGTATGTATGTATGTACATGTATGTATGTATGTATGTATGTATGTATGTATGTATGTATGTATGTACATGTATGTATGTATGTATGTATGTATGTATGTATGTATGTATGTATGTATGTATGTATGTATGTATGTATGTATGTGATAAACCAGTTTATTATGCGGAGATGGAATCGTGATAAGAAGAGATAAGAAGAGTTTGGATAAGAACAAGGGTCGGGAGATATGTTAAGCAGTGATGTTATAGCAACTTTATAAAATGGTTGGTAAATGAAGGCATCAACAGTTTCGAACAGCTTTCAATGATGTAGAATCTGATCACCTTTGGTAATGTAAATCACCGCGTAACGCATGCACACCAGCTTCGGGTCCTGTATCTCCGCCGGTGAACGACTTGTTATACTCAGGTTTATCTATAGAGTATAGGCCCCACACATGGGCTTAACCTTTAAATAATAAATAACTCTAAGAAGATATAAGGTTTCATTTGGCCAACTGAGTTAAGAAAATGTGCTATACATTGATTATACAAATTAGGTCAGATATGTCATGCATCGATCGAAAAAAAATTTGGCCGCTAGTTCGAATCCGATAAGAAAGTATTTGAGTAGGCCGAGTCATACTTTTTGCTACTTGTTATTATGTGTAAAGCTGTTGTATATTAATAACTTGGTTTTGTTATCCAGCACGCACGCACGCACGCACGCACGCACGCACGCACGCACGCACACAAGCACGTAAATAGGCTCACAAAGACTTGCATGCATGCACGCACGCACGCACGCAAACACATCACACACTCGCTCGCTCGCTCGCACGCACGCACACACACACACACGCACACGCACACGCACATACACGTACGAAACAAACACTAGTTAGCAGGTCGTTTAACTTATTGCTCTCTGTATTGGGCAGGACGAAGGGAGTAACTACAACAAGATAGTCCGTCTGCTGGAGCTGATGACGACCCAGAGCGAGGGTCATGGGGCCTTCCAACGTCTTTGTGACGTCCTGGAGACCCGCCACCCGTGGCTCAGTCAGGAACTCATCGCAGAACTCAAGGTATGTTAGTTACGTTGTATTACAATGGCTTCCATTCCATTCGTCACGGTCAATCATGTATGTGTGTGTGTGTGTGTGTGTGTGTGTGCGTGCGTGTGTGTGTGTGTGTGTGTGTGAGTGTGTGTGTTTCATTGACTACACAATTAACAGTATGCAGGCCTGCAGCGTGATTGGTTGGGGTGCATTTTTTAGACCTGCGGTTGCAGGCTCTAAAAAAACCAACTCCCCTCTTGACGCTCCCCAAGAACCTCTAACTGCACCCCCTTGAGACCTTTAACTTCACGCCTCCCTGCGGCATCTGAGAAACACCCAACTACACCCCGTAAAAACCCCAACTGTACTCTCCTTGAGACCAAACCATAGTTCTGTACAATCAGACCGAAGTAAGTTAACGGAAGTGACGTATTTTTCTCTGCAGACCGAGCGCGGGGAGCTGAAGATCGAGCGCTACGTGGAGCACGAGGCGGGTCTTATTGTCCGCCGTGCTTTCGGCGCCAGTAAGCGTCTCTCGCAGGCCGAGAAGAACGACATTCACCGGCTGGTGGCGCTGCGCACGCAGTACGCCAAGGAAGTTTGGCAGGTGGGAACTGTTCCTCGCAATTATTACACAGTTACGATCCATAGCAATATCTAAGAGTACTGGTATTAAACAAGTAATGCCACGTAACGTGATGCTGGAGTCGAGAGCTAAGACGCCAGACTGAAATTATTTAATATAATAGCAATGGAATTATAATGATATGGAGAGTAGTTCTGTTTGTTTAATTTGTTCCACCAGGCGAATTACGAGAACTGGTTAGTACTACGGGTGCCGCATGGGCTTGCAAAGTCCAAAATCCGTATAGTATTACGAATGTGTGCGTGTGTGCGTGTGTGCGTGTGTGCGTGTGTGCGTGTGTGCGTGTGTGCGTGTGTGCGTGTGTGCGTGTGTGCGTGTGTGCGTGTGTGTGCGCGTGAACGCGCGCGCGCGTAGGGAGCGGTTTCGTCGACACCACGTTTCGCGACAAAAATTAATCGCTAATGTGATGCCACCTATCGAGTGGAACATATATGAATACACATTGACGCTATTGTGTATATCATAACCGGGCAGGTTGGTGATCTGGTAGTTTGAACTCACATAAAACAAAGCACATTTTTATTGACTTCGCGACTTTATATGAGTCCACTTCTTATCATCACTGATTTCTTGTTGACCGTCTGCCTGTAGTCGATGTTGGAGCGGACGATGGACGAGTTGGCCCGCCAGAGACACATCGGAGCCGAGCAGGAGGCGTACGCCAGTGATCTACTGCGCAAGGTGTGATAGAAGATTAGTCATAGGAATTTTCGTTCATATATTATATAATATGTTATGTTAATAAAGTTAAACAATTGCAATATACAATGAAATAAAATCTAGTCGCGCAGACTGTGCGAATGTGCGTAGACCCTCGAACTAGACGTCACGTATCTTCGCCCACGGGCATTTCCGGAAAAAAACAGACATTTCCAGGCTTGCACTGTGACCGGTCACAGCTTAATTAAGATAAATGTTATCAACGTTTCGGCAAACATGTGGTTTCGGATTTGTAATAACATCGAAGAACACACGTGTACTGTACAAGTACATTGACATAGTTTTCTGGTGAAACAGTTGTAGACCAGACATCAGAAAGTAGTAAGACGGCAATCTTGTTAACTCTGGTCAATTTTCTTAATGTTGTTCAAATATTGTTAAAATGTTGCTCAACTTAATTTCTTAAAATGGTAAATTTTGTTAAATATCAATTTTTTTATTGTTGAATTATGTTTGTATCTGGTAATTTTTTTAATTAAAAGCTTGTTAAAACTGTTTGAAGGTGACGGACTTCGTGCGCGTGCAGCAAGGCCGTCTACGTCACAACCTGCGCGAGGCAGCCGAGACGACAACGACGCAGCAGCTCCTGAACGACGGCGACGACGACCGCCCCCTGCTGAAGCGACTCGAGCACCATATCTCGCTGCTCGAGGAGCTCACGACCCAGGCACTGCTCGAAAAGGAGGCTCTGCTCGAAGAACGCAAGCGCGCCCTGGCGGTGCTCGGCGCTGCAGACGGCAAAGGCACGAAGTTGGACACTGAGGTAGAGCTTATTTATAGTTATATGCATATACATATATATTATGCATATATATATATATATTATGCATATATATATATATATATATATTATGCATATATATATATACAGGGCTCGAAATTCGTCAAATTATCAACTTGTCCAGCGGACAAGTAGAACCAAAAGTTCACTTGTCCATATAACAATTCACTTGCCCTATGAACAACTAACTTTCAAGAGCTACTTATCGGTAATTAATTTTGTTTTTGCCATTCTAAATCATTACTGTAACACTATTTGGTAGCCAGTATACACTAGTAAGCACACTCACATAAAGTATTTGCAGTTGAATAGTGTGTGCTGATAACCCTATCAAAGGCAATGCATGCTATACTTCTATGTTTAGCAGCGAAGAACAGTGCTGCTCTATGCCCTATTATGATGAAATTATGACATCAGTTTGAGGTAACAGAATGTTTTACTGAACATCAGCACAGGGAGATAGCCATATCAAGTCTTCACATAATTGTTGGTGCTGGAACACACGTAGATGGAGACAGGGAATAGGAGCTGTGAAGACAAACAGTAAACACTTATTTGTGTTGAACTCTCAATATGATCATTTTAGTGACCAGAAAATTAGTGTTTCATACTGAAAACTTTCATTGCAATGAAACAAAAAGGGTTTCACAAGTATTTAACCCCAAAATATACTTTGATTTCACAAGTATTTGACCACAAAATGTACTTTGATTTCACAAGTATTTGACCACAAAATGTACTTTGATTTCACAAGTATTTGACCACAAAATGTACTTTGATTTATTCTATGAAAATAATGTAATGCTTACGTTTGAAAGTTTGAAAACACCTGTTAAGTTTGTCTACAATAGACAGACAAATCAGTTATACAACCTAACAACCAAGGTTACTCAAAGTTGGTACCAATGACTCGTCATCTTTCAGCAAAATGGACACTGAATTGTACAAACAACCCCCATTCCCAGTATTTTTCAGGGCCATGCACCCCAGGTGGAATCAACAGAGTTGAAAACACATCTTCTTTTATTTGAAATGGAATGACTAATAGGACCTGTATCTTGCAAAACATTTATTTTTGAATTATGGTTGTTCTGAGGACACATTGATATTATTTTGTCACGGATTGTCGCTCACAATTGCAATTCTAAATAAAAAAATATCTCAAGTTGCAAAATACATGTACTTGATAATGTTATTGCAGGTAACCATGAATGATGACAACAAACACACATGCAGTCATGGCCTGCACACACCACTTATTATTGTGAAACTAGTGGCGCTAGGATCTGTCCGCTAGTGTGAGGTAGTTGCCGATCTGTCCGCTAGGCGCTTGGCAGACTTTCCACGAACTACGAGTAATGCTACGGCGATTCGCAAACGTCCGCGTGAACAATTTAAAACTACCGGTTATTATCGCCAAATAACACTCATTGACCGGCACTGTTTTGCTTCCATGTATATCGTTATCATAGTCGATGTGCTAATCTGTTCGTGGGACTTAGATGCTGAAATGTTTTGCCCCAAAACGGGCCGTTTACCTACCGCGTACCGGCGACTGCGTACGTTATTCGTTAACGAGCGCTATAGTCAGGTAAATTACCCGGGTCCTGGCTCTTGACAAAAACCACGATTAGATTCCCATAGAATGAATGCTATTTTAGTCAAACAACTTCACCCAATAAAAAAATAAAAAACAGAAATTCGCTTACGTATCGAAGTCTACAGACTGCACGCCATAGATAGGGCCTATAGTCGCGCTGGCCGATTCAGCGGCAAACGGTGGCGCCTCATCATTATGACTATGGCTTTCATTTTAGAAATGGCAGACGATGTCAGCTGTTTTTCTTACGGTTTATTTTGTGTTTGTTTAACGTCATTAGAGAACAACATTTACTGTAACACCGATTTTATACTACTGAACATTAACCCGGACGTGATTGTCACAGATTCAGAAGGCCCTGGACAAGGCGACAGCCGACCTGTTGAGCAGTCGCGCCGAGCTTAAGCGGCGGGACACGAAGCTGGAGAACCTGGACAACGAGATCCGGTCCCTGCGCTCCGTCACGGAGCAGGAAATCGACTGGCGAGACCGCGCCATCGAGACGCTCAAGGAACACCTGCAGCAGAGCCACGAGCGCGTGCGCCAGACGCACGAGACTGCCGGCGACCTTGAACGCCGTCTCAAGGTGACGAAGGCCGAGGTAAAGAAGTACAAGGCAAAGGCCGAACTTCTGGAGAAGAACCGCCGCCTCGGCTACATGCAGGACAAGGGCTCGGAGGTCGACATGTCCGTGGCGGCAGCGGCCGGGACGTCCCGTGGTTCCACCTCCGTGCAGAGAAGAGGCGCAACGGGGAAAGCAGCAAGAAAATGATGCCGCCGGGAAATGGAGTTACGCGACCACAAAGAGATGTCAGCATTTTACAAAAATATTAATCTTCATGTCCGCTTTACTGTCTCTCAAATACAATATGAACCCTTCGGTCTATGGGAAGAGAAATATTAATGATAGTCGATATACATATTCGTATGATTAATCACGAATACAAACGGAAAAGTAATGTTTTTCTCTCGTTTTATCCCAGGTGATTGTCGATCAAGACAGATCAGACATTAATAATTACTAAGTAACATCTATAAGAGGTGATATTAATGTGAACAATAACAAGAAACACACAGCACTGAGCCGACAATGAAGATGGGTGTGTCTGTGAAACAGTGATAGGCCTACTGTGATAATAAAAACAACAAGATGTTAAACGTTGTCTGTTGGTAAACGCCAATACCTATATTCCCCTGATTTCGTACTACTCTCTTTGGTGGATTTGTTCACGGCTAATGCGCATGGTGTAGATTGTTGTTGCCTAGCGAAATAATTCACCACTAATTTTGTTCGACAATTTTGGAAGTTGCACGGCTGTAGACAAATCATTCTTGAAGTTTACTCGGCTGTTTTGTGATATTATTGTTCTAATCTAAAACACTAACGTGTGACCTAGTGGCCCAGGATATATGTATGCGTCCACTTCAGCTCGAGCTACTAGTCATTCGTAGCCACACTGTGTTCTACTCGGCCAACTTAACTATATGGACGGTTATTGTATCATTGGAACCTAGTTCTTCCATTTAATTGCGCTAATACAACACAAACCAAAATCCGGTAGGTACCGTGCAACTGTGCAAAAGTGTGCCACTTCAGGTTTTATGAAACATATTTCTATTTAAACTTACGCAATTAGGCAACTTGAAATCACGATTTTTCGTAAACTCCTATATTTGCTTATATTTAAAAAAACGCGTCGTTTACTAAAACAATCACCTTAGTGTTAAGAATGTTCTTGGTCGCTTCATGAAACCGGCACAGCTGAACAAGAGAGAAATAGTTTAAATACACCATTTACCAAAACATGCTAGTAAGCCATTTGCATTTCACCTACACTTCCCAACATTTACGTTGAAAGCGAATGTCACTTGAGAAGACTAAGATAAGCCACAAAGGCTATAAAATGGCCTCGTTGTCGTTGACGACAGCAAGCAAATAGTTGCAGAATATAAGAGGGAGATTGAGATCGTTACAACCAGGCTGTTCACTCGTGAGCATGATATCCGCCGGTCAAGGACTATTGACAATGCCGCAGTAACACCTTGAGCGGTATGGTCGGCGGTCCTTCTCGGTGGCAGGACCAACATTGTGGAACAACCTACCTCCTGCGGTCAGAGACACCAACTCAGTGGCAAAATTCAAGATCTTGCTAAAGACACATTTTTTCCGCTCGAACTGTTGCTAGATAGAGAAAACAACAGAACTGCGATGGATTAAGGATGTCATATATGGAACAAGAAAACAACACCGAACATGAAACGAGACGAGGGGGTAACGTGTCAGCTATTTGTAGGATAACCTTCTCGCCATGTGGTCCAGCGAGCAGAAAAAGAACTCGGTCGTGGACTCATTAAAACTGGAGAACATGAAAATAAACCACCTGGCGCAATACTTAAGTTCAGGCTTAATAACTACAGAACATACAGATGCACAGTACAACTTTGTACAGTTGGTGTTTAGTCTACAGATCCGAAGAGTGGTTGTTTTGGAGGGTTGGGATGCATGCGCATTTTTGACCTGCGATTGCAACCTCCCGCAAACTTTCCAGCGGCACCCCTTGGGATTCCCAACAGCATCCCCTTACATTGTCGTCGGAACATGGTGAATATTGGGGGGGTTGAGGTTCTCCTTACCGACGCCTATGCCATGAGGCTCCCCAAAAAAACATCGATCGTGGTGCATGTAGGAGATTGTGCACAACTCATAGTAAAGATGATTCTACAAATGTCAACCCCGATGGTCCCCATACAATTACCGTCTTTTGTCAGTTGTTTTCCCTAATGGAAATATTTCACAACTTCTGCCACATCCATCATTCCGTGTCCCTTCTCACCACTTTCTTCATTCTTAGGTCCTTGTTAATGAATAATGGATGTCGTCTGCTGTGTTTTGACAGTTTTCTCGCCGACTTGGTTGCACTATGTTCTTCTCAATAAGTTCACACAACATAAGTCCGATCTTTCTTACGCATTCAGTTAAACATAACGCATTTATTTATTTTCTTTATCCTTTTGGTATGACTTCTCTCGCCCACTCATAAAACAAGGTTTCGGTGTTATCTGACGTCACAAAGCCTCAATTCGACTAGCTGCACAATCCGTTAGAGGACGACACTTACACATTGCTAGTGACACCTGGCGACCACATAAAACCAAAAAGGTTTAAGGAAAAGGCAAATATGTGTACACTGACAAAACAGCCTACTTTTTAAAATGGGCCGGAACATAATTATCTTTGTATTTAAATAATATTATTTGACCCATTTTTAACATTGTTACAATTTTGTTACGCTTCATCTGTTATGCCATGACATGATCCGTTCCTTCCTCGCAAGCCAGGGCTGTTGGCCAAGCAAAACTAGACCTGGCTGATCCTCTACGCGAAGTGCGTAAGTTAGCTGAGTCAAACTAGTTATTGACTTCGCCAGTCGCGACTGCGTCATCCGTAAGAACAGTGTCTAATGACGCGAGGTAGGCCGGCGTCGTGAAGGGCGGTGAATACAAGCACGAGTAACTTATACTGGATGCGCCAGTTCACCGGCAGCCAATGCAGGCTATTCAGTGCTGCCGTGATGCTCTGTCGATCGTCCCGCCTAATACGTACTACGACTCTGGCCGCAGTGTTGTACCACCTCAAGGCGGTGGAGTAACCCATCCTCGCGAGCCAGGGCTGTTTGCTATGCAAAACTAGCCCTAGCAGATCTCCTAAGTTAGCCGAGTCAAATTAGTAATTGAGTTCGCCAGTCGCGACTGGTGCCGTGAGAACAGGGCAAATACCCGCCCCAATTTGAAGACGGATAAACGATTTCTGGGAATTCCAATATAATGACCCGTTCGTCCATTATTAGCACGAGCAGCTGAACGGTATTGTGTATTCGAATAATTGCTTCTACTTCCTAAACATTGCATGTAACATGAGCCAAGGTTGGTTGAAATTTGTTTTATTATGACCACCTGACCTGCCACCAACCACTGATCAAGTGAGCGATTTCATAGGCTGAGCTTAAATTCAGAGTTTCGCAAAGCGATCAGCCAGGAGGTACTGCTGGCTGGCACTGACGTAATCAGCAGCAGCGACCCCCGGCGCGCAAGGATGATCCATTCTGCTTGTGGGACAGTTGTTTACCTGTGCCTCGGCTGTGTGACCGAATCAGCTGCAGCCAGTGCAGGTGGCGGATCCAGAGATGGTAGTCCAGGAGGATGTCAAACCTCCAATTGCACCCCGTTGAGGATTTCCAAAACATTTCCATTGGCAGCCGAACTATATTAATACCGAGTGTGGTAAACAGTGGCGTCGCCGTTGGAAGAGGGGGGAGTGCCTTCAACATTTTTCTCGACGACGATCACAATTTCGGAAACTCTCCAAAACCTCAAATTACATCCTCATTGAGACTCACCTCACATTCCAAAAGTTTAGGGGGCACACCACTCTTGCAGGCATCGGTTCCATAGGTCTAAGGGGCATGTGTCTCAAGTCCCTCTGTATCCGCCTATGACTATGTGGATACCATTCAGATTTGAAGTAACAAACGATGCTTCTTCACAAATCTATTTTATTTGGCACGAATATGACAACACCATGATGACAAATATAGAAATATTAAATAATCAACATGCAGTATTACTCAAAATATGTACAACCTTTGTTGATACGCATGAGATTTTTCAAAATTATATATACCAGGTTGTGTATATATTATATATATATAGGCCTATATATGTGTAGTTATGTGTTTATATATATATAATATATGTATATATATATACATACGTATGCACACACACATATATGGTGTAAGGTGGTTTGTCATATTCTTGAAATAACCATTTCATCAGCAGGTAAATGTCAAACAAGTGGAGTTAATAAAGAAGGTGGCCATAAAAAAGTACTCGTTACTGTCTAAGTCATTCATTTGCTATTTTCTATAAAATGTAAATATACAATTTTGACACATCCACAAAAATATTCTCTTCTACTGTGCTGGAATGATACCTTCAGGAAACACTGTATACATTTAATAACTTATGTTATAGTTATTGGCAATAAAAGTGTGCATCCAACAATGATGACAAATGCAAGAAATTATGAGATATCTAAGGGCCAGAAATATCACAGTGATAGTAATACTACATTGTCAGAGATGTTCACCATGAAGGTTTCACGTTTTTTAAATAATTTTGATAGCAGCTAACATATTGTTCACAGTACAACAGTAATCTTTAATTTTGTGGGACAAAATTAACGATTACACCACCAATATACCATAAGTACAAACAACTTTTTAAAAAGGTTTTATTTTATTTTAAAACATCAGTGCATCATAAAGGTAAGATCTTATACCTCAAAATCTTGTCCTAAGGACTGTTCAAAGCGATTTACACTTTACTCCCTGGCAGACCTGTTCAATCGAACAGCATCTCGACTTCTCTGGGAAGCATCCAGCCATGCTGCAATTTATATGCGAAGACTATTCATACATAAATATCCACCAATGTCCACAGCCAGGTACTCATTCATACAGCCGAGTGAACTAGAGCAATGTAGAGTGAACAGACTTACCCAAGGTTCGACACAGCAGCACAGGATTCGAACCTGGGTTCTCTTGACTGCGCTTGACAACTGATGCATCCGACTATATAAATATTACAAGTTAATGTTGGTTTGGAACTTTAATGTTTAACTGGAAATTATAACAGATGACCTTTAATGAAATTTAAAAAAAACATTTATTGAAAAATACTAATTTCATCGATATAATATTCAATTCTGACTTTATTCTGTGCATATTTCTGGTGCAAATCTCTACGTATTTTAATCTGTTAGAAATGCCAAATTTGACGCATGCCTCCATGTTAAAATATCCTTTGTGAAGGTTTCAAAGTCAATAAGTGCATTGTTCGATGAAAGAATACACACATCTATTCTGTCACCACATTTTCCAGTGCTTCATTTCAGTTTACACATTAATTTAACATACATGCATGCCAACATGTGTAATGTGCAAACATGTAAACATGCCAACATGTGGACGTGTGCAAACATGTAAACATGCCAACATGTGTACGTGTGCAAACATGTAAACATGCTAACATGTGTACGTGTGCAAACATGCCAACATGTGTAAACATGCCAACATGTGTACGTGTGCAAATCAAATCAAATCAATTTATTTTGCAACAACAACATAGCAATATACATACACAAAACAACCGTTTAAAAAAATAAAGTTGTGTTGCATGGTGGTCACATGGCATGTAATATGCCGTCTTCCTGTGACCCCATAAACATATATTTCGAATTATATTTACGCATACGTATACGATGATTATCACGAGTGTATGATATCTTTTGTATGACAACGGACTGGGGATGCGATGGAGAGAGAAACGAATTATTGTAGGTAATTACTGTTAGAAAACAATTATAAGAAATTTTTGCGGATCCGAACATTAATATATAAAGTAAACAAATATTTAATTGCACTCCGCACATCTAGGATTTAGGCAGTGCACGTGGCTAAGATAGTTGTCTAGATATTGATTGGATAATACAATTTTCATTTGTTGTCTGGATTTGACGTTTTGTATCTTATAATCGAGATTATTCCATAATTTTATAAAATGGTGTTTAGGTAATTTAGATGAAAAATGTGTTCTGGGCTTTTCTCTATATAGAAGGTTACGTTGTCTAGTAATTCTGGTGTTAGTGGCTAGATTCTTTTTTGGTATATAGTGTTTGAAGGATTTAGGCAGTGTATTATTGTGATAATCATACATAAATAGTGAGACATGTAACCTGTGAATATCAGTGATTTTAAGTATATTTTCAGATTTAAAGATAGGATCGGTGTGGCTTCTATATCTTTTTTTGTTAATTATTCGTATAGCGCGTTTTTGTAATAGTTCTATCTTTCTTATGGTAACATGTAAACATGCCAACATGTGGATGTGTGCAAACATGTAAACATGCCAACATGTGTACGTGTGCAAACATGTAAACGTAACGATAAAGTAAACCATAAAAGCAGTGCTTGAAAAAATGGTAATTTGAAATATGTACGTAAAAAGAGTACATGATCCCAAATCTCACAGTCAAACCGGACAAGTAAATATGTCATTATATTCCCATGGGCAATATTGATCTGGGCAGTTTGAACTGAAAGTTAGTCTAAAATAATGGGTGCGCAAAATGAGCTGCTAGGCATATTTGTAACATGAACACCAATATGGTTTCCATGTCATCATAATTCTTCCTAAAAACCCTCCAGTCGAACGAGACAAAATGTCACCAACTGTGAAACCCACATAGATAGAGATGTGAATGAAATCCAGTTGAATGTCAACAAGATATTATGGAATATTAGGAATTATAGAGATTCTTGATGGTATACAATGTTGAAACACCATGCCACGTATATACAAAAAGCAGACACGGTTTTAACTGGGTGCTTTCTCCTTGTTAGTAAAATGTATTTGGGGTCTTAATGATATATCAGTACCAATATGCATATCCACCAGCCAGTTTGCTTTGTACAGAGAAGATTTTCCCAATGTTAAATAGTTACAATATATTACCCAATGTTTGCTTTTCAATACATATAAAAGTTACATACCCTACATCGTAAAGACAAATATATGCTGTCATTTCATTCTGCAACACACAGTGCTCGAAACATGCTCTAAATGCATTATCATATTCAAAAACAGCACTTAGTACACATACCAAACTATACTAATAATCTAACTGATGCTTAGTTTGGTTAAACACTGTTTAAAATCTGTTACTCAAGGATTGGCCTGCATAGTCACAGCAGACGCTGCCCTACCATTGACTCTTCAGGCGCAGAACCTATTGTCCTTCGGGACAGGGAGGCCTACTATGTTATTGAAATATACAGAACATTTCAGTTACTTCACAGAACATTTACTCTACTCCTTGGCAGTATTCCTCCAAGTCAGAATTAACTATGCACTTGCAATACTTTTCTGTGTAGCAAACCCCACTTGCAAAACCATGTTGTCTATCTTACAGACCGGCACAAGTCATTTCTAAATGTCAAACAACGAACCAGGTGTTGTTTTCGGGTTCTAGTGACATCCCAGAAAAGATTCCTGGAGGACGCCTTTTCTTATTTATAAACCCACAGCATCTACCCACAATGCAACAGTAACATTAAACACATTTTGATATCCGGCCGCATTCTGCTTGGCTGCAGTTTAGCAGCTTCTCTAGTGCAGCAAATAAACTGACTGAATCAAAGGGCGTGGAATGTGTGAAATTTAAGTTTTGATACTCACAAAAAGCACACCTAAAGTCCTACATGAATTGTTTATACACAGGATTCATCAAACTTGTCGTGTCTTGACAAACACGTGCGTTGTTCGACAGATGCTGTCATCCTGACTGATGTCACGGTTACTTCTTCACGGCCATCTTTGTATTTGTGTAACTGAACCCAGCAAAGACGTCTTGGTTGATGGTTTTGAGCAGTTCACGGTCCGGTGGTGTCAGCTGTGCTGCTTCCATTGTAAAGTCCATGTCGAAGTTGCTCACGTCACTTGCTGATTTCTGCACAGGGAACATAAGCATATGATGAGCAAACAGTCAAACTATAATCATGCTAGCATTTGTGTGTGTGTGTGTGTGTGTGTGTGTGTGCGTGCGTGCGTGCGTGCGTGCGTGCGTGCGTGCGTGTTTGCGAGTGTATGTTTTAACGTTTTCTTCCTAGATGTTTGCATCTCAGGTGCCACCTCTAGGAAGGAATGAAATACCTCTACTTTTTAAACTCCTCATTGCGTAAGGGTTCTTACTGATTTTATTCTTTATACATACGTCAGAGGGATGGAAATTTATTATACAATACAATATAAATTTATTCATCCCTGGAAGGACAATTACATCATCGTTTGGGCGGGCGCAGTGTATAAAAATATATATATATACTAGACGCAAAAAGAAACTGCATGGTACAGATTTAATTATATTGTTACAAGTGGTTTAAACTGTCCACACAAAGTGTTATGTAAGTGTAAAATGTATGCCATTATTTTCACGTGACAATAACACAATGGCTTTAACGTTTATGCCTAGTCTTTAGGGTCAAAGTTTCAGCGGCGAACTTGAACATCACAAGATTAATAACGGGTGTGTCCTCCATCTGCATTGATCACTGCAGTGCATCGGCACCTCATTGATGAAATCTGAGGAGAGTGGATATGGTGTTCCGATGACAATGGAACCTTGCTGCGATGTCTTGCTGGTTCATGCCAGCCTCCAACATTCCGATAGCCTGATGGTGTTCACCAAGACTCAATCTTGTCATGGTACCCGCTGTGCACTGTCAGCTTTACTTTGTACTTTGTGTGTTTTTCCAGTTGGGTGTACCAGCAGCTCTCCAAACACCTGCCTTATGTAACCATGCCTGTTACGAAAGACCCTACAGGAGCATTTTCTTTCTTTTCACACAATGGCGTTGCCTGACCTTGCATTATGTAACTTTCCAATGAAACTCATGTTATGGTATAGTCTACATGTCCCTGTTTCATGTTAATCGACATTGAGCAAAATCAATCCATTACATTATATGTTGGTGCCTTTCTTCCTATGCAGTTTCTTTTTGTGGCTAATATATATAAAATATTAAAATACAACATAGGTAACAGCGTATTACTGGCTCACGTCATCATAGTCGTCGTCACCTCAAAACCTATCTTTTCAAAATCACCTATCCTCCCTAGCTTCCTAGCACATCCATCCATTTGTTGACGACTTTCGCCTATCACACGAATACGAGAATGTTCAATCCTTTGGTTTTGGTGCGCCACTGAGCTCGGATTGTCTGAGGATATTGGCGCATAAGAAGTTACGTATTATTATTATTATAGTCACAAAAAGACTAATTTATCACATTAATTTTTACAATATTATGCATATTTCCTGTGATTGTTCCGAGTTTACGAGGAGCCCCTATCAGTCTGGGGATTTGTTACCTAACTGATGTTAATGTGAAAAAGTACAAGTTTGCTTCATAACAAATTACTTATATGATTGCTCCAGGAAACCACCTTCTGCATCAGATGGTATGTAGCGCCCTCCAGAGCATGGGCATTTTTGTAAGTGACATAATAAACTACCATTGAACCTATATCCAGAGGAATGTTCACTCATGAGGCGTAACAAACCAGAATTGTAATTGTGAAGAGGGTCATGCAAGGTTTATCATTTCTAACGCAAACAGCATTTCATGAATTAAATGGGAATGTTCCAAATTATTGTAGACGTTGTAGCTGTTTGTTTCTCAATCGACATGATAGGCCATATACAGTGGAACCGCGCTTTATGGTCACCTCAGTAATACAGTCACCTCGCAATTAAGGTCACTCTAAAACGATCCCAAATTATTTCCACATACATAGAGTATAGGATATTAGTCCCGCTAATACGGTCACCTTGCTATTCAGGTCACTTCTGTCCAGTCCCAAAGGAGACCTTAATAGGGAGGTTACAAAGTGGTCATTTCATCACTGTGGTAACACTAGATAACATATCCTTTGATGTTCTTACATTAGAGTGGTTTCTTTAAATTTTTCTATATTAGAATCTGTGAAATACGTGCATTATAAAAAGAGGTGCTCATTACAGGTAATAAAACTTCAATTAAATCACTTGGAATTTAAACAACTGTCTGTAATAGCCAGGTTGATGGTTGGGGATTCAAAGGTGTTCTCAGTAGTTCTTAAAATTTACACTGCAGTCAATAAAACAAAATAACTTTTTTTATGCAAAACTTTCACATATGACAACTGGTGGGATATTTCATGATTAATTTCTACAAGAAAACTTACAACATTTGGCTTGAAAGGTGGCTCAATTTGGCGAGCTTCGAGCATTTCCCAGTTGATCGACTTGAAGAAAGCTTGGCTCCTGATTGGTCCCTTTGGACACCGTGGCATTCCCAGTCGGTCCTCGGCCCTCCGTTCCAGGAGCTACAGGGGAAACAAGTTGGTTAGAAAGAAGATCTTGTGTTGTCTACAGTGCTGCCAATTGTGTCATCTTTCTGCCCGTTATCATTTCTGAAGCTTTATGCATAATAATCCTATGAAAAAAGCCTAATTTGTAATCCTGGTGATAAAGTTTCTTCTGCAAGCAACAACAGTCAAGTACTCACCCCAACTGACTGGAAGTATAATAATAACAATCAGTCTAAAACCCTTTTATCAGTATTTACCAAGATTTAACAAATTACAACAAAATTGCCAGCCAGAGAATTAACTCGAGATGGCAAGGAAGCCTTAAACTTATCAAGAGTTTTTTTATCTGTGTATCCCTCCCTTCTGAGGTATTTGTAATTTTTTTTTAATGAAACATGAAACAACAATTATCAAAAAAAGTATGTTGCAAACCAATTTCTTCTCAATTGGTTCTTACAATATATGTGAATTATGGTAATTATAAACATGCCGATTAATGCACATAACCGAATGACATAAATATCTGCATTAGGCCATGCCATCTAATGAGCATGTGTAGCACTATACCATGCCATCTAGTGAATATGTGTAGCACTAAGTCATGCCTTGTGGTGAATATATGAAATACTATTGTGACGCCATCTAATGGGTATGTGTGATGCCATGCATGCTATGTGGGTGAGGGAGAGAGACTGACCAGACTGAGGCAGCGAGAAGCCTCCCCGCTCAGCCAGCGGGGAAAGTGGGGAACATCGTGACATATCGAGTGGAAGAGGTCGTCTTCATCATCGCCATGAAATGGAGACTGGCCAATCAGCATCTCAAAGAGCAGCACCCCGAATGACCACCAGTCGACCGACTGGTTGTACTTGGCCCCTCGCAGGATCTGGCAAACACAAACAATGACTTACAAATGCTGACTAACACACGTTTAATGTAACATCGGTCACTACAAAGAATGTCCATATGTAATTTTATAATAATTATCAGTCCCAGAATAGTGACTTGTGAAAAACTGGATTACATTTGTCTTTAGCAGCATAACACTTGGGAACTATTATTTAGGAAACTATTACATGTGATGACATTTTTAGTATTATGCCAAACATAACTACCAGTGTGTATTTTTTTAATGTATTGCCTAGTTCAGGGCACATAGTCCTAGGACATGAATGAACATAGGGGTGAGTTGACCATGGCTACTAAGAGAAGATACACTTCTGGTGCCTCCAAGTTAGCGTATTGATATCTAGATGAAAGCATGTATTCTGTGCTGGTGCAGCAACTGAACATGAGGTAGGTCTATCATATTCTATTTACCTCTGGTGCAATGTAGTCAGGGGTGCCACAGAACGTAGAAGCCATGTTGTCACCAACGATCTTCTCTTTGCACATTCCGAAGTCAGCCAACTTCACGTGTCCATCCTTGTCCAGAAGCACATTGTCTAGCTTCAAGTCTCTGTTGACAGATAATAAGGACTTGGTTCTTATGCTGTGTGGTCTTCAGGACTGACACATTTTACCCTATTGCAATCATGTTTATTCCAACACAAATTAACAATTCAGGGATTTTTTTTAGCCACACTGTAATTACAGCATGAAAGTCAACACTTACATCGTGGAACTATGCATATTTCAGACTGGATTCTCATCTTCTTTCTGTGAAAAACCTCAAGGGCTTTCACTTAGACATTAATTTCCTTTAGGAGATTCCTGCCCACCATCAAACAACATCAGTTATTCCATGAACACAATTATATGTGTTTATCAAGAATAATTACAAAAGAAGAACACACTCCATGCCCTATTTTAGTTTTATTTCTGAATTTTTTATGTATCTTAATCTTTCCTTCCCTCTCTTTGCTAATCCACCTTTCTCTTGCCACATCATCCCTGTCATTTTCTCTACCCATATCCAAACATCCCCCCTCTCCCTGCCTCCTTCCTTCCTTCCTACTCCCTCCCTCACCTCCTCCCTGCCTTCTTCCCTCCCTCCTCCTTCCCATCCTCCCTCCCTCCCTCCCTCTCTTCCTCCTCACTCCCTCCCTCCCGCTATCCTCTCTCCCTCCTTCCCTCCCTCTCTTCGTCCACTATCCCTCACTCCCTCTATCTTTCTTTCCCTCCCTCTCTTCCTCCTCTCACCCTCTATCCCGCCTTCCCTCTCTTCCTCCTCACTCCCACTATCCCTCACTCCCTTCCTCCCTCCCACTATCCTTCTATCCCTACCTCTCTTCCTCCTCTCTCTCCCTCCCTCCTTCCCTCTCTTTGTCCTCTCTCTTCCTCCCCTCTCCCTCTATCCCTCTCTCCCTTCCTCTCTTCCTCCTCCCTCCCACCCTCCCTCTCTTCCTCCTCCCTCCCTCTCTTCCTCCTCTCTCCTCCCCTCTCCCTCTATCCCTCCCTTCCTCTCTTCCTCCTCTCTCTTTCTCCCTCTATCCCTCAGTCCCTCCCTCCCTCTATCCCTCTCTCTCTCTTCCTCCTCACTCCCTCATTCCCTGCCTGCCTGCCTGCCTGCCTGCCTGCCTGCCTGCCTGCCTGCCTGCCTGCCTGCCTGCCTGCCTGCCTGCCTGCCTGCCTGCCTGCCTGCCTGCCTGCCTGCCTGCCTGCCTGCCTGCCTGCCTGCCTGCCTGCCTGCCTGCCTGCCTGCCTGCCTGCCTGCCTGCCTGCCTGCCTCCCTACCTGTAGATGATGCCCCGGCTGTGGAGGAACTGCAGGGCACAGATGAGTTCCGCAGCATAGAAGCGTGCTCGGTCTGGCGGGAACCTCTGTGACTGCTGGATTTGAAACATGAGGTCGCCACCATTCAAATACTCCATCACGAAGAACAGGTGGCTCTGAAAATACAAAAAAAAATTAATTGTAGTTCAAATGGTGTATACGGTTATGTATATCAAAGAAACAGGATATGATAGAAAGAAGAATATTTTATCAAGAATCTGTATTATTATCTTATAGTTATTGGTATTTATTAATAATTGTCCGTCAAATATCCAGTGACTGGACAGGTACAAGTATCTTACCTGTGCTTTGAAGGTGTTGTGCAGGTGTGTGAGATACCTGTATTTTACCTGTGACTGGAAGGTGTTGTGCAGGGATGTGAGATACCTGTGTCTTACTTGTGACTGGAAGGTGTTGTGCGGGTGTCTGAGATACCTGTATTTTACCTGTGACTGGAAGGTGTTGTGCGGGTGTGTGAGATACCTGTATTTTACCCGTGACTGGAAGGTGTTGTGCAGGTGTGTGAGATACCTGTATTTTACCTGTGACTGGAAGGTGTTGTGCAGGGGTGTGAAATACCTGTATTTTACCTGTGACTGGAAGGTGTTGTGCAGGGATGTGAGATACCTGTGTCTTACTTGTGACTTGGAAGGTGTTGTGCGGGTGTGTGAGATACCTGTATTTTACCTGTGACTGGAAGGTGTTGTGCAGGTGTGTGAGATACCTGTGTCTTACCTGTGACTGGAAGGTGTTGTGCAGGTGTGTGAGATACCTGTATTTTACCTGTGACTGAAGATGTTGTGCAGGTGTGTGAGATACCTGTATTTTACCTGTGACTGGAAGATGTTGTGCAGGGATGTGAGATACCTGTGTCTTACTTGTGACTGGAAGATGTTGTGCAGGTGTGTGAGATACCTGTATTTTACCTGTGACTGGAAGGTGTTGTGCAGGGATGTGAGATACCTGTGTCTTACTTGTGACTGGAAGATTTTGTGCAGGTATGTGTGATACCTGTATTTTACCTGTGACTGGAAGGTATTGTGCAGGGTTGTGAGATACCTGTATTTTACTTGTGACTGGAAGATGTTGTGCAGGTGTGTGAGATACCTGTATTTTACCTGTGACTGGAAGGTGCTGTGCAGATGTGTGAGATATCTGTATCTTACCTGTGATTGGAAGGTGCTGTGCAGGTGTGTGAGATACCTGTATCTTACCTGTGATTGGAAGGTGCTGTGCAGGTGTGTGAGGTACGGATGCTGGAAGCTGAGTTCAAGGACACGTCTTTCAATCATCGTACACTCCACGTCATCATCTTCCAACACAACGTCCTTCTTGAGCGCTTTGATGGCAAAATACTGTCCAGAGTCCTTAAACTCAGCCAACATCACCTGGAGAACACAGGTGTGTCAAATGGGTCACAGGTGTGTCAGTGAATCATAGAAGGTTCAGTAGGGAGGGCAAGAATATAAATTGTACTTAGTATACTAGTTGAAATTGTAGTTCAAGGGGTCTTTAAAATTCTAGAGTAATGTATATTAAAGAAACCTCACTAGATGAAAAGGAAAATAATTTTTAGGAGGAATTAATATTATGTTTGCATTACTACTATGTTTTAGTGTGCTATATTTATTACAATATAATAATAATTAGCAGTCTACATATTTAATCAATTTCTTTGTTTATTTAAGAACAATATAGTATGCTTAAATATGTTATGAAGTACCACAAACAAGGCTGGATCTGACACATTATCATTGCCTTAATTAATAAGTTAGAAACTCTACCAGAGAAGTGAGAATAAATCATACTAATAATGCCCTTTTATTTTCAACTCATACTAAATGGAGCACTAGAAAGAAACTACACCAGTGTAATATCTTTCTTCCATAGTGGGTGTACCATAAACTATGGTGGTGGTTGGGTAGGTTGGTGCTAGTGCCTTTGCTAGGTTATATCCCTGCCTGATGCCCACCTTTCCGAAGCTGCCCTTTCCTAGCATTTTGAGGAAGTTGAAATCATCGAGTGTGTAGCGGAAAAAATCTTCTGACTTGACCTTTGACCTCTGGTTCCACATCAGTTCGTAGTCTTCTTCGTCATCATCGTCCTGGTCCTTGAAGCCTTGCTATAGCACACAACACAACGAGTACAAGCTAACAACACATCCTTGAAGTCTTGCAATAACACAACACAGGGAGATGAACATTTTATTGATGATGACAGTACAATTGAAACTGATGATGATAATGATGACGTTAGAACAAATGATGATGATGATATTAGTGCAGAAGATGATGTTAGTGCAACTGATGATCATGATGATACTGTTAACTACTTCAAGTCTTCAACTGATTACGACACTGCAAATGATGATGTGGTGATGATGAAGATATGGTGATGTGGTGATGATGATGATGTTAGTGCAACTGATGTTGATGGTGTCAGTGCAAATGATGATGACAATATTAACAAGTTCAACTACATATAGTGCAAAAGATGATTTGGCATTGATGATGGTGTTAGTGCAACTGATGATGGTGATGATGGTGTTAGTGCAACTGATATTGGTGTTGATGGTGTTAGTGCAACTGATGTTGATGATGATGATGATGGTGTTAGTGCAACTGATGTTGGTGATGATGAAGTTAGTGCAGATGATGTTGGTGATGATGGTGTTAGTGCAACTGATGTTGGTGATGATGGTGTTAGTGCAACTGATGTTGGTGATGATGATGTTAGTGCAGATGATGTTGGTGATGATGGTGTTAGTGCAACTGATGTTGGTGATGATGATGTTAGTGCAGATGATGTTGGTGATGATGGCATTAGTGCAACTGATGTTGGTGATGATGATGTTAGTGCAGATGATGTTGGTGATGATGGTGTTAGTGCAACTGATGTTGGTGATGATGGTGTTAGTGCAACTGATGTTGGTGATGATGGTGTTAGTGCAACTGATGTTGGTGATGATGATGTTAGTGCAACTGATGTTGGTGATGATGATGTTAGTGCAGATGATGTTGGTGATGATGGTGTTAGTGCAACTGATGTTGGTGATGATGGTGTTAGTGCAACTGATGTTGGTGATGATGAAGTTAGTGCAGATGATGTTGGTGATGATGATGTTAGTGCAGATGATGTTGGTGATGATGGTGTTAGTGCAACTGATGTTGGTGATGATAATGTTAGTGCAACTGATGTTGGTGATGATGATGTTAGTGCAACTGATGTTGGTGATGATGGTGTTAGTGCAACTGCTGTTGGTGATGATGGTATTAGTGCAACTGATGTTGGTGATGATGGTGTTAGTGCAGATGATGTTGGTGATGATGGTGTTAGTGCAACTGATGTTGGTGATGATGGTGTTAGTGCAACTGATGTTGGTGATGATGGTGTTAGTGCAACTGATGTTGGTGATGATGATGTTAGTGCAACTGATGTTGGTGATGATGGTATTAGTGCAACTGATGTTGGTGATGATGGTGTTAGTGCAACTGATGTTGGTGATGATGATGTTAGTGCAACTGATATTGGTGATGATGATGTTAGTGCAGATGATGTTGGTGATGATGTTGTTAGTGCAACTGATGTTGGTGATGATGGTGTTAGTGCAGATGATGTTGGTGATGATGGTGTTAGTGCAACTGATGTTGGTGATGACAGTGTTCTTGCAACTGATGTTGGTGATGACGAAGTTAGTGCAGATGATGTTGGTGATGATGGTGTTAGTCCAGATGATGTTGGTGATGATGGTGTTAGTGCAACTGATGGTGGTGATGATGGTGTCAGTGCAGATGATGGTGTAGGTGTAAATTATGATGATGATGTCAGGGTGAATGATAATAATGTCAGGGCAAATGATGAGGATGTCGGTTCATATGACAACGACAACAACATAATGATGCCGATTCATCTGCCGTACAAGTCGTACTTACATAGGTGTCGTCAGATGACACAGAAGCCAGCGACCGTTTGGCCGTGTTGTTTGTGCCCCGCTTGCTGTCACGCTCCACCTTGGCGAGTTCCGTCGCGAGGATCTTGTTGTTGATACCGCAGTGGTTCGGCATGAAGTTCTCACACTTCTTGTGGCAGTTCGTTCCACACTCTGAACACACAGGGGCAATCTCAAAAATTGCTTTCTTTTTTATACACCTCTGAACAGACAGGGAAAATCTCAAAAAATGTTTAACGTTTTCTACACACCTGTGAATGCACAGGGACATTCTATTTGTTTTTGCATTTTTTAAGCACCTCCAAATATATAGCGACAATTTATGAAAATCTAAGCACTTCTCAGCACACAAGAATAGTAGTAGGCATCCTGCAGTCTCGTAAGACGATGGATCTGGTGTCGAACAACTGATCTCTACAAAAATGAACAATTTCTAAGCGCCTTTGTACACACAAGGACAATCTCATAAATGTTTCACTTTTTTTCAAACATCCCTGAACACACAGGGACAATCTTGAAAATTGTTTCTAATTTTCTATGCACCTCTGAATGTATAGAGACAATCTAAAAATTTTTTCACATTTTCTAAGCACTTCTGAACACACAGGGACAATTTCATAAATCTATTCCTATTTATAGCACATCCACCAAGCCCAGTTCTTTAACCAGCTGTAATTTTGACCGCTTGACCTATGGTGATTTCTCCATGGCATATTCACTGCCAACGTCATACTCCCAATTACAATGTCACGTTAAATTGTTTGCCTCAGTAAATCTGGACAATATCCTGAAGCATTAAGTGAGCAAGGACCGAACATTTTTTAACAAGGTTAAGATCCCTAAGTATTGTAGACATAGCTAGTTCCGCACCAATCAGAAGATGCCACATTAAAATAGCTTCGCTTGCTTACTGTGCTGGATGTTATTAAAAAACCACTTTCATAATCAGTCATGTCAAGATTCAAGTAAGTACTTGAAAGTTTCAGGCCAGTTATAGGGAAAACACACCAAGTGTTTTGTTTAAAATTCTGCTTTCTTTTGAGATCAATTATGTCTAGTGAAACAAGCCTTGGAACCAACGTTTTTATTCTAAACATTCAAGGATAGACTATTTTACTTCTATCCTGTAACATTCTACAATGCAATCTTTTAAGATGTTTGACCTTGACCTACTGACACAATTTTAAATTGAACAAAATATTTGTTATATCAAGCGGGACTATGCAGCTACTTAAACACTATTTTCTAGTCAGTTGTACTTTAATTAACTAGTAAATCTAAATCTGGTGACCTTAACCTACTTACCTTGACATTTGAGTCCCTGTCGGAAGAGTCCATAAAGCATGGTGCCACAGTGGTCGCAGAAGGTCGGGGACATGTAGTTGTGAACTTTGAACCGATGAGGCACGTTGATGTTGAATCTTTCAGTCAGCATCTGTCGACAGGAACAGGTATGTCAACACTGCTCAAATATTTTAATGATTGCACCACTTTGATGAATCACTTGGTTATGCACAATTTAATGTACATGAAATTTTGTATTTTATTCACGATTTTTATGTGGTGCATCAAGTTGATTTATTTACAGTAAAATGCTTGAAGAAAACTATGTGACTGTCAAAAGGGGTCTTAATAACAATGTTAGCTGGACATTCAATACATAATTACATTACAGCTGATTAGAATTAGAAAGAAAATTTTCTGTTTTAAAGTGTATTGTTTTAGGACATACAGTAAAGTATTTTTTTTTATATTTGATTTTTACATGTCATGCAAGACACAAAAATAGCTAATTATAATCAGGGTAGTGTGTGTGTGTGTGTGTGTGTGTGTGTGTGTGTGTGTGTGTGTGTGTCGGGGGGGGGGGAGGTATGTTAATGCTTTCCTCCAAGATGTTTTGCATCTCGGATGCCAAATTTTATATGGTTAATCAATGATCCCTGATAGCTGAATCCTGTTATTCTGTGCTATGTAAACCAACCGCCAATCAGTTTTACATAATTTGCGTTGAAAAAAGCTGCTAAAATTGACATCACAACAAACATCACACACGACTTCTTCGGGGAAACCGTCTTCTGCATATGTGTATATGTAGCGCCATCTGGAGGATTAGCATTTTTGTTACTTACATTAATTAAATGATGATGGATATTTGGGAACAAGAAACTTGATTGAGACTTGAAGGTGTTGACATGAAATAACTTCAGCATATGAGTGAGTGAGACTGTAACGACAGAGAGACTGTTACCTTGGTCTCTCGACTGTCGACTGCGCTGCCAGGACACTTGGTCAGAACGTTCTCGTGGCAGCGTTTGTGAACAGTCGCCTGGCACGCTGCAATGTCAGCCACCATGTTAGGTCAAGATTTTTGAGATCATATTTTTTCACCATAAATCTACTTATCTAAACCAAAGCGAACAATCAGTTGCACTTACCTATTTTATATATAAATAAAGTTATCAGATAAACATGTGACGAATAAACAAGATGGCAGATTCCAGTTGTGCAGTTTCATTAATTCATGATTTCAACTGAATTTCAATTATAATTTCATAACAATTGTTGTTTCCTTTTCTACGAAAAAAAAAGAGACATTATCATAATGGTAGTAAAGACAGACAGAGACATTATTATATGGTAGTAAAGAGCAATTTGTAATGAGTCATTAGACAAAACATACTCAAATATTTCTGTAAATATCCAATTTGGAGAAGAAATAAAAAGAAGACGTTTTACAGCACATAAATATTGCTGTAGATAACTACTGATGGACAATTAAATTATCCAATAAAAACACACATTCCCTCTCAACTCCAGTCTTACAACTGTTGCAATTCCATTAATATACAAAAGTAGTAACACTGGACACAGTGACCAACACGTAAAAAATACCTTACCTTGACATCTGTACCCTTGCTTGTTGAGGCCCCTGGAATAGAAACCAGCAGATATGATAAATAATAATATAATAAAATAATGTAGATACAAGGTGAACTGCAACGAAGACACTATTTCACTGTACAGCTATTTTGGCTCATGTGCAGAGTAGGCCAATATGACTTAATATCTGGTTCGCTGTAGCAAGTCACATATGAATAAACATTTGCAAAACATTCAAATATAGTTTAGGGGTTAACTAGAAGGGTGAACTGGGTGAGTCCAATAATCCCAATCCAACATGTAATATCTATGATCACTTGAATAATCCAACCAATTAATCTTCCCATAACTCATTAGTGCGATGTAAATATATCTCATATTCCCAGTTGCTAAGCAACTGTTGCTGGTATACATAAAATAATTGTGACAACTGGACAAAGTGGTCATTGCTGCCCCGACTGTGCTGCCCCGACTGTGCAATCCAACTAATAACTGATTGAATAACAAGACATGAGAGCCGGCATCGACGCAAAAATGTTCCAACTAATGCATGCTACGGGAGTATTCGGTTTCTGTGTGACAGAGATATCTCTTCTGAAATATCGCAATGATGTAAGGTAAAATCTTGATGAGAATGCCCTGCCAAATTCATGCATCTTAATGATAATTTTGCTGATGGGCAGTATTGATTTTGGAAACTACCGAAACAGCCACTGTGAACGTGACACTGTTCACAATGTCAACGGCAGTGAATAGGCAGACTGAACAAATTAGCTGGGTCAATGTACACAATATGTGACGATACAGTAGTCCACTACTGATCTCTACATTTAGCCACTGGTCACTCACTATATGGTCAGATGACGGAATTATGAAATGATCTAACGCGAGTGCATGGAGGTCATTTAGCCTGTCCTTAAGACCCAATCAATAATTAACAGTGACACACAGTTCTAATAGGGGACATCATCCCAGTGCACAGATTTTTTAAAAGCTGTGTCAAAACTAAAACTAGGTGTGGCTGATGCAGTATCAGCCACCATGCTATTTCTTAAATTGTTTCAGAAGCACGGCCACAGACAGGCGACATTATTGTAATAATATTGCTAAAATTCCAGAGGTCATATATATAATATGTGGATGGTCTCTGACATTTTAGGCTCATTAGGCTTTGCAACAGAAAATGCCAAAGTAAAATTGACCTGTTGCTGGCATCAATATTTGATTGCACAGATGATAGAACATGTAACGGATACATGGAGGGGCTTATACCAAAGTGCATACAGCTTTAACAAGGGGCAACAGTTAACACCCGCCAATCTATTCACCAGACATTCAACTTATCGATGTTGAATCTGCACATTCTTGTAGGGCTCCGCAAACAAGTTTAACAATAGCCTAGCGGAGACTTTTGCAAAAGGGTGTAGTGATCCAAATGCAATAATGCCACTACATTGTGGTAATTTCAGTGATACTCCGTTGTGGAATGACCTTTAGGCTGGCTGCCTGAAGCCAGACTCAAAGCTGTTGACTGTAAAGACACTCAGTATAAAATGAGGAAGTCATTTTGCGAGTGGTAATGCGGTTTTTGCCGCACTAACTGAATAGCCTTGTCTGAACGCATTGCCCGCTCGTCGCAAAAATGTCAAGGGCTATTTCTTCAACGCCGTCTAATGGTCAATAAGGGAACTTTTCGATAACCTGATCCTGTGTCTGAAACCCAATTTCTTGCAGGGTCCCTGGAATGAGTTGCAATCTAGGCGATTTTATGGGTCACAAAAAGGAGCATGTCTGATGTCAACGTTCACACAAATCTGCCTCGTTTTTTTCTCTAGATCAATAGAGCTGTGAGGAATGACCAAAATGTGAAAAACGGTCCAAAACAACAGCTCGATGTTGCATCACATGCTTATATAAAATATCATTAAAAATATGGTAACAAAATTAGTATGCAATTGATCTTCCTGACTTGGATGCTGTAAAACCAGAAGCCATGTCTCAGAAAGGAGGTGCAATTTTTTCACAGAGTTTTTACCAGATCTGGTCAAAAATAAGTTACGAGTTTGTCTGACCATCTCATTATTTAAAACTAACCAACAAATTTGCACAAACAAGCAGGCATGTTGTAGTTGATACTAGATAGGTTGATTTTTGTGAAAAGTGTTTGAAATCACACAAGTATAAACTGGAATCATGGAGGAACCTTTAAAAAGTCATGGTGGTTCCTAAAAAAATGTATTACACATCTGTAATGCTTTACCAAAATATAACCATAATTATGCTATAACTACCTACAAAATGCCCGAGATGCAAATGAGTGAAAACGACTCACCATATGAATTTTGTGCACTGTGAACAAAACGTCGGCTGTCTGAAGAAGGTTGCAATGAACTGATGGCCTCTGACTTCATGAATTTTGCGGTGCCTAATGGCAACTCGTCGCCGCTTTATCCCGCACTTGTTGTCATCTCTTTCGCTGCGATTCACCCCCTGTTGCACTGCGGACGGGAGATAACACAAATTAAATCGTTATAATTCAATAAAAAATGTATAAACTGAAGATCACTATTTAACCAGACACAGACACTAAACCCACATTTTAACTCTCACATATAAAAGTCAAAACCACTTAAAAAAATAAATTTTGTGCAGCTTTATTTATTAAAGCTGTTTCACTGAAACATCTGGAACATGTTAATATTACTACAGTTTGATTCGCCCTAATAGTTTACACAGAATGGCGCAATGGTTATTTTAGATTGTACCAATGCTATGAAATAAGTACAAAATGTATGATTACAATTTTACTGAATATAAAACAAGAGTGAAATAAGCAGAATTTGTATGAATAAAATTGTACTGACCCCAAAACAACAGTAACAGGTAGATAATTAACTACCACATAGAAATATGTATTACCTGGTACAAATGCAAAATAAGTAAAATGTGTTATATTCACTAATCGTAATTAATTGCGTGACTATAGTGGCCTGCTGGCCCAAGCAAGCATGCTAGTACTCCAAGCAACCTGCTCAAAGTAACATTTATTCTAGAACATTCTCAAGGTGACACACATTATTTTTATTATGAAGTGCTAGTGTCCTTGACTCCTGCTTGCATACAACAAAACAAAATATCCAATTGAAATGTAGATCGTGGTACAGGAATGTTCCTTTCCCCAAAACATTTCTAGTTTGTTATACCAATCAACTGGACTGACTTGTTAAAGGGTGCAGGCGATATGTTTGCCGTTGTTAGTTCTCGGGAACACAAGACAAGTGTGTGCTGCATCTAGTGATTGTGTTGTTGATAAGGATTTATTTATTTAGTGTTGTTAGTTTGCAACAGTATATGTCATAAATAAATCCTTATTAACAACACAATCACCAGATTCAGCGCATGCTTGTCTTGTGTTCCTGAGAACTAACGGCGACGAACATATCGCCTGCACGAGACTGTTCTATAAATAGCCGCAGACGCCAAGCGTTGGCAAAAAAAAAAATTCTGCCGTGGAATAGCGCAATCTACACAGGGCCCCTTTAACAAAGTACAGCATTATGGCTGCCAATTTTATGCCACCAGTTTGGATGATAATTATGGATGACTATTGGGGAGTTTTACTTGTGTGATAGTATTGGGATGTTATCACAATAATTGCAATAGTATCATGGATTAAAGAATAGCCATAATTTATAGGTAGTGCCATCTCATCGCCTTGGATGCATTTCATTCAAATGAAGAAGCCATGAATGAAGCTGCCTCAGTTGATGATTTTTGATGTTAGGTAGATAAATAAGTAAAATTCCCAATTAAAATAAAAAAAATATGTCTACAAACAGTATTATTATGACACAAATTGCCCTCTTGATCTGTTTTGCTGTCCAGATTCAGTATGACAAGTCTGCATAAAAGTGCTACAGCAACAGTGATTTTAACAAAGCATGCATGTATCGTGTGATGCAACGTGATTTGTGCAGTTCATAGCAAACATAACACTGTTTATGGGATACATTTGAGAGCAGTGGCAGAGTGTCCAAGTGAATAAAGTCACATTTTAGTAGTAGAGACTATTTTTATAGATGTGCTTTAAGTCTACTCATCATAACTTGACCTAATTTTCAGTGAATTGTATCTAAATGAAAAGAAAATAACATGTGACAGAGTGATCAATCTGCATGATGGTGACCGTGGTAACCCAATAATCTTAGAGGTGACAGGAATGGTTATGTGGAACATCCCACAGAAAACTGAATTCACATATTTCATTTTGTTAATTGATTCAAATTAATAATATATTATGCCAGCTTTTTCTCAGATTTCTTGTTACCATGGTACCATCAAGCAAATTTATCATTATGTCATAGGTGCCATTCGTTTAATATAGATGTAATACAATCGAGATTTGATTGAGATATGATGGGTAGTCTTTAATATATGACAGTTAATTAAAACTGGCATTTCACAAGGAGCCTGTGTCCTTAACACATGACACAGGAAGTATGCTTTGTAGACTTGCTCTATTCTACAAAGTGTTAAACCTCTCAATCACATGATATCCTTCATTGACCCTCAATCAAAATTGTCCTTTTATGCAATTTTGATTTACCTTCTAGACAGAATAAAACAAATATTAGCTCTGTTTTTTAATATAGAAGCTCACTATGTTAATTAGCATATCTAGATTCTACCAATTCATTTGCATACAACAAAGTTTTGTTCTTTAATTCTGCTCAGACAGCAGACAGAAATACAAAACAAACATTTGCCTCAGTGGAAAGGCACCAAGCAGGTTTCCATTTCATTACTAAAAAAGAAACAGCAATTTAGTTAAACTTGTGATGATCGTGGGAAATAAACGTGACAAAACGCATCCCCAAATTGAAAAAAATCTGATTTGATATATACATGTAATCTGACATCATTCCACTGTTTCTCAAAACTCATCCTCTTTGAAATCCACATCCCTCTCCCAATGTTATTGATTAATTGCCTGTCCTACCCCGACCAGTACAGGACATTGGGCCTAAACAATTGGTTACTGTGGTTAGCTTTAGCACTGCCAACTTTGTAAAGTCAGGGAACCAAGACACAACTTAGTGGTCCACATTGTAAAAATCATAAATTCGAGCATTGATGTTAACATAATTTGAGGGAATTTTTTTTATAATTTCAGGAGAAAATGTACCAATTTTGACAACTAGCACTTTTAAAAAGAACCAATTGAAACGTTGCCTGTCTCAGGTCACCGTTCAACAGCAACCTCTCCAACCAATCGACAGCAATGTCACTCTAATACTAACAAGCAACATTCAACTTTTCATATTCTGCGATAGTACAGAAGTATAGACAGTTAGAGAGGAAGCTAAAGAAGACGAGAGTTGAACAGGTTATTCTGTCAGGAATTTTGCCAGTAATGGGAGGAAGGGGGGCAACGTATAGAAACTGCAAGAGGATGGCAATCAACGCACTAGTTGAGCAGATGTGTGAAGAAGAGGGGGTGGGATTCACAGATTTATGGGGATACTTTGTTGGGAGGGAAGATATGTACTTGAGAGATGGCCTCCATCTTAGTGGATAGGGGGCAGCAGTTTTCTCAGAGAACCTGCTGCGATCTGTTGACAGTGGGACAGGTTGCATCTATTTAAACTAGATTCGCAGGGGGGACTCGCAGAAAAGCCTGAAACTGGAGGCACAGATAAAGACAGCCCAAATAAATCAGCAAATAACAGTCTGGAAAACTCTTCTGAAGCTGGATATAAATGTGTTTGTTTAAATGAAAGGAGTATAGTAAACAAAAGAAATGAACTAAACATTATGGTAGAAGATATTGACCCTCATATAATAGGTATAACCGAATCCTGGACCACTACCGATATATCAGATGCTGAATTGGGACTGACAGGATATGTAATGTTTAGAAAAGATAGAATAGGAAGAAAGGGAGGTGGAGTTATTTTATATATTAAAGAATCTATTCAGGCTTATGAAATAAAATTAGAAAGAGAAGCAGATTGCGAAGAAGCTGTTTGGTGTAACATAGTTACAGGAAACTCAACGTTAACAGTTGGGTTAGTTTATCGAAGTCCAAACATAAGCATAGAAGAGAATGAAAAAATATAAAACGCTATAAGGGAAGTAAGCAAACGGGACTGTATTATTATGGGGGATTTTAACCACGGGCATATACAATGGAAATCTCTACAGAGTATGGGGAGTGAGGACCACAAGTTTTTAGTTTTAGTTCAAGATACATTCCTTTCTCAACATGAACCAACCAGGGGTGAGAATGTGTTAGACATAGTTTTGTCCTCACAGAATGAATTAGTTGACAATGTCAAGATATGTGAGCCACTGGGGAGTAGCGATCACAACCAGATACATTTTACCATCAAAGTAAAATCAGAAAGGAATAGTAAAAAGCAGTATAGGAGAAATTTCCACAAAGGAAGGTATAAGGACATGAGGAAATATTTAGCAAAGATAGACTGGAATAACACACTGAAAAATAAGACGGCAACAGAATGCTGGAATATATTAAAGAGTGAAATTAAGTGCATAGTCGATAAATTTGTACCCTTCAAAAAACAATGAAAACGGTCCAAAAAGAAACACTTATCGAAAGAAGCCATTAGAAAAATTAAGTATAAACAAATGATGTGGAAGTCATATAGATGTACTGGAAATGATGAAGACTACAACAGTTATAAAGAAGCACTTAACCAAGCTACAGCTGAAATTATAAATTCAAAGAGAAGCTATGAACAACAATTAGCTAGTAGTATAAAACATGACAACAAGATTTTTTATGGGTAAGTTCGAAGCAAACAGAAAGTTCAAGATAAGGTCGGTCCTCTAGAAGATAGTGCTGGAAATATAATATCAGAGGGATTCTTAATGGCAGAAGACCTGAATGAGTACTTTAGTTCAGTGTTTACCAGGGAAGATATTAGTTCACTGCCAGTACCAGAGGCTAAGTTCAAGGGGGCAGATTCAGACTATTTAGGACAATTAATTGTAACCCCGGAAATGGTAGCTAAGAAAATAAGGGCTATGAAGGATAATAAATCACCTGGAGTGGATGGTATTCCACCCAAACTACTATTGGAAATTGTAGAACAAATTAGCATACCGCTTGCAACAGTTTTCAATTTGTCATTAGAAGAGGGAGTGGTTCCTTTAGAATGGAAAGAAGCAAACATTATACCGTTATTCAAAAAAGGTTCGAGAAACAAGTCAGAGAACTATAGACCAGTGAGTTTAACATCAGTGATTTGTAAATTATTAGAAAGACTAATTAAAGATCACATGGTGGATTTTCTTGTTAAACAAAACTTGAGAAACCCATCTCAACATGGGTTTTTTAAAGCGAGATCATGCTTAACAAATATGTTATGTTTTTTGGAAGACATCACTAAGTGGGTAGATGAGGGATCACCAGTAGATATCGTCTACTTAGATTTTCAAAAAGCTTTCGACAAAGTACCACATCAAAGATTACTGCTTAAACTAAAGGCCCATGGCATAGGAAATGGTATAATAAACTGGATAAAACAATGGCTGATTGACAGAAGACAACGTGTAGTAGTTGATGGGGAGGCTTCAAACTGGAAATCGGTATTGAGTGGGGTACAACAGGGGTCAGTATTAGGACCTATATTATTCTTAATATATATCAACGATTTGGATGATGAAATAACAAGCAAGGTGTTGAAATTGATGGAGATAGACAGCATTTACAAGATGATCTTGACAGGTTGATCAAATCATCTGAAAAGTGGCAAATGCTGTTCAATTTTGGGAAATGTAAATGCCTCCACACAGGACATGGGAATGGAGAGGTAGAATATACAATGGGGGGTACTGTACTAAGTACTACTGTAAAAGAAAAGGACTTAGGGTTAACCATTAGTGCTGATATGAAGGTTTCAGAGCAGTGCGGAATTGCAGCTTCAAAGGGAAATCAAATCCTTGGATTAATTAGGTGAAACATAACGTATAAGGAAAAAGAGCTAATAATACCACTGTACAAAACAATAATTAGGCCTCATTTAGAATATTGTATTCAAGCGTGGAGGCCATATCGCAGGAAGGACATAGATATGCTAGAAAGAGTGCAGAGGAGAGCAACTAAAATGATACCAAAACTGAGGGATCTTAGTTACGAAATACGCCTAAAAAATGCGGTTTAACAACACTAGAGACCAGGAGATTGAGAGGAGATCAGATAGAAGTGTTTAAAATATTGAAGGGTTATGAAAATATTGATAGAAATATTTTGTTCTCAGTTAAGAAAGATAGAAGGATTAGAGGACATGAACTTACATTAGCAAAGGGGCAGAGTAGATTGGATATAAGAAAGTTTACATTTTCACAAAGGACTGTAAATGAATGGAACAGATTACCTGTTGATTGTGTGGGTGCTAGTAGCATGAATATGTTTAAAAATAAAATCGACACATACCTCAGATGGGCGGGATACACATAGATAAAAGGGTCGGACTCTCGATAAGCCAAAGGGCTTCCTTGTCCACCTGCCACCTAGAGTTAATTCTCTGGGTGGCAATCTTGTTAAATCTTGTTAAATCAAGGATTTTCGGCACCGATATCAACCCAGACATGACAGTGGGAACGAGAAAACAAGAGCAATGCTTGGTGTTAGCCGACTGAATGCAAGAAGGTGCGATGCAGTGCTGCGTAACATGTGCTCAGTCTAACCTTTAGGTTTCACACTACACGCCAAAGTCTCATTGACAGATGTCCTCTGGTTGCGCTCTGCTTACGGGGACAAAACGACAACATGATGTCACTATGAAACACTAGAGGGTGTTGTAAATGATCGATCCTGTATGTATGCATCTGGTTTGTTTAATCACCCTGCAGTTGAGGTAGGGGGTAAATAGAAACAAATTGAGCAACAGTAGCCTTAATTCTTGTTGGTATGATTTACGGGGCATACTAAATCCTTAGCCAGCAATACAAAGAACTCTTCTAAGCATGACTAATCTACTAACCTTGCTCTCAAATTGTTACGATAATGTATTCTGTTGAAATTTGGTAACATGAAGTTTTCAGTTATTTCAACATTACAACATACAATGAGAACCATTTTCTATGGGAATGAAAGATGGTAACAAAACAAACACATCAGAAACAAGCATGCATAGAAACTGTGCCCAGGGGACAAAGAAATGAGTGTATATTATTAATAAATTAATAAGTTTTTAACAAGATTATCTGCTGGCTTTTAAATAAGATTTTCAAAAAAGTTTGCATTCCAAAGCAATATATGATGTGAAGTTCAACTGAAAATATTTACTTTACCCCAACACCAGCCCATCACTGGTATACTAAAGATAGAATTTAATTCTAACTGATGACCAACGTACAGTGTATAACAACATATTTTCTCAAATTAACATCTTGTTATTAAATGCAACCATGCTAGGTTAAAAATGAACTTAAGAAAGTACTTATTTTGAGTTTTCGTAACAGAAGTTCAAATGTGTACAACAGAATTCTTCACTTCCAACAAAGGACATTATTTCATCTGCCTCACCTTCATTGTCCTTGAAATGACGCACTTGAACAAGCAACCTTCCACTTGGTTTCAGATCGAGCTGGAATCAGATGAACAGAAAATGATGCAATGGAAGTTGCAAGAGGCAATCTAATAAACATCATTGTACAAGATGATAGTCACAATATGTGAGACAGATTTCATAGCGTAGTTGGTATCTTCTTCACTTAGCATTGTACATCAATGTATTTTTCACAAAAACATTGTTCATGTTCTCACCCACAGGTCATAAGGATTCTCACTTTGAGCACAAATAGTTTTACGGTAAAGACAAAGTTGTCAAAATCTCAAGTCATTCAAAGTGTCATGAAGGGAGGGGTCTGAGTCATCAATTGTGTGTCAATGTTTAGAAATTGTTCCATATTTGTGGTATGTTTGCACACTGACAAATCTTAGAGTTTAGATTATTTTTAAATGTTTTTGTTTAACAGTTAATACAGATGGGTACAGATATTTATACAAGTCACAATTAGGTTATTTTGAAATGATCATCTACACACTGCTGTGATTCATCACGACATCCCATATTAACAACTGGGGCCTATAAAAAGGTTACCAAAAATACATAGTTTTGGAAAGTAGGAGAACCTACATGTAAACCACCATTCCAAAAGAAATCACAATATCACGCTCTAACACTGGTTACTTATTTCCCATTCCATAAATACCATTTACTTCATTTATTAACGAACACTATTTGCCCCATTTCCCAATCCATTACTACTGTGCACATTTATTCAGCCTCACACTCATCCATTTTCTGCAGATTATCATCCAAAATTTTAACTTCCCATAATCACCCCACTGATCCACCCCGTGTACGTACCCAGACACTGGCGACCCCGTTGTCCTTGCACTTATCAGCGAGCATCTGTGCCCCAATGTTCACATCAGCGACCAGTTTGTTGGGCCTCTGCATTACGACCATCTGTATGAGTCGTCGCTCATAGAGATGAGCATCAAAGCTTGTGCTCCATTCAGGATAGATCGTCTTCTTCTTCTGCACGTACTCAATGCCATCTGGTGGCAACACACAGAATTAGGATTACGCACACTAGCATCAAATGCAGGCAACAGTTGTGAGGAACTGTAGCACTGCGCAGGTGAAAACACATATTTGAAATCACCAAATAAATTTATAGTAATAATGGAATTTCTATGGTGCCTAAATCATCGGGGATCTGAGCGCAACAAAGCAGGGGACTGGTTCGGTAAGATAGTAAGCTCATGTGGTAAATCAATCATTAAATAGAATCCATTGTTAACTTTATGGTGCTTTTTCAAAATGCAAAAAGCTGCTGCCATATCACCAAGGAAACCATTTCGTGACACACCGATGAAAGTGTCCCGGTGGTGCACCCTGGTGTTGGCAGTTTTCAGTATACAAGACCATTATAAAGGAATGAAATCAATTATAAGAGCTAAATAGGTCTTATGAGCTCATAAGAATGTTAGTTAATTGATCCCGAGGTGGTAATGAATGGTCCCCTGACATGGTAATGAATTGTCCCCTGAACCACTAAGCACGATATCATATACAGAGAATCATCCTCAAGGCAAAGGGCCACTGATGGTTTAACACTAAAATACAAAAATGTATTTCTGAGATATTTTGAAGTAACAAGTTCATTTAAGATTTTGGGTAGAGCATGGGAAAGGGAGCAAAGCAGGTAGAGCTTACCGGGTAGTCATAGGAATAACAAATGTTGCAAGACTAATGTTCGGAATAATGAATTGATTTTATATTTATACTAAACATTGATGTTTTAACAAAATTAATTTGACACGCTTTATGACATTTAAAAAAATGGAACAAGAATATAATGGAAGGTAACTTATGTTGCCTTATAGAAATAACATTGTATATATTATGCAAAAACAGTGAAAGACAAAGAATAGAAAACACAGATCAAAGACCAGTATTGAGGCCTCACCCCGGACATTCAGGGAACGAAGAGAAGAACAACAGAAAAGCCAACTCACTTTTTGTTATTTCTGCCTCCTTCACATTGACAGCGATGTAGGGGTCAAACACCTCATGCATGCTCCCTTGGGGTGATGTTCCCTTCTCACACTGCAGGAGCTTGACTCGCACAAACCCCATCGACGGCATCATGCCCACTTCTCTGTCTCACTGTCGCACTCGATCCCCTACAACACCAACAAAGAAAAATTAAAAAAAAATCAGTATCTCTTAAGTGCCATGGCTTTTAACAGTCTGATTGCAATATGTTAAAAACAAATATGTGGCGTTGATGTAAGCCCTCATTCTGACATAGAGAAAGCTGTCCTTTTGCGACATCATAGCAGTAGACTCCAGTGGCAGATTAACCAACAGGTACTATAGGCACATGCCTAGGGCCCACGAAAATACCCGAGCAAATTTTGTATACTGAATATTCCCGAAACCCAGCGAGCAAAACATGATTTGGCCAAATATGGCTACTGCATAAGTTTCATTGGTACTTCGTTGACCAAATGAGTTGTGCAACCTGGGAATAATCCTGATGTTGGCACCATATGTTTATTGTCCAACAGACATTATAGAGGTGTTAGTTATTACATAACTACTATAAAGAATAAACATCTTCAACAGCACCCCCACCATTTCCGATGTCATGACCCGACAGCGAAGTCCCCACCCAATATTCATTTCGGTCCGGCGCCAGTGAAGGTTTCTTGGCAAGTCTAAAAGGCAGTGTAATTGGAAGTTTTGGGCCTCCTAGACCACAGGGGGACCCTCTCTGGATCCGCCCCTGGGTCTCCCTCCGGCCCACGAAAGTACCACCTGCATAGGGCCCACGAATGTCTTAACCCGCCACTGGTAGACTCCCCATCTTTTGATGTCACTGATTTTCTTGGGTTTGCTTATCCATTTCCAGACATTGCAGCCTTGATGGATTGTTTATAGACAGCTCTTTCGTTTGCCAGTCTCCCCACTCGCCAAACGTCTGCTCCCATCCATTCCTCTATGTCCTTCTCCCATTGTCTCCTAGGTCTTCCTCTGCTTCTGCTGCCTTCCACTTTTCCTTTCATTATTAGTCTCTCTGAAGATTTATGCCATTTCACATGGCCAAATTAACAAAGTTCAATAAAGACCTGGGTATAAAACCAAGCTCATCTGCGATGGATTCGTTAGTTCTACGTTCAGTGTCACCAATGAATGTCACCAATATCAAGGGAAATTTATGTAGTTGTCTGTTGATTATCTGATCGGCGCCGTTCTATGTCGTTTGTATGTCTTTCACATTGTGAAGACATTCAACATCATAATCAGTTGTTAATGTCTTGCTTTCCATGTACAGTGTATGTTCAAATGTGACTGGTGAGTCCAATCCACACCCAGAATATTCTTCGATAAATAGAAAAATTCATTGTTAAAGACCGATACTGGCAGACAGCTAAAGATCTGTATTGTTGTCCTCTATTGAAACCATTACTGAAAGTCAGTCAGGCCAATCCAACCTAACAAAGTTACGATTCAGTTTTAAAACTTGTATATTTTGATGTTTGTTTTGTAAGCAAACTGCAGTAATGTGTTTGTAAAATCATACACTTTTTTCCTGAAACATGGAAGATGGTGCCTGTCATTTGACACTCAAGCTGGATTCTGTCTCCATACACAGGGGTCCTTCCATCCCTGATAAATGCACACACACACACGTGGCAAACTAGCAACTAGAAGTGTAAGTCTTGTGTGCTGTTGTAGTCTGCAAATTTGTCCTTTTCCGTTTTCACGAATAATTTTTAAGGTGCAAAAATTCCAAAAAATCTGTCTCATAATCACAAATAGATTATTAGTCTACGCTGAAGGCAGACGTGAAACACTGATGTATCCCTGAGGTGTAAAACTATTGGTGACTTGAGACTTCCTCTCGTCATGTTTCGTATAATAACAATAATAATTAGTAAATTTATACGGTGCCATAAATCTAGACAAAAGTCTATTGAAAACGCTAAAATTCATGGAATATATAAACTTGTGTTAAAACTGGTCAGTTAAATAAATTATAATAAATTTCCTAAAACATACAGCATTAATGATGCGTTTTAATGATGTGCTTGTGCTTGTGCTGCAGCATCTTTGTTTATCTCGCTATGTCATTCTGATTGGTCCTGCAAGAACCTCTCCTAACCTTCAGAGTCAACAAAACTCCTGACAGACACCTTCAGGGTATCCCTGCATCGGTCCGTCTAGCCGCTGAGAGATCGTGTCACATATTCCACTCACCATAGACTGCTCTTTTCGTGTCTGACGATCTGATCACATGGCTACCACCACAGCTGTGACTGCCTGGGTATTGTATACGTCAAATACGACTCGTCTATTCGTTGTTCCTGAGGTCACATGACTAGGCATTTTATAAACATTTGAATTCTCAACACATTATTATTAAAATTAATAACTTTACGTTATTAAGATTTTGCCTTTTGATTAACTGCATTTGTATGTACTGTAAAGATTTACAATCTTATAACAAATTGTACTGATTCAATACAGGCATAGGAACAAAATTTGGGTCTTCATACATAGCACGTTCCTCAGTACTGATCAATATACTTTCCCTCCTGGCCGTGTTACGTTCGTTCTCATTATTGGGCTTCTCGAGAAAGTAATCAACCAAGATGTAATCAGCAGCTGTAAAATGTACTTTTCACCTGACTCATCAACCCAGGTGTTAATACACACAGCTGATTAAACTATGTCACACAAAACTGTGGAAGCTTCAAGCAGTGTCAAAGACACTGAATCCTGGCCCTGTCCACTAATGCACCAACGCCCTATTTCACTTTTCAGTAGGCTGCCTTTGTTCTGATCACAAAAGACATCACAGATGACGAGACTCTACAAAGCGCTGATTCATAATTACAAATACTACAAGTGATACGAAAGAAGGAATAGCTACAATTTTTTTATCAAAAGTGTCATTAAAGGAAAACGTGATGGCCACAAGAACTGGAGTAGACTAAAATACATTGTCAGATTCAAGGTACATAGTCTGTTTTTTAAGATCTTTTAAGATCAAATTATTTAGTATAAACTATATATTTTAATGTCTTGACACCCCATTTTAGCATTTTAATAAACCACAACTTTTTAATATAACTTTACTGTTGGTCTGAGTGTTTTCATTCGAATATTATGTTCACGTATCACCCCATGTTTACAATACCTGCCATTCACGAATGTATTGAATTATATTATTTTATATTCACAAACAAACAAGTTTCATTATAAATTATTATCATAAACGTTATGGGTCATTACTGCACATCTGGACAATCAACAACTAGAATACATTCATTTGATATAGTATAAAATATGATTTTACAATAAAAAACGATCAGATTCAAACAAATTATTTGTATGGTCAAGAAACGTCAACAAACGGGTGCCATATACCTAGAGATATTTGGACGGTCAACCATCAGACTCAAGCAAATATTTTGTAAGGTCAACAAATGTCAACCAACTGGTGACATTTACCTTAAGGTAATTGCATGGACAGTTTTTTGGACACACAAAACTGTCCGCGTCACCAGACAAAACACCTGAAACATCAGACTCAGACAAGAAATCTCCTGCAAGTGCCTAGTTGTGAGTACCAAGGAGATACAGTACCGATCGAGTGTTTGTTGATTGAGATGTTTATCACCTATGTGTCCCAGATCTACAAGCATCCCTCTAATCGACGACAGCTCGCTTGGCCAAGGCTTCAGTCCTTTATAAGGCACACCGCAGCCTTCCAGCAGTAATGAGCGCATGGAAGTTGCATACAGATACATGGTCGGGCAAGAGAGACTTAAATCTAATTTACGTGATGGATGAAACACAAATTCATGGGACAAAACCCACACTTTCAGACTTGGCTGATTAAGTACGACATACCAAAAGAACAAGTGGTAATCAATGAGTTATGCAAGGGTAAGATAACTGATCTGTGAAAGCATTTAATTATGTGTTATCATCAGATCTTCCATTGTCACATGGATAACGTACAACAAAATCAGGGCTTTGTGGGGTTTAACCAGACCTGCATAATCACTCGTTTACTTCATTCACATCCTTTTTTCCATATCAAAACTAGTTATTTACTCACTGACTCACTGATAAACTGACTCACTGACTCACTCACTCACTCACTCATTTACTCACTCACTGACTCACTGACTCACTCATCCACCCACTCACTCACGCTATGCCACACCCATCATTCTTCCATTCACTCGTGTGTGTTCAGTTCGTTGATCTCAGAAAAATGTGTTTAATCTAGAACACACATATATACACACTCACACAGATTATTCTGAGTGAACAAAACCTAGTGAAATATTTAGTCACTGAGCCACTGAGTCAGTGACTCAATGACTGACTGACTCACTCACTCTTTCACTCTCATTTGTTCATTCTCTCTGTCTTAGTGTTCAACTTGCTGATCTCGGATAAAATAGTTTAATCTTGCATGCACCCACTGATGCACCCACACGTTACTTTACTAAGTGAGCCAAACATATGTCATCAGTAATTCATCATAACACAGCAGATCTGATACGTCACATGCTGTCATGTGATCACAAGTTACAAGTTGTATACTTGATGATTATTTTTTAAACAGTTTCCCACTACTTCAATTTAACAACTTTTCATCAAAAAGTTTTCCCTTATTTGAATAGTATTGGTTTTTGTATATATTTGTATGACGCCCCTCTCCATTTGTAACTCTTTTGCAGTATATAAATATACCTGACAGTGACAGTGAGTTGAGTGACAGTGTTAATGATAAGACATTGTTGAGCTACCATAAAAGCACCAGTGTTAAGAACTGGCACATTCCATATCAATGTAGGGCAGATACCTACAAAAAAACAACCTATTTTCCACAGAGACTGTTTGTACATTTGTACACCGTACACTGTGGTGGGATAATATATTTAACATGCCATATATATATATATATATATATATATATATATATATATATATATATACAGTGTATATATATATGAAACACAATACAAACAATAATGCTGTATATCATAAACATGACTACATACATTCTGGTCAACATGAATATATGCTCACTACAGTTTAGTGGGGCGCAGTGGCACAGTAATTAGGACACCAGTCTGTCAATCTACTGTCTGGTGTTTCAAATCTACCTGCTGTTGTTTTGTGGCATGAGCAATTGTCTTTATTGCACGGTGCCTGTGTCTTTCAAACAAAATTGTACGAGCTACTGGTCCTTTCTGCATGGTTTCTACGCAAGGAGAGGTCAAGGTTTACACACAGCGACATCGGGGGTAAATGTATAACCTCTCCTGGATTCACAAAGTGGTGGTCTCTATCTCTAACCCATTACGGATTGTGTCTCTCTCCACTTGTCCCTATCAGCTCTCTAAACATTCTCCACAACTAGTGGTGGCGTCAAGAGCCAAAGCCATGTCTCAGGTGTTAATGAGCCAAAAGACCAGATGAGATAGGGCTTTGATGTTAATAACTCACACAGAATGATAATGATGATAATAAAATGTGTAAGGCACCGGAATCCTTGTGCAGTTCTAGGAACCCAAGCTTAAAATAGAATCATTATGCAGGATATTATGAACATGGACACGCAAAAGACACCATCAGCCCAGAATGATGTGTGGCTTTCCTGTCTTCTTCCCCTTAACAGTTCCTTCAAGGGTTGTTTTGGAGAGACATGCTGATCTTGAAACGTAATGAAGATGACCTCAGAACAGCCAAATCAAAAGAAAGATCACAATCAAAATTAGAACAAAACAAGCCATATTTATATGCCCTATAATGAGAAAGTAAGAACATCTAGTAATATCTAGTAACATCTAGTAACAACAGGAATAAATGAGGGGAAAAGATGCAGAGGAAGCCAGAGAATAAAAGCTGTATATAGACTGTCAACATGGTTCAGGAAAAGCACAACAGAACTGCTACAAACTACAAAGAACATGGAGGGCCACGATCGCCGATGTCTGTAACAGACATGGCACGTAGAAGAATTTGGTGTGCCACGATCGCCGAGGTATGTGACAGGCATGACATATATTCATAGTGACACATGCTTGGAAAAACAGGAAATACAGACTGCAACGCAAGACAGACAAATCTGGAATGTCGTAGAGATTCGAGGACCATACTTGACAAAAACATGTACACATGATATGCCACAAACACCTGTGTCATTTAGAATTAGACGCGGCACAGGACACCTGAAACCTTACCTGCCTGCATCCTACAACATGTAACTATCTCCTGCTTGTTATTGTGCAACCTTCACCTCTCCAGTGTCTCTACTGGGGACTCTCTCTCACAGGAAAGCCGTTCAGATGATCGATCGTATGTTGAGGCAACAGGCCTAGAGTGGCCGGGTCCTCTTTCTCTCTCCCACTAATGACAGCCAGTATACACCAGCTGTAGTGACAGGATGTCACAAGAAGATTCACAGAAAGTTGCATAGGAAATATCACAGGAAGCATATTAAAGAATGGTGCACTATGGGAAGAGCAGTTGTGCATTATATGTTCATAGAAAGTACTACAGAATGTATCAAAGGAACCACGTTACGGAATGGTGCACTCTGGGTATGCACTTATGCACTGTATATCCACAGGAAGTACCACAGAATGTATTACAGGAAGCATGTTAATGAATGGTGCACTGTGGGTAATGCACTTACAGTTTGTTAGACAAATTCCGCAAGGATGGCTTGATCAGATTCTCTCGCAAAAATCAATGTTTTCATTACTAATAATCGATTATCAAATGTGTACTATCCAAAATTCACATAAACATAGGGTCAAGCATTGCCAGTATCATGCATGTGAAATGTACTTGGACATATTTACTAATACTATATACAAACAATTACAAAGGCAGCAAAATAAAAAAGTGTAGTTGTCACCCAAGTATCCTTCATTCTTTCTAACCTTCAAGAACCTCAATATTTTACTAGATTGCATTCCAAGGTGAAAAGCTCAAGATGTCAAGTGGTCAAGAAAGAATTGGCTTATCACAAGCCCAAACAGTTTTGCCTACTTGTAGTGAGATGAATAATAATCACAGCCAACCACAACCAAAATTGGATCGTAATGAGCAATGTATCAGGCTTCCTGCACATTGATCCTGTTTTAGATGTTATCATCTCATGACATTGTTTTGTTGCCAGAAGTGATACGATAAGCCTTGGTTCAGTCGACAACACGTCACAAAAAAATGTCACTTGGCATAATGCCATTTTGCATTTAAACACCTGAAACTCTATCCGGTCTGAAATAAAACGATATAGTTCACCCACGTTCAACACCTAGCACCTATAGATTATTAGTTAATCTGTCTTCATCAAGTACGGACAGACAAAGTGCTTCTGAAAATGTCATCTGTGATTTGATTTGGAACTGTTATAGTGCATTAAGTATACATCAAATCTTCTGAAGTCTGACGTTTGCACTGGTTTGGCATCTCAATCCATCAATTTTCACCCAAATATTCCAACTCTTAAACCAAGTATGTTTGTTCCATTACCTGGAATCACCACAATGGTAATGATTAGCAGGAAGTTAGCTGAATCAGTTGTCTTGAATATGGGAACCACGCACCGAGCAAAGGGCTTTGCGGTTAGCAACAGAGGGTGTTTACAATTTGAAATTATTTCTTATTACAAGTAATTTGAGAGACTTAAATTTAATTTATGTGATGGATGAAACACAAATTCATGGGATAAAACCCACACTTTCAGACTCAAGTAATTTGGTGTGGAGTATACTTTCAATATATTTATTATTAAGATTTTATTGAAAAAATAAAGAACAGAGTCTCGAAATAAAGCCAGTCTCAGGTATGTGCAGGTATTTGCTACCCCTAATGATGACGCACAACCCCATAAAAAACATAATCTGCTCTATTAACCCCACAAATTAACAAATGCTATACCTAATGCAGAAATCATTACTTGAGTAGGTCCTACATTATAATGTAAGACTCCACTTAGTATCCAGGTGTTATAATGAGCCATACGCTGGCAAGCCAGCCTTTGGAGACCTGTAGCCAAGCCAACAGTGCTGGCATCGATGGTACTATGCACTGTTAGGATGGATGTAATCCTGCGTGTTCCTGTAACCCCGGACACATAGCTACAGCCGCGGTGTGCCTTAGCCACGCAAGCCTTCAGGGAAACACAATAATGGGATGCATGTTTTGACATGCTGTGTTTTTCCTGCATTGTACAGTCTCAAAGCTGGGTTCTTGCACATGAAAGATTGATGTGGCTGTAATGACATTAACAAGGCTGCTGTGTGGAGACTCTGACATCCATATCTCTGTTGCGCTAAGATATCGCGTTCTATAAAGTCTACCATGAGAACTTCAGCTACATGTAAGCACAGTTGAACCTCGCTTAATTGTCACCTTCGCAATACAACCATCTCGTAATTAGGGTCACCCTAGGAGTCCCAAATAAATATGTAACGGTAAAATATAGGAAATTAGTCCTACTAATATGGTCAACTAATATGGTCAACTAATATGGTCAACCGATATGGTCAACCGACTCTTCTCACAATTAAAGTCACTTTTTAAAGTCACTATATTAAAAAAATTTCTTCTAGCAAAAAAGTGCTTGTAAAATTCGAGTACTCCACAAGTTGTAATGAAATCATTTGCTGAAGGCAGAATCTCCATCGATAAGGGGAAAACTCAGTCTGTGTGTGTCTTTTGATATAATATATATATGTATATCTTAGTATCTTTTGATATATATATACATATATATATCATATATATATATATATGTATATATATCGAAAACAAAAAGATTTTTCTAAATTTCTGACCATTAATGTACAAAAACTGAATAATTAAATATAGAGGTCAAGGAGACTCCCATATACCAGGGTTAATACACAGCATGTCAGTAACATGGGAGCCCCTTAAAGTACAGTAGGATTCTGTCATTAACCCAATAATAGGCAGTATATAAGTACTTGAGACCAGAAAGAAAATACAGTTAGTACACAAGCTTGTGAGCACCAAATATATTCACTTGAGATCTGACTCGAGTTGCAAGATCTACCGCTGTGAACAGTCACAACCGCAGCACTCTCTTGAAATGCATCTATAACTAAGTACGAGTTAACCTAGTTCTCTTGTGTGGTCCCCAGACAAGCCCTGTAACAAGTGAAACGAGACCACAACAGCAACATCACTCCTTCTACTTTCTCAGTCCATCTAGGTCGTCTTTATGATACTGGTGATATGTTGTCTGGTTTCCAAGGAAGCAGGTAACACATCAACTGAAACTGCTCACCTAATTCCCTTCTCCCGTGAGTGGCTACGAGAGTGGCATGAACAGGAACCGTGTCGGGCTCCTGGCTCAAGGTAAACTGACCCGGTAACCTTGTGTGTGGCCACGCGTGACCATACGGTAAACAGCATACAGACTTTCTGCTATTTCACTCATTCATATCGCATCTTGCAGCTAATTCACTGCACTGTTGCTCTGTTTCTCGGCCAGAGGCGCCCGTTGTTGACAGAGTGATTTGCTGGTGAAGAGACAACACTTGCAGTGGCATTATGGGAAATTTTGAAATTGTAGAACAAATTAGCATACCACTTGCAACAGTTTTCAACTTGTCATTAGAAGAGGGAGTGGTTCCTTTAGAATGGAAAGAAGCAAACATTATACCGTTATTCAAAAAAGGTTCGAGAAACAAGTCAGAGAACTATAGACCAGTGAGTTTAACATCAGTGATTTGTAAATTATTAGAAAGACTAATTAAAGATCACATGGTGGATTTTCTTGTTAAACAAAACTTGATAAACCCATCTCAACATGGTTTTTTTAAAGCGAGGTCATGCTTAACAAATATGTTATGTTTTTTGGAAGACATCACTAAGTGGGTAGATGAGGGAACACCAGTAGATATCGTCTACTTAGATTTTCAAAAAGCTTTTGACAAAGTACCACATCAAAGATTACTGCTTAAACTAAAGGCCCATGGCATAGGAAATGGTATAATAAACTGGATAGAACAATGGCTGATTGACAGAAGACAACGTGTAGTAGTTGATGGGGAGGCTTCAAACTGGAAATCGGTATTGAGTGGGGTACCACAGGGATCAGTATTAGGTCCTATATTATTCTTAATATACATCAACGATTTGGATGATGAAATAACAAGCAAGGTGTTGAAATTTGCGGATGATACAAAAGTGTTTAGAAGGATTAAAAGTGATGGAGATAGACAGCATTTACAAGATGATCTTGACAGGTTGATGAAATGGTCTGAAAAATGGCAAATGATGTTCAATTTTGGGAAATGTAAATGCCTCCACATAGGACATGGGAACGAAGAGGTAGAATATACAATGGGGGGTACTGTACTAAGTACTACTGTAAAAGAAAAGGACTTAGGGTTAACCGTTAGTGCTGATATGAAGATTTCAGAGCAGTGCGGAATTGCAGCTTCAAAGGGAAATCAAATCCTTGGATTAATTAGGCGAAACATAACGTATAAGGAAAAAGAGCTAATAATACCGCTGTACAAAACAATAGTTAGGCCTCATTTAGAATATTGTATTCAAGCGTGGAGGCCATATCGCAGGAAGGACATAGATATGCTAGAAAGAGTGCAGAGAAGAGCAACTAAAATGATACCAAATCTGAGGGATCTTAGTTATGAAATACGCCTAAAAAAATGCGGTTTAACAACACTAGAGACCAGGAGATTGAGAGGAGATCAGATAGAAGTGTTTAAAATATTGAAGGGTTATGAAAATATTGATAGAAATATGTTTTTCTCAGTTAAGAAAGATAGAAGGACTAGAGGACATGATCTTGCATTAGCAAAGGAGCAGAGTAGATTGGATATAAGAAAGTTTTCATTTTCACAAAGGACTGTAAATGAATGGAACAGATTACCTGCTGATTGTGTGGGTGCTAGTAGCGTGAATATGTTTAAAAATAAAATCGACACATACCTCAGACAGGCGGGATACACATAGATAAAAAGGTCGGACTCTCGAAAAGCCAAGGGCTTCCTTGTCCACCTGCTACCTAGAGTTAATTCTCTGGGTGGCAATCTTGTTAAATGGGTCATGGTTTTTAGTTTGTTTGTTGTCGTTGCCTTCCTTTTTGGCCTTGAAGGTCTTGAGGTTGGTGTCAACTCTGGTCCTTGATTTGTTTCTTTTCTTCCATCAGTCATTTCACAGAGGATCACCCATTTCCACTCCCCTATCTCCCTCATATTACTTGCTCACATTATCCATTCCCCAATCCGTCCAAATCTTTCCTCGTATAGTCCTCTGATCTCAATCTCAGCATTCCTCTTACTGTTACCTTGCATTTGACACCAATGGGCAGGATTTGGCCTTGTATTTGAGACCAGTGGTCTGAATTTGGGGTTGTATATGGGACAAGTGAACAGGATTTGGCCTCAAATCTGAGATAACTGAAAAGGATTTAGCATTGCATTAACTATTTGAGACAATTGAAAAGGACCTTGTATTTGAGACAATCTGTCCATAGTTGCAATAAAAAATAATCAATAAGTTACTTGGAGAATGGGTATAACCAAAACATTTTAATGACAAGAAACAGTACCTTAGTAAACTGGAGGGGGTCCACATGCACCTGACCTTAAATCTGTGTCTTGTCGAAATTAACTAATAGTTAATTTTTGCAACCACAATTAACTTAGTCATAGTACCTGCATACGTCTACATGATAAAAACAAACAAAGTTGAGCCACTGACGTTCGCAAAGTGCTGACACTGGGTGTTACAATCCCACCCACGTCATGTGACTCAAGGGATCCGTCATCATGTCGGTGTAATGTAAAAAAGATTACCACTAAACGAGGCCATCGAATGCGTGCGTGCTGGTCGATATTTTCCCAGCGAGATAAGTATCTAATTCTAATATGGATGTCGGTGTTGTAGATCTAATGGGTGATTGCACTGAAGTGAAGCAGGCAACGTAGTGAAGGCGACCACAGCAGCATACACAAGTAACTGAGTTATCATTGATTCTCCTCAGTTCAGAGCCTCCACAGTGGGTCTTCCACAGTGGGTCTTCCACAGTGCTGTCTTCCACAGTGCTGTCTTCCACAGTGCTGTCTTCCACAGTGCTGTCTTCCACAGTGCTGTCTTCCACAGTGCTGCCTTCCACAGTGCTGTCTTCCAAAGTGCTGTCTTCCACAGTGATGTCTTCCACAGTGCTGTCTTCCACAGTGATATCTTCCACAGTGTGTCTTCCACAGTGCTGTCTTCCACGGTGCTGTCTTCCACGGTGCTGTCTTCCACGGTGCTGTCTTCCACGGTGCTGTCTTCCACGGTGCTGTCTTCCACAGTGATGTCTTCCACAGTGCTGTCTTCCACAGTGCTGCCTTCCACAGTGCTGTCTTCCAAAGTGCTGTCTTCCACAGTGATGTCTTCCACAGTGCTGTCTTCCACAGTGATATCTTCCACAGTGTGTCTTCCACAGTGCTGTCTTCCACAGTGCTGTCTTCCACGGTGCTGTCTTCCACGGTGCTGTCTTCCACGGTGCTGTCTTCCACGGTGCTGTCTTCCACAGTGCTGTCTTCCACAGTGATATCTTTCACAGTGCTGTCTTCCACAGTGCTGTCTTCCACAGTGATATCTTTCACAGTGCTGTCTTTCACAGTGCTGTCTTCCACAGTGCTGTCTTTCACAGTGCTGCCTTCCACAGTGCTGTCTTCCACAGTGTTGCCTTTCACAGTGCTGTCTTCCACAGTGCTGTCTTCCACAGTGCTGTCTTCCACAGTGATATCTTCCACAGTGTGTCTTCCACAGTGCTGTCTTCCACAGTGCTGTCTTCCACAGTGCTGTCTTCCACAGCGCTGTCTTCCACAGCGCTGTCTTCCACAGTGCTGTCTTCTACAGTGCTATCTTTCACAGTGCTGTCTTCCACAGTGCTGCCTTCCACAGTGCTGTCTTCCATCCACAGTGCTGTCTTTCACGGTGCTGCCTTCCACAGTGCTGTCTTCCACAGTGCTGTCTTCCACAGTGCTGCCTTCCACAGTGCTGCCTTCTACAGTGCTGTCTTCCACAGTGCTGTCTTCCACAGTGCTGTCTTCCACAGTGTGTCTTTCACAGTGTGTCTTCCACAGTGCTGTCTTCCACAGTGTGTCTTTCACAGTGTGTCTTCCACAGTGCTGTTTTCCACAGAGCTGCCTTCCACAGTGCTATCTTTCACAGTGCTGTCTTCCACGGTGCTGTCTTCCACAGTGTGTCTTCCACGGTGCTGTCTTCCACAGTGCTGTCTTCCACAGTGCTGTCTTCCACAGTGCTGTCTTCCACAGTGTGTCTTCCACAGTGCTGTCTTCCACAGTACTGTCTTCCACAGTGCTGCCTTCCATGGTGTGTCTTCCACGGTGTGTCTTCCACAGTGTGTCTTCCATAGTGCTGTCTTCCACAGTGTGTCTTCCACAGAGCTGTCTTCCACAGTGCTGTCTTCCACAGTGCTGTCTTCCACAGTGCTGTCTTCCACAGTGCTGTCTTCCACGGTGCTGTCTTCCACAGTGCTGTCTTCCACGGTGCTGTCTTCCACAGTGCTGTCTTCCACGGTGCTGTCTTCCACAGTGCTGTCTTCCACGGTGCTGTCTTCCACAGTGTGTCTTCCACAGTGCTGTCTTCCACGGTGCTGTCTTCCACAGTGCTGTCTTCCACGGTGCTGTCTTCCACAGTGCTGTCTTCCACAGTGCTGTCTTCCACGGTGCTGTCTTCCACGGTGCTGTCTTCCACAGTGCTGTCTTCCACGGTGCTGTCTTCCACAGTGCTGTCTTCCACGGTGCTGTCTTCCACGGTGCTGTCTTCCACAGTGCTGTCTTCCACAGTGCTGCCTTCCACAGTGATATCTTCCACAGTGCTGTCTTCCACGGTGCTGTCTTCCACAGTGCTGTCTTCCACAGTGCTGTCTTCCACGGTGCTGTCTTCCACGGTGCTGTCTTCCACGGTGCTGTCTTCCACGGTGCTGTCTTCCACGGTGCTGTCTTCCACGGTGCTGTCTTCCACAGTGCTGTCTTCCACGGTGCTGTCTTCCACGGTGCTGTCTTCCACAGTGCTGTCTTCCACAGTGCTGTCTTCCACGGTGCTGTCTTCCACAGTGTGTCTTCCACGGTGCTGTCTTCCACGGTGCTGTCTTCCACGGTGCTGTCTTCCACAGTGCTGTCTTCCACAGTGTGTCTTCCACAGTGCTGTCTTCCACGGTGCTGTCTTCCACGGTGCTGTCTTCCACGGTGCTGTCTTCCACGGTGCTGTCTTCCACGGTGCTGTCTTCCACGGTGCTGTCTTCCACAGTGCTGTCTTCCACAGTGTGTCTTCCACAGTGCTGTCTTCCACAGTGCTGTCTTCCACGGTGCTGTCTTCCACGGTGCTGTCTTCCACGGTGCTGTCTTCCATACCAAGAGTCTAAGACTGATTATAATACATGCCACCGTCGAGTCATACTGTAGTATGTAATAATAACAATATTTTTTGCAAAGTGCAATTTCCATTTTACTGCTCAAAATACTATGCAAAATTTAATTACATATGAAACGTTTAATATGGCAAAATGTGTATAACTGCAAGTAGGTCGTAAAAACTAACACAATTACAGCATAATTATAAATAATAGTTATACCAAAATTAATTAAAGACAATAAATTAATTTAAAAAGAATATGTAGAAATATAGAATACTCATCAATATAACTCTTGGACTTATGTATCTATATACTATATAGCAACATTATCATTGTGTATGCCAATATTTATCATCACCATATGAAGCACCCTATTTGCAATTTGGATCCAGGTGACTGGACGTCCACAAAAAGAACATGTCTAGACATGACAAGTAGAGAATATTACAGCCACTGTGTCTTACATCATAAACCACTGGTAAGCAGGAAGTAGTGTACAAAGTTGAGCAATCAAGTCATGCTCCAGTGGTTTTCTATCTTGCCTCTGTAGATCACCTCCTACAGACCTCTTCATAACAGTACACAATGGCTACTTTCATAGCAAACATGCAGCCATGCAGTCACAATCAGCACTAACATGCATGTGTCCATAGAACACACACAGGGAAACAATGGACTATCAAGCACTTTGATCTATGCTATAATCTTGAAATATAACCATTGCCTCAGTTAGGATAATGGCATCCCATTGCAATCTGGACAGCAGAAAGCGGCGATTTGCTTCATTGTAAATCCCTTGAGATAAATAAAGCAGAAATCATGATTTTTGTTTGTCCTCCTTGTCTAGCATAAAAGATATTACGTAAACTCTACTTTGTGTTACACAAAGTCTTCCTCGGAGATCCTCCAAGCGGCCTGTGCTGGCTGGCATCTATGGAATAATAATAATTGTATAACAATACAAAAGACTTCTACGGCACCAATGTCCTCTGAATCCGCAACAAAGCCAAAGAGTTACTCAGTACCCTTACCCATTCTCAAGAGTAGTTTACAATGCAAATGTCGCCAACAGATGTGCCGCAGGGCTAAGGAGGATAAGCAATATTAAAATAATATCGTTTTTTAGACGACACTGAAATTAACCTATATCTCCTGCTAATTGAGCGCTGACAGGGAGTGAATTCCACAAGGTGCCATCGACAAGGAGGGATGTAACCAGTGCACGGCATCATTCTGTGTGAGCTGTAAACTCTCCACCACCACCTGTCCATTGCTTCATATTGTCCACTGCGATGGTCCTATCCGCTGGCTTCCAGCCAATTTTCTTTCTTCTGGGATGGTCTCGTAAGTTAACAAAGTCTTCTATGGGATGGTCTCATAAGTTCACAAAGTCTTCTATGGGATGGTCTCATAAGTTCACAAAGTCTTCTATGGGATTGTCTTATAAGTTCATAAAGTCTTCTATGGGATTGTCTCGTAAGTTCACAAAGTCTTCTATGGGATTGTCTCGTAAGTTCACAAAGTCTTCTATGGGATTGTCTTATAAGTTCACAAAGTCCAAAAAACCTTATTCCATAGTACTGGTTCACCCCCCCCCCAATACGTGGTGAAGAACATGCATTTTTTATTATCCAAAATTGCTGTTAATGTCAATCTGCATTAACATAGTTCATGTTTAGCTAACTAGGTGGTGCCACTGTAGCAATATATTTCTCCACGATATGTGGTGATAACCAAACAATTACTTGACATATTTGTCCTTCTGTCGAGCTCTAATCAAGCTCCAGCCCTCAGTGACCACACCCACGTCCAGTCAGTAGTATTTCCAGCAGGGAGTGGTCAGCTAATTGTTGTCTAGCCAAACTGTTCATTACATCGTTGTTATTAGCGGATGTCGCACTGCACTGTTCCACTACCACTGTAAGTGAGGCAGTCAACACAGAGGGATACAGAGGGTTTACAGCAATACTTCATCTTACTGTTATGTGACTATTTCATAGACAATTCAACATTCGGGTTAGGTTTATTGATATGATCACGTTTATGTGAAACATCATTTTTTTGTGAGTGAAACTGCGTTGGATTATGCATTTCTTCTGTTAATTTTGGACTGAAATATCTATTAAAAACGACCAGCCCTCACGACTGCCCAAAGGGTTTTAAATTTACTCACTGGCAAGCATGTTTAATCAAACACCATCTCTACTTCTCTGGGAAGCATTCAACCACGATGCAATTAATGCGCAAAGACTATTCTTACACAAATATCCACCACTGTCTATAGCCAGGTACTGAATCATACAGCCGAGTGAAGCAATGTAGAGTAAACAAACTAGCCCAAGGTTCAACACCAATGCACAGGATTCGAACCCGGGTTCTGTCAGTCAAAAGTCCGAAGCTGTTACTGCACTGCTACTGCGCTCCACAGAGCGCAATAAAGAGAAAATAAAACAAATATCTATTAATTTCTGTACACCACTCTAATAACTTATGACCCATGCAATGCTTGAGCATTCATACCTTCATATTTTTCTGGCAAAAACCTTGACTGTCTGCATGTTAAAGCACACTTGCTTCACGGCTTCAATGGAACCAATATGGCTAACTGATGAGAGCATGCTCTAATGTCACTCTGCCTGTCTGGACAAGAGAGATGACTGAATCAATCTCTCAGTGGACTTGCCCAGCCTTCATGGGCTAGTTAGCTCTCATCTCCATCATGTTGTCATCTGTCATTAGACTGTTCGGAGTTCGCATTGATCACCAACTGAAGGGACTACTGTCTGAAACATGGGGAAGACTATCTATTCAGACTGAACAAGTGTGCCATGGTGATCCAGGGAACTGGTGCCATAATTAACACTTAATAATAACAGTGGTTAAGTAGGCTACAGACGCTGTGTCATTCGGTGAGAACAAAACATGACAAATGACAAGACACAAGTAAAAGAACTACCCCGTCTATGTCTCACTATTCATCACCTGTACATTGTTCATTACGATTTACATTAATACATTCACTTTGGATCTTTGAAAGTGCAACTCCTTGAGATGCCGTGGTCCACGTGCCTATTTCTATCTTACTTCGCTTTCTTTGACCATTGGCGTCTGATTTACCAATTAGTGTGACGTTTTTGCTATGCTGTGCTTTCCCATCTGAGAGAATTTAGTGGTGATCAAATCTGCAGATGCCACCACAGTACTGGTGATAACTAATGCCTTTGGTTTGCTGCTCCATTGGTGGGTATAAAAAGTAAAAATAAAGGTAAGTTCTTATATAGCACAATATCCAGTCCTCAAGGCTGCTCAAAGGGCTTTACACTACTCCCTGGCAGACCTGTTCAATCGAACGCCATCTCAACTTCTCTGGGAAGCATCCACTGTAAGCTAGTAATGCAATTTTTTTCTAGCCGTGTTTCTTTGCTGCCCAAGTAAAACCGTAATACAAATGTCTGCACACTTTGTGTATGCAAAATAAAGTGATACAGCAACCTTCCATCTACCGCCAAGTCAGGAGATATCCAATGAGAAGATATATCGAGCCTGCAACATTAATACACATAGTGTCTTTCCCATTATTAACACTTTCCATCATTAAATTATATTTCTACTTTCACACAAACAGCTGTTCTCTTTCTCCCTCGGAATTGTCACATTTCCTACAACACATTAGCCCACATGTGTAAACACATTATAACACATGTGTAAACACACAGCGAGTTTAGTAAGTCTTCAAGAGAACAGATCAACTTGTATCAGGAAGCAGATAGTCTCTCTTGAATCACATCAAGAGTTTGTAGTGCAATACATCTAATCGACGGATTGGTTTGTTGAGATGCCGGATGATGCGGGCAGGTCACCCGTTAAGGATGGATGCAGAAAAAACTAGCAACAAGAGTAAAGGCAGAAAAAACATCAAGGACACAGGAAAGGGGAAGGGAGCACGGCTAGTGTAGTGAAGGGAGCACGGCTAGTGTAGTGGAGGGAGCACGGCTAGTGTAGTGGAGGGAGCACGGCTAGTGTAGTGGAGGGAGCACGGCTAGTGTAGTGGAGGGAGCACGGCTAGTGTAGTGGAGGGAGCACGGCTGGTGTAGTGGAGGGAGCACGGCTGGTGTAGTGGAGGGAGCACGGCTGGTGTAGTGGAGGGAGCACGGCTGGTGTAGTGGAGGGAGCACGGCTGGTGTAGTGGAGGGAGCACGGCTGGTGTAGTGGAGGGAGCACGGCTAGTGTAGTGGAGGGAGCATGACTAGTGTAGTCGAGGGAGCACGGCTAGTGTAGTTAAGGGAGTGTAGCTAGTGTAGTGGTTAGTACATCTGCCTGGCATGCCAGCACTCTGAGTTCGAAAAACCTGGACCGGGCAGGCATGGTATTTGGTGTAAAAACCTGGCTCTCAACATTTGGGACTGTGTATCTATCGTGACTCGGAGATCACGTTAATGTCGGTGCCGTAAGAACCACTGAGGACGACAAGCATCCTGGCAGTGACCACCCTCAGTGCCATCATATAAAGAAGGTCAGTTTGACGATAATGTTCAGAAAAAGGCTGAGTAGTTGAATGAGACCTCATAAGACAATTACATTGTAACCACAATAATACAGACTAGTCGGGTAATAGAACGTTGCCGAGTGCTGGAAACAACTAGAAACTAGAAAGGCACAGCTGACTATGTGAGGAGGGAATGAGAAGATCGCGGGAGGATGAAAGATGGAGACAGGGGGCTGTGGACAGAAAACTATGGAAAGAAAGAACACAGTGATTGGTTCAGTAATACTCCTCTCAACCCGCAGCCCTGAACGAGGGGGGAAACATGAATCACACCGGTTATACAAGTTGATTTGTCTATGAGAACCTTTGACCTGGCTCCATCTATTTCAGTCGCGACTGTAACGAATGCCCAGGGTGGTTAGTTGGTCCAATCTATGTAGGACATCACACGTAATCCAACGGCTTAACCCGCTGACAGCCTACGCAAATTAACTTTCTCTGTGCTGCTACAAGCTTGTGCACCAATTGGTACTGAACCTAATTTAATCATTTCGCACTGCCATTAAGATGCAATTAATAATAGGATACACAGGTGAAGCAAATGACACCTAAATCGTATCTCTGTAAAGTATGTCAGTTTTCTCAAGTACGTCAGTGGGAAAACCATACAAATTACAAATATGGTACCAATGGTATCACTCAAATGTTATATATATACATTGGACATTCCTTTTAGTAGTTTATGTTTTTAATTATTGTCAGCAAAAAGTGATTAAATCAGAGAATATACATACAGTCTGATCATTTTTATAATAAATTATGTTATATATATTAAGTAATTCTGGCACACTGACCATTCAAATGTATTTAAAATGAACCACAATTTTGAAATATAATTTGTCTGTTATCCGTTTATGAATACAGACCTTGCCATTCAGAATACAGTGTAAACATGGAATTCAACATGAAATATTCATATTAAACAATTTATCAAAATATAAATCAAATCATTTCTAAAATAAAAAACTTTCATTTTGCATATCCAAAATGTATTTTACCTGGTAAAGGCTTTCGTCGAACGTATCACATTGACAATCAGTACCGATGATGTCATCCTACACGTGAGGCAGTTCGTAATTGCCCTCGTCTCTGTTGATGAGTGTTCCGATCTTCCTGATTCAGATGGCTTCCTTGATTCTTCGGTTGGGTTCCTTGTCATCAATTTTCGCTTCCTCCCAGTATATGATGTGGTTTTCAGTTGTCGTATGGTCTGTAAGGGTGATTTATTGATGGTAAATAAATCTTTTTTCCCGCTCCTTGTGTATTTCTCAATTTTCATGTTGCTTCGTCCTTTCTGTATTTAGTACACCAGTTCACCCTGTTCTTCTAGCTCTATTTTGTCCTTCGGATGTACCAACAGGCACCTGAGGGTGGTGTGGGGATGCATGGCTGTTGATACTCCATACTTCTTCAGTACTTGAATGACATGTCATTCTGCATCATCGGTACTGATGAAGTGAACGTGATACGTTCGACGAAAGCCTTTACAAGGTAAAATACGTTTTGGATATGCAAAATGAAAGTTTTTTATTTGAAAAAGAATTCCTGAAGAATGTTCAGTACAAAAGTCATTTCTAAATTCTAAATTATGGTTCATTAAAAATATTTAGGCAGTCAAGATGTTTATAGTAATATACTGTAAAACTGCAGCATGACTTTACAACGCCTATAACCATCACGCACTGTACATTTAACCTTGCATGAAGACGCAGTGCATGTCTGCATTTCCCATGTGGGCAAGAAGTAAAATATTGCATTGGGACAGTCTTCTATCAACTGTCATATCATATGACTAATTTCCCTATTCATGGCGGCCTGCCAGGGCTGTAGTTACTGTGAATTGCTGCAGATAACCATTAAGTCGAAAATGTCTGGGGTTTTCGACAACTCCATCAATTATGGATATACTATGTGAGTGAGCGGAGGGACATGATTGACTTCCCCCAACATGTAGAGGCCTACTGATTCTCCAAAGGTTAAAATATCCACCAGTAGCATATTTAGGAGAATTCAGCACCTATCATAAAGAATTCAAGTGCTAACGCATCAAGTTCACCCTACAGACATTTGTGTAATCGTGATTCCCCAACGGAAAGGATAGTTTCAGAAAACGTAATTTTTGAAAATAATGGAAAATTTCAAACTATACGATACATTTTTGGCATTTAGCAGGTTTTTATAAATTTACTACGTCAAAAATAATTCACTGGTTTGTCTGGTGACTTCTTCAAAATGAAAATAACAAATCTGCACTAATGAATGTGGTAGGTTTGATTTTTGTGTGAAATGGACCAGGAATAAGTAAACACAATCGAGTGCTATTAATGAGTACTTTTAATGAATGACATAAATTTAGTTTGAGTATTGATCACATCTGTCAGTCTATGCTAATTATGTTCTCAAAAGAATTGAACGTAATTATTAACCATCAATGTAAAAAGTGAAACCTCACTATTAAGGTCACCCTTTGACTGACCAAAAGTGACCTGAATAGCGAGGTGACCTTATTAGCAGGACTAATTTCCTATACTTTACTGTTGTGGAAATAATTTGGGACTGTCCCAGGATGACCTTAATTGTGAAGTGACTGTATTACTGAGGTGGCCATAAAGCGATGTTTGCATGTAGTTTAATCTTCAAATGAATTTCTTCACTAGACTGCTACAATTTTTATATATTACAATTGATTAAACCTCATAGCCCATTCAGCAATACTGGACCAATCAAATGCACTGCATCCATGTTTGTGTGACCCTCAACCTCTGATAGCAGTTTTTTTACCCATTTACAATCACAGACCTGACTTGATTCTTACAAATAACAATAATTTAGAAGCAGTAGAGAAGGTTGTGCACTAGAAGGAGATAACATTATGTGATATCCACTCGGGTTATCTTCTACTTTTGTTGCACTCATGGCTAAGGAGTAATCTCACATTGCAATTAGAAAATATGTCTCATGAATATGTAGGTGTGCCCTAGTCTATTACCATGTAGCACTGAACTACCTCAAAGATACGCAGTGTGTGATTTGCTGTGGTGCAGTTTTATGAAGACAAAACAAATCTTTGAACATTTTTATATTTTAATTTAGTTATTGATTTTTCTGACAAGAAACACTTACTCTGGGTGTAGTGACATTAATGCAGCTACTCGTTAAAAATAAATAAAAATGCAGAATTTGGTAAGATGATAAATACGTCACCAGTACACACACACACACACACACACACACACACACACACACACACACACACACACACGCTTGCATGCACATATGCACACACACATGCATGCACCTACATGCACATACCATGTATATATATATATATATATATAACTGGCCACAAACATATGTTGCAATATAAGTCTGCAACAAATGTTAAACAGAGTGGAACCTCTCAATTATCAGGTCATCCTTGAGCCAACTTGTCCTAACTGGCAAGGTGACCATACTTACCAGCGATAGAAATAAGCCAAAATTTTCACTTGTCTGCTGGACAAGTTAGTTTTGAAATCTACTTGTCCACCAAAATTTGTCCACCAACCACCACCACCACAAGTTCACCCGACAGCTGAAAATTCATCCAGTGCTGACAATATTTTGCTGATCTGCTGAATCAACGTTTGGTGACTTCGCAAAGTTGAAGACTGCCAAGTCCGCATTGGTTAATATTATTGGTTAACTGGCCTACTACACAATAATTCTAATAAAAGGTAGTGATACTTGAATATACTATTTATTAAGTTCATCAAATGTTATCCATGCGTGGAAGCAAGTTGACCATCGATAAAACTGAACTAGCTTTTCCTATGAGAACGGCAGAGCTAGATCAGTGCAGATGACACAGTTAACAGACACACTATGCTTCGCGGAAAACTGATGTGCACCACAGGATGGTGGTGGAAAGATAAGACACCAACACGCTAACGAAATTGTAACGTGCGTGATCGCTGGTGAACTGTTTGTCACTATAATTTCCATAAATAAGAAAGTTATAATTTTGCACACGTAAATATTTGCTATAAATTTTCACTTGTCCACTGGACAACCATGCAGATCATTCTACTTGTCCGGACAACAAATCACTTGTCCCGGACAACCGAACAAGCACTTATTTCAAACGCTGCTTACGGACAGGATAATTTCCTGTACTTTACCGCTACGGAAATAATTTGGGACTTCCTACGGCGACCTTAATTGTGAGGTGGCTGTATTACAGAAATGACAGTAAAGTGAAGCACGACTGTACTAGTCACATATGAAATTTATCATAGAACCCTCCCGGCAGCAACCCCTTGGGATTGGCCACTTTATTAGTCTGTTTTTTTTGGCCAGATCTGTACATCTATGTTGTACCATTTTGACTTCTCTGGGAAGCATTCAGCCATGCTGTAATGGCTGTGCGAACACTATTCTTACACATATATCCACCACTGGCAGGTATTCACACATTTGAGTGAACTGGAGCAACAGAATGAATTAACTTGCCCAAGCAAGATGATTCAAATCCGAAATCTGTTGTTTGAGAGTCTGGCATTTTAAACTGCCATCCCACCACACTCCATGATTTCAATATTTTTTAACCAGCACACAATTTCTAGTTGAGGTGAACACGCTTAAAAGCTAAGGGAAAGGTGAGCAAAAAAGGCATGTAACATTTCAATATTTTTTTACTTAACTCTAAAAGGTACTGACTTTCACAGAGTTTGTGCAGCAAAAGAGTCCAAGATTCATTTTTCTTATCTTGGTACAAAAAGTTGACTGAAGTAGATGACTGAAGCTGTCTAGGCTTTCTACAAGGTGTGGGCTGTGAAAGTAAACATCTAAGTAGGTAATTTTACAGCTGTTGATAATTATGAGATTCTAGCTCACTTGCATCGACGGAGCAACACACCAAGGGCCTCAGCTACCACCATCAGTCTTTTGATTTTAATCCCGTTCACTGTGGCGCCATCTGAAGAGTCGCTGACCATTTTACAGTTTCTATATTTCTCTGACAGGCGGCTATGCAAACACATAACTTTGTACGTAAATAACTCAAAATAATAACCTTTGTATTTGTTTTAATACATCACCAGTTGGTAGGTCCAAGGCAAATGTTTGAAGGAAGCGAACGAACACAGAAAGTTGCGAGTGGAGACTGGCACCTGGTGGGAGATGCACTTACATTAGTTTACAATGCCCCAACATTAGCATAGTAACATACAGACTGCACTGGGATGACAGTAGGTGCTGACGACGACTGCAGAGAGCCTATCACAATATTCAGAAAGAATACCCGAATATTCCTGAAAGATAATTATCACATCAAACATCACATCCCAAGGAACCTGGAAAGCCAGAACATTCAAAAACAATTAAGGTTCATCAAAGGAAATACAACAAAACAAAATTTATAGCAATTAGGCTACATCAGTCAAAAGCCAAAACTAACTGACCTTGTGTGGGAAATTTGTGAAAATGACACCATTTTCTATTGAGAACAGCATTTTTTAGGGTATACACGTCACTAACAAATAAAAGAATAACTTGATAATGATAGATTCCACGCATGCTCTGAACTATCGTCACGCGTATACAAATACAATATATCAACATGTGCATGGAAATAAGCCTGTTTGTATGATTATTGTTTTAACTCGGCAATATGCGTGAGATTTATAGACAGCTGAGTGAGGGCATGAGATGAAAGCTAAATGCATGAGTCTCACACCAAGTGCATGGTACTTTGTAGCTCTGCAAGGGTAGGATTTCAAAATATCCACTTTCTAGTGACACATTATGTGAAACTACCGATATTGTCACGACAATTTTGCGGTTGATTGCTAAGTGTCTTTTCAAGTTCATCCAAGATTTCCACACCGTTGGTTTTGAAGTGATGCCGTGAGTGATCACGGTTCAATGGAGTGGCACTTCATTAACTGCATACTCACTGTCCAGCTGACCAATCACAATGAAGCATATGTAAGACACTGACATGACATTGACATGAAATGACACAAAAATGGGCTAGATAAACAACAAAGGCAGGATAGTTTAGATCAGTCGGAAGAGACAGTTCACGGGAAAGAACAATTGACTCTTGTCCACACAGCCTGCCCACTAGGTGGAACACGAGGTCTTTAGAGGGTCCTTTCTTGGAAATGTTCTGTTTTAATTTAAATACGTATTTCTTTTAGTTCGAGCCTGTGTACGAGTCACACACATGATTTACCGCATGTGACGGAGTTTTTTTTATCAGCCCTAGCATGCAGACAGAATCAATCCACCAATAGTGCCATCCGTAAAACACATACTGCCAACTTCCTATGTACTAGTATGTACATATATATTATACCTGGTGCTGGAGTCAGTTTACAAAATGAATGTGTTGGCAATTGGCGTGTGTATTAGAATCCAGCATCACTACTCACAAGGCAAGCACCGAACCATTGCTGCACTGTGCCAATGAATCTTAAGGTAAGTGCACAAAGAAAATTCATACAGTTTTTACAGCCGAATGAACTGGAGCAATGTGGAGTGAAGAAACTTGCCCAAGGTTCAAAATGGCAGCAATAGAATTTGAACCAGGAACCATTCGATTCTAAGCACTATACAATTGCACCTACTAGGTACAGGTACTACTGATTCTACTGGAATGTACCAGTTGATAAACCTTATCTAAATATAACGCCACTATTAAAATGTACAGCTGTACCATGATTGATCACCATGGATCAATTTTATCCTCGCAAATGGTGTTGAATTTGAAGGGGATTTTAAAATGTCAACAGATGTTTTTGACGTTTGGAAAAGCAATTAACTAAATGGTACTTCTCAAAAATGATGTACAATCTGTATTTTCATCATTTACCTTGTATACAGTGTTGCAAGTTAGTGTGTATGTGTGTGTGTGTGTGCGTACGCATGCGCGTGCGCGTGCGTGTGTGTGTGTGAGTGCGTATGTACGTGCGTGTGTGTGTATGAAGAGATCATGTATTACACTGTGTAATGTAAAACAATCTGGGTGAAGAAGTAATCAAATGATGCTCCACCTTTTGAGAACATCCACACATCTTTCTGGGTGACATTGATTTGCTGTACATTTTGTGCATTTAATACATATTAAGTTGTCATCTACTGAGACAAAGCACGGACAACAGTTCTATGTTTATGAAGGCCAACAACTGGTTTTTAGATTGTGTTCATTACACAGTTCAAGTGTAAATATCTAGATGCCAATTAACAGTAACCGAGCATCAACACAGTGCCCGTTGACACATATTATAGATAGAAGTAGTAACTGAAACCAGGACAATTATACAAAGTTCCAGTCTAGTTTGAAACTGTTGACTTATTAATTCATCCCATAGTCTTTCTGACAAAAGCTTGAAGAAAAGACTTAAACTATAAGAAACTGAATGAATACGACACATTTACAAAAACAAGCACACACGTACGACTAGAAAGTATGACGCAGAAGTAGACACTGTCACAAGTAACATGCATAGAGAGGAACAAACATATGATTATACGCAGAGATAGATAAGACAACACCCCAATAAAGGGTGACGCGTGATAAAATGAGACAAAGCGCTCACGTAGAATGCCACACACCTGCACAGAGGAACACGTCAGTTGTCGTCACATACAGGTGTAAACAACAATCACAGATGGTTTGTGGTGACGACGCAGGGACAGACACACACTACATGTAACATTATACAAGTACTGTCTTTAACACGTGTGTGTGTCCGCATTGTTTTGATTGAAGTTCAGATATTACTATTGTTAACACAGCGAGCCACACCCAAATAGATGGCCGACTGTTGGCTCATGTGCTTAACATACTGGGTCCCTCAGCACACTGAGTTTGTGTATCTGTTCACAGGTGTAGCACTAAGCATGTACACGCATGGCCTTCCCCACTTTCTTTCTCTCATCCCATTCCCCACTCTCTCTCTTTCCTTCCCAACCCTCTCTCTCCCGTCTCTTTCCCCACTCTCTCTCTTTCCTTCCCTACCCTCTCTCTCCCGTCCCTTTCCACACTGTCTCTCTTTCCTTCCCTACCCTCTCTCTCCCGTCCCTTTCACCACTCTCTATCTTTCCTTCCCTACCCTCTCTCTCCTGTCCCTTTCCCCACTCTCTATCTTTCCTTCCCTACCCTCTCTCTCCCATCCCTTTCACCACTCTCTCTCTTTCCTTCCCTACCCTCTCTCTCCCGTCCCTTTCCCTACTCTCTCTCTCTCCTTCCCTACCCTCTCTCTCCCATTCCTTTCCCCACTCTCTCTCTCTTTCCTTCCCTACCCTCTCTCTCCCGTCCCTTTCCCCACTCTCTATCTTTCCTTCCCTACCCTCTCTCTCCCGTCCCTTTCACCACTCTATCTCTTTCCTTCCCTACCCTCTCTCTCCCGTCCCTTTCCCTACTCTCTCTCTTTCCTTCCCTACCCTCTCTCTCCCGTTCCTTTCCCCACTCTCTCTCTCTCTTTCCTTCCCTACCCTCTCTCTCCTGTCCCTTTCACCACTCTCTCTCTTTCCTTCCCTACCCTCTCTCTCCCGTCCCTTTCCCCACTCTCTCTCTTTCCTTCCCTACCCTCTCTCTCCTGTCCCTTTCCCCACTCTCTCTCTTTCCTTCCCAACCCTCTCTCTCTCGTCCCTTTCCCCACTCTCTCTCTTTCCTTCCCTACCCTCTCTCTCCCGTCCCTTTCCCCACTCTCTCTCTTTCCTTCCCTACCCTCTCTCTCCTGTCCCTTTCCCCACTCTCTCTCTTTCCTTCCCTACCCTCTCTCTCCTGTCCCTTTCCACACTCTCTCTCTTTCCTTCCCTACCCTCTCTCTCTCGTCCCTTTCCCCACTCTCTCTCTTTCCTTCCCTACCCTCTCTCTCTCGTCCCTTTCCCCACTCTCTCTTTTTCCTTCCCTACCCTCTCCCTCCCGTCCCTTTCCCCACTCTCTCTCTTTCCTTCCCTACCCTCTCCATCCCGTCCCTTTCCCCACTCTCTCTCTTTCCTTCCGTACCCTCTCTCTCCCGTCCCTTTCCCCACTCTCTCTCTTTCCTTCCCTACCCTCTCTCTCCCGTCCCTTTCCCTACTCTCTCTCTTTCCTTCCTTACCCTCTCTCTCCCGTCCCTTTCCCCACTCTCTCTCTTTCCTTACCTACCCTCTCTCTCCCGTCCCTTTTCCCACTCTCTCTCTTTCCTTACCTACCCTCTCTCTCCCGTCCCTTTCCCCACTCTCTCTCTTTCCTTCCCTACCCTCTCTCTCCCGTCCCTTTCCCCACTCTCTCTCTTTCCTTACCTACCCTCTCTCTTCCATCCCTTTCCCCACTCTCACTCTTTCCTTCTCTACCCTCTCTCTTCTGTCCCTTTCCCCACTCTCTCTCTTTCCTTCCCTACCCTCTCTCTCCTGTCCCTTTCCCCACTCTCTCTCTTTCCTTCCCTACCCTCTCTCTCTCATCCCTTTCCCCACTCTCTCTCTTTCCTTCCCTACCCTCTCTCTCCCGTCCCTTTCCCCACTCTCTCTCTTTCCTTCCCTACCCTCTCTCTCCCGTCCCTTTCCCCACTCTCTCTCTTTCGTTCCCTACCCTCTCTCTCCCGTCCCTTTCCCCACTCTCTCTCTTTCCTTACCTACCCTCTCTCTTCCGTCCCTTTTCCCACTCTCACTCTTTCCTTCCCTACCCTCTCTCTCCCGTCCCTTTCGCCACTCTGTCTCTTTCCTTCTCTACCCTCTCTCTCCTGTCCCTTTCCCCACTCTCTCTCTCTCTTTCCTTCCCTACCCTCTCTCTCCCGTCCCTTTCCCCACTCTCTCTCTTTCCTTCCCTACCCTCTCACTCCTGTCCCTTTCCCCACTCTCTCTCTTTCCTTCCCTACCCTCTCTCTCCCGTCCCTTTCCCCACTCTCTCTCTTTCCTTCCCTATCCTCTCTCTCCCGTCCCTTTCCCAACTCTCTATCTTTCCTTCCCTACCCTCTCTCTCCCATCCCTTTCCCCACTCTCTATCTTTCCTTCCCTACCCTCTCTCTCCCGTCCCTTTCCCCACTCTCTATCTTTCCTTCCCTACCCTCTCTCTCCCGTCCCTTTCCCCACTCTCTCTCTTTCCTTCCCTACCCTCTCTCTCCCGTCCCTTTCCCCACTCTCTCTCTTTCCTTACCTACCCTCTCTCTTCCGTCCCTTTCCCCACTCTCACTCTTTCCTTCCCTACCCTCTCTCTCCCGTCCCTTTCGCCACTCTGTCTCTTTCCTTCTCTACCCTCTCTCTCCTGTCCCTTTCCCCACTCTCTCTCTCTCTTTCCTTCCCTACCCTCTCTCTCCCGTCCCTTTCCCCACTCTCTCTCTTTCCTTCCCTACCCTCTCACTCCTGTCCCTTTCCCCACTCTCTCTCTTTCCTTCCCTACCCTCTCTCTCCCGTCCCTTTCCCCACTCTCTCTCTTTCCTTCCCTACCCTCTCTCTCCCGTCCCTTTCCCCACTCTCTATCTTTCCTTCCCTACCATCTCTCTCCCGTCCCTTTCCCCACTCTCTATCTTTCCTTCCCTACCCTCTCTCTCCCGTCCCTTTCCCCACTCTCTCTCTTTCCTTCCCTACCCTCTCTCTCTTGTCCCTTTCCCCACTCTCTCTCTTTCCTTCCCTACCCTCTCTCTCCCGTCCCTTTCCCTTCCCCCATTATTTTCCTCTCCCATCCCTTTCCCCACTCTCTCCACTCCTTCCTCACTCTCTCCCATTTCCCCCTCCCCTACCCTCTCCCTCTCTGGCCTCTTCTCATCCTCCCCCCATTCTCCCACACCTTGTCTCTTCCCTTCTTAATCTCCCTCACTCCTTTCCTCTTCCTCTCCTATGTCTCCCTCTCTTTCCCTCCTTCCTAACCTTCTCTCCTGTTCCCCCCAGCCCTTCCTCTCCCTCCCCATTTGACAACTACAAAGCCTTACAAATGAGAATCAGTGACTTTAGTAAAATGATGAAAGTTGTCAATACTAATTTCTCTACATATCCACATTTGTCAGCAATGGCTGAATTCAGAACTTCTCCTGCGGTGAGCCTAGTTGAAGCCATGACGTTTTTGCATACTGTTATATATATATATATTTTATATATATATATATATGTATGTATGTGTGTATCACATATCTGTGTTACTGTGTGGAGAACTGCTGTATATTGTTTGTTATGATAAATTATAAATATATATATACATATGTATCTAATTTATACACACATAAACAATATAGAGTGACCCTCGACACAGTGCAACAGCCATGTGATGTCTGCGCAGTGGAACACGTGTAGTTGGCAGCGCGAGACGAAATATGGTGATTATCTCCACAAAGTAACCATAATGTCAGTGTTTTGTTTGTGCAATTAGTTTGCAGATCAAATAAGTGGTGCAGCGCAGCTAGCGTTTATTACGCAGCCTTCCTGCAAAGACTAGCAGTTCTCATAAGCATCTATTGATAGATCACATGATTAATACGATCCTCACAGGGAATAAACACTGCAGGACAAAGCAGCCTTCACTTGGGTCTGTTCATTTATAAGTTCAAGTGTCACTGGACGTGTTGATTAAATTTAGTAATGAGTGTTAATTAAATTTAAAATTAATTAAAGGTTGCATTAAGGTATTTAAGGGACAGAAACAATATCACTTCCCATGTAGACGATTTATAATTACATATAATTATACAATTAATAATATATATTATTTATATATTCCAAACATTGAGATACCTAAATATAATGTTGTCATGGTAGGGTAGAACTGGCAATGGTCGTTATGTATGAGGGGGGAACCTACCCCCCACTGGAACCGAAAAATGGGTACAATTATGTACTGTATATATGTGGAGACAGTGCTCATTTTCTTAGTCGCTGCTCACTGACTGCCCTGGTGGAAAGAATGTGCAGCGTGGGTGAATATAGCCAAGGACTTTATAAATGTACACATTTTAATAACTTTATAAATATTATAAACTTGATTCACTGGGTATATTTATATTTAATCATTTTTAAATATTAAGAAATTGACATAACATATTTTGTTGATATAATAAGCATACACGGTGGAAACTTCCACCTATTCATCTAAATTTGGAGACAAAAATCTTGGGGTGTCTGTCGGCTTATTGCCTGCACCATGGAGCCTTTAGGATGAACTCAAAAACAGCTTCTGGCAGACTAGTTAAAGGTCAATAAATGGTTGAAAAAACAATTTATAATGAATAAAGTCATTTCTATGGGTCAATTACTCCCCATGCCCCTCTATAATATGAGTGCTATCTTCAGAAAATCGATTACAGAAATGTTTGCACAAACTGAAATGTACAATCTGATCAGAAGACTTCAGCCACTGGCAAAACAGTCACATGTCTTTCATGGCTAGCTCAACATTACCTGGTAATACTCGACTGACCAGGTCACCAAAAGTCAGATGACCTACCCAGGTACAACTTAGTGATCTAACACCGCAACATGATTCACTTGATTAACAGGATTTGACTACCACATAATACCAGTTAAATGTAGGTAGAGACTTCTTCATGTCTCAGACTCAACTCGTTAACCAGGGACATCAGAACTGTCTGCACCGTCAGAGAATATGACCAAAGCTCATAACACAACATGATCCTACCAACTACACATATAATTGTCAAAAATCAATCACCTTAATGAAAGGTCTCCTCTCAGTTCAATTTTTTCACTCATCACGTTTCAGATTAATTTTGTGAAAATCTAAACTAAACTATCGACTAAATCTAATCTAAACTAAAGTATCGACTCTGATATGCTGGATCATTTGTGCTAATGTTGTATTTAGTTTTGATGAAGTCATCGGAGAAATGAATCTAACTGAGCCTAGTTGGAATTCAACGGAAAGGGCAAAAGTGGTTCAAGTTCTTGTTTATCACAATATATGGCATTTCTCTAGTTACCCAATACTATAGCAATCAAAGTGAATATTCTTTATATTATTAATATAAGTATATATACTCTTTCGTTAAACCGTCTGCATTCCTGCACACACACAAATATGTGCACATGTATGAAAGCACCAACAAAATGTAATATTACTACTATCTTTCCAAAGTATGACAAACAAATACAATGGTATACACAATATATTGTTCAAAAAAATTTCTTTAGGAAAATAGCTAATGAATAAAAGTTATTGTGATGACAATAGACTAGCTTGTGGACATAATAATCTACGTCAACATAATCAATGAAGTATCGCTATTAAGATTGATCCGCAGGGACCACTGACAGTGTAATTGATACTTTAGCTGATCACAATTTGCAATAAAGACAATTTATTTAACAGCCGCGATCATTTGTCCTTTCGTTGACTTTCCGTGGCAACATTTAATCAGCACCTATTAGGTCATCAATCATGTATGCATCCAATCACACGATATTCAGTAATAGTTTACAACTTACTCACTATCTCAACCACACATAATTAATAAATTAATTACCAAATACCATACAATCATTAACAGTTCACACCAGGACATTTTCCAGTTGCCATGAAAATCATGACTAGTTGAGCATCGATAGTAATCTTGCAGGTATATTAGAAGGCACTTACCTAGATGTATACCTTGATAGTCAATTCACTATTCACGTCGTAGTCTAGTTCCACCTATACACCAAACAGGGAAAAACAATAATTATTATTAATAAGATATTTAAATGTGAGATCGACTGATGTTTACATTCATTCACACAGCAGTGGTCATTACTGTAGGCACGGCGTATTCTCTGTCGACACAATAATGTGTTAAATATTTTCAGACTAGCCGAGTACACACGGTCGCTCAGTAAACAGTTGGTTGGAGAATCATTGCTAAACACACAGAACTGATGTTGTTTTATCTTAGATCCCCATGCCGCGAAATTTTAAATAATATCGATCCTGGGTGCAATTTCAGCAACTTCATATTCTTTAGGTAGCACTTCGACCATCATGTTAGTTAGCACCCGAATTGTGAATGGATAATAAACAATGGTTTTTTTGGTAAAACATCAGTGCACGACACTAAACCCAACAGCTGCTAAAAACATAAAACCAATTTTGTGTAGTGGAACTAGTGGTATATATCAGTTGGTGTGATGTGTCATGCTTCCCATTTAGGGGTAGGCTACTACACCAACTGGAGTTGCCATGAGTAATTTTGAGTAGTTTATATTCATGAACAGATATGTTACGATTATAAAAGATTATACATTATATTAATTTTTAGGAAGTACATGTTCTAATCAAAAATATCTATATATACTATTTAACTATGGAGTGATGCACAAACAGAGAGATGCTAAATACATTTCATCTGTATCTATGCACATCAAATGTTGCTACTTTTTTCTAACAAACATTACTAATATACTGTCAAATGTAATTCTAGTTTATTGTAACAATTACAAACATGAACTATAACAAATTGCAACTGCAGCCTGCATGTCCCTGTTGAATGATGTAATCTACAAATTCTACAGTAAAATGATAAAAAATGATTGCCACATCCATAATTTATTGTCATAAAACTAAGCTATAAAGATACGCTTGAAGAAACATTGAGGAAAAAATATAGTTTTATGTTTATGTTTAAAAATAAATAGGATTTAATTATAAACTAAGCTGTTGTAAATGTGCTTCCTGACAGACCACCGGTATTAAAATAAGTCATAAGGCGCAAAATGGTTAAATGTATAGGAACATGAATAGCTAATTTAAATGTCAACTGTCATTCTCTCCAGCATGTTACAACTACAGTTGTTTTATATTCTAACAAAATTGCAAAAAATTGTCATTTATGACGTGAATGACATATATGGCTTGGGCCCTTGACTCACCAGGCATAGTAAGTCGGTTGATGGTTAGTTTATTGCATCTGTGTTGTCTGAAAGCAGTAAATGGCAGCTGTAAAACTGCACACTTCCTTTTTCGTTCATTCCACAATTAATGAGTAAATAGTCTAGTGTCACTACTAAATTAAGGCCATGGTACATACCACCTGACTTTATAGAACCTGATTGATTATGATTGATCAGTGGTGTTGATTACTATTGATAGATCACATGCCTGATTGCTGACTTACCCTTTCATTTTTTTATTATTCTAAAAATTATAAGCAAAGAAATGTAACTGCAGAAGGAACTCTGATCTTAGAACAATGAGTGTTCAATAAAATAGTCTATGTTTACAATATTCAACATACCAAGTATATATGAAAAACTACATCTCCCATAACTAGTGTTTTGTGTCTCAATCAAATGACAAAAAAACAAGGCAATTGAAAATGGCAAACAAATCTAACCTAAGTGTTTTAGAAATTTGTGTATTCTAAAAAAGCAAACAATAACAATCTAAGTGCCATGTTAAATTACGTAAACTACAGCGTTTCATCTAAGCAGACTAGGGTAAATAATAAATGAAGGTTATAGATCTAGTAAATAATAGATAGTGAACAAATGTGTGTAAATGAATCATTATTGTAGAGTGAATAGTCAGACAACTTCTATCAGTTGTAGCTCAAGCCACAATGGCTCTTAATTGCATTTGAATACATTGAATGACTGAACAATCACAAGTTTGAACAACAAATTATTTCAAGATGCTTTTTAGCTTAAGATTTTAATTCTGTCCATACAGCCAATGCAGGCTACCTATTAATCACAACATATTCATGCTGATTTCACTTCATTGGCATTAATATCCTGGATCAGTGAAGCCTTCTTTTTCGCATTCTATAGTATTTCGCAATGCTAGTTTCAATGGGAAGTGTGCACTCATTACGTGATCTACCACTTCACAGCCACTCAGAATAAATCTCACGTTCATAAATATGTATACCTGCCACGTTAATCTGAAATATGTGACAGAATGGTTTAATAGGTCACCTCTTGAGAACCTTCACAAGCACACGACACAATACAGCTAGTACAGAGCAAACAACAAATGTTATGTGTGCTTCTAATATAAAACCTATTGTACAAAATCTCTACTTAAAGTGTTATCACAAAGAGAAAGAAACCTTCATCACAGCAGTACTCATTTTGGAAACACAGTAAATATTCATCATCATTCAAGCGTGTCTAATTGGTAATACACATAGTCACTAATGTTCGCTCATTACTAATGTGGGGTGTGGCAGCAAATGGGCCTGAAAATGGTGCGGGGTATCTTCGCTCCATAAACAGGTGGGAAAAGGAGGGTTGAAACCCTTACAGTGCCTCTTTACCAATGGTAACATTCAGCATTACAAACAAACACGAAACATGTCGCTGTATCAATTCTATAAATAATGAACTAATTGTGTGCACGATAGAGATACTGCGGCACTGCATCGACACTCAATCAGAAACATCAGACAGATGCGCCGTACGACAATGTCAACTCAGGTGTAACATTGCAAGGGCTAAATATTTATTAGATAAAAAGTCGCTTTTTATACTATATTGTTCATTATTTCTCCCGTATTTATCATACTGCTGCGAAGTTTGGGGAAATGCGTATACAACATATATTAACGGTGTTTATATATTACAAAAGAAAGTTGTACGAATAATATGTAAGAAGAATCCACTAAGCCATACTAATACATTATTTGATGATCTACGCATTCTTAAACTTTATGACTTAATAAAATTAAACATTTCTATCGTAATGTTTAAAGCTAACAATAAGTTGTTGCCTGAAAACCTTCAATTCTTTTTCAATGCCAAATATACTACACCCTATGTAACACGCCAAAGAAATAAACTAAAACATGTTTATGCCCGAACCACGTTAAAGGCTAAGTGTATATCTGTGTATGGTATTAAATTATGGAATTGTTTAGACGAGCACATAAAGAGATCACTTACTGTGAGAAATCTCAAAAAACAATATAAAAATTACTTAATTGAAGAGTATAAGTCATGTAATTAATTTCGTTATTATTGTTAAGGTTCAGAAAGTATTTGGAAGCACGATTGTAGTAGTGGTCTCACTTTAACAATAGCATTTTCTTTATGTTACTAACACTGTGTTTAAGATTATGACCATGTTATAATGATGTCGGGGAAAGTGCATAATAAGCAATGAGCTTCTACTTTCCCCCTTTCCATGTTGAACTGTGTCAACTATAATATGTATATATATTGTATGTTGTATTCTCAATTGGAAATAAAGAATTGAATTAGGTAGTGCAGGTAAGATCAGCGGATTGTTACCTGCTCAGATCATCTCAACACCTGGCTCACGGGCAGTTTAACGCATCCACCAGAGTATTGCGTTACGTTTGAATAATACGCAACATTGTCGCCTTCCGTGAGCCGCTAACTCCAGGTTACAACAACGGGGTGTGACATGAGAGGAACAAGGATACAGAAAAGAGGGTCAGATTCGGTTCACTACACAAGAACAAACAGCCCCCCCACATCTCTGCAGTCATGTCTCAGTGATTCTGTAAGCCGTGGAATGCCTGTTTTGTCACCCGGAAGGCAAATTAGAAGGTTTTCTGTCAAACACCACAGAATGACAGATGTGTGTCATGGGGGTCTTTGTGGCTATATTTAGTGCACAGGGGTAACTTCCTTTTACGTAGATTTATGATGTACATGTTGTGCGACACAGGCTAGCAAACGCACCAACAATGCATGACGTTATACCACAAGAACCAGCTGAAAATAGAACTAAATCAAGTGTCATATTACACATGTATAAATGCTATAGTTCTGATTAAATCTGTAATAATGCGAGGTTGTTCTGTTATTCAGAATCAGCCTGGGATGCTAATTATTAGCCAGAAGTTTGGTGAATAAGTTGCTCTTTGACCGACTTTGCACTTAGAGGAGTGTGGGAACTTGCAAACTTCAATGCTATTTCAGGGTTGGAGTGCATGCCTACGTACCTACCAGCTGGTTACAATGTCTTGTTTATAAAATATTACTTGAACATTATTTTTTTAAATGAGGCACATACCTTTGTTTAAATCACCATGTTCTTTCTGTGTCTTGTATATATATATATATATATACAAGACACAGAAAGAACATGGTGATTTAAACAAAGGTAAATATATATATATATATATATATATATATATATATATATATATATAAGACATATATAAATGACCAACACCAACTGAACTAACTACAACCAACATACACATTACCGTTAAATATTTCTTTTCCAATGCCCAACACTGGAATGACAAATCAAGGCATCTTGAAGAATGCCAGACTACAAACACATTACAAGTCTGACATCTGGCCTGGAGCCTGGGAGAGAGAGATGTCAGGACATATGCAGCTGCTCACCTCCACTGACCAACTGACATGAGTCCTGGACCATGGCCAGACCAGAAGGGGGCGACGAGAAGGCAGGCACGGTGGACCAAAACCCATGTTGTTCTCATTTCGGTTATTTTTACTCCAAACTGTGCCTGCTGGAATGTTTTGTTTTGTTGATTATTTATCACCTTTTATTTTATTGTATTTAAGATGTTGTTGGTACTCAAATAGATTAATAATCGTTAGGCAAGTTCCCTTGCCATTACTAATGCTTTTTGACGTATCCTGTACTTCTGTATATAATATATATATATACGTTCCAGCTTTTTATTTATTAATTATTGTCTTAGTTTGTCATTTTGTCATAATGTATTAATATATATGTCGTGGTTTGCTTCTGTCTGTCTAAAGACCACTATGGACACTAATGCCTGCACTTTCTTGTATCATCCATATAAATATAGTTCAATTAAATATATTTAAATGTACTCTGCCATTTACATTTTATATATGCAAGCTTTTTTGGATTGAATAAAACAAATTGTAATGAGTTAGTGAGAACACATTACGCCCATTGGTCCACCTTGTCTGCTTTTTCCATTTTCCCCCATTAAGTCTGTCCCCAGACAATCCTATGACGTGGCCCTGACAGGAGGCTTTCTCTTGCGGAAGTCAAGGTGAAAGCTCTTATCAATCTGACTTCTAAAGGTTCATGCTTCAATACGACGTCTCTAGAAATGTGCCTAGAAATGGGCCTATTTTCACCAGATACTCCAACCAAAATAAGAATTTAGAATCAGAGGTTAAATGAAGCATGTAGTACTGTGGGGGGGGGGACATCTCATGACACTGATTCAATGAAAGTACAAGAGAACATTACTGAATAGTTTTCCCAGTAGTCATTGGGCTTCTGTTTTTATTTATTTAGTTCCTTCAATGATGCTTTATCATATGAAAATTTTAGGAATTCTATTATATAACTGGTTAAAATTAAATGCATTGTATGTACCCTGAAAAAACTTAGCAAGGAATTCTTATTGGAATGTTATAAATTTGCAATTAGGATCCTGAATGGTTGTAATTTTTTTCAGTAAGACAACTTTTTTCAACTTTGCATTTAATGTTTAGCACCATTTTGAAAACAGAGCATATCTTTATGAAGCTTTCCATTCACACAGAATCTGTCCCGACAATGAAATACCTTGTTTAAGATTGCACAACTACAAATTAATAATGAATGTTACAATTCTGCTTTGTTGTGCTAGTAGAGTGAAACCTTGGGCATACCAAGTCTCTACCATGAGTGACTGTACTACTTCAAACAACTGCATTCATTTATATGACTGAATAGGGCATACAGATTTATGGTTGACTGAAAGGTTTTCATGATTATTGTAATGTCTAGACAAGTTCTGTTGTAACTTTCTTGATAAAGACCCACCACAAACCATGGCCAGGCAGTAATCAGCTTATCTTGACAGAAGAGCAGTAATCATTTCCTTGAAAGGGCCACACATACCACATATAAATATATCCAAGGAGTCTTTATTTCATTAATCCATTGTGACAAGCAAAAGTCAAATTTAGCATTTTCTCAATTCAACTGCCAACAAGGACTGATATTAAGTCTTACATGTGTCTATAAAACACTTGTCTTCGATGCTACGCACAGAAACAAACAAAGTTCTAAGTGACAATGCATACATTTATCCTGACGTTAACCCTTCACTGACGATCCACTATCAGCATGCATGTCAGGTCAGATTAAGAAGCAGTGGTTACTTAATACTGATGGCATTCCCTTGAGTAAATCTCTGGCCACATCAGTGATATATTACACTGACTTCCAGGGGGTTGGTCTACTGGGTAGTTCACAGCAGGCCTATGTCATAGTAATTACAGCGGATGTGATAAATATCCTGATGTATTTGTACTTAAGCCAGTAATTAACTGTCCATGAAGCATCATGATTTTTTATACTTTATAATACTTCCCTAATGATGATGATGATGAAAGTACTTGACATTCTCAAATATTATTTCAAATACTTTGGGCATGGGTATCAATAAATGGCAAGTTATATTTTTTATCCACCTGTCTTGTTTAACATCTTGAGACTGAGTCAAACAATTGTACTTATTGTATTTATGCATACAGTGCATTATACCATAAAATGTTCTGATGAAAAATATGATACTAATTGTTTCCTTCCTATTACTTGCTGAATTATTCCTATTACTATTACATTTGAAGCAATAGTAATAGGAATAATTCAGCAAGTAATAGGAAGGAAACAAGGTAATAGGAAGGAAACAAAGTGACAGTAATAGATTACATTGCAATGTAATTGACCCCCCGGCCTGGTTAACAGTCACAATGTGGCGACATATTACCATTTCTTTTTCATAGCCGACTTCCTTAACGTTTTAGTCCTGTCCAAAAGTAACGATTAAGATTTTATCAGTTGTGACTGTTGCATTTCATGCCACTGATTAATGCTAGAATTTTCATCAAATCGCACAATTTGTTCTGAGAAAATCAACATGGGAGATGTTATCAAAACCGTGTGAGAAGTTTTTGTCTACATGATCAGAGGATCATTCTATCACAGATCTGCCCACCCTTACAAAACAATTACATAAAATATATGCTATACGATATATTCTATCTAAGATTTTTGCAGACAAATTTCTACAGAATTTTTGCTAGATAAAATTCTACAGAATTTCTGCAGAATTCTAAAAAAATTGATGGGACCATGAACATATTGACGACGGAAATTCTATAGAATTTTAATGACACATAATTTTTTTTTGAATTCTACAGAAATATTACAGAATTCTATACATTTCTATAGAATTCTATACATTTCCATAGGACTGTTTGGGCAAGGGCAAATCAACTATCAGTCAGCCACTACTAGAAAAGCGCATCTCTGACTTTCTGTCGCTCTGACCTGCATATCTGTTGCAGTCGTCAAACTTGCCCATTTCCCTGTTCGAAATAATTCTTTCAAGGTGCAAAACATCCTTAACAGATGGAACTACGTCAACGTCACATTACTAGTGTCGTGTGTAATGAATGCAGAAGAAAATGTCTCATCTGTCCTCGTACCTGCTCTTTCACATTCACCAGACGTGTACCGCATGGCACAGAACTGAACCTAACAACATGTGAACCTGCCCTTTAAAATATCACCCAAACGAAAATGTCCGTAATGATCTCTGCTATCTTGGTGCAAAGATTCTTAGAAACCTTTAGAACTGAATTAATAGCGTGACTATATTACATCTCAGTTATGACATTAAAAATAAAAAGGTAAGTTCTTATTATATAGCGCAGTATCCAGTCCTTAGGACTGCTCAGCACACTTTACACTTTACTCCCTGGCAGACCTGTTCGATCAAATACCATCTTGACCTCTCTGGGAAGCATACAACCATGCTGCAATTAATGCGTGAAGATTATTTGTACACAAATATCCACCACTGTCTACAGCCAGGTACTCATTCATACAGCTGAATGAACTGGATCAATGAAGAGTGAATGAACTTGCCCAAGGTTCGACACCATAGGCGAAGCACTGGATTCAAACACAGGTTCTCTCAAATGCTCTAGATGTACAGACACTGATTTTCTGCGATCGCGGAAAATAGGAAGAATTCGCGGAATTGGCGTTTTGAAATGGATTTGCCTTTTCAAATGGAAATTCCGCGATCGCAAAAATGGGCACGATCGTGGTATTTGCGTTTTCAAAAGGATCTTCTGTAATCATGGAAAAAGAACAGAAGCACTGCCTCTTTCATCAATGCCTTATTAACTGGAGATATTTTGAAACAAACTGTTTAATGTGCAACAATATAATTTGTTTTGGTGGATTTATTATGCAGGATTAAAGAAAACTCGCAAAGCAAATCGTTGCGAAGTGTCATGGCATCTGTGCTACCTCGTGTCAACCGACGTAAACAGGGACACGCGCAGAAGGCCCTAACATAAACCGTTTTGCGGTCATTATCTCACTGTCCATTAAGTGCATGGATGACATGTTGCTAATTAAACGTAGTTGTCACATCATTAGAACATGCATAAGTGTACATATTCTGGTTTCGAACAGGGGTAAGACCACATAAGACTTTTACATAGGCAGCCATTATAATGTTTCCTTCATTTCTGCAAAATTTTTCAAACAATTTTCTTGAAAATTTCACAGCATATTTAACCTTCATTGACACAATTGCTGTGGAAAATTCGTAAAATTCTCATACCTCCTTTTTCAGAAAAATCCACCCAAACCTGATACCCCTTAATTTCGCCCCAATTTGGTGACGGATTTTGAAATATTGGTGCGTTCTACAAAATTGCCACTGTGCGAATATGCGAGCGACTAACATATATTTACTGCTACCTCATGAAAGATCTAATGCAGTAGTATATTCAGTATTCATGGGACCAACATGTCCCTTGTCAAAGTGCTCCAAAAATTCATACATCACACCAAAACGGTATTTTCAAGGGCACTGTGGACGAATCCTTAAAGTGATCTTACCCCAAATAGATATCCTGAAATCTGCACGAAAGTTAGATTTATATCAAGCAATACATATAACTAGATTAACCACAAAGGGAAATTTACACTGTCTCAATAACAATTAAAATATGCGTCATCAAACTGTGCACACCTCCAAGCTAAACAGCGCCTTGAGTTGGTATAAACATGCTTATTCGGTACCTTATACCACATACAACGTTTGCCTGATATGAATGGTACTGAGCACAATATACAGCTCAACACAGTATCTTACCGATATGGGAGTAAAATATATAGAATATTAATGAAATAAATTTTTTGTTATTTTTCATAAAAGTTGTATTTTTTACAAAAAATACACAAAACCATTATTTTAAGCAACTTTTTATTGGACATGCAAGTTGCAGATCTTCTCAGATTTTGGTATAATGTAATGCCCACAAACTATTCATGCACTGTATGTCACTCATGTATGACACAAGCCAGGCATTTCAATAATATTCACAATATTGAAAGGCACAGAGGCATCTTTTGATGGTAACCACAATTATATTGTAAATAAATCACTAAAATGCTATGCATAAATTGAGGTATATATATATAGTACATTATGAAACCAAAAATGGGATGCTCAGTAGAGCATATATCTTGCGTCATACAAATTGTCATCCTAACCCCCCTTAAAATAACCATACTTTTACAAAGGCGCAGATCTCTGTTTGATACAGAGTGTCCAAACATTGCCACACATCAATTACTTGGCCACTAGTTATTTTGCTGATGTACACACATTGTTGGAAACAAGATACTGCTGGCAAAATAGTTAATTTCAGAAAGAAACAATCGTTTGACAGGGACATCCAAGACGTGATAAAGGTTGCTGACAGTTGTGGCACCCAGTGTCTCTGCACATACATCACCGAGTCCATTGTTTGAATCATGTCTTATCCCGATGTTAAATATAAGGATATAATGTACAAAATACCAGTGATAAAAGCAGAGTAGCTGACGTAATCCTACAATTAGTTTAAGCTGCCTTGCCTTGTGCAAACTTCGGTATAATGCGGTTATATTACAGCTGAAAAGTACATGACCATCGATAATGATTGCATGCCAGTCAATGTAGACAATTTCAACATATGGCACTTTTGTTAGGTGACCAGTTTTAATTTTGTTTACCCATTTTCAAGATAGAAACATTGTAACATTGTCAAAAGAAAGTAACAATGTATACTCAGATGTCATGTTATTACAATGAAATTAATTATAGACCATAACAATAATTATTATAAAAGTTGTGCAGATTTTAAAATGTTGAATTTTCAAGTCACACACGTAACAAAAATACACATAACTTAATATTTTACAAAAATAATTGTTCCCATTAATTTTCATGTACTGTATCAACATATGACTATTTCTGTAATAGGTATTGAGTGTCACACACGTAACGCTTCGTTATGTGTGTGTGACACTCAATACCTAAATATCCTGGTAGAATGTCATCCTACATATTTTAATTGCTATATCTTATTTTCTATTATGTCACAAGGAAGTAACACAACTCAAATTTAATTATAATTGACAAGGGCTTGCTACCTGACAAAAAAAACAAATTCTGTAATGACCCCCCCCCCACCCCGTGGTAATCAATCAAGATTTTCTCAGAATTATACACAGAGTCATGCCAGCCCATTCACAGTGCCCGGGATTACTGTTACCTCTAGGAATTTACTATTTTAATTAACAAAAGTAACTGATCAATTGTTTCAAGAGAATTATGTCATCCCCTTTCCCTAGTCACCCCCTTTTAAACCACTCACATTAGACCCTAATGCTCATGGGGGATCTGCGGATGCGTGGAGTAGCCATGCTTTTTCTTTCGTATGTGATTGAACTCTAGATGTTCATATATTTGTGGCGTTTATTTTCATTAATATTCATGGTAGAATATGACGAACAGTTAGGTTTATATAGTTTTGTAAATTATGAGGGGATAGCTTAGTCAACATTTCTGAATATCAGTACTTTGAGCGAACTACGTCAAGTTCGTGTAAGTTTGTAACTTTATTTACTTCCGGTGATCTCGAAGGTATGTTCTAACTCAATATCTCATTGTTTATGTTGGTGACCTTCATCTTTTGCTTCAAAACTTTCTCCTCTGATGTTTTCCAACTCCCTCAGTATTATGACATTGACAGCATTAGCTTCCAAGACAAAACTGTACTTCGGACACTGGGCACCTGCTACAGCGTACTCATTCAGTCTCTCAATGACTCACTAAAACGACAACCTAAGCGCACCGTCTATCGCCAACGACTTGTCCTGCTTTACTTGGCGAGCTTCCTGCACAGCAACTCGTATGCTCCGGAGCCGAACCCTGGCCCTAATGACTACCCTTCCTCCTCAAAATCCAACAACTCTCAACACTCCGCCTGGAAATGTGGTACTTGTGATTTCCCAGTAAAGTGGACGGACAGAGGAGTGGCCTGTGAGACATGTGGCCAATGGTTCCACACCCACTGCCAGAGCATTGACACATTGACATACCAACAACTAGGAGACAACAAAGAGGATGTTCCCTGGCATTGTGCCATCTGTGGAAATCCCAACAGTCAAACTGTGTTTGATCTCCATGGAGATGACTGGTCAGTCTCTGATTTGTCCTCTATTAACTTACCCGGCCGCACTGATTCCTGCTCTACTCCAACTGAATCACACTTCCAATGTCCCCAGCATGCCTCCACACCAACCCAAGCCAGTCAACAGAACCGACGAAAAAAACAGACCTCTGAGAGTGGTCAATATAAATTTCCAGTCAATTGTTGGGAAGAAGGCCGAGATGCTTAACCTCACCGACAGTGTGAAACCAGACGTAGTCATTGGAACCGAACGTGGCTTACTACTGACGTCAACAGTGCGGAAATCTTCCCTGACACATTCACCGTCTACAGGAAAGACCGAGAAAACAAAAATGGAGGAGGTGTCCTTATCGCTGTATGATCTAATCTTGACAGCAACATCGTACCTGAGTTGGAGGTCAACTGTGAGCTCCTGTGGATCAGGTGGAAACTCCAAGGCAGAACAGCCCTCTGCATTTGTGCATACTACAGACCAAACGTCTCAGACGAGGTGACTCTGTTGGAGTTCCACCAATCTTTATCTAAGACACTAACTCTCCCTAATGCCCACCTCCTAATTAGCGGTGACCTCAACTCCCCAGACTGGGACTGGCAACAGATGACTCTGAAGACTAAGCCTGCTTGCCCCCGACTCCACACTGACTTTATCGACATCCTCCAAGACCACGGTCTTGAACAGATGGTGGAGGAACCAACATGCCTCGACAACACACTGGATCTGATCATCACCAACACCCCACAGCTCATACCCCGCGTCGAGGTATTCCCGGGTGTCTCAGACCACGATGCTGTCTACTGCGAATTCATCATTCACTGCACAAAGAAGAAACAGACGGCACGGTCCATCCCACTCTACGACAAGGCTGACTGGCGGGGACTCAAGCAGGCAATGAACATCCTGGCTGCCGAATTGGAGGGAGTGAAGACTGAAGCCAACACTGAAGAACTCTGGACCAAGTTCAAGACTTCACTGTTTTGTCCCACAGCATTCATAAAAGAAAGCAAGCCTTGGGTCAGCCCAGCACTCCACAAGCTCATCAAGAGACGAGACCGGGTATTCAAGAAGATGAGGAAACACGGCACAGAAGAACTGAGGACCGAGACACAGCAACTGAGAAGAGATGTCCAACGCCAACTCCGTAGGGCATATTGGACCTACCTGAACAACTTGTTCACAGATGAGGATCAAGAAGCAGACCAGGCTACAAGGAACAAATGCTTCTGGTCCTTTATGAAGCATCAGAAGTCCACCAACTGTGGCATCGCTCCCCTGAAGATGGAAGGAAAATTGGTATCGGACCCAACAGCACAGGCCGACATCCTCAACAAGCAATTCCAGTCTGTGTTCAGTGAGGGCAGGAGCTATACCTATGAAGAATTCCAGGCCAAGTGCAACATGGGCTTATCACATGATTTCCCGGTTCTCGATAACATCCAAATCTCAGTAGAGGGGGTGTGGAAACTTCTCCAAAATCTGCAGCCCAACAAAGTAAGCGGCCGCGTTACCATCAGCCCCAGAATCCTCAAAGAGCTGGCAACTGAAGTGGCTCCAATCCTGACAGCTATATTCCAGTCCTCCATCAACACCGGAGTAGTCCCATCTGACTGGAAGGATGCTTATGTGACACCGGTCTTCAAAAAGGTATGATCCATCCAACCACAGACCAGTGTCATTCACAAGTGTGCCATGCAAATTGATGGAGCACATCGTCACCAGTGCCATCATGAACCATCTTGAGAAGCATAAAATCCTGTGTGACTAGCAACATGGATTCAGAAAGAACAGATCCTGTGAGACTCAGCTCTTAGAACTTACTGATGAACTCTATACAAACATGGAGAAAGGCGAGCAGACGGACATCCTAATATTGGACTTCGCGAAAGCCTTTGATAAGATCAACCACAGTCTGCTCCTACACAAGCTCCATCACTATGGCATGCAGGCTACCACCAATGCATGGATCACCAACTTCCTCAGCAACCGGAGACACGCAGTGGTTGTGGAGGGCACTAGATCCAGCTTCATTCATGTCTGTTCAGGAGTACCCCAGGGCTCCGTCCTGGACCCCTGCTTGTTCTTCGCATACATCAACGACTTGCCTGAGAACCTGACGTCATCAACCAGCCTGTCTGCTGATGACACAGCAGTGTACACTGTGGTAAAGGCACTAAAAGACCATGAGCAACTACAACGAGACCTCCAGTGACTTGCCGAGTGGGAGAAGAACTGGGACATGGCCTTCCACCCAGAGAAGTGCACCACACTGCCTGTCACCAGAGCCAGGAAGGTCCTGAAGCACCCCACCAGCTCCATGGACACACACTTGAGATCACAGACTCCGCAAAGTACCTTGGCGTCACCATCAACAAGGACTTGGGCTGGAACACCCACATTGACAACATCTGTGCAAGAGCCAATAAGACCTTAGGCTTCTTGTGGAGGAACTTGAAAATAGGGTCGACCTCCATCAAGCAGACAGCCTATAAGTCCTTCGTAAGGCCAATCCTAGAGTACGCCTCAACGGTATGGGACCCCCATACCCAACGCATCATAAATAAAATTGAGGCTGTACAACGAAGAGCTGCCAGGTATGTCCTTAGACGCTACCACAACACCTCTAGCGTCAAGGACATGCTTGAGGAACTGGCCCTCTCTAGAACAACGCCGCCAATTAGCTCGAGTGACCATGCTGTATAAAATTCACACCCGTTCCTGCCCAGACCCATCAGGAATTGGAACGTCCTTCCAGACCTAGTAGTGGAGGCCAACACAGTCGACACTTTTGTGTCAAGGATCTCCAGACTAACATTCAAGTGCTAGGGTCCTTGTTAGAGGGCTGTAGATAACTAGTATTAGTAGTAGCTTTTGTAGTTGTTTTATTTGTTTTTTTGTCTGTTTGTTCTGTTCTTTTGGGCCCGACATTGCCTTGTGCAGGGTTTATTAGTAGGGTGTATTTTTATCTATTTTGTAGAAGGTGGGTTTTTCTTTTCAAATGCCAGATCCCAGAATAGTGGCAGAATAATCATATATTGATTGTGGCCACTTAACGGAAGAAGAAGACAAATTATTTGGCACGACTGCTGGGGTATGATGTTGTCAGCCTGGAATAAAGGACTGTATGACAGTTTGGGAGGGAGGCAGAAAGATAACAATGCAAAAGCATTATTTGACCCTCTTCCTGAGAGAAGCATTTGCTTGTTTCAAAGAGTTTCATCCCGATTGTAAAATCATTTTCTTACGGTTGCGTGAAAGAATGTATTGTTGTTGAAAAACACTCCCATTGATCAGTGCAAGTGTCAGAAACACGAGAACTTCCATTTGAAGTTAAAGGGTCTGGGGACAGCACATGATAGCTCATGGTGGACACCATACCTGTTAAGGCATGATGATCTACATTGAGATTGCTGGAAAGGGTCATGTGAACATGTAAAAATGGTATCCAGTTCCACAATGTGACTATGAGTACTGAAATTGAGTCAGATATGCCAACTCACTGGCACCAATGGGAAACCAGTGAAACTGGTCGGTTACAGAAGGTCACTCACATTGGTTGCACGGGTGAACTGCTCGAGCAGACAATGGTAAACTTTAGTGATTTTCAGAATCATGTTCGAGTGAAAGCAAACAATTTTAAATTGAAAATGTCTCATCTGCCCTCGTACCTGCTCTTTCACATTCACCAGACGTGTACCGCATGGCACAGAACTGAACCTAACAACATGTCAACCTGCCCTTTAAAATATCACCCAAACAAAAATGTCCGTAATGATCTCTGCTATCTTGGTGCAAAGATTCTTAGAAACCTTTAGAACTGAATTAATAGTGTGACTATATTACATCTCAGTTATGACATTAAAAATAAAAAGGTAAGTTCTTATTATATAGCGCAGTATCCAGGCCTTAGGACTGCTCAGCACACTTTACACTTTACTCCCTGGCAGACCTGTTCGATCAAATACCATCTTGACCTCTCTGGGAAGCATGCAACCATGCTGCAATTAATGCGTGAAGATTATTCGTACACAAATATCCACCACTGTCTACAGCCAGGTACTCATTCATACAGCTGAATGAACTGGATCAATGAAGAGTGAATGAACTTGCCCAAGGTTCGACACCATAGGTGAAGCACTGGATTCAAACACAGGTTCTCTCGAATGCTCTAGATGTACGGACACCGATTTTTTGCGATTGCGGAAAACGGAAAGAATTCGCGGAATTGGCATTTTTAAATGGATTTGCCTTTTCAAATGGAAATTCTGCGATCGCGAAAAATGGGCGCGAACGTGGTATTTGCATTTTTAAAAGGATCTTCTGTAATCATAAAAACAGAACAGAAGCACCGCCTCTTTCATCAATAATGCCTTAACTGGAGATATTTTGAAACAAACTGTTTAATATGCAACAATATAATTTGTTTTGGTGGATTTATTATGCAGGATTTTAAAAAACTCGCAAAGCAAATCGTTGCGAAGTGTCATGGCATCTGTGCTACCTCGTGTCAACCGACGTAAACAGGGACACGCGCAGAAGGCGCTAACATTAACCGTTTTGCGGTCATTATCTCACTGTCCATTAAGTGCATGGATGACATGTTGCTAATTAAACGTAGTTGTCACATCATTAGAACATGCATAAGTGTACATATTCTGGTTTCGAACAGGGGTAAGACCACATAAGACTTTTACATAGGCAGCCATTATAATGTTTCCTTAATTTCCTGCAAAATTTTTCAAACAATTTTCTTGAAAATTTCACAGCATATTTAACCTCCATTGACACAATTGCTGTGGAAAATTCTTTAAATTCTCATACCTCCTTTTTCAGAAAAATCCACCCAAACCTGATACCCCTTAATTTCGCCCCAATTTGGTGACGGATTTTGAAATATTGGTGCGTTCTACAAAATTGCCACTGTGCGAATATGCGAGCGACTAACATATATTTACTGCTACCTCATGAAAGATCTAATGCAGTAGTATATTCAGTATTCATGGGACCAACATGTCCCTTGTCAAAGTGCTCAAAAAATTCATACATCACACCAAAACGGTATTTTCAAGGGCACTCTTTCAGAGGGTAATGGCGGACGAATCCTTAAAGTGATCTTACCCCAAATAGATATTCTGAAATCTGCACGAAAGTTAGATTTATATCAAGCAATACATATAACTAGATTAACCACAAAGGGAAATTTACACTGTCTCAATAACAATTAAAATATGCGTCATCAAATTGTGCACACCTCCAAGCTAAACAGCGCCATGAGTTGGTATAAACATGCTTATTCGATACCTTATACCACATACGACGTTTGGCTGATATGAATGGTACTGAGCACAATATACAGCTCAACACAGTATCTTACCGATATGAGAGTAAAATATATAGAATATTAATGAAATATATTTTTTGTTATTTTTCATAAAAGTTGTATTTTTGTAAAAAAAACACAAAACCATTATTTTAACCCTTTTTATACCAAATACACACTGATGCGTATTTACCAACGTATCCGACTACGTCGCCATTTTGTGGCCATTTTGACTAAATTTATGCCACATGGTTCTGTCATACGATCAAAACAAGGTTACATGGAACTTCCTGCATGCCGGTCGCCATTTAATCAATGCAATTTTAGTTGAGTTAGACGTGTTTTTTTAAAGTTGTTTTGTTGTAAATAATTGATAGGTTTTAAAAATGTCAGACAAATGTGCATCAGACAGTGAAGGTAGTGACATTTCTGGTGTAGACGAGTATATTATGGATGATTTTGACGGTGAAACGGCGGGTGACCCACTGGATAGAGCGCAGGATTATGCTGCTGAGGGCAACGAAGAGACCCAGCGCCGATGGGTATCAAATTTGTTTGGCGAGTCCCACGAAGAGTTCAAAGGTTTTCAACACGACTGGATTAATATTTCGAACTGATGAAAATTGCTCATAAGTTTCATTCTAGTTGTCACACAGGGATGATTCTTTTAACAAAACGTAGCTATTGTATTTTATACAACTTTTATAGAAGTTGTGCTGTATTCACATAAGAAGCAGTCAAAAAGTTGAGCTGAAGTTCGGGCATGTATTTTGTAAAATACATTTCACTCTACTAATTTAAACTTATTATATCAATAGTTGAATAAACAGGTATGCATTATAATCAATGGAATGCTGCGCTTCTTAGCTTTCATTTGGTGTACGACAATTGTATACAATTGTCGTGGTGTCTGGGATAAAAAGGGTGTCTGGGATCAAAAGGGGTAAGCAACTTTTTATTGGACATGCAAGTTGCAGATCCTCTCGGATTTTGGTATAACGTAATGCCCACAAACTATTCATGCACTGTATGTCACTTGTGTACAACACCAATAGGTGCCAAGAGCACAAGCCAGGCATTTCAACAAGATTCACAATACTGAAAGGCACAGAGGCGTCTTTTGATGGTAACTACAATTATATTGTAGATAAAGCACTAAAATGCTGGGCATAAATTGAGATATATACATAGTACAAAAATGGGATGCCCACACGTCAATTACTTGGCCACTATTTATTTCGCTGATGTACACACATTATTGGAAACAAGATACTGCTGGCAAAATAGTTAATTTCAGAAAGAAACAATCGTTTGACAGGGACAGCCAAGACACGTGATAAAGGTTGCTGACAGTTGTGGCAAATAAATATACGGATATAATGTACAAAATACCAGTCATAAAAGCAGAGTAGTTGACGTAAGCCTACAATTAGTTTAAGCTGCCTTGCCTTGTGCAAACTTCGGTATAATGCGGTTATATTACAGCTGAAAAGTACATGACCATTGATAATGATTGCATGCCAGTCCATGTAGACAATTTCAACATATGGCACTTTTGTTAGGTGACCAGTTTTAATTGTCTACCTATTTTTAAGATAGAAACAAAACCACAATTTCATTGTAACATTTTCAAAAGAAAGTAACAATGTATACTCAGATGTCATTTTATTACAATGAAATTAATTATAAACCATAACAATAATTATTATAAAAGTTGTGCAGATTTTAAAATGTTGAATTTTTATTTCACACACGTAAAAAAAATACACATAACTTAATATTTTACAAAAATAATTTTTCCCATTAATTTCCATATACTTTATAAATCAACATATGACTACTTCTGTAATATCAAAACATAAAAGACATGCACAAATATTTAACTATATAATAAGTGAAATATAAAAAGGTCACACATGTAAAGAAGCGTTATGTGTGTGACACCCAATACCTATCTAGCCTGGTAGAATGTAATCCCACATATTTTAATTGCTATATCTTATTTTCTATTATGTCACAAGGAGGTAACACAACTCATATGTAATTATTATTGACAAGGGCTCCCTATCTGACAAAAAACAAATTCTGTAATGACCCCCCCACCCCACAGTGATCAATCAAGATTTTCTCAGAATTATACACAGAGCCATGCCAGCTCATTCAGTGCCGGGATATACGGTTACCTTTAGGAATTTACTCTTTTAATTATCAAAAGTTACTAATAATTTGTTTCAAGAGAATGATGTCATCCCCTTTCCCTAGTCACCCCCTTTCCAATCACTCATATTAGACCCCTAATGCTGTGGCCCACTTCATTTATTGATAAATTGTAACAAGTGAATGATTAGCCTCATGAATGAAGACATTTTATTTGGCACGACTGCTGGGGTATGATGTTGTCAGCCTGGAATAAAGGACTGTATGACAGTTTGGGAGGGAGGCAGAAAGATAGCAATGCAAAAGCATTATCAAGAGTTTCATCCCGACTGTAAAATCATTTTCTCACGGTTTTTCACGTTTCTGTGAGTTGCATTGAAAGAATGTATTTTTGTTGAAAAACATTCCCATTGATCAGTGCAAGTGTCAGAAACACGAGAACTTCCATTTGAAGTTAAAGGGTCTGGGGACAGTGCATGATAGCCCATGGTGGACACCATACCTGTGAAGGCATGGTTATCTACATTGAGATTGCTGGAAAGGGTCAGAACATGTAAAGATGGTATCCTGTTCCACAATGTGACTAGTACTGAAATTGAGTCAGATATGCCAGCTCACTGGCACCAATGGGAAACCAGTGAAACTGGTCGGTTATAGAAGGTCACTCACATTGGTTGCATGGGTGAACTGCTCGAGCAGACAATGGTAAACATTAGTGATTTTCAGAATCATGTTCGAGTGAAAGCAAACAATTTGAAATTGAAAATGTCTCATCTGCCCTCGTACCTGCTGTTTCACATTCACCAGACGTGTACCGCATGGCACAGAACTGAACCTAACAACATGTGAACCTGCCCTTTAAAATATCACCCAAACGAAAATGTCCATAATGATCTCTGCTATCTTGTGATTTTCAGAATCATGTTTGTGTGAAAGCAAACAATTTGAAATTTATAACAGGGTGTAGGGTGTTAGGGATTGATTTTGACATGGCATATTCATGTGAGTACCAGGCAGAGGTACCGTCAGCTCTCTGGTCAAGAGAAACTGTAGCTCTTTTCACTGCAGCGGCATTATACAAAAGCAAATGCAAAACATATTTGGTGTGTTCAGACACAAGAGATAAGGACAAAAACATGGTATTCACGTTTGTTACAAAACTATACGACCAGATTATGAATGATGTCCCAAAGGATAACCCACGGGTAGCAGATGTCATATTCAGCGACGGTCCTTCATCTGAGTTTAAGAATAAGTACACAATGAAGCTACTTTTGACCCTTGCACAAAAGGTAAATTTATACATTTGCATGGAAATACTTTGTCACGTTTCATGGTCAAGGTGTTGTGGATGGTATTGGTCAGCGTGCAAAGTCTATTGTTAGGCAGAAGTCAGAGTAAGAACGAAAAGAACAATGTACAGAGTCCAGAGGATTTTGTGGTCCTAGTTGCAGAGCTGGTGTGAGCCACGACAGTGTTGCATGTGTCACAAGCTGACATCGACTGTACCATACGCACCATACACTACCATACGCACCATACACTGTACCATACACTGTACCATACGCACCATACACTGTACCATACGCACCATACACTGTACCATACGCACCATACACTGTACCATACGCACCATACACTGTATCATACGCACCATACACTGTAACATACGCACCATACAGTGTACCATACGCACCATACACTGTACCATACGCACCATACACTGTATCATACGCACCATACACTGTAACATACGCACCATACAGTGTACCATACGCACCATACAGTGTACCATACGCACCATACACTGTATCATACGCACCATACACTGTACCATACACACCATACACTGTACCATACGCACCATACACTGTATCATACGCACCATGATGCACGTAGCGGAGTACAGCTTGGTAGAAGGTTTGCTCAGAATGTGGCACACATCAGGTGAGAGTGATCCTAGTATAGAACTGCAGCTACTCCCAACCAATGTCAAAGTGCGTCCTTGTTCACCCCGCCAATGGCTAATGTGCTGCAACATGAAGGTTGGCAACTGGCGGGTAGTAGCATGTGATGGAGCTACTTACCCGGGTGAGGTTACAACAGTAGCTGAGCAGGAATATGAGGTGTCTGTCATGGTTAGGGCAGGCAATTTATTTAACTGGCCGAATACTCCAGACAAGGTGTTCTATGTGCGTGCTGACATAATGCCAGGGCTGAGGTCAGGTCAAATTCAGCGAGATATGAAATGATATGATTGACAGTATGAGGTACATATGTCACAGCTGTATAGAGCAGTCTGAAAAAACTACATGTGTAGGAACTAATTAACAAGTGCCATGGCGAGGTTTAGCCCTATTCATAATGTTTGTCTAGATATCCCTGTGTTTGTTAGTGAGTTTGTTATCTACAGATTGAATTACTGACAATTTGTGAAATGAATATGTCACATTAAATTGGATTGTTTTGTTACAGTTTATTTACCTTGCTAAGTTGTTATAAAACAGCATGCAATAAAACTGTCATATTGTTAAGCAAATTGTGAAAATCCACTGAAAATAATGTCTATTACTCTGTCAGTTTCACACACGTAACAAAAACATATCACACACGTAATGCTACATTTATATTTGTTATGGAAAAAATAATGAAAGCTACACTCATAAGTGTGTGCACAGTATCCCACTACGTGTGTTTAATAAAAAATGCAACTTGTTCATACACTACCAAAACTTCACAGACTTTTAGCAATAAGTATTGCACCCGTCTAAAGTTCGGTTTTTGTAAGTCACACACATAATGCTGCATATATTTTTTAAATTAATTATTGATGAAAAATCAATATTGAATATTCTAAGTATTAAGTAACACATAGAACAATATTATAACATAAATTAAAACAGTTAGCAATGAAATAACTTTGGTGTGCAAACATTTGAAAATAAAACAAGTTGTCTGAATGTCACACACGTAACGGTGGAATCTCCCTATATACAAGTGCCATATAATTAGGAAGGACAAGTTGGAACAGGAGAAACACTCACGTTAGTATTGGGGTTAAGAAACACGCATTCATAGATGTTGTTTACAAAATATAAATGATATAACTCAGGTGAAATTCATCCTACTAGAAATATATCAATATTGCCGCACCTAATAACTGGTTTATTAATGACTTTTAAAGCCCTTTTTAGATGTAATACTAACAGAATGTAACAGCTGCACGGTATTATGATCTACATCAGTTTCCAAACGCAGCTGAAAAATTTGTGTGGTTTTTGTGATTTCTAATCTGGCGTAAGACCATATTAGACTTTTACATAGACGGTCATTATAACGTTTCATTCATTTCCTGCAAAATTGTTGAACAATTTTCTTGAACATTTCACAGCATATTTAACCTCCATTGACACAAGTGCTGTGGAAAATTCGTGAAATTCTCATACCTCATTTTTCAGAAAAAAAACCACCCAAACCTGATTCCCTCAAATTTACCTCAATCTGGCGACGGATTTTGAAATATTGGTGCATTCTACAAAATAGCCCCTGTGCGAATACGCGAGCGTCTAGCGTATATTTACTGCTACCTCGTCAAAAATGTATTGCAATAGTACATTCAGTATTCACGGGACCAACATGTCCTATGTCAAAGTGCTTTTTTCAAGGGCACTTTTTCAGAGCAAAATGGATGAATCCATAATGTGGTCTTACCCCAACACAAAACGCGAAGGAGTAACAACAGCCTAGGTTACACTGGCTCAAAGTGAGATAGTCCGTGTTTCGTAGTTCTAACAAATTCCTTTGGATGGCGTCATATATAGCGCTAGCTAATAATTTTATGGTTGAACAAAACTATTAGTGAAACAGCAAACATTGATTTGAACATTTATAATTGTTAAAGGGAATAAAAACATCTATGGCTTGAATTCATATTATATTACATCCTGCTATCTATTTCCATGTCCACCAAAACATAAACAAAAAAAGTTAAAAAAATCAATGGTTTGGTGTTGGGATCGAACCGGCGTCGCTCGATTACAAAATAACTGCCAAGGAACCAACGCCTTTACCAAACGAGCTAGCAGGACTGACAGAAACTCGCTGACTGATTTAAGTTGTTATGATAAATTGTACAACTCCTCCTTCATACATCGATATTCTAGTGATATTATAAGATTATACACTTATACACGTTAATTTCTGTAGCTGGATACGATATATGTTTGCTATGTATGTATATTGGTGTACATTATCTCCCGTTGGTTGCATTCGATATAATTATTCTGAAAACGAACCCAAGCTCGGCGATACCTAGTCGACTTGTAGGCTCATTCGCATTCATTGTTTTGAATAAAATTGAATTCATGTGGAACCGTAACGGCTTGTTCCTCTGTGATGACTAGTGTTTGTATTACATCGGAATATTGCACAATAACTCATTCTGACGCTCGTTTTGACCCCAAAACTATCCATGTAAACATGCTCTGTATGCATAGAAAGGGTTGGCTTGCTGCGAGTGTGAGTCATATGTGACGTTAAGATACCACATGATCGCCTAGCTCATTAACTTTTTATTTCCGAAAATCGCTACACAGACGGGTTTTAAATCAAATTGATGCTACAAATGTATTTTTCTGTATTTTTTAATGTTCTCGAATGTTACATACAATGTTAAACTTTGTGTACACATGGAAAATGGATTTTAGCTAATGCCTTGTTTTTATTTCCTTTAATACGATTGCTTGTATAATTTACAGTTGCTAACTTATATATTAAGCACTGCATTAGAAACAACCAGTCATTTATATATTTATATGTAATTGTGTCATAGGAATTATTTTATTATCTAAATTGAGTATGAACGCTTGTTACTGTGGTGCAAATATTGCACAAATTGATGTCAGAAAAGTTAACCACACCGTAAAACAGTGTTATTTAGATGCAGAAATCATAACATTGTGATATTTTAGATATTTCACATAATGTATTATTTTTCAAAGTTTACTTTGAAATAAAATATTTCTTTTTGAACAGAAATGGGCTTCTTTAGCCAGTATGCCATTATTAAATGAAAAATGCGTCATTTGAAACAGAATTTGTTTTTTTCTGAAACGGAAAACACATCATTCGAAACAGAATTTGCCTTTTTCTGAAACGGAAAATATGTCGTTTGAAACGGAATTTGCCTTTTCCTGAAACATAATTTTTAAACGTAACTGAAATGGAAAATCATGGTCCCTATAGATGTTCTATCCACTGCACCACTGCACTCCATGAAGTACTGATGACCAAGCTGAGGATGCACTGGTTGGCTTAGCAGTCAAATTAAGAGCTTAACCACTAGTAAAACATACATGGACCTGCAGTGAACTGACCATATGGCCCATGTGAAAACGGTCACTTCCTGATTCCACTGACCACACTGTCACCACAGCACTGATAAACAAAATTAATGTAATACACCACACCCTGCTGACAGGACATTCTGACTCAGCTGATAGAACATTCTGCACCTTTCTGAGTTGACTATCCTGATGTAATGACACTGGCGTGGATCAGAGATAAACTTCTCTCAAAGGGTAACCAATCAGTCGATGGACTGACCTGAATAACTGACTATTCATTGGGTGTGTCGAGTCAATTGACCATGCTTCAAATGCACTACAACTTACTTAAACGTACCACGCTTGCACAAACTTAGAACATATATTGGAGAAAGTACCCTCTGTTATGTAATGTACTTGACAGAAAATGTATGAGGTGTGCAAAGTACCGTCGCACAATTGAAGTGTATCGTGACTGCTTCAAGTGTATTACAACTGCTTCAAGTAAAAAACATGCAACATGAAATGTATTACAAGTAAATGGAGTGCACTACAAGAATACAGAGCATATTACAAGTACACTACAAGAATATAGAGCATATTACAAGTAAATGGGGTGCACTACAAGAATACAGAGCATATTACACGTAAATGGGGTGCACTACAAGAATACAGAGCATATTACACGTACACTACAAGAATATAGAGCATATTACACATACACTACAAGAATATAGAGCATATTACACGTAAATGGGGTGCACTACAAGAATACAGAGCATATTACACGTACACTACAAGAATATAGACCATATTACACGTAAATGGGGTGCACTACAAGAATACAGAGCATATTACAGTAGCACAAAGTGTTTTACAAAAGACTGAAGTGAACAAGCTTGAATGCATCCCACTACCGCTGCAGGTATCCACTTTACCTGGCCCAGACTGCCCATTGATTCCAGCTAAGTACTGCAGGAGATAACAGCACCAGATTATCTCTCAGCTCAACCAGATCAACAAAGCCTCACATTAGTACCATGTAATCACAAATATCTGGGAAATGCCCTGTGAGTTACTGCAGCGCGTGCGGATGCCCTGGCCTACCGTTAGTTATGACTATACAGCCAGCATTGGATATACATTTGGGCTTCAATAATTCATGGACATGACCGTCTGAGGCAAACTGGTGCAGGAACGAATAAGTAGCCTCATCGAAATATAATTTCTCAAGTGTAAATCATCGACACATGGACAGAGATAATCAGAATACATGGTGAGATATTCTAACACTGTAACTATATCGAAATGGTGGCACTGTAGGGGCTACACCTGGTTCCTCTGATGGGCACATTATGAATCATTTAGTGGCAAACTATTTACAGCAACGTTTGCACAATCGAAGTGCAAACAAAATTTCTTTTTTGTCGGCAAAGAATACATCATGCAAACAATAATTAATGGCCACTGAGCATTATTTAACAAGTAACACAATGCTCGGCATCAGACCATAAAAATGTGTTGGCAAGATCTATATGCTATATTCTTTTGATGTGCAAGGGAATATAATCAATGGATTTTTTACATGTCCAACTATACGTCTTACTGAAATTACATCAGTACCACAGTAAAAACTTGGATAATGATAGCTACTGAACCAACGAAAAATGTAAAAACACATAGGTACATCTACTCAACAATGATTTCAGGACATTTTCCATTATGACATTGGCTTAGAACTACTAAACAGGCTAAATGAACAGCTATATATATAAAACGCATTGCTTGTTATAGCAACCTAATATTATGATTAGTAAGTTGTAACTGGAAATTTTAGGTTGCCATTTTAAAAAGAAACTGAATATTTGAGAAAATTCAGAGAAGTATTTTATAACATAAGTTATTACATTTGATAATTAAAATAAAACCAGCTTTATATAATGACGTTAACAATCAATAACGATCTCATTGGAAAGCCACATATTTCAGTTAGACAATGTTGAAGAAAAGCAACACCAGCTCTCCCAGATAAATGAAGAAAACCCTGGTGTTGTCTCAAAAGCCAAACAATTAATCTAACAGATACAAGACTCACAAAGATCTGCAACATTGATTTTAAGAAGTGCCTCTCAGTCTCACTGGTTGACACCGTCACACTGAACCTTTTACCACCAAGCACTAATAGCAGGCAAATGTCATTGAGTCATTTGCCTTCACTGCCCCATTATCTATTCTGTCAACATTACTCATCAATTGTCAACATTTGTATAAGAGACTGACAGACAAGTGGTCATTGGTCAGTTATGTCCACTTGTGAAAGGACAACATACAGGTGTGTAATGTGTATGCCACTGTTCCCTCTGATCACATCAACAGAGAAAAAGGAAAAGCCTGGTGATAGATGCTGCTTAAAATGATGTAATCAACTTTTGTATTTTTTACTCCAATTTGGATGTTAAAGGGAAAAATGGATATGGACAAATCTGGATTTTACGTTTTTCCCCTTCAAATGTACTTTTGGAAGACCAAGACATCAATATATTTGCTCGAACCAATTATCGAGGTTGATCTGAATGATGGTGCTTGCTACATTGACATTCAGCCCAGTGAGCCCATGCGGCATCCCTTTATAGTACTTAACACGGCTTTTTCTGTTCTGCTATCCAGGACAAGGCTCTGTGTGCCTATCTACAAAGAGCTATTACAGGAACTTGTGGTTAACTCAGCCAATCTCCATTACAGCGGTGTTTATTCACTGGATGTTTTATACCAATCTTGAATGTTTCATGGATGCTACATTCAAATTGCAAACATTGCTTCTGGCTTTTCAACTGCAACTGGTGGACAGCATACACTCAACATACATACATGCAGCGTACGCTCAACATACATACATGCAGCGTACGCTCAACATACATACATGCAGCGTACGCTCAACATACATACATGCAGCGTACGCTCAACATACATACATGCAGCGTACGCTCAACATACATACATGCAGCGTACGCTCAACATACATACATGCAGCGTACGCTCAACATACATACATGCAGCGTACGCTCAACATACATACATGCAGCGTACGCTCAACATACATGCAACAAATGCAAACTTTGACTTGAGAAAATTATATAATGAAATTAATCATTACGGAGATGAAATGTATCATGATTCCCCCTTTTCTTTAAATACCAATGATTGTAAATATTTTACCCCAACTGAATTCTCAAAAGCTTTCCACTGTGACAATGTATCTCTATCGATGTTATGTATGAATTGTTGCAGTTTGGAGGCACACTGGGATTCTGTGCAAGAAGTACTTTTTAATTTATCTTCAAATGGTCTCAAACTTGATTTAATCGGCTTAACAGAAATATTTAGAATTCGTGATTCCCAGCAATACAAAATAAGTGGATACCACAGTTTATTTTTTAATACAAGATTACAAAATGATGATGGGCACGGTGGAGTTGGAATATATATCAACGAAAGCTTCATCTATTCTAAACGTGAAGATCTCTCTATATTATCCCCATGTTTTTTAATCTATATTTTTTGAAGTTCAAGGTAATCATAATAAACCTTTTATAGTAGGTGTAATTTATCGTCCTAACTCTGCTCCTCGTGCAGATATCGATATGTAAAATAATAGAAACACAGGATAAAATATCAAATGAAAATAAAACTGCTTATTTAATGGGCGACTATAACATTAATTTGCTAAATTTTGTCACCCATCAAAAAACTAATGACTTCATAGATAATGTAATATCCCAAGGATTTATTCCGCATATAACTAAACCAACACGAATAACATCATATTCGGCAACACTTATAGACCACTTATACTCAAACCATACTCATCCTAGTTATGAATCAGGGATTTTTATCACTGATTTAGCCGCTCATTTTGGAATATTTCATATAATTTATGGCACACCTTGTCCAAAAAAATCAGTATATAGGCAGGTACGACAATTGATCCCAGAAAACATTGCATCATTTAGAAATCTATTAGATATGGCTGATTACTCAACTGTACTATCCACTGCTGATGCGAATGAAGCTTATGATAATTTTATGATAATATACAAATCACTTTTCGAAATATCTTGTCCAATTAAATCTGTGAAAGTTATAAAAAAATACATTAAACGAGAACCATGGATTACGTCAGGCATATTGACTTCATCTCTAAATAAAGCAAAGTTACTTCGAAAGAAATTAAACAGACATAATCCAGAAATCATTAATAAATATAGAGAATACTGTAGAGTCTTTAATCAGATTAAACGAGCAGCAAAAAGTGCTTATTATACAGAAATGCTAGAAGAACGTAAGCACAATATAAAAGAAACATGGGATGTATTACGACAAGCAATACATAAACAAAAAGAATTCGCCAAACTACCTGAAACCTTCATCATATACAGACAAGAGAATTCAAATTTAAAACAAATTACAGAAGAATTTTATAATTTTTTTGTTGGAATAGGTAAATCGATAAGTAACTCAATAGCTCTTCCAGTTAAGCAATTTGAACATATACTAAACCAATCCTTTGTCACGGGAATTGTTCCTGAAAACTTAAAAACTGCAAAAGTCATTCCCGTCTTCAAATCAGGTAACAATAAACTGTTCAACAATTACAGACCTATAAGTATTCTATCCACGATTTCTAAAATAATGGAAAAAATGGTATGCAATAGATTAACAATGTTCTTAGAAAAATTTAATATTTTGTATAAACATCAATATGGGTTTCGTGCAAAGCATTCTACTATTCAACCAATACTACACCTGCTGAAAGATATTGCAGAGGCAAATGATAAAATAACAAAAGACCTCACATTGACTGTGTTTCTGGACCTTTCAAAGGCATTCGACACAATAAACCATGATATTTTACTGTACAAACTAAACTTTTATGGAATTCGGGGAATAAGCAATAAATGGTTTGCAAGTTATTTATCAAATCGAAAACAATATACTGAGATACACAAATGTCAATCATCTCCAAAAAACATAATAAGTGGAGTGCCCCAAGGATCCATACTTGGACCAATCTTATGTTTAATTTATATCAATGATATAACTAACTCTACGTCTCTGAATCTATTATCTTTTGCAGATGACACAACTATATACCAATCAGGTCCTCATATTGATACTTTAATTGACAGCGTAAACCAAGAATTAATACATTTGTACGATTGGCTTTGTGCCAATAAATAGTCATTAAATATAAAAAAGACAAACTTTTGCATATTTAGTCCACCAAATAGCAAATACCAGGTAAATAACTGTATTAAGATAAACAGTGAAATTATTAATCATGTTGGAAAGGATGACAAAGAAGAATCGGTAAAGTTCTTAGGAATACATATTGATAAACATTTAACATGGAAAAAACATATCAACATAATCAGTTCTAAATTATCTAGAGCAATTTTTGCAATTAATAGAATTAACAAATTAACAATTAACAAAAAAAGATATAGAAGTCACACCGATCATATCTTTAAATCTTAAAATATACTTAAAATCACTGATATTCACAGGTTACATGTCTCACTATTTATGTATGATTATCACCATAATACACTGCCTAAATCCTTCAAACACTATATACCAAAAAAGAATCTAGCCACTAACACCAGAATTACTAGACAACGTAACCTCCTATATAGAGAGAAGCCCAGAACACATTTTTCATCTAAATTACCTAAACACCATCATAACTATCTTAGCCATGTGCACTGCCTAAATCCCAGATGTGCGGAGTGCAATAAAATATTTGTTTACTTTATATATTAATGTTCGGATCCGCAAACATTTCTTATAATTGTTTTCCAACAGTACCGGTAATTACCTACAATAATTTGTTTCTCTCTCCATCGCATCCCCAGTCCATTGTCATACAAAAGATATCATACACTCGTGATAATCATCGCATACGTATGCGTAAATATAATTTGAAATATATGTTTATGGGGTCACAGGAAGACGGCATATTACATGCCATGTGACCACCATGCAACACAACTTTATTTTTAAACGGTTGTTTTGTGTATGTATACTGCTATGTTGTTGTTGCAAAATAAATTGATACATGCAGCATACACTCAACATACATACATGCAGCATACACTCAACATACATACAGCATACACTCAACATACATACATGCAGCATACACTCAACATACATACATACACTCAACATACAGCATACACTCAACATACATACATACAGCATACACTCAACATACATACATGCAGCATACACTCAACATACATACATACAGCATACACTCAACATACATACATGCAGCATACACTCAACATACATACATACAGCATACACTCAACATACATACATACATACAGCATACACTCAACATACATACATGCAGCATACACTCAACATATTTATTCTAGTATAAGAACATTATAACATTAATAAACAAGGAACAGATATGGTTGATTTACAGAAACAATACAGTTAGTAACAATACTACTCCCGCCATTTGGCCTACTGTCTAAGTACGTAGATAACAAATCTGATTACAAGTCAACAGCCTGGCTCATGTTTATGTTTCTCAACTTACAGGCTGAGGCCAAGCATTAATCTAGATGTAGCAAGATACATGATACCAAGCAAATGGTGGAGTTTCACTAAATTCATTGCTATTTTTTTTCTGTCCTGATAATGTGATATTCAATCAAAGTATTACCTTTTTAGTAAAGCTAATGTATGTCTGCTCCACCTTGAGAGAGCTATCTGCCTTCGGGTGGATTAAAGGTAGCTCATCCCTTTCCAGTAATTACTTTGCATATCTCTTTCCACAGATACCCAGCCAAAAAAACAGACAACTTTGGACTGTTGCAGTTATTATACACAGATAGTTTATAGATATATACATTTACAATTATTATAACTATTCTTACTTCAGCATCCCCTACACATTACACAACATCTCATTTCAACTCTCACGATGAGCGGACTCTCTCGTTCCTTTTGTACACATCTTTTCTTACACCACCCTGTCCTTGTGGTAGTCTTCCTTTTCTCCCTCTACCACCCACTTCTGTGTTCAATAGCATGCTTAGTGGACATTGGGCCATGCTCCATATGGTTTTGTGATATGAACTGTACTATATTGATTTTAAATACACCCCGAAAAAAAGGCCTAATTAAAGACTCTTCATACTTTTACCTTTCCCTACCCTGTACCCCTTTCCAAGAATCTAAATACAGCACTACCTGTATTTCCTCAAACAGGTTTTACCCTCGTAACCAAACATATTCTCAAATTATATCAGTGCCATGTACTGGTTGACACTGTATTGTCGGGAGACCAGAGTTTATTTCTAGACTGTAGACAAACTAACTGCAAACAAGGATTACATTGAGGCGTCCATCAGCTACAACTAACAGGCTTAACCTGGTTATAATCTGTTCACTGAGCTACCAATTTAACTTTTAGTATATCCACCCTGATCAAATTCTTAATTTAAAAAGGTACTATATATCTACAGATTCACCACTGGCTGCTGGACAGATTACTTCAGAGAAAGATACCTTTAATAATTGTGTGGTTCTGTTTATAGCACAGGTCCAACTCTCTGGAGTTGCTCATATTATGTTGTATGATGTGGTGGCTAGAGAGGTACCTAGTGCACATTTATTGTCCCCAGCATTCAATATCACACCACAAGTGCACTACTGCAGGATACATTAACTGGCGACTGCCTGATTAATGACATTTTATGGGGAGAAAACAGAACTACTAACCGTCTGTTCATATCTTCATTATGCATAGAACATGCCTGGTTTCTTTTCATTCAGATCAACTGCAATAGATACAGTGTAAGGTCTGCCATGATACTACCCATCTGAACAATGGTTCATCCAAACTGTCAAACTAAATTATGTTAAGGCTATTACTGATATACATATACTTATCTCTTTTTGTTCATTGTGCAATTTACTTATTGATGAACAACTCTCCTGGTTCATTTCATCCTTTGACCATGACCGTCGTAAGTGTGTCAATCAGGTTTAAAAAATCCTGATTTAAAAAAAAAACCTGATTAATTGGATGTTTTCCAAGTCATTTAAATCAAATAACTCTGGCGCAATAGTCATGGAGTCCGCGCTATCTTCTGCTGTATGTAGCAAGGACAATTGCTATGTGTAGCAGGGACAGTTGGCTTGTGTTGGTGCATACCTTTATTTAACACTGCCAGTTTTTTCTTCTGACACGGGCATTCTCTTGCATTCAGACACATCGACAGTGGTTCTGTGATGGCATTGTGCTAGGTGACATGCCAAACCAGGAGAGCTAACAACGTTTCACCATTGTCTTTGATGGTGACAGTGCTTACTTCTCACTAAGGGAGTGTACTTGCTACTAACTTTGTTTCTTTGAGAGGAGTCTACTGTTCAAAGCATATCATGCATACATGTACACTTCTCTCTGTGTCTGCTATCGAAGTCCAGCTCTCGTAATCATAGCGGTGAACAGATTTGCCTACAACGATTGCTCTGCACAAAGGTCAATCTTAATTGAAAAGCCAGTGTCTTCTCTTCCTGATGATGTTTAGTCTTGACATAGCAGACATGGCTACAAGGATTGTCGGTGTCATTTATTTTGTTGAGGTTTCAGTCGTAGATATTATTTTCAGAATTGTATTAATCTATTATGGAATTATGGAGTAACTTCTTTGGCAAAATACCATCAAACATATACAGCTACATACATGTGTGCAGTAAACTGCCTATTATAAAATCTTCAAAATGTACTTACAATTAAGTGTCTTTTGGCCACAATTGTCAGTTATCCTATGTTATGTATTTGCATACCACCACACGGAATTAGTTCTAACTGAGGTCTCCCTACCAATTTCATTAACAATATGAATATCCACATAAGTTAGATCCTGGTTCACTGTACATGCTGAATCATTCTGCTACCGGGTCTGCAATTATGGTTTCTTGTTTTACTTCCTGCCTTTGTCTTTGAAGTTTGGTGCAGCTAGAATCGAATTCCCTGGAGTCGGTGGCAGTTGAATCCACACAACACATTGCCCCCCCCCCCATTAGTACATTTGAATAAGCTTATGTGACTATACAACAAGTCGGCAATCTTTCAGACTTAACTCTACGAGTTAGCGCTAAATTGGCACCCACAGGGCCACAAATCGCGACCTGCTCCAGTCCAGGTAATTCTACTGACTCAGTGACTGTCTCTAGTCTACTGAACAAAACACAAAATTACAATCAGCTGACACCGTAGGTTCCCGACGACAAGAAAACGTCTATCTACAAGTACTTAGCAACACTCACATTACCGGTGGACTTGATAAGTTGACACATAAGACACAAACTCGCGCTGTAGTTACGGTAGGTTAGCGTGGAGATCCGCCGAATTCCCTACCTGCAGCGCGTCCTGTTTCGACCGCGCAGTTCACAGGATGCGGTGACCTGTCGCAGTCGTAGCAACACTACTACCAGAATCAACTATGAGCGATGATTTGGCCCTAATACTTTTAGCTCCTGTCGACATGCAAAAGATCATCAGGCACAACTTACCGCGATTCTTGCTCCGTACGCAACAGGTTTCCGCATTAACAGGTGAACGCTTTAGCAGCTCCAACACAGTGGCAATCGATTCGCCGCCGTTCCGACTTCCTAGTCCGCGGCTTAACTGGGTCAAAGGTCACGGCGGCGGCGCCCCCGCTGACGTCACACTCGCCACAATTCGTGACTGGCGGCGGTGACGCAGACCTCGTGTCTCGGGACAGCGGTTTCACAAAGTGCTCGTCACGATGTAATGATAAAAATAACATAGTTCCATTTTAGTCAAAGGTCAAAACTATCATTTAAAATTGTACACTCATGTACCAAATAAAAGTAAACGTATTATACTACAGTAATTTCTTTCCAAAATGTTATTGATGGTGTAACAGGGTCACACAATATTGTAAATATGTGGAAATGTCATTATGACATCAAAGATGTAAACAGCATTTGTAAAAATGTTGAATATCAAAGTGACATAGAGGTGTCACACTCAGAGATTATCAATGCCATAACAGATTTGAAAGACAACAAGAGTTGTGGTTTGGATGGTATATGTGCAGAGCATCTGAAACACTGCAGTGACGTTATATACTTCCACTGTTGTCTATGTGTTTTACTGACTTGATTGTTCATGGGATTTTATCTGAATCTATTTATCTGTTGTACGTGTGCCAATTGTTAAACACAAAAATGCTAGCATATGTAGCAAGAATAATTACAGACCCATTGCTTTAGCCAGTATATTGTGTCCAAAGTTTGTGAAAAAACTATTTATGACCGTATTGCATACTGTCTAACTACATATGTAACAACCAGTTTGGCTTCAACACTGAACGCAGTACAGACTTGTGTATATATGCTTTCAAGAGGCTGTTCTGAAATATCGGAGCTTGAATAATAAATTAATGTGTATTCATGTTTTCTGGATGCGTCCAAAGCGTTTGATCGTGTCAATCATTATATTCTGTTTGAGAAACTCGTCAATCGGGGTGTACCTATGTATATAGTTATAATTTTAATATTTTGATATGCTACTCAAAAAACGTATGTACGTTGGAAGAATATCATGTCCGACAGTTTTTCGGTTAGTAATGGAGTGCGTCAAGGAGAAATTCTTTGTCCGTATATTTTATGTGTTTATATAGATGATCTTAGTAAAAAACTAAATAAAGTAAATGCTGGTTGTATAATAGGTGAGTCGTTAATTAACCAATTGTTGTATGATGATGATTTGGTGCTCTTGGCTCCCTCATCTATGGGTTTATCAATGTTACTAATTGTTTGTTCAGAATGTGGAATAGAACACGATATTAAATACAATAGTGCCAAAAGTAATGTTATGATTTTTGCTGTAAAAGGTTCAAGGATATACACCTTCCAAACGTTGTATTACATGGTGAAACATTGCCTAGGGTTAGTAAATGCTAATATATTGGGCATATTATCACAGAAGATCTCAATGACAATGATGACATGGCTAGGCAATACAAGAAAATGTATGCTCAGGGTAATGCCCTGATCCGAAAATGTTATATGTGTATAGATTATGTAAAGTGTAATCTATTCAAATACTATTGTACTTCGCTATCATTTTATACATGTCAGTTATGGTGGAATTATAGAGCAGAATCAATTAGAAAACTGTGTGTAGCATACAATAATGTCTTTAGATTGTTGTGCAATGAACCTAGAGATTGTAGTGCTAGTTATATGTTTGTATCACGAGGCTTACTCACCTGCAAAATGTTGATCAGAAAAAATGTGTATAGTTTTATGAAATGTGTAGCTAGTTCGGGCAATACAATACTACAGAGTATTATGAATAGTGATACATTATATATATCACCACTGTGTCGTCACTGGCGAAAAATGCTATATTAACAGTTATCAGTCATAGTCTGGTCTACTTTTTATATGGATGTAATATTCCGGAATAAAGTTATTGAATTGAATTGAACTACACAGTATACTTACTATACATGACGTCATGTAATCAAAGTCATTAAAATACTTTAGAGTCTATATTGCCTTAGTAACTTAATTAGGCCTATGACGACTACCTCTCTATATATAATAGACTCTATTAGGCCTAGATGTCGACTTGCACCAACAAATTGCATGCCATTATAAAATAGTTGCTGTATACAAATGTAAAGTAAAAAAGAATGCAAGGCCTATATATATACCTGAACATCTGGCTCATATCTAGGTTTTTAATGTGAAGCCTTGATCAATATGTATAGTTTTGTACACACTGTACGTATCACGTAGGCCTACGATATGCGGGAAACAATTAATTGTTTCCCGTTGTTCAAATGTGCAAAGCAGGGGCGGATTCAGAGAGGGTTGATCTGGGGCGGGGGGCGGAGCAAAACCTCCTGCCTGCCCCTGCCCCTGCCCCTGCCCCTGCCCCTGCCCCTGCCCCTGCCCCTGCCCCTGCCCCTGCCCCTGCGTTTATGTTTTGTACATCTGTCTTCCTCTTCCACCAAGAAAAAAAGCATCTGTTTTGGCACATGCGCAGTAGAACAGAATGTGCGTTATTTTACAACGTACTTACTTCTACGCCACACCTGCATCGTTGCCTCTTGATGTAGTGGGTAGACTTATCACAAGGTGGCAGCAGTTTCGTTAAAAGAAATTATTGTCTGTGTCAGTTATTATTTATTTTATCACATTTTATTCGGATTTCTACAGGATAGGACGCATGTTATACCCAGAGGTTGTGGCTGACACAAAGAACGTGTCAAGTATGGAGTGAATTCATCGCAGTTACGTTGTCTGGATGTGTGCCGCAGGAGAAAAGTTGAACTTACGGACAAAAGTTGTGACCGCGGTTCGCCTGCGGTAGAATCTGTCGTCAGCGACAGTGACAGTGACTGGGTGCGTTACCAAAACGACTCTCCCACGGGCCACAGCCATAAGATTAGACCAAAACTCAAAAGTAGCAATGATATACATTACACGATAGTTGACTGTCCAAGCCGTGTCGTAAATATATCCTATTAAGTGTGCTACAACGGGGTCTTACGATCGCAAATGATGCATTGCTATTGTGTTATGTCGATTTGATGAATTTTTGTTTTTACAGAATTGTTGTCTTGGTTTCTTTGTTTTATCAAAAATGTCTTTACTTTATTAATTAAACACTTATTGATTTGTGATGCGAAATTGATCAATGTTTTTATATAAATTCTACAAAAATAGCTAATCAATGTAATTATAATTGACTAATAAATAGAAAGCATGCACGATTCAACAAATACATGGCAGTATATCCAGTAAATATAATATATATAAGTGTTATAACTACTAATAGGCCAGGCCCAGGAGAAAAGGTCAGTAACTGAACTGTACTTTAGATGTTAAGCCAACTTACATAACTTTAGTGAATTTTTGTTGAGTTTATCAAGGGACACAATGTCGCAAGATGTTGCACCGCAAGACCTTTGTGAGACCGATTATCGAGACAAATTGTGGTACTATTGTGTCGCAAGAATTAACTATGGACTGGTTTTAATCGTGTACTTTAATTCTACGTTGACTTGCGATGTAGCTACCTGACCAATTGGGGGATATATATATATATATCGCTTATGTAAGCCATCAAATTAAATAAATTTGTAAGAATTGAGAACTAGTCCTAAGGTATTGACTGGATAGTGAGGCTGAAGACTTTTTGTTTTATACACAACATTAGCCTTAGGTTTTCATGGAAAAATGTGATTTATAAATCCATTTTTGTGTTTGAGAAAAACTCACTTCTGTGCTACATTCAGTGTGCAAATAAAAAATGTGTACATGTATGATTTTGAAATATACAAAATATTTATTTTAAATTATGAAATTTTGTCCATTCAGAAATTTAACCCAGGTTGGCATTGCTTTTTATTTGATCTGTTTGTGCCCTCAGGTGGGGATGGCTTGGTGCAAGTAGATAGAGAGAAGAGTGGAGAGAGAAGATGCAGGGAAACAACCGGAGCTCCAGATTCCTGAAGATGCACCAGTGCAGTGTGATGGGGATATCGTTTCACCCGAAGGTCTGTTTGACATCTAGTTTACTTCACGGATCAGTACGGTGTATCTGCAGGTTTTGTTTTTGGCTGCCAAATTTCCTGATGAATTTCTTGGCAGTACTTGTACTGACCACATTAGAAAAGCTTCATATTTGTAATTCTGCTGCTTATTTAATTTCAGGGCATGCATTTGACTCCAAAGTATAATCTTTGACGGTATTTGTTCTTTCTGTTTAATCTCCAACATTTTCAGAATGATAATACTTAATACCATTCTCATGATCACCGTCATGTACTACCTTGCAAATTGGTAGTTGAACCATACAATTCCCGATGTTAAGAACCAGATGTTGAAGTTACATCAATGAGAATCTAAAATAACAAAGTCTGTTGTTATGAGGGACTGAACTTGGGATAATGTCTGCTTTCAGGATCGCTATATTTTCTGCTGCGGTGCAAGTGACGGGAAGGTGAACATATACTCAGCCCAGAAATGCCAATTTCTTCAGAGTTACCCTGTAAGTATTATGTGTATCAATGTATAAGTCTTGCATTTTTAAAACGCTCCTAAAATTTAACAACAAATTGTGTTTAATGATAGGTTTTTCTTATGAGCTCATAGTGAAATGATCCCCAAGTTTTTTCCAAGTAGTTATTACTTGTTAAATATATACCGTTTCCAAGCTATCATCTCAACTCGTGAGGTCTACTTAGTGAACAACAAATAATCCCTACATGTATGATATGCATTGTATTACTAAATTTTTCTGTATACTGTAATTCTAATTTTGTTCCAGCTTCAAAACTTCTTCATTCCTACTGCTGACAATACATGTGTACCAATAAATTTCAGGTTAGAACAGCCGGTCTCGCCAGAAACATCAATGCAGTTCGTTTTACATGTGAAGGAAATAAGGTGGGTTGGCAGTCCTTTCATTTAGTTATTATTGTAAGGGTTTGTGACATCATAAGATGCCTTAAATTGGATCTTGTATTATTTTCAGGTCCTTAAAAGGGAGTGATTTCACTCAACTAGTCCAGGGCTACAATTCGACAAAGGTGGAATAGAATGTGTATCACTCCCACATATATATCACTTTTTTACTACTACACATACGTACGCACGCACATACACACATACACTGAGGTTTGCAAACCTCTAATAGAGGTATATAACTTGTATCAGGGCATATCCACACTGTACATGCAGGAAGTATGACATCTAGGTTAATTTCTAGAAACCTGAATAAATTGACACAAATGCTTTGGTTGTACACGTATAGACAATTGACTATATTTACATAAATTGTTGAAGAAAACATAGTTTCATCAATAGAATCAGAAAATTTATGAAACGTCAAAATGTCATGGTCGTTATTTTTGCCATAAAAAATGCCATACAGTTTCTGATAACAAGAACATACATTTTAAGTTTTTTAACAAAATTATTCTATAACGAATTGATTTAATACGTGTAAGCAATATTTAAGGGAATTTGCAGAACATTTTAATGACAATCATTTTTGACCCGATAAATCGTAGGGTCAAACATCATGACCGTATACCGTCAATAAAACTGTCGGAAATCCCGCGCACGAAGACACCGCAAAATATCGAGAAATAACATGGCAAGATTTATATTACACACGCCAAGATTCTATTGATAATCATCATTCAATTTAGTTATATTTGCACGATCGTGACGATTGTCACGGTTGTGATTTACGCAAAAAAAGTTGATGGAATATTTCTTATGTTCAATTTGACGCCATCTTATCTCCTTCATCGGAAAACGGGGGCAATGTTGAATCACATGACCATTTGTATGCCATTACATAATATCCGTTTGGTTTTCCTTCGCACAGTTTTGGAAGTAGTCCGGTTTCTTGATGGGACAAACGGTCGTGATTTGTTGACGGAAAATAATTTTGTCTTGTTTTGGATGGTATAAAATACGGGATTATGCCACAAAATAGTTGGAAACGTAGTGAATTGTTTTCACACCTATTGGAGAGTATCTTACAAGGCAAAACGCTGGTTGCAATAAAAACGATATTTAATCGGTACTAATATTACACTATGACCGCCATTGACAGAACACATCACGACCGTGACACACAATTTCTAGACTGTAAAAAAATATGTTTTCCTTCATAAAACAAAGAACAAAACATTCAGAATGAAGAATAGTATGTATTTTATTTATTTACATAACTGCATGCAAAACAAAATACTTTTTTAATGCTTTGATAGAACATTCAAAATTGGCACTTTTTAAGTCACACTTTTTAACGTTCTTAAAGCTGCATTTTCGTCAATGTTCGATGAAAAAATACAACCCAGTAGCGCACATTCTTGACCTTTTTAATTAGTTTTATATCTTTATGATGGCTATGACTGATGTATCCCAAAAAATGGAACATAACTGTTTTGCCATCCAAATAACCATTTCAAAATGTTACTTATAATGCCTAGTGAGTCGCAGTACAGCGTGGATATGCCCAGTGAGTCGCAGTACAGCGTGAATATGCCCAGTGAGTCGCAGTACAGCGTGGATATGCCCAGTGAGTCGCAGTACAGCGTGGATATGCCCAGTGAGTCGCAGTACAGCGTGAATATGCCCAGTGAGTCGCAGTACAGCGTGGATATGCCCAGTGAGTCGCAGTACAGCGTGGATATGCCCAGTGAGTCGCAGTACAGCGTGGATATGCCCAGTGAGTCGCAGTACAACGTGAATATGCCCAGTGAGTCGCAGTACAGCGTGGATATGCCCAGTGAGTCGCAGTACAGCGTGGATATGCCCAGTGAGTCGCAGTACAGCGTGGATATGCCCAGTGAGTCGCAGTACAGCGTGGATATGCCCAGTGAGTCGCAGTACAGCGTGGATATGCCCAGTGAGTCGCAGTACAGCGTGGATATGCCCAGTGAGTCGCAGTACAGCGTGGATATGCCCAGTGAGTCGCAGTACAGCGTGGATATGCCCAGTGAGTCGCAGTACAGCGTGGATATGCCCAGTGAGTCGCAGTACAGCGTGGATATGCCCAGTGAGTCGCAGTACAGCGTGGATATGCCCAGTGAGTCGCAGTACAGCGTGGATATGCCCAGTGAGTTGCAGTACAGCGTGGATATGCCCATCAAGAAAAAACATCAACTTGAATACTCGTAATACTGATAATAAAGTAACTTCTTTTGTGCCTAAATCATTACATTTTATTTCAAACAAATGGTCCGATGTCTTGTTTATTTTACAAGGTTCATGTCTTGCATTGTTCACAGATTCTCGTTACAAACACGGCCCGTCGCCTGGTAGTAATTGATGTCGAGAGAGGAGACCAGGAACTTTGCTATGACAATTGTGAGTGTCTATATTGGTAATGTTGATTGTGTGATATTTAACTGTTCATTTAAGGGTGTCTTATTTTATGTTACGAACATTCAGATTAAACAGAGAATGGTCTAAATATATTTTTTTAATTGTGGTTCCTTGTACATATTTTAGCGGTCAAGGTGTTAGAAAAGATGTATTTTTATAACATTATTTCATGATAAAACAACCGACTTTATAACTCTAATTAAGATCATTAAAATGTTGGCTCATATTAAACAATTGTACCATATTTGTACATATTCATACATAATGAGGTAAGACATTTCAACAAAAAAAAAATGACTAAATAATAAAATTGACAGACTGCGTGTTTCGTTTCAGGTGCCTTTAATGGGCGTGACCGAGCGGCTCTGGCGGCTGACCCCATATCACCAAATATGGTCGTCTGCTCGTATGTCAATGGCAAGGTAAGATCAGTCTGACCCACCCTACTCGGAACATGCCTGACAATTCTACATCTCGTTTTCGTGTTTCAAAATAGTGTAAGAATTTGTTATAGTAACTACTACTAATATATTTCCTTACAATACAGATATTTATGTGATATTCGACGTGGTTAACCAAAATGAATGATTCTTACAAAAGAGACAGTTTAAAGGGTAGTATTTTTATTGCTGCAACTACATTGTAAGTAAACCTTTTATTACCTCCCTCTATTAACCCATCTTTTTCATGTTCCAGGGTTTAACTTTATTTGATCTCAGAATGCCTATACCACTGGACTTTCTATACGATGTAAGTATCTTGACTGACTTATTGTATTAATATTTCCATGATAAAATTACTATACATGGATTATGTTTTTCACCAGTTACAGTTCCTAAAACATTAGTCAATTATTTTTCAGTTAGAACTGTTTTATAATTAAACAAACTTACATCACCACAAATAACTTGGCAGGAGGTATTTCTTTCCTTATGATACAAACCTGATGGAACCTGCTTGTTTTTGGCGACACCTGACATATAATTTGTGATCTTCCAGCTGTACACGTATGATTTTTGACCCGACCTGTGTTGTAACTTGTATCCAGGTTCACGATGGTACGATCCATGACATCATATTCCTGAAAGAGAGCTGGCCGTGGGGTCACGGTGAGAGGTCAATGGTTACAGTGGGGTCAGACGGTCTGTGTAAGGTATGGTTGCTGCGGTAGTTCTTTTAGCATGTTTGTTGATTCGTTAGTAAATTAATTAACTATGATTGGCTCTCACTAGGATTGTCTGAACGTCAGTTTACACACATGATTTTGGCCCCAATTTGTTTGGCAACATTGTCATACGATCATTCATCATCATCATCGGTTGGCTGGGGCCGTAGCATAGATGAGCCGTTTCAGTGTGGGTCAATCGTTCATCATGGGTGGAAGGTAATCTCTTCAATATCATTGTTTTCACAGATGAGCTTTATGTATGTTTTCTACTGTTTCCCTCTGTGGGTGTCCATAGGTTTAATATTGACACTGGTTCTTCGGTGTTACGATAACGGAGTTGGTCGTACGATAATGGGAAAATAAACTTGTGTATGTAAATAAGCATCTAGACACTGCGACCCAATTATTGACTCATGCCATTACAAATTTTTGTTTTTATGAAACATGAACATTATGCTGGTCACCAATGGCACTTGTTTCAAAATTGTGTCAATGTTTAGGGAGAACGGAACCAGTTTAAATTCTCCATGACACGATCATTAATAAAAAAAAACACATGACTGATTCTTGCAGTGCAATATTGCAAGATGCTGTGGTGTTTTGTCCATCAAATCGGACACATGTTAGTCTTTAATTGAGTGATTGGCTCTCTAAGCTGAGTGATTGACTGTTAAATTATCCAACTTTACATACTAATACAAACGCATGCATGCACGTCCGCAGACACACTTGTGCCCATGTTCTGTGCCTCTGTATCATGTTTTAGCTGCTTTACTGCTGCAATCATGGTTCCAGGTGAGCACACTAGATGGCAGGAGGTTACACGTGATAGAGGGGGAGCAACCATTGAACTCTGTGGCTGCGACCCCCGAGGTTTATAACTCCACCCGAGACGATGGTTTCACGAGTGAGTATAGGGAGATGTAGGTGGGAGTGTACAAATTGTACACAATTTTTATAATTTGTGTCGGGTAAGTTTAAAGGTGCAGACTTATTATTTTATGGTAAAATTGTTTGGATATTATCTACCGATATCATTACCACCAAAATATGACCCCTGATTGTTCTCATATATTATTTGAATTGTTAATTTTAATGTTAAAAACTAGTTTACGTCGCAAGGTCGTTATTTGGAGCATGTTTGACAGCCTTGGAAATTTGTGTTACGCAGGTCTTTTGACACTTGGTGGCAGCACCGTGGCCAGTTATGCGCCTGATACTGGGCTTCGTGAAACTCTAACAGAAAACAAATCCGCTGCCGTCCTGAAGCTAAGGTAACTATTGACTGATATATGTATCAAATCTCATTGTCAGACGTCTCGACAAAACAACAACCTGACACCAAATCAAACATGTTATTTAGGTTATTCCATTGATATCCATCCATTCTCATTCCTCTATGAATAGTGTTTTTTACTATTGCTTTCACTGATGCAAAATTTTGCCTAATTTTGTGTTTACCTTCATCTTAGTTGTTCTTTTATATTCAACCAAATACATTTTATTGTCTGACATTTGTTCTCGTGTTGCTGTTATATTAACATCTACGTTCATTCATAGTTATATTTACGTGATCGTCATAATTATTTCGAGGTGAAATATGTGTTATCTATGATATTATGATTATTGTTTTGTTCTGTTATACTTTAAACAGATTCCCTGAGTCTGTGTATGGCTGTGAAGTGCATTTGATAAATATTTATATTGATGAATTTACTTTGTACCTGCCATTAGTGGAGCGCAGTGGCTAGAGCATCAGACTCGTGTCTGATGCTCTGAATTGTGTCAAACCTTTGGCAAGTCCGTTCACTCTACGTTGTCCCAGTTCACTCAGCTATATGAATGAGTACCTGGATGTAGACAGTGGATATCTGTGTACAAATATTCTTTGTGCATTAATCACATCATGGCTGAATGCTTCCCCAAGAAGTCGTGATTGTGTTCGATTGAACAGGTCTGCCAGGGAATAAAGTGTAAAGTGCTTTGAGCAGTCCTTAGGACTGGATACTCCGCTGTAAAAGAACATACCTTTTGAGTCCTTTGGGCCGAAGATAGCTATTTCGTGCGCTCATTTTTAGTTCTTTGGGCCAAAGGTCCAAAGGACTAATGCCATCACTCTTCCCCAAGAAGTCGTGATTGTGTTCGATTGAACAGGTCTGCCAGGGAATAAAGTGTAAAGTGCTTTGAGCAGTCCTTAGGACTGGATACTCCGCTGTAAAAGAACATACCTTTTGAGTCCTTTGGGCCGAAGATAGCTATTTCGTGCGCTCATTTTTAGTTCTTTGGGCCAAAGGTCCAAAGGACTAATGCCATCACTCTGCGTCCGCCATGTGCCGTGCGCCGTTAGCTGCCATATCTCAGAAACCGTTCTGCAACTTTTTCTCTAATTTTGCATATACATTTCATGTGGTAGTGTCACTGTACACAAGAAATCTGCATTTCATTGAATCATTCTAAGGGCACCTAATGACCCCCCCAAAAGGACCCCAAAACGTAAATTTTCACATTTTGCCTATTTTTTCAAAAACTCTTAAGTAACTTTTTCTCAAATTTTGCATAGACATTTCATATAGTAGTGCCACTATACACAGGAAATCTGTATTTGATTCAATCATTCTAAGGGCTCCAAATGTCCCCTAAAATGCTCAATTTGTTAACTAAATGGTCTGTTGTAGCAGTAGCTCTAGAAGGCTTCCAGTCCTTTTGTTCAACTAATCCCTTTTCCCACAACATCTGTCACACCTCACTTTGGCTGGCTGGTTAATGTGTAACTAATCTGTAATTGCTCACTGCAGAGGCTTGGGTCTCTGTGGCTGGTAGTAGGAAGTATGACTAATCTGTAATTGGTCACTGGCAGAGGCAAACACAGAGCCTTGTACCAGAAATAGAACACTATTCCCATTCCCAAAACATCTGTCGCATGCGGAGTCTGTGTCTTGTATGAATATATATTTTATGCAGTTGTTTTATATAAGCAGAAAGTTAATTGAAATTAGTTATTCTTAGGCCACAGAAAAGTAATTCCCGGTTTCTCATCGATGCATGTATTTAAAAATATGTGCCACAACATTTTTTTTTCTATTATAATTATTCCTCTAAATGCAAGACATGGTGCAATAAGTGAACAGTAAACATGTCAACATTTTACTTCCATCATAACCCTTAATGATCTGTAACTATGATTCACCAAAAAACATTTGATTAATAATTACCTACAGGGTTGTTTGATTTATGCCGGGCAGAAACGGCAACAATAGGAAATACATGCCATTGATAGGCAAACGTGTTCTTTTGATAGAAAACGTCAGTTTCTTTCTGTACCTGTCTACGTATGATAACCATTTGTCCGTCATGCTCACAATAAACATGACATGAATAATAAAAGGAAGATCAGCCACTTAACTTGTGGATTATTATTATTATAAAACTGCTCTGCTACTGCTTGCTGGACAGTAAGCTGCAACTGTCTTTGAGTTTGTTTACATTTTGACAAACTACTATTATATAGCACTAATTTTTGAATTAATCACATTTTGAGAATGCATGTCATCGTTTGCGGTGTCACTTTTGTATGCTTCATTTTCTGTTGCTACGAGTTGCATTCATCTGAAAGATTATTCAATTACCTATCCAATGATAATACATATGTTGTGGTGTTGGAAATATACAGCTTTGGTATTTTATACACGAGGGTTGTGATAGGAAACTATTGGACATTGTGACAGTCCAGAAAGACAGCATGAGATGTGTCACTCAATATATGAAGTGTGACTTTCAGATACTTCATTTTGTAGTGCTATGGATTATGATGGGCCTCTCCATTAGCTCCCTATATATTTATGTGAAATATATCATTATGTCATTAAAATATTTCAGAACAGGCTAAAGCTAAGCTGCAACTGTCTTTGAGTTTGTTTACATTTTGACAATCTACTATTATATACCACTAATTTTTGAATTGGCACGACTAATGCTAATATATTGCACAAAATGACTTCTACGGGAAACAATGTTGGTGTAAATTATCATCCCATTATTCTTACTGACAAAGACCTGTAAGTTAGGTGAGTAACACCTTCAAAGTTCTGACAGCAGGACACCGCCTTCGGTGAAGTCGAGACAAAAGTTTGACAAAGGCTTCAAGTTCAAACGGTCTATCACCATCCAGCTGACCCATTTTTAATTTTCTTTAGACTACCTTTTGCTTTCAAATAATCTGTCCTCTTAATTTTATACATAAAGACATAATCTGGCATAACTTTATACATTTTTGTAGCAGCACATTTGTATTTCAAGTGTATCATATATTTATCACTTGTTGTGTATTACACCCAGCTGTGGAGCTAAGATTCTCTGTCTGCTATTGTTTGATGGAAACTGTGACTAATCTGTAATTGGTCACTGGCAGTAGCTTGTGTCAACAGACAGCATTATGCCACTAGACCCCTGTTATCTTAGACCACAGGGAGGACCGGTCTACTAAATCAAATGCTTTCTTATAATCGATGAAGGCACAATAAAGCCTTTTGCGTCGAGACAAATACAATTCAACCAATACCCCTATTTGAACACTGCCTGTTCTTCACCTATTACATTTGCTTTGTTTAGGTATGTGGTCAGTCTGGTGTTCTGAACAATCACTAAGGATTAATGAACACTTGTGCAGAATGTCACCCACTTGGCAGGTTTAATTGATCTATTCAGCAATGAGGACACTGCTTAGGCCTCACTCTGGACACTGTCACTCACAGTGTTGTGTATTGTCTTAGTTGGTGCATTGAGCTAATCTACTTGACCATGAATCAGTGGTGGCTCTGGTTGTGTATTACACCCAGCTGTGGAGCTAAGATTCTCTGCCTGCTATTGTTTGAAGGAAATTGTGACTAATGTGTAATTGGTCACTAGCAGTAGCTTGTGTCAACAGGCAGCATTAAGCCACTAGACCCCTGTTAAACTGGACAGTTGCCTGTAGGTTTTAAACTGTGTCAAACAGTGAGTCTACCTTTTGCTCTCAAATAATCTGTCCTCTTAGTTTTACACATGAAGACATAATCTGGCATAACTTGATAAGTCTTTGTAGCAGCACATTTGTACTTCCAGTGTATCATTGCAACATAACATACATATTACATACTGTGTGCCACATTTGAATGTTGTGCATGTAATATTTCCATGCAATCCATTTGCATATATAATGTAAAACTTCAACAGCCGTTTTCTTCATTTTCACTTTTTGACCCCTACCATGTTCAATGCTCCATAACTTTGCAAATTTTTGTAGCAGTCATATTTTTGAAACCGTGTAAAACACCCTACCAAACCTTTACAAGGATGTAAGAAAACAATGTTACAATTTTTTCAACTTATCACTCATTTGGTCAGCCGGGGTCACATATAGACGTATTAGTCCAAAGGACTTCAGGGCCACTTGGCCCATTTTTTATTAAAGTTGATACCCTGGAATGTCTATCCTAATGTTGACTGACTCGTTCATTGGTGGTCATTGTGTTATAGATACTCGACACATGGTAGTATCCTGTACACAGTAAGTGAGTGTGGCGTGCTGCGACGATACCGACGCTGGCCCGATCGCCATGTCTACCTCAACGACGCACTTCACCACAAGAGTGACATCGAAGACTTTGACATATCTCCTTACGACGAATGTATCCTTGCTCAGTGCTTCGATCCATGTGTTTAGGGATTGTCTCAAGTCATTGATGTTTGTCTTATAGAAATTGGTTTGGTTTCATTGTGGAGTGATAAGCAGATAAAATTGTTTTAAATGGGAACAATGCTGAAACAGGAAATTTCGCTGACGTCACTCCCACTGAGGTGGGTATGGAATGTAAAATTATCCCGCTATAAATAGGAAAGCTAGAGGTGCCTGCTCAATTCAATTTTTTGCATTGTTGAAAAAGTGTAATTCCATGGTTAGTTTCCACTGTAACATGCTGGTTTGTTTGTGCAACATTTCTATGTAGTTTTGGTAACGATAACAAACAATTAGCTTATTTAATTTCTGCCCAAGAATTTATTCAAATTGAAATCTTCATGTGAATGTGCTGTAAGATTATACACGTTTCTGTGTCAATGTTGTCGACTTTCATTGCTCTGTCAAAAATCATGTGATGGACAGATTCAGGTTAAAGGCTAAAATTCGGCTCGGCAGTTAGCTTTGGCTGTAATGGCGAAAGACCATTCTTTTTGACAATCAGCAGATACACTAAAGAATCCAGTGACACAAGTTACATAAGTATCCAGAAGATGCCACTTCCATGCGTTGTCAGATCTAAAAGATGGATCCGGGCGGTTGTAGGCCTGGGGTTGAGGTCTAAAAGGTTAATAAGTTTGGCGAATGTATCATTTTGAGCAGTGAATGTTGAAAGACACTTTATAAACTGAATCCATATTTTTTATAAACACTAACACTTTACATTTTTATAAATTTCGCTGAAATCATAGTTACCTTGACCATTTACGTCCAGATCTCGTGACAGCGTCGAAGGATCGCACAATTGGGGTCGTACATCTCGGCGGGCCAAACCACGGGACATCAGAATACAGTGAACTCACGTGATGCGTCTCTCCTCATCACCAAGTCTAGGTCATTTACACTGCATTAAGTTTTGTATAAGATAGAAATCTAGTTTGTTTTAATTTTCTTACGGTTCTCGTTATAGGACTATCATGGGACCATGAATGATCAACACAATTACTGCGCTCTGTTTGATATTCTTGTAAGATGTGGTTAAAGATTGAGATATGACATTTTTATTGACAGAAACACCACTTGTTATTTTGCATTTAATATGATACACTGATATTTACAGCCATTCTGATATCAGTCCATTCCATTGGTAAATGGAATGGTACCCGGTAAGTTTTGATTGGTAAATGTGATGCTTATGATTTAAGAGACCCAATATTTGTGTCACTTGTAATAATAATTATTACGCAATGTGTACAATGCTTTTATTGAAATTGTGGTTGTAGAGAGAGACTGATGTCATCTCTGGAATGGATAGTACCAAAGCAAGGATTGCGTTCTCGATTTATTCCATGTTTGTCTTTGTTTCAAGTTTGCAAACTCAACAAAACGTACTGTTTTATATCTGTTCAAACCACCCTCCACCTCAGCCACTACATAATGTGGCACTTCAGATTTGAGTGATATCAAATGTCTTCCAAAACCACACCCAACAGCTTTGGGTTCAGTTCACTTTGATCAATTCCAATAAAATTCCAATTCATGTGTATTTACCAAGGATCTATTCCAATTCAACATACTCACAAAAGAGGATCAATTCATTTTTATTCAATTCCAGTTCAGTTCTAATTCAAATTGGCAATAATAGCTGTTTTGTTGTGATGTATTAAGTTTCTGCACATTGATGTGCAATGAAGCCTCAGTGAAAATCCACTGAAGCAAACAATAGCCTTTGTTTATTTAATTTAGCATAAGCCAGGAAGTCCATAATAAAATGCCTGCTTTGTTCTCAGAAGAGACAGTAGTAAGCAGGCCTTGTGCCAAGTACTGCAACCCGAGTGTTCTGAAGGGTGATGTTCACTCAAGTCAGACAACCTGCACCAGTACACTGTAACTACCAGGGTAGTATGGTACCACCTGGCTAAAGAACAAAGGGGATGCTGAACTCAAATGCTAATTCACCCCCTCTGCAAACAATAATTTTAGTCTAGTGGTTAATTAGCAGTGATTCCAATTAGGACTTAAAAGCTCTGTTCTAGGCTGCATCTAAAACAAGTACATAGGGACTGAGAAAGAGCAGAGAACTGCTAGACAAATAATTGCAGCCCGTGTTTTGCTTGGTGACAAATCCTTTTCTGCATGCACATTTCTGATGGTAGTTCTGCGGTTGCTTGTTTTATTTTGGTCTGACCAAAAAGACACATCCAAAAACATTACCATTTAACATGTTTTGTAGTTTATACGTCTCAATTTGTATAGAAAACATAAATTTATTTTCTGTTTCGATCAATTTATTCAATTCATCTTACTTTGCGGGATTCAATTCCAACTCAATCTGTTTTGGTTTTATTCAGTTCCAATTCAGTTCAAATTCATGCATTTTGTTGATAAATTAAAATAAGAATTGAATCCAGGTCAGCCTGTGACAGGGATTAAAATCACTCATTCACAATGAAAATCACTTGAAAGTAAACATCATTTATTCTTGGTCAAGATTTTACTTCACACGATGAAATACGTTATGTACATCTTTTAGACATGACAACTGTTCTACTTGACTTCACGTTGAAATAAATAATCTGAAAGTATACATTGGTCAATGATGATCATGCAGTTATCCTACACAATCTTGCATATCGCTGTGCGAAAGCCAACATATTTTTTTAATATTGCACAAATAATGCTTATGACCATTTCGCACAAATAATATAAATATACCTACCTAGGGTAATTAACATTTTGGAAATGAAGAGAATATATACAAGCATCGAGACAAACAAGCACCAAATATATTAAATTTACAAATGCCCTTTCCCAACATAATTTTCAGCACTTTTCATTCAAGAGAATGACTGCCTTTGTAATTGTTTAAATCAGTTTACATATAAAATGAAAGAACAGAAATTGTTTAATAGCTGTATGCAATAAACACAAACATTAATTAATGAGAAACAATTTGCAGATAATATAGCATGTGCTTTTCCTTATTTAGGCAATCCTAGAATATATATATTGACAACTGTGAGATGATACTGTACCTCTGATTCATTACCTATGCCTAAGTAACAAAGCAGGCAAAACTTAGGCCCCAAATAAGCAACCATTGACCCTGGGATATAGTAAATGCACTGTTAGTAACGTGTCGAGTTATTTAGCCTCAATACACATTACATGGACAAGTAAAAATGTGCATGTCAACAGCATGACCATAATGAAATGCAAATTATACATGCATTAAATTGACCAGTTTGTCACCATAATTTTATAAATTAGGATTAGCTGCTCTCAATATTTGATAACTGTAAAATCTTCAAATAGTCTCGCAAAATCACATCAAGTTAGTTTGACTTGTTTTCATCTGCTAGTCTTAGGTAAATGAAAACATGACTCGTGACGCTTCCCCCTTTTGTGAAAAACAAGGTCATGAAAACATTTCAACATAATTTGAATGGGTCGATGTTTCAGTGTCTTGACATTTTTTTATTGTCTCATCCTTCTGGAGATGGTGTCACACAACTAGAGTCATGTGACAGACTCAAGGTGATATCTACGAAGGCCAAGAAATGTGGCTGAAATATCCCAAGAAATTACGAGTTTCTTATAAATGTAAAAAATCAACATAATTTTTGTGTTTTATAAATGATGAGCACAAATTCGCATACAGTGGAACCTGCCTATGAAAGTCATCTCTGGCCTTGGGCCAGTGACCTGAACAGCATTATGACTGTAATTCTGAGGTGGCTGTTTTACCGGGGTGACCAAAGCGAGGTTCGACCATATTCATTTTCAGCAAAGATGGGAGCATCAAATTTTTATCAGCCGAGGTACTAACATATCCTGCACTTTGGCGGTGTCACCTGTCTAACCTCAGACCCGATTAAAGAACTCCTTCCACACAACGACAGCACTATCGCGGGATGAGGAATCTCTGTTTTACCGCAGCGACTGTAAAGTGTGGTATAGCCATATTCATTTTCAGCAAAGATGGGAGTATTTCATCTAGTAGCCGACGTGCTAACATTCTTTGCAGTATGGCAGCGTCACTCGTCTAACCTCAGATCAGATTAAAGAACTCCCACATGTAACTGACTACACAACGACAGTGCTATTGCGGGGTGAGGAATCTCCATAGTAGTCTGTGTTGATGTTAAGATCAGGACTGAAGGCAAGGTGTACGTCAGCATGGTAAAGAGGGTTGGGGCCGTCCTCATCTATCTGGGTACTGTCGTAGAAGTCGTCACCGTCGTCCGTCTTGGGCGAGGCGTTGTAGGACTGATGAGGCAGACTGACTGTGTCATCATCTTCGTCGTCGATGTGGGCCTTATATGAGAACAGGATGTTCTGTGGTCGCGTGATCCTGCAACAACGATGATGGCAATCAAACCCTGCACGCGACTCAAAAATATTCTCATATACACCTGGCTATGAGATGTCTGCATTTATTACATGGTTATGGATCTATATATTGATATGCTAACTTTGGATCATTTAAGTGCATCTCCTACCAGGCGTTGAGGTCCACTCACATCTTTCAATATCCATTCAGTCCCTTAGACCAGTTGATGATGTATTTGAAAAAATTTAAGTTAACTATTTACAGTTACCGTATTCGTTCTATAAACATATATAAACAAATATTTGTGACGCAAAAATATGTCAAATTTTGTGTTCCAATAAGCATACAGAGGTGTACACCCATATTCTGTGGTTCCTGGGTACAGCCATCCCAGCAGACATGACTGCAGACTGCGCCTTTGCGCTATTGACGCAATATTTGAATAAATGACCCACCAAAATTTGAAGGGCACGTAAATGTGGCATCTGGCACACACAAATTCAGTTGACGCGCCCTAAAAAATCTACATTAATTGAAGAGGAAATCCCTTAATGTATTCAATATATTTTGTAGGTATCCGGAAATTTGCAAGATAGCCAAGATACAATAGCAAGTAATTATAACGTTGTCGTTCTGGCCAATGATGTAGCGCACCATGCTATCTACTTCTAATCCCACACAAATCCACTAGACATACATTATCTGCCAGAGCGCACACCTTGTGTCTCCGCTAGAAAGAATCATGAAACTAAATAAAATGCAAAAATCATTCCTAAACATGTGGGGCAAAAGTCCACGCATACAACCGAAAGGAATTACATGTAAACCTTCATTGGAAATATAAATTATTACCGATAATGAAATTTGCTACCAAGCAGAATCTTATGAAACTTTTCAATTAAATTTAACTTTACTTTGTGTAGACCCGCATGCAGCCTGCACCCCCAGATATTCACGAAAATTGGCTACACGGAGGTTTGAAGATGCCTAAATGAGGCATGCTATCAAGATTCAGGTCAAAAAGTGAAAATGAAGAAAACGGCTGTTGAAGTTTTACATTATATATGCAAGTGGATTGCAAGGAAATATTACATGCACAACATTCAAATGTGGCACACAGTATGTAATATGTATGTTATGTTGCAATGATACACTGGAAGTACAAATGTGCTGCTACAAAGACTTATCAAGTTATGCCAGATTATGTCTTCATGTGTAAAACTAAGAGGACAGATTATTTGAGAGCAAAAGGTAGACTCACTGTTTGACACAGTTTAAAACCTACAAGCAACTGTCCAGTTTAACAGGGGTCTAGTGGCTTAATGCTGCCTGTTGACACAAGCTACTGCTAGTGACCAATTACACATTAGTCACAGTTTCCACCAAACAATAGCAGGCAGAGAATCTTAGCTCCACAGCTGGGTGTAATACACAACCAGAGCCACCACTGATTCATGGTCAAGTAGATTAGCTCAATGCACCAACTAAGACAATACACAACACTGTGAGTGACAGTGTCCAGAGTGAGGCCTAAGCAGTGTCCTCATTGCTGAATAGATCAATTAAACCTGCCAAGTGGGTGACATTCTGCACAAGTGTTCATTAATCCTTAGTGATTGTTCAGAACACCAGACTGACCACATACCTAAACAAAGCGAATGTAATAGGTGAAGAACAGGCAGTGTTCAAATAGGGGTATTGGTTGAATTGTATTTGTCTCGACGCAAAAGGCTTTATTGTGCCTTCATCGATTATAAGAAAGCATTTGATTTAGTAGACCGGTCCTCCCTGTGGTCTAAGATAATTTCATGCGGTATTAATGGTATTGTGTTGAAAGTTGTATACAACATGTACAAAAATGCTAAATCATGTATAAATCAGGGCCAGGCTGTGTCAGCCTTCTTCTCATGTGATGCATAGGTATGGCAAGGAGAAAACTTGTGTCTTTTGTTATTTGCTATTTACTTTAATCATTTTGAACGCTGTTCAAAATGATTCAAATAACGGACTTGACATGGCAGCTGGTGAAATTTACAACAACCTTAGTGATAATGATCTACAAAATGTATGTTCTACTATATGCTGATGACACTAGAATGATTCAATCAAATACAGATTTCTTGCTTGTGTATAGTGGAACTATGTCAACTCTTCTAATGGTTGACATTTGGTTGTTTCAGGTGTCAACTATATTGTGAATCTGTAATTATTAGTCTATTATTGATACAATTGATTTACACAGTACCATGTCTACACAAGGCATGGCAAGCGTAAACAGAACAGTAGAATGCATTTGATATCAATAAAGTGTAGGATATTTCACCCTATAGTTGTCCAGAATATTAATTGTCTATGTTTGTCACCTACAGGTTTCTACAGACAATACATCTTTAACCAATAGACACCACAGTCACACCATTTTATAATAATTAAATGAACATCAAAATAAACACAACTTGCAATTATAGAAAATCAATAGTTTTGAAGATAACAAGTGTTAGGCAAATGTTCAGTCTAACAGGGGTCAAGTGTGTCTGCCTGGTTGCTGTGACCAATTAAAGATTAGTCAAGGTCTCAATGGAACAGTAGCACTAGGCTGCATAGTTTAGTCATGCTGTTGACTTTGTGGCACATTAACATTAAACAAAATCTACTGTTGGGGGTGATCTCAAGGTCCCTTCTCAAAACCACATCACTAGATAATGTAAAACTTTTGCACTTTGGGGGCCCCTTAGGTGTCCTTAAAATGATTCAATCAAATACAGATTTCTCGTGCATAGTGGCAGTGCCCTAAGATATGTCTTTGCAAAATTAGAGAAAAAGTTGCTGAACAGTTTCTGAGTTACGGCAGCTAACGTCGGACGCAGACTGATGGCAATAGTCCCTTGGACCTTTGGCCAAAGGACTAAAAATGGCCCCCTTTTACAACCTACATTGGCCCTTGGCCCACTTGTCCAAGATCCTAGATTGAACCATGTGACTGGCAAATGATTTATGCCTCCACCTATGAGCAAAAGGACACCAGAACACTGTAAAGTATAGTATTAAATATTTAGGTGGACCTTTCAATATTTGTTTCATCACTGAGTTTCTAATCTAGTGTGACATTTGTAGAAATTAAATTACAATTATGGATTTAACAGTCAAGACTGGCATTGGAGATCGCTGTCACTGTGCCAGATGCTGCTAAAAGGGGGTGCACGCTAATTATGACATGTACGCTTAATAGAACAAATACGGTATTTACTGTTTTCAGTGAGTTTATTTAGTTGTCTGTCATTCCCCCGGTGGTGTCAATGTGAAGGTTGTTAACATTATTATCCGCTGAATGCAATGCCGTAATTGGCAACAGCAGAAATTGAATGGTCATGGGTACAAGTCTAAACACTCGGAGTGGCCAGAGCTGAAATTCGGCCCAAACGTACCTGCCTTTGTTGTAAAAATTATCATTTCCATCACGGGCAACTGACACGCGAACATTTGGTATCTATGGATAGCTGACAGATTTTTCGAGATTGCGTATATTTATTCATGGGCTGATTTAATGAGAGCTATTAATAATAATATTTAGTATTTGCAGAGTGCAATAACCATAATATGCTCAAAGCGCAGTACAATAAAATTCAATCAAGCGATTCAATGTATTGTATAGTAATAAAACCTGCAAAAAACTTCAGATAAAATGTAGAACAAATTAAGATAGTTATATTAAAACTATTAATTAAAGACTATAAATAAATGAAATTAGATTAGATTATTCACAATCTAGCTTACAAAACGTGATGCAGTTGACGCCCACATTTTTGTGATTTTATTATGTCCTCCGTACTGAATTTACGGATCCATTCATAAGGTCTAGACCCCCGTACACATGGTATTGATGGTAAGCTCTGTCATTGGCCGATCTGCCAAAAATGACATCAGTGGGCTGACGTAATTCAGCGAATCAGAACCATGGTTTCAAATGTAGTGTCATCAGCCCTCCAAAGCGAAAGTTGAAAACAAAATGGCAACTAATCCACTTTGAAAGTTTACTTCAGATTATCTCAAGTTGCTGCATCAATATTTTGACAAAAAGCCTGACAGTATTCATAAATAATGTTATTATACTAGTTCAGATAGTTAGAATGACTTTGGGGTGTTTTTTGATGTGAAAATTCAACAGCGCGATGTTTCTCCTGGTGAGCACGTGGGTTGCAACGGTAACGAGCGTAGTAGTGATCGGTCTGCTTGAATCGGCCTATTTTTAAGTAGGAAAAAATCAAAAAAATAAAAGTTCTCAATGTGTTTGTTTCATTTTTATGTTATTTGGCAGCTAACATACATGGCTACATTTGTCTCATTGGATGTCGCGCATACAGCCACTCAGTAATTATCTGGCAGCACAATGACATTTTAGTTTTGTTTACTATTTTGTTGATGAAGTTCAGACAATGATATCCCCATAATTTTAGTACGTGATATAGTTATTATAATTTTATTATAATAAAGCATTCGTTTAGCAATAGAATGATACCTCATTCATATTTTTATGACAAATATTTGCAAAGTTATGATTTTTATAGGAACAGTATTCTACAGAGGATTTTCAGTGGTCACTTCTATGGTTAATATAAGTGAGAGAAAAAAAAAACTTTGTATCAATCAAAATTTGCATTTTTTATGAATGCACCATTCGATAAACAAGTACTGACCTGAAGAAATCGCACAAGAACGCTCGATACACCAGAACCGCAAAACATGTGAAGTACAGGTAGGCTGTCACATCCACAACACTGGAAGAAAACGTGAAGTACAGGTAGGCTGTCACATCCACAACACTGGAAGAAAACATGTGAAGTACACGTAGGCTGTCACATCCACAACACTGGAAGAAAACGTGAAGTACAGGTAGGCTGTCACATCCACAACACTGGAAGAAAACATGTGAAGTACAGGTAGGCTGTCACATCCACAACACTGGAAGAAAACATGTGAAGTACACGTAGGCTGTCACATCCACAACACTGGAAGAAAACATGTGAAGTACACGTAGGCTGTCACATCCACAACACTGGAAGAAAACATGTGAAGTACACGTAGGCTGTCACATCCACAACACTGGAAGAAAACATGTGAAGTACAGGTAGGCTGTCACATCCACAACACTGGAAGAAAACATGTGAAGTACACGTAGGCTGTCACATCCACAACACTGGAAGAAAACATGTGAAGTACACGTAGGCTGTCACATCCACAACACTGGAAGAAAACATGTGAAGTACACGTAGGCTGTCACATCCACAACACTGGAAGAAAACATGTGAAGTACACGTAGGCTGTCACATCCACAACACTGGAAGAAAACATGTGAAGTACACGTAGGCTGTCACATCCACAACACTGGAAGAAAACATGTGAAGTACAGGTAGGCTGTCACATCCACAACACTGGAAGAAAACATGTTAAGTACACATAGGCTGTCACATCCACAACACTGGAAGAAAACATGTGAAGTACACGTAGGCTGTCACATCCACAACACTGGAAGAAAACATGTGAAAACTTAACATGTGTCCAAAGAAGATCTTTTTCTGGGCAATGCTCTGACTTCTGGGTAATATTCCACAGATCACATTCACATGAAGTTAAAACAAGTACAATGGGTTTTACTATAAATCATTTCATGCACATAGTAACAAATATGATTGTAAATCTATTTAATTGGCAGATGATCGCATTATCCAGAAACATTAAAGGGAGCCAGTCAGTTCCTCTACCCAGAATTATTGGGCGTAGTAATTTGTAACAGGAAGTCTGCTGTGTTGAATGTAAAAAAATGGGACATCATTGAACATCATACAGTATTATAGTTAACTCACCCCGATTCGACTATTGCCAGTAGAGCTTGTTTTGAAACTTGATGTTCTGTATGCTACAGAGCAACATGCTTACAACGAACACGGATACAACGAATTGACGGATATAACAAAACAATTTCTTACGTACGGATTTGTTCCCTATCTTTTCCATTATAAGCATTCACGCATAGTATGAACATGGGTATAACGAATTCATGGTTATTACGAACACCTTTTGCCAAACAAATTTCGCCATATAACAAATTTCTGTCCAAACGAAAATCGCCCGGTTGTTCGCAAATACTTCCCGCCCGTGACCTGGAAGCCATGCCGTGGCCGCGCAGAGCGCAAGTGCCAAAGTAATTAGGTCAATGAGGGAAATAATTCTTAACAGGGCTACGCAGGCAGACGATGCTGCAGCGCACTGCGCCTGGCTTGAGGATTTCCTTTTGTCTGGTGCCGGAGTCAACAGCAAACAAACGTCAATGGAGGACTTCTTCAAAGCATATTAACTGGTGTCATTCTGTGTGTGTGTTGTACAAGAAGTAGTAGTTACCGCGGGCATGGCTCCATCCTGCCATGGCACAGATCATGTTTTAGTGTGCTTGGACGTTACATTTTTACAAGGAGTGGTCTGCGATCTTATACTATAACTACACTTAAGGGTAGCCACTACTCAAAAACGCCCATATAACCATTATGCCATATCTCTGTTAATATTGAACATATCATAACCAGATTTGGAGCACTAATTAGAAAAATGAATGGTATATGATGAGTGAAATATGGGCATGTTTGGTTGTGTATTACCATGGCATCATATCACTTCACCATGGCATCATATCACTTCACCATGGCATCATATCACTTCACCATGGCATCATATCACTTCACCATGGCATCATATCACTTCACCATGGCAGGATATCAATTCAGTGACTGTTGTTCAGGTTTGAGCATTTTTCAAGACGTCATGAAAAAGCTCAAACCTAAAGTCCCATCTCACAACAGTCATTGCAGTCAAACTTCCTTGCCCAAAACCACCTTATTGCACAAAGGAGTATTCTAGCTAATGATTCTTGACAACTGCATGATCACACATACAGTTGTTAGCTCAGAATAATTTTCAAGGATACATGCCCCTCTATCACACTAGAAATGTTGATTGTCATGGCACTGCACAAGCAAATGAGCCCACATTCCACAATGTACTATTCATTTAACTAATTAGTACTCCAAATTTGGCTAAGATGTGTTCAGTACTAACAGAGATATGGCCTATGGCCGTTTTCGAGTAGTGGCTACCCTTAATAGTAACGTTTGTAATTGTTTTATGTGTCATCTAAATAAATGTTACACAACAAAATATCTTTGCATTTGATAGACACCAGGCGAATAGTTTTAAAACTGTCACATACAACACTGCCACCAAGTGAGTAAATGCCTACACGCATATAACGAATTCACGGATATAACAAACTCGTTAGCTACCCACAAAGTAGTTTGTTATAAGCGTGTTGCACTGTAATTGAAAAAGCTTCAGGGTCGTATCTTCCAAATTGTGAATATTGTTAAGGGCTTACTAAAGGCACAGTTATTATAGTCTTTAGAACATTATATTAATTAATTAATGAAAAACTAGGAACAGACTGCCTTCTTTGAAGTTTTCTGCAGTCTGATGTTTATACAATGATGCCATTTAGGCAGCGCAACATGATGGGTCTGTTGGTATGGAACTGTGACTGGCTCCTGCACAGTGAAGGAGTTGACACTCACCACATGCCGTACTCAATGCGGTAGTGGAGAAGGGCACTGCCAGTGGCCTGCGTCGCATTCAGTATGGCCAGGAAGAAACAGTACCAGTAGAACGACATCTTCGCTGCAACAATGTAGATGGCTTATGAGGACTAGTTCCTTCATCCATAGATGTGTTTCAGCTCAGATGCAAGGTGTTTGATGCCTTGCGATATCATCATTTATGTGTGGAAGAACTAGGGTATCCGACAGTAAAGACAATTTTTGTATGGTTGTTCCGTTTTAAATCTTTATTTATTGTGATCACCGAGTCATTAAACTAATTTACAAATGAATGAACACAGTTTACAGAAATTTGCAAGAAACAGCAACAAAATTGTTATACCCATGATGCTTTGCCTAGGGCATAAGAGAGGTGAACCCCGAACAGAAGCATGGTTTAAATAGGTATGATTTTGCTAGAAATGTTTTCCTCAAATGGTTTTGTAAGGTCTATCTCAAACATGATTTGTAATGGCCGCCAGTGTCTTGCTTATTTTGTTACTGTGTTTAATGCACAACTTCCAAGTAGGGTATGAAACCCATATATGTTGACATTGCTGCTATCATTAAAACAACTGTCAGCCAGTCAAACTAATCAATTACCTGTGGTGAGTGATATTATAAATATTGTAGAACGTTTCTATTAGAACGTTTCTATTACACAAACTGAAATAATGTAAATCCTACAAGTAAAACTGATAGTTTTAAAACTATTCACAAGATATTTTATACATACATTCAGCCTTCGCCCTGCTGCTAACCACCGAGTGTATATACTGTATTCTTTTTGTTTTGCATTTATGTTGTATTAATCAATTTCAAACAAAACAAAATACTCACCCAGTTCACCTAATGAAGTGCAACCTGGTTAATTTTTATCACACCACAACCAATTTAAAAAAGCAAAATGACCAACTCAGAAAGACAAAACAAGAACATAACTTACATGGCAAGGCAAAGTGCTGCTTCAATCGTGTGAATGGCAGAATACAGATGACAAAATATATCTGAAATAAAATGATTTCTTTATCATTACAATGACTTATTATATTTAGCGTACTACTGTAACAAATGAAGTTAATCAACAGCACTGCCACATACACTTTCCTTTATCATTTACTACAGTAATATTTTCTTCTTGGTATCCTCCGAAAATAATTAAAATCAAATCTTTGTACATACAAACAAACTGTACAATCCTGGTACAGTCTTGTCTCGTTTATCCGCTCTTCGATAATCCACTTGTTCCGTGATCTGCATGTTTTTTGTGGGAACCATCTTGGTACCATGTTAACTGCTCCGTTAATCCGTTTATTCACAATTCCATTTATTCATGACTGTTTTGGTAACAGACTGGCCATTTGACACTGTATTGTACTTCAGATAAACAGTCATTATAGATTTCTGAGAAAATCAGCAAAGCGGAGCAAAGCATTGACCCTGTGAGTAAATCAGACTGTCCGTGTTGTAACAAGGGGCAAAGTTGGCTCACAGACTTCAGTTGTCAGTGTGTAGTTGACTGGGCAATTAGCAGTGTTGGTGTTTGCTTTACATGAAACAGATACAGTTGAAGTTTATTGCAATCAAAAGTGACATCACAATCCTATAAATGACAGGCTCAATTAATTTTAATCAGTAATGTTCTAAACATGGCCCAAACGCAAGCTCAATGCTCTAAGCTTGTGTGTAACGGACTATTTCCAGATGACTAGCCTTGGTTACTACTGATGTTGTGTGTCAGTAACATACAGATGACTATCACTGGTTACTACTGATGTTGTGTGTCAGTAACATACAGATGACTATCACTGGTTACTACTGATGTTGTGTGTCAATAACATACAGATGACTATCACTGGTTACTACTGATGTTGTGTGTCAGTAACATACAGATGACTAGCCTTGGTTACTACTGATGTTGTGTGTCAGTAACATACAGATGACTATCACTGGTTACTACTGATGTTGTGTGTCAGTAACATACAGATGACTATCACTGGTTACTACTGATGTTGTGTGTCAGTAACATACAGATGACTATCACTGGTTACTACTGATGTTGTGTGTCAGTAACATACAGATGACTATCACTGGTTACTACTGATGTTGTGTGTCAGTAACATACAGATGACTATCACTGGTTACTACTGATGTTGTGTGTGTGTAACATACAGATGACTATCACTGGTTACTACTGATGTTGTGTGTCAGTAACATACAGATGACTATCACTGGTTACTACTGATGTTGTGTGTCAGTAACATACAGATGACTATCACTGGTTAGTACTGATGTTGTGTGTCAATAACATACAGATGACTATCACTGGTTACTACTGATGTTGTGTGTCAGTAACATACAGATGACTATCACTGGTTACTACTGATGTTGTGTGTCAGTAACATACAGATGACTATCACTGGTTACTACTGATGTTGTGTGTCAGTAACATACAGATGACTATCACTGGTTACTACTGATGTTGTGTGTCAGTAACATACAGATGACTAGCCTTGGTTACTACTGATGTTGTGTGTCAGTAACATACAGATGACTATCACTGGTTACTACTGATGTTGTGTGTCAGTAACATACAGATGACTATCACTGGTTACTACTGATGTTGTGTGTCAGTAACATACAGATGACTATCACTGGTTACTACTGATGTTGTGTGTCAGTAACATACAGATGACTATCACTGGTTAGTACTGATGTTGTGTGTCAGTAACATACAGATGACTATCACTGGTTACTACTGATGTTGTGTGTGTGTAACATACAGATGACTATCACTGGTTACTACTGATGTTGTGTGTCAGTAACATACAGATGACTATCACTGGTTACTACTGATGTTGTGTGTCAGTAACATACAGATGACTATCACTGGTTACTACTGATGTTGTGTGTCAGTAACATACAGATGACTATCACTGGTTACTACTGATGTTGTGTGTCAGTAACATACAGATGACTATCACTGGTTACTACTGATGTTGTGTGTCAGTAACATACAGATGACTATCACTGGTTACTACTTATGTTATGTGTCAGTAACATACAGATGACTATCACTGGTTACTACTTATGTTATGTGTCAGTAACATACAGATGACTATCACTGGTTACTACTTATGTTGTCTGTCGGTAACATACAGATGACTATCACTGGTTACTACTGATGTTGTCTGTCGGTAACATACAGATGACTATCACTGGTTACTACTGATGTTGTGTGTCGGTAACATACATATGACTATCACTGGTTACTACTGATGTTGTGTGTCGGTAACATACAGATGACTATCACTGGTTACTACTGATGTTGTGTGTCGGTAACATACAGATGACTATCACTGGTTACTACTGATGTTGTGTCAATAACATACAGATGACTATCACTGGTTACTACTGATGTTGTCTGTCGGTAACATACAGATGACTATCACTGGTTACTACTGATGTTGTGTCAGTAACATACAGATGACTATCACTGGTTACTACTGATGTTGTGTGTCAGTAACATACAGATGACTATCACTGGTTACTACTGATGTTGTGTGTCAGTAACATACATATGACTGGCCTTGGTTACTACTGATGTTGTGTGTCAGTAACATACAGATGACTATCACTGGTTACTACTGATGTTGTGTGTCAGTAACATACAGATGACTATCACTGGTTACTACTGATGTTGTGTGTCAGTAACATACAGATGACTATCACTGGTTACTACTGATGTTGTGTGTCAGTAACATACAGATGACTATCACTGGTTACTACTGATGTTGTGTGTCAGTAACATACAGATGACTATCACTGGTTAGTACTGATGTTGTGTGTCAGTAACATACAGATGACTATCACTGGTTACTACTGATGTTGTGTGTCAGTAACATACAGATGACTATCACTGGTTAGTACTGATGTTGTGTGTCAGTAACATACAGATGACTATCACTGGTTACTACTGATGTTGTGTGTCAGTAACATACAGATGACTATCACTGGTTACTACTGATGTTGTGTGTCAGTAACATACAGATGACTATCACTGGTTACTACTGATGTTATGTGTCAGTAACATACAGATGACTATCACTGGTTACTACTTATGTTGTCTGTCGGTAACATACAGATGACTATCACTGGTTACTACTGATGTTGTCTGTCGGTAACATACAGATGACTATCACTGGTTACTACTGATGTTGTGTGTCGGTAACATACATATGACTATCACTGGTTACTACTGATGTTGTGTGTCGGTAACATACAGATGACTATCACTGGTTACTACTGATGTTGTCTGTCGGTAACATACAGATGACTATCACTGGTTACTACTGATGTTGTGTGTCAGTAACATACAGATGACTATCACTGGTTACTACTGATGTTGTGTGTCAGTAACATACATATGACTGGCCTTGGTTACTACTGATGTTGTGTGTCAGTAACATACAGATGACTATCACTGGTTACTACTGATGTTGTGTGTCAGTAACATACAGATGACTATCACTGGTTACTACTGATGTTGTGTGTCAGTAACATACAGATGACTAGCCTTGGTTACTACTGATGTTGTGTGTCAGTAACATAGAGTATGTAAAATGTACACTGAACATAAAATGTAGCTTGCATTCAAGGAGAATGTTGCCCCTATTAAAAGAAAGGATTACTTGCAAAACACTGTTTTATTCTTGTATTGTCTATTAATGGGTGATAATAGGGTGTTTTACTAATTTGCATGTTTTGTTTATCCAGCCAAAACCCCTGGGAACCAAAGTGTGCAGATAAACGAGACATGACTGTGTACTTACTAAAAACTAGTTTAAAACCTTGTACATTGCATTTTTTATCTTGTATTTATTAATACTAACAGTTACTGGTAATGAAATACTAGTCATCTATTATCACACAGAAAGCTGCATTTACAGACTACCAAAGCTGGATTTTTAGCTTACCACAAAGAAAAAGACAGAACTCGTGAACAAAAACAACATCCCTCCATGGCCGAATATATCGTATTCCCTTTCGTCATTAATAACATGAAACCTTTCATCTGGGTACATGAATTCAAGGACAGCCTGCAACATGAAAACAAAGTTTAGGTGTTTTGTTGTATGTTAGAATACTGAAAAATACATACAACGTGACTGATTTAAAACTATACAATCTCTATGATTATACAAATGTTCATAACTGGCATTAAATATTAAGGTACACCTTCAATGTTATTATGTGACCAAAAAAATACATCTTATAGTTATAGGCATATTAATAAAGATCACACATAACATGAATTAGATGTAACTATTTAAGGTATTTATTTTTATTTATTTAACTTAGCTATAATTTATTAACGTTTTGAAAAATCATGTATTATTTTTGAAATCAAGCATTATTTTCTAAATCAATTTTTTTTTAAATATTGTTTTTTTAATCAAGCCTTCTCTTATAAATCAACTAGTACTAGGTAGTAAGATTTTAATGCTATCAAAATGGCCTGTTTCAGTTGATTTAACAATCTTCTTCTCAAATATACTGAAAGTTCAAGTGTAGTGCATTATATTACTTTCCACGTGTATTGAAATATACTAGTCATGTATGCATGCTTACTGGCAACAAGGTAATTATAACAGTAGAATTATGATACATACATCTGAATGTACATTTGTTTACAATACAAAGAAGCCTAGAAGTTACACTTTCAGCTTCAACATAATTCTGTTACAATCACATTTAAAATGATGAGTGACAATATTTTGGAACAAAACCGTAGAAAGGTACAAATAAACATGAAGCATATATAACCTAATCTTTATTCTATCTATACATAACATAATCTTTTTTGCTTCTAGTGGAGAATTTGTTCTACAAGATGCTCTCATACAGTCATAGAGACATTTCAGATGACGTTGGTAGGCAAGTGGTGGGTGCATACCACTTACCTGTGTTGATGAATAAATGAGAGCTACAGAGAATGTTACCACGACAACCCATCGGATGCTGGTTTTGCTGTCAAGGTGACCTACAGAACAATCACAGGATCATTACGTAATCATTATTCCTTCTAGTCTTGTCAAACCATTTGGTATAGCCTTAAACACCACGGAATAACAAATAAAATTAATACTATTGTAGTCATGGTTTTCTGCTTAAAGTGTTGACAATATTTTATTTTAATTTTTTTTTTCATTCATTCGCGTGACTTCAACATTTTCAGTCAAATGCGAAATCTTGGCAGACAACATTTTTTTTATCAAAACTGGTCGTAGACCTGTCAGAATTCCTGCCTGGCCCAAAAACAAATACTTACAATCCGGATATAGAGTACAAGCTGTATAATACTGTAATGACCCTGTATTGGGACTAAGCTGTATAATACTGTAATGACCCTGTATGGGGACTAAGCTGTATAATACTGTAATGATCCTGTATTGGGACTAAGCTGTATAATACTGTAATGACCCTGTATTGGGACTAAGCTGTATAATACTGTAATGACCCTGTATTGGGACTAAGCTGTATAATACTGTAATGACCCTGTATTGGGACTAAGCTGTATAATACTGCAATGACCCTGTATTGGGACTAAGCTGTATAATACTGTAATGACCCTGTATTGGGACTAAGCTGTATAATACTGCAATGACCCTGTATTGGGACTAAGCTGTATAATACTGTAATGACCCTGTATTGGGACTAAGCTGTGTAATACTGCAATGACCCTGTATTGGGACTAAGCTGTATAATACTGTAATGACCATGTATTGGGACTAAGCTGTGTAATACTGCAATGACCCTGTATGGGGACTAAGCTGTGTAATACTGTAATGACCCTGTATTGGGACTAAGCTGTGTAATACTGCAATGACCCTGTATTGGGACTAAGCTGTGTAATACTGCAATGACCCTGTATTGGGACTAAGCTGTGTAATACTGTAATGACCCTGTATTGGGACTAAGCTGTGTAATACTGCAATGACCCTGTATTGGGACTAAGCTGTGTAATACTGTAATGACCCTGTATTGGGACTAAGCTGTGTAATACTGCAATGACCCTGTATTGGGACTAAGCTGTGTAATACTGCAATGACCCTGTATTGGGACACTCTATGTTTTGGGACACCCTAAAAATGTAGAAAAGAAATTATTTTTTCTGTATCGTATGTTTTGGGACACCTTTGTAAATGTAATTATTTGTTGTCCCTATGGGACACCAATTAATTGTATTTCTGACAAGCACATACTCGCTATTATTCCTAATGCAGACACGTAAATAAGAACAGTGTATCAATAAAACGTATTACAATCGCAGCTGTTCTGACGTAAACAACACAAACTTGGGTGATGTAAATAATGTAGACCCGATCTGAAATCCTAGTTGCCGTCCCCCAATGTTTGGCTGTAATGTACAAACTGCATGATCTCTCGACTGTCCGCATTGTCCCAAGACTTGCACATCGTTTCACGTATAGTTGATGTTTTAATCTGCATATATGGCCATTCATTCACCGAGAAATTAGTTATGAACCTTGTAATGGACGACATTATGTTATTACCAGGGTAGTTCAGTGGGGATTACGTGACGTTGTGTAGCTTTTCTGCACGTTTATCTTCTATATTTAATAACAAATGTGTTTCTGTATGTGGCCAGTATGGGGGCGGGCAGTAATGTGGGTGTGGGCGGTACTGCAGTCAAATACAATACAACCTGTCACTCTGGAAATAGTCTTAGAACAGATATGGGAAATCGGTATCAAACTAATTTATCACATGATTGATGATGTAGTCCCTACTTATAATATTTATATAGGACCAATATACCACTCAAAATATAGTTAGTAGCAGGGTAATAGACGAGGTAATCATGGTGAAGTTACAAAGCCAGGTTAACACCAGGGTAATAAAACAGGGACGACATGACGTCAGGATTCGTTCATGTCCCTAAGTATTGGGACAGTCAATCTTAATTATTTTTGTGTTGTGTTTTGGGACAGCTGATAATTAAATTATTTTTAAGTGTCCAAATACATACGGCCTCGTGGTAGTTAGTTATGAAAGTGCAATATTTACGGTGTGGGATGCAACTATAACATTTTACAGTTTGTTTTTTATTTCCTTAGATTTGTTTAGTTTCTCAAGGACTGACAGGTACGTATAAACAATTACAGGGAGAAGTGTTCATATTTTACATAATTTTTGTGACATTTATACAAGTGGGGTAAATATCAACTGGTGCAATGTCTATGTAATAATTACTCACCAAAAGCAAGACCAAATACAACAACTGAGAGTTCCGTTGCCAAAAGAAAGAATCGCAGGACCAACCACAAGACCTGGAGGAGAAATGGTGCTCATTCACAACAGGCAAATAATAAATAAATAGAGTTAATAAATATTTAATACATAAATCACATCCCATTATTAGCGATCTTGGTTAAGAAAATGAAGAAGGCCAAGTAAGTGGTCGTGTGACCAATTGAAATATGATGCTGGGCTCCCGCAATTAACAACAGCGTGGTGTGCCCCTGACAGGACAAAATGGAGGGGTGTGACATCCAGGAGGATGACGAGGGGTATCCAAGTATTGCCAAAGTACTTTGAAATGTACTTAAGTACAAGTACTTTTCATTGACAAAGTACTTAAGTACAAGTACGTCATGGTTTTAGGAAAGTACTTAAATACATACCACATACGTTTGTACTGTAAAGTACTTAAGTACAAGTACTTTTGGTGGACCCATTTATATAACAGAATAGGGAGACAGGACTGGGTTATAAAATGATACTTTGACATTACTGTTTGTGAGGAAGGTTCTCCGAGTACCGTGAGGACATTTTAAAATGAATTAAGTTATCAAATACTGACTTTTTAAATGAAATAGTGCATCCATGATTATGTTAGATCAGCAGGTTATTGCTGGAACCTTATCCGTTTAGTAATCAACACTAACTGGATGACAAGCCTGTGGGCCTGGCTTGTGTGAATAGTTGGCTGGAGAATAGGCTTTAAACTTCAAAGCACCATTGAATGCCTTCAACCATGCAGCAGTCACACTGTCCCAGTGTCTCCTGCTATGTACACTCTCATAAACTCACAGGTACATTAATTAGGGCTGGTGTTAATTACCTCTAACTAAATTACCAGGTGCACTGTTGTATGTCCTCTGGCATCAATGTGTTCAATGCCCCTATTGTCTTGTCACTGGATTTGTAGAGAAACTAAGTCACCCACAGGTGACCGAATCATTGATTTGTAGAGAAACTAAGTCACCCACAGGTGACCGAATCATTGATTTGTAGAGAAACTAAGTCACCCACAGGTGACCGAATCATTGATTTGTAGAGAAACTAAGTCACCCACAGGTGACCAAATCATTGATTTGTAGAGAAACTAAGTCACCCACAGGTGACCGAATCATTGATTTGTAGAGAAACTAAGTCACCCACAGGTGACCGAATCATTGATTTGATATTACATAGTCACAATTCAAAAGTACTTAACGGTAGCCACTACTCGAAAACGCTCATATAACCAATATGCCACATCTCTGTTAATATTGAACATATCATAACCATATTTGGAGAACTGATTAGAACAAATAATGGTATATGATATGTGAAATATGGGCATGTTTGGTTGTGTATTACCATGGCAATGAACGTTTCAAGTGAGATGGATTTTCACATCCTTGAAAATTACTCTGAGCTAACAACTGTATGTGTGATCATGCAACTGTCAAGAATCATTAGCTAGAATACTCCTTTGTGCAATAAGGTGGTTTTGGGCAGGATATCTGACTTCACCGACTGTTGTTCAGGTTTGAGCATTTTTCAAGACGTCATGAAAAAAGCTCAAACCTAAAGTCCCATCTCACAACAGTCATTGCAGTCTAACTTCCTTGCCCAAAACCACCTTATTGCACAAAGGAGTATTCTAGCTAATGATTCTTGACAACTGCATGATCACACATACAGTTGTTAACTCAGAATAATTTTCAAGGATGCATGCCCCTCTGTCACACTAGAAATGTTGATTGTCATGGCATTGCACAAGCAAATGAGCCCACATTCCAAATATCATGTACTATTCATTTAACTAATTAGTACTCCAAATTTGGCTAAGATATGTTCAGTACTAACAGAGATATGGCCTATGGCCGTTTTCGAGTAGTGGCTACCCTTTAAAGTATTTTTAATTGAACTACTTTTTAAATGCACTTAATACAAGTACTAAAAATGTACCTAAGTACAAAAGTACTTATGTACAAAGTACTCTAGCACAGCCTTGCAAGTCAAAGTTAAGCAACCATGTTAACAATCATATCAGCAAGTATCCTGTATTTTAAGTCCGTGTGTAAACATATGCCAACTCAACAATACTTTCATAGGTACGTATTACGATAGTGCATTAAAAAGGGTGATGATGACTTATGGTAGGTAAATATACATATATAGAATAATTATGATTTATCAACACACAATACATAGCAATATACATTAGTATATTCAGAGCTCAAAAAAGAAAACTGCGGGACAAAATATAGACTGTGCATGAGGCTTTGGTCCCTACATGGATTACAAGATACCTTATCAGTGATGTCACCAATGGGCATAGCCGCATTTACTGTCATAGACACGACGCAACGCAGGACACTGATGGCAGCCACCACAAATACCTGTTGACAGACACCACAAACACCTGTTGACAGCCACCACAAACTCCTGTTGACAGACACCACAAACACCTGTTGACAGACACTATGGACAGCTGTTGACAGACACCATAGACACCTGTTGACAGCCACCACAAACACCTGTTGACAGACACCACAAACACCTGTTGACAGACACCACAAACACCTGTTGACAGACACCCAAACACCTGTTGACAGATACCTCAAAAACCTGTTGACAGACACCACAAACACCTGTTGACAGACACCACAAACACCTGTTGACAGCCACCACAGACACCTGTTGACAGACACCACACACACCTGTTGACAGACACCCAAACACCTGTTGACAGACACCACAAACACCTGTTGACAGACACCACAAAAACCTGTTGACAGCCACCACAAACATATGTTGACAGCCACTACAAACACCTGTTGACAGACACCCAAACACCTGTTGACAGACACCACAAACACCTGTTGACAGCCACCACAAACATCTGTTGACAGCCACTACAAACACCTGTTGACAGACACCCAAACACCTGTTGACAGACACCACAGCTGATTTATACAAGTTAAAAAGTTACAATTTCTGCAAAATGCACAACCATAATTTGTACATTTAAAGACTGAAGTACCAACATTATTCACTCCAAGCCAACCCTAAGTCATAGATCTTTATAGTAGCCTTATTTTAACATCACAACTGAATGAAATTAATTTACTTCACACTATCTATTTACGGGTGACAATCAAATGTTATGTTGTAGGTAAATGTAAGTAAATCATAACAATATAAATATGCAATTCATTTCTTAAGCAGTGTGTTCCATTACAACAGAAAAACTGACCATCAAAAGCCTAATACAAGCAGAGTGTTAAAGAAACAAACCAGAGCGTAGAATGCAGAGAAGATCGGACTGTTTGTTCTCCGCAGCTTGGCAAGAGCTAGTCGTAAACAGAGGATGAGAAATGCCAAGAACAGGATATTTGGGATGAGTATGATCAAATCCCAGATCCTAACCCTGAAAGAAAAAAGCTGCTTTTTACAACATGTACCTGCAATGATATGTATTTTATGTTCTACATAGGAAACAAATTCAATTTTTTTTATATTAAACAATGATCCAATTAAAAAGTACCAATTAATAGTAATTACTATTATTAAAATGTATGTTATGTAGCTGCGCATTGGTTTTAAAATGGTGTTCCTGAATTTGTTTGCATAAATTTCACAAAGCAGCATTACTACATCCAACAATCCGTCACACATAAACAATAACCCGTGCAACACCGTTAGAATAATTTTACAATAATATTTAATTGTTATCAACTGCAATTTTCATGTTCAGATGTTCAAAGCATATACAAAATCTAATTACATAATATCTAACTATAATCAAGCTAGCATATATGTGTGTGTGTATGTATCGGTGTGGATATGTTAATGTTTTCCTCCTTGTATCTTGTGTGCCAAACTTTCAGGGATTAATCTACGACTATTCTGAAGAAAAGCACTGGGCATAGACTAATGCATAGACCCGTCACCCCATCATTTGGACCAGCTGAGTCGGCCGTGAGCGGGTACAAATTTTGACTGACGGATACAAACCCGTCAACTATGTAATAACCCGAACTAGCCCTTTATATACGACAGGCTGTATGACAGACAGGCTGTATGACAGACAGGCTGTATGACAGACGCCGCACACACAGAACCTTTCTCTGACGTTGGCAGAGCCTTCACAGGGCAATACTCTATGCACTCGTGGCATGTGTACCGTTTGTCGCAATATTCAAAAGGATACTGTTTTAATGCAACAGCGTAGAAATATAGTTAATTACTACTGTGAGTCATAAATTGACACTACAAAGACTTGTGTTGACAAGGTTGTGGGAAAGTTTCCGGTGTTTTAATTACCAATAAACAAATCACCGACTTTGGTAACATTGCATTAACTTTGCCCGCTAAAACTGTTTTATAACATTCAATTCAGTCAAATTATAATGGCATAGCTTTAGCCGAGTTTACAGACAATTTCCTTATGTAGCATCCGCGTGCTGGCCCATTATTTTCCATATGCAAATACAAATAATTAGGGGCGTTCGGGTTTTTGGCACGCAAAACACTGAACGCACGTGCTTTGTTATTTCCCTAGAGAAAGCACGACACTATCAATTGAAACAGTAATGTAGCATTTTTGTCTTTGCCATGCCGTTGCTGTCCAAGAAATGTGAAAATTACATTATGTGTTTTTTCCAATCAAAACCAACAAAAATCCGAGAAGACAATGGTGTGGACCGAGTGGAGACTGCGACAGTGCTGTCGGTGATACCTCTGCCCATGTCATTGCATTCATCATCGTCATCTCTGCCCATGTCATTGCATTCATCATCGTCATCTCTGCCCGTGTCATTGCGTTCGTCGTCGTCATCTCTGCCCGAGTCGTCGCTGATTTTGTTTTTCATGTTGCAGGCTCTTGTTGGCATTGATTTGTTCAATAAATGTTATTCTACTGGTGACATAGTGTTGTTATTAATATGGTCACTATATATATATATATATATATATATATATATATATATATATATCTATATATCAACCGGGAGTGGATAAGAATTGTGTCAACCCCTCATTTGGATGGGTAAAATTTCCGGACACATGATGCGTGGCGCTGTCATGATGGACAAAAATATTATCCTACATTTTTTTTTTTTTTTTAAATGTCCTGTTTGTTAAGAGTTTTGTAACGGTTCTAGCATTCACACCAGATATTAGATGTACCACATGTAAATCGATTGTTAACGTTGAGCATATTTCTGTGATTGTTTTGAGCCATTTGAGCGGTTTGCTGACCTGATGAGCATGTTGTAACATTCATGACAAATTACATCGTAACAAACGTCCTTTGCGAATACTCTGGGGAACAATTGTCTGTGTTTATGTAACTAGTGCCATTGGGTGTCATTTTTTGTCATTATAATTACTGGCTAAAATCAGCATAGCAGTCATCGTAAATGATGTTTGGTGTGAAATAAATGTGCTGAAGTTGCTCACATTACATAAAATGTCCCCAACGGCTTTGCTTTCCTTGCGTAATGTTACCCGTAATAATTTTTTTTTACAATCGATTTATGCCCATCCAAAATCCTGTATGAACCATAAAACCAGTACAAAACCCTTAACGTGAAATAAAAAAAAAAAACGAGGCGTCAACTAGTTTCTTCTGACGACAGTTTAGCAACTGATGTGAACGCCATCTAGAAGGAAAATATAAGCATACCCACACACACATATGCTGGCTGGATTATAGTTTTCTACTCATAATTTTCATGCTGACCTGGAATTCCCTATCTCTGAACACAGGATCCAGCGACAGGCAGGTGTCTCTGTTGTATTTGGAGTCATTGTTGTGGTGACTGGAGTATCTGACGTAGTCATCATAACATCACCAGCTGAGAACAGCTGAACAGATGAGAGTGTAGAGTGAGACATGTTTGTGGATGTCTGCAGTTGGTTCCTCAGCTGCCTCACTCGGTGGGCTACATTGTAGCTTACCACAGCAACTGTATTCTGCAACAACAAACAAATTTAATAAAAACAACTGGATTAGTCAGTCATAATGAAGGGTACATAAAGAACCCTAACAAGAGTGGCGTGGGTCAAAAGGATTGTGGCTGAACCCACTACTGTGAAGTGGACTAAAGACACTGTTTACTTGGGTAGGAACGACCGGGCCAAGCCATGCATTGGCTCATGTCTGAGTGGATCAGACATGAGCCGAGTGACAGCTGAACCATTTTGTGTAATTACGTTATATATGGTATATTTCAAATAATAATTAATGGTAGATAAGCTTTAGTATTTCATGATACCATTGATATATCTGCAATAATTGTTATGTAGTTGGACTTAACTTCACTGGTTTGTACGCAATTAAGCATTGTAGGTCACTAGGTGTAGCCAAAGTTAGGCGCAAGGCCCAGGGTCCAGCACTACAGTGTCAGTAACAAGAGATTTAACAAGAGATTTAACAAGATTGCCACCAAGAGAATTAACTCTAGATGGCAGGTGGACAAGGAAGCCTTTTGGCTTATTGAGAGTCCAACACTTTTTATCTACGTGTATACCACCCTTCTGAGGTGTGTCGACTTTATTTTTAAACATATTCTTGCTACTAGCACCCACACAAGTAGCAGATACTCTGTTCCATTCATTCACAGCCCTTTGTGAAAATGAGAACTTTCTTATATATAATCTAAACTGCGCCTTTGCTAACGTAACTTCATGTCCTCTAGTCCTATCTTTCGTGTCCTCTAGTCCTATCTTTCTCAAATATTTCTATCAATATTTTCATAACCATTCACTATTTTAAACACTTCTATCTGATCTCCTGGTCTCTAGTGTTGTTAAACCACATTTTTTAGGCATATTTCGTAATTAAGATCCCACAGTTTTTGTATAATTTTAGTCGCTTTCCTCTGTACTCTTTCTAGCATATCTATGTCCTTCTTGCGATATGGCCTCCATGCTTCTATACAATATTCTAAATGAGGCCTAACTATTGTTTTGTACAGCAGTATTATTAGTTCTTTTTTATAAGCTATATTTCACTTAATTAATCCAAGGATTTTCTTTTCTTTTGAAGCTGCAATTCCGCACTGCTCTGAAACCTTCATATCACCACTAATGGTTAACCTTAAGTCCTTTTCTTTTACATAGTACTTAGTACAGTACCCCCCCATTGTATACTGTACATCTTCATTCCCATGTCATGTGTGGAGGCATTTACATTTCCCAAAACTGAACATTTGCCACTTTTCAAACCATTTGATGAACCTGTCAAGATCATCTTGTAAATGCTGTCTATCTCCATCACATTTAATCCTTCTAAACACTTTTGTATTATCCGCAAATTTCAACACCTTGCTTGTTATATCATCGTCCAAATCGTTGGTATATATTAAGAATAACATAAGTCCCAGTACTGATCCCTGTGGTAGCCCACTCAAAATTTATTTTTTGGAAGCCTCCCCATCAATTTAGGACAATAACTATAACTCCGTTGTCTTCTGTCAATCAGACATTTTTCTATCCAGTTAATAATACCATTTCCTATGCCATGGGCCTTAAATTTAATTTGAAAGCTTTCTGAAAATCTTAGTAGATGATATCTATTGGTGATTCCTCATCTACCCACTTAGTGGTATCTTCCAAAAAACATAAACTAAGCATGACCTCGCTTTTAAAAACCCATGTTGAGATGGGTTTATCAAGTTATGTTTAACAAGAACCACCATGTGATCTTTAATTAGTCTTTCTAATTTACACATCACCGATGTTAAACTCATTGGTCTGTTCTCCGACTTGTTTCTTGAACCTTTTTTAAATAACAGTATTTTTTTTAATGTTTGCTTCTTTCCATTCTCCACTCCCTCTTCTAATGACAAGTTGAAAACTCTTGCAAGCGGTATGCTAATTTGTTCTACAATTTCCAATCATACACTGTAGTTTGGGTGGAATCCCATCCACTCCAGGTGATTTATTATCCTTCATAGCCCTGATTTTCTTATCTACCTTTCCGGGGTTACAATTAACTGTCCTAAATAGTCTGATTTCACCCCCTTGAACTTAGTCTTTGGTACTGGCAGTGAACTAATATCTTCCCTGGTAAACACCAAACTAAAATACTAATTCAGATCTTCCGCCATTAAGAATCCCTCTGATATTATATTTCCAGCATTATCTTCTAGAGGACCGACCTTATCCTGAACTTTCTGTTTGCTCCGAACATATGCATAACAAACTCTTGCTGTCATGTTTTATATTACAAGCTAATTTTTTTTCATAGCTTCTCTTTAAATTTATATTTTCAGTTATAGCTTGGTTAAGTGCTTATTTATAAATGTTGTAGTCTTCATCATTTCCAGTAGGTCCATATGACTTCCACATCATTCGTTTGTACTTAATTTTTCTAATGGCTTGTTTCGATAACATCCACACCCCCTTCTTCCTATTCTATCTTTCCTAAACGTTACAAAGCCTGTCAGTCTCAATTCAGCATCTGATATATATCTGTGGTGGCTCATGCTTCGGTTATACCTATTAATATATGAGGGTCAATATCTTCTACCATAATGGTCAGTTCACTTCTTTTGTTTACTATGCTCCTTGCATTTAAACAAATGCATTTATATCCAGCTTCAGAACAGTTTTCCAGACTGTTCTTTGCTGATTTATTTTTGCTGTCTTTATCTATGCCTAAAGTTTCAGACTTCTCTGTGAACCACCTGTGCACCTAGCTTAAATAAATGCAACCTGTCCCACTGTCAACAGATTGCAGCAGGTTCTCTGAGAAAACTGATGCTCCCTTTCCACTTAGATGGAGGCCATCTTTCATGTACATATCTTCCCTCTCAACAAAGTATCCCCATAAATCTGTCAATGAATCTCACCCCCTCTTCTTCACACAACTGCTCAACTAGTGCGTTGATCGCCATCCACTTGCAGTTTCTATATGTTGGCACCCTTCCTCCCATTACTGCCAAAATTCCTGAGAGAAAAATCTGTTCAACTCTTATCTTCTTTACTTTAACTTCCTAACTAACTGTCTGTACGTCTGTATTATCCCAGTTGTTCACTTGCGGTCTGCAATTTTTGTCCCTACATGTACTAGTATAGATCTTCTCTTGTCATGCCCCAATACCTTCTCTAACCTTTCAGTCACTTGTTCTATCCTAGCCCCCGGTAAACAAACAACGACGTCCTCCCCCTCGCTTAGTATCTTATCTGTCTTTCTCTGAATAGAGTTTCCCATAAACACCCTCTCTTTTCTCATTGCCCCCTCAATCACTGCCTCAGAGTAGCTCCTCCGGTTTGCATCTGTCCTCTTCTCTCCTGTCACATTTTCTTCCATTCCAATCTTTCCTGTCGCTTTTTTTCTTGTCGCCTTTCCTCTTATCAACATCCCTTTTATCGACTTCTCTTCTGTCACATTTACTCTCACTTCCTTTCGAAGGGAGGGACAGTTAGTGTGAGGGTCTATAATTTGACCAGATAAGTAAAACTTTATCGATATATTAAGCCTCGCTTTTCATTATACAATTAATATAGCATAACATACATATATTGTGATGACGCATTTCCATAACGTTGCGGAAGCTAATATATTAATATAAAAACCCTATTATCGCTCAGTGTACTTTTTTAACGCTTGAACTTGGTCGCAGTATTTAACACTCTCACTATCAGTTATACACATATGTACGTTACTTGTGCCAGTCTTTATCTCAAAACACCTACATTTACATATATTGCGTTCAACAATATCTGGCGTCAAAATGTTTACTTGTTTTCCATTTTTGTCTGCAAATGGGCGTACAGTTTTGATCACGTGACGTGAAATATCTGTCTGAACTGATTATTGCGTTCAATGTACCGACCTATTAATTTTTTGATTTGTGTGGTATTTTTTATTTTGGTTAGTATGTGAAGTCCCTGGACCGATTTTTTTTGTCTACAGCAGTTAGTTGATGTGCTTGTTATCGGAAGTATTTGACTATGGAATCAACCCTCCAATGAATGAATGTGAATGAATGAATGTTTTTATTTCAGGTACAAAAACCCATAGTGCATATACATTTAAAGTAATACATGCTAATAGGAATAAAAGGTACACCATTAAAAATAATAAGTAAAATATATAAATAACTAAACCAAGCTAATAAGTTAAGAGATAAAAAGAATAGTAAAAATGGAAGAGAAAATATTTTTTTAATATGTAAAAAGATATATATAACATAGTTACTATTTTACAACATATAGGCCGGGATTTTGACCAGCAGGACCATATGGGCCTATTAACAATTGCTCTACAATTACACATATATTTTACCATATTATTGTAAATATTAAGAACCCGCTTTGTAAAACCATAAACATTTTTGCGCAATAGGGCGTCAAATGAGTCAATAGCATTATTTACAAACGTATTACTTGCACTGTCCCATCGGTGGTAACCTAGGATCCGTCTATGCATATTGTTGTATGCGACTTTAAGTTTTAAATAAGTGCCTTTGTTGAAATGTACCCAGAGTTTGGAACAGTAAATTGAACAATATGCAAGGAACAAATTAAGTTTAACACCGATGGAACAGTTGTGGAATTTTCGGATGATGCTGTTGGACCTGCCATAAAAGCTGCGCAAGTGTCTTAGCAAATCTTCACCATCCTTCAAGTCATTGCAGATGTTCACCCCTAAATAGTGTGCCATTTCAGACAGACAGACAGAGAAGAGAGATAAAGATGCGAGGAGGAAAATACTTGAGAACGAGTCTGCTGACAAGAAGAGAGGTGCCAAAGTCAGCGACATCGAAATTGGCGACTGAGTGATACTCAAGCAAACCAAGAAGAACAAGCTATATAACCTCACCGGCCGTTTGAGGCAGAGCCATATGATGTCGTCGACCGTGAGGGCAATGCTGTGACTATTCAGAGAGAAGACGAACAGCGAAAGATGAGAAACATTGCATTGAAGAACCTAAATAGCAGCCCGGAGATGGATCATGGACGGGGAACGTGCAATGGCTCCCGTTGTCGTCGGCTCGGATGTCGGAGATGAAGAAGATCGATGTGCTGACGGAGGGAGCGAAGCCAGACGTGCCCGTGATGCATGACACGCCTGCATGTTGTGCTGTCAGCGCGCCCAGTGCTTGCCGGGGTAGAACCAGCATGGGTGAAAGATTGTGAACAAATCGACTGTTGGTTTGTTATGTTAGCATTCACCTGCCAGATCAATGGGCGTAATAAACCCCACTGGCTATAGAGAGAGTGCAAAGGCACTCAGGGAAATCTCACACAAAATAATCGTTAAACAGTTTGAGAGATAATGTGCGAACAATGACTCTTTGAAGTAAAACAAAAGGGAGATGTAGTGTATTGCCGTTTCCGGCTGATTTTTCCGGCTACCCGTTTAACGTCTATTTCTTCACTTCACTTCTTAATTTAACTTCACTTTCCCATAACCCGTAAGGATCGTTAGTGCACCACTGACGACTTTTTAACCAGCTCTCTCCACGGGAGTCGGCGAACTCTTTGATCTTGTCTTCCCACCTCTTTTTCGATCCGTCTACCTGTTCTTCTCCCCCCTCTCACGGTACCTTGCAAGATGGTCAGTTTGGATTACTGTAGTGTGCTGGAGAATACATGTGTTAACTAGAAGTTGTCGTTAGTCGTCCCTGCGTATTCTAACCCTATGCAACATCACACTAGCTGATCACATTAATATTAAATGTAATTCTAGCTGAATTACCCAAATTCGCACTGAGAAAAAACTTACTTAAAGCCTCCCAACTAAGTTTCCCAGCTAACAATCTTCTTTCTTCTTGCGCATGATTCAAGAAGGGGGGTCGTCATATGTCGCACTTAAGATACTGAAGCAAGGCAGCAAACAATGACGTGATGTTTACCTGTTCTGAAGGTGAAAGCACGTGTTTATCTGGATCAATTTAAGTTAGGAAGGAGTATTCAGTGTGGCTAACTCTCATTATTATAAAACGAAATGTCGGGCATCCCGCCGAAATCATGGCAACCTCCAAATGTAACGCTAGAGACAACGTAAGTTGTGTCTTACCGATGTAATATTTATTGTAATGGGTGATTCCAGCCATATAATAGACACAAGTGCCTGTGTGTATTTATATGGCCGTTTTTAAAAACGATACCCGATTATCGCCCAGCGACACATTTTGCCATGTCGCCGTCGATAACGCTACCAATGTGTTTTTTGTAACAAAATGCTTTTTGTGACAAAAACATAGGAACCAGTTGTTTGAGGGAGAAATATTGATCTGGCAAATGTCATGTTTGTCTAGTAATGTAATGTACGTAAACATTGTTGGTAAGGCAAAGACAAAGTGGACATGGACAGAGTGGAGGACGTGTCGTTATAACTTATGTATATTTAATTGGGGGACTCAATTAATTGTAATGTCACTGTTAATTCTGGATCTATCCATTGTCGGTGTTTATAAAAAGAGAATGTTTTCTTGCAGAATGGGCAACATTGTATGTGAGTTGTACTGGAAACATGCCCCCAACACATGTCGTAACTTTGCCGAGTTGGCACGACGAGGCTACTACAATGGGGTGAAGTTCCACCGGATCATCAAAGACTTCATGATACAGACCGGAGACCCAACTGGCACTGGTCAGTCTAGTTTGATCCCATCCAGCATCAATTGCATTTTGTGGTAACTTCCTGGGTTCAATTCACTTTTATTAATTCATGTGTATTTACCAAGGATTAATTCAGTCTAATATACTCACAAAAATTATCAATTCCAATTCAAATTGGCAACAATAGCTGTTTTGTTGTGACTTATTAAGTTTCTGCACATTGATGTGCGATGAAGTCCCAGTGAAAATCCACTGAAGCAAACAATTGTCTTTTAATTTATTTAATTAAGCACTTACACTTACAGGTTAGTGTAGGCCATTGCTCTTGTTAGAACCCATATCCCAGGTTGTCCCAGCATAAGCCAAGCAGTCCATAATAAAATGCTTGCTTTGTTCTCAGAAGAGAAAGTGCTAAGCAGGCCTTATGCCAAATACTGCAATGTGAGTGTTCTGAAGGGATATGTTGACTCAAATCAAACAACCTGCACCAGTATCCAGTGTAGTACTACCTAGCAGCCTGGCTAAAGAACAAAGGGGATGCTGAACTCTGGACATTGGCAAATGCTAATTCACCCCCTCTGCAAAACAGCAATTTTGGTCTCTGGTGGCCAATTAGCCATGATTCCAATTTGCACTCAGTAGCTCTGTTGCTAGTAAAATTGGGGTACATAGGGACTGAGAGAGCAGAGAACTGCTAGATAAAGAATTGCAGCCCATGTTTTGTCACATTTTGTCTGGTGACAAATCCTTTTCTGCATGTAAATACTGGTGGTAGTTCTGCTGTTGGTTGTTTTATTTTGGTCTTTGACCAAAAAGACACATCCCAAAATGTTACAGTTTAATATATATTTTGTAGTTTATACGTCTAATTTATATAGAAAAATTTTGTAAATTTATTTTCCGTTTTGATCAATTCATTCAATTCATCTTACTTTGCAGGAATCAATTCCAATTCAATCTGTTTTGATTTTATTAAATTCCAATTAAATTCTAATGTTTAGTTGAGCAACTCAGTTTCAATTCAGTTAAGAATTGAACCCAGGTCTGCTTGAGGCCTTGGTATGTGTGAAATGTAAACAACATAATTTCAGTATTGGCTTTATATATAATAAATCTAGGCATAGACACTAAACAAATGAATTTGTTATCTGTCAGCTAAGTACTAACAAGAACATTATTTTATATTCACAACTTCAGAAGTGTTTTCCCCAAAATTATAATTTGTAACATTCCCTGTCATGCATCTACCAAGCAGGTACATAAAGTTATTGTTTTGTACAGTACAGGGTAAATATTTTACTACACAGTTACAATGCAATGCTTAATTATTCAAAAGACGTTAAACAAACTCACAGTTTCATAACCATTGAGTCAAGTCCAACATGATCTTATATTATTCTATGATGTCTGCTCCATTACATTACAGGCAGAGGAGGCGCATCTATCTATGGAAAGGAGTTTGATGATGAAATCTCTGAAGAACTAAGACACACTGGTATGTAGCTGGGTGTTATGTATCTTGCTTTTCTTTTATTTGCAGTGACCAACCCTCAGTGCGATTTTGGTCATAAATTGGTTGCACTCTGATGTTATCGTAATCAAAATGAGGTCAGCTATGATATGTAATCATTGGCCTTGATCCACATAATCGGTTACCTGATACACCCAGACATGTTTTATCATTATGATCCTATTTGGTCAACATACATCCTGACCTTTGGAGTCTGAGCAATTGATAAATTCTAGCCCATTTATAGAGGATGCCATTCAGTACAGTTAAGCTGTTAGGGTGGGCCATCCATAAAGCATGTCACACTTAGGGGGCGGGGCGGGGGGTCTATGGGCAAGTGATGAAATATTTTACATGGGGGTGGGGGGTCTTTTAATGAAAAACCATTGTATTTTTGTTTTATTACTATTACAGACTTATATTTTTCATGTAGACAATGAATCAAAACGGCCAAGCAAAGAATATAATTATTATTCGTGTATGCATCACAGGGGTGTTTGTAAAGGTGAACATATAATTTTAGGGGTGTTGTACATGCCAGTGTGACAGCGGGGTGGAGGAAGGGGGGTCGAAATATGTCCACAAACAGCACTATTGACTAACCAAATTCTAGGATATACATGGCAATTAACTTGACTTCCAGTTATCGTGTCAGATATTTGATGAATACTTTGTGCAGTTTCAAAATAAATGTTAAATAAACAAAAATACACAACAAATATATGAATTGTTAATGACCAAGTTCTATGTCAATCGCATGCACCTTTCTTGGATCAACACATTACAGTATATACGTATTATCTGGGGAACTTTCTAAGGAATGGGTAATAATTTGTTAGAACAGCTGATTCAATGGATTTTTTCTGTTAGCAATAGTCCTAGTTCTGAGCCACGTAACAAGAGTTGTTCTGCTTCGAAGGTGCTGGCATTCTCTCGATGGCAAACAGCGGACCCAACTCAAATGGTAGCCAGTTCTTCATCACCATAGCGCCCACACAATGGCTTGACAACAAACATACCATATTTGGTCGCATCAGCGTTGGCATGCAAGTGATAAAACGAATCGGTCTCGTTGACACGGACAACGACGACCGACCGGTGGACGACATCCGCATACTGCGAGCCAACATGACCCCCATGACCAGCTAGTCCATCTGTCGGACAGTCTAATCATTCTTACTGCATTTTGTTCGAGTTTAGCACAGCATTCTCCTTGTTCAGTCAGTTGCTACCTCGGACAAATAAAATGTTTGATGTAGTTTCCATCGTTAAAATCATGTTAGTAAAACTATATACCAAGGTATACATTCTAACATTGACTGCTGAAATGTAACATTGACTGCTGAAATGTGTTTTAATGAAGTCCATGTTTAATGTTCATCCAGTAAATGTGAATAGGTTGTCATGAATATTATATTGACTGGCCAAAGGTCAAATTAATAAACAAGTGATTGTTAAATTATACTATTTTAAATTGTGGCTTGTTAAAACATGTTTTAGAGGTCAATATGCTAGAATATACTATACAATTTGTACTACATGTGAAATAATGTCATGCTAAACATGATCAGACTTTGTGCTGTTATCGTGTCCAAAGTAAAACAATTCTTTTATCCAGCACCTGCTTTCTCTGATGCACCAACTGTTTGTTAATGACAAAGACATGATCAGGTCTACATGCGGCAGAGAATAATTCAGTAGTAAATTTGTTTAATGCAATCTGATTTTGTGTAGCATCTGGGAAATAATTGAAAACATCCAGTGGATGTTATTTGAGATGTTTTCTGGAATACTTATTTGTACTGTTTTATTGGTTATTAAAATTTGTGTAATAAAATGATAGCCATACCATTTTATTTTCTGTTGACCTTGGAGTATAGAACTAAATAAAAACACATTATTTTACTGTGTGAATTATTGTATGTGTGTGCATGTGTGACTTATCTAACTATAGTTGAGCTAGCATATATATTTGGGTATGTTTATGTTTTCATCCTTCCGGGACAGCTTGTATATCAGGCACCAAAATTGTAAGGGATTAATCTACGACTCCGTGGAAGAACAGCTATTTAAAAAAATTCCCTGTTGGTTGTGGTTTCTTACCAGTTTAAGGGTTTGTACCAAATGTTAACAGATTAATCTGTTCACAACTTATCAGTTTTCGGCAGTTGTTCTGAACTTTGGTATGCAAACGGTTCACTGATCAATTGGAGGGTTTTACATAACTTGTCTGTTTTCTGCAGTTATTCTGAACCAATCAAATGGTCCACTGATCAGTTGGGCAGTCTTACATAACTTGCATTACAAAAAATGGCTTAACTTTACATCATAACAAATGGGAGTAGGAATATTTCAGAAAACCATCTACTGCATCCATGTCTATGTAATGCCATCTAGAGGATTTTTGTTACTAGAAAATAAAATAAAATTTGCTTCAGTGCAGACAATTCTAAATTATCATTATTTATCAAAATTTTTAAAGCGCCATATCTGGGACTAGCCCGTTCATAGGCACGTACACACAGTATAAAACATACATGGAATTATAAGAAATGTTTAAGAAATACATAATCCTGGTAAAAATAATATATTAAAATTTAAAGACCATATAATAAGTAATTAACATCCATGAGTTTCAAAAATACTAAGATAAATACATAATCAGTTATATGTTAAAATTAAGTAAAATATTAATAAAACACATGTTAAAAAAGTGTCCTACAGCACTGTTCTTTAGTTGAAGTACGCCAGTTAAAAAAGGTGAGTTTTAAATCTTGTCAGACTGTCCGGCGAATGAACAGCCAATATAAGTACAGGATGTACAGGTATTATACAACTCTTACCAAGTCAGTTTTGTTAACACGACAAAAGGTGCACCACGATACACAAACCAAGCACAATAGCCACAGCCGAAACCTTTATTCTTCACATCGTCTACATCAGGCAGCTACACAACTGTTAATTTCCTGATCGTGTCGTTTCTCCACTGTTACCGATAATAAGTTAGATGATAAATAATGCATCAAAAGTAGACTAATATCCTATATATTTTTTTCTTTTTACATTTTTATTATTTACTACAACCAGCACCTAACCCCCAACCGAAACTAGTTCCCTGCACTAGTTCATGCTGTGGGGGCTGTCACAAAAACTATAAATATGGTTACCTCCTGGCTTGGGTCCACATACACTTTTTAGTAACACCATAATTTTGAATTAATTTCTAAATTATATTTGTTTTTCCAAAGGAACTGTTTTAATATGCTTAAGACAATACTGTGGCAATAATTCTCAGGTAAAATTAATTCAAAATATTGCCATACAGTTTGAGTACTACTGCTACTACTTTTGGATAATTTACAACAAAAAGCTAAAATAACAAGTTTTATAAATTTACGATGTTCCATTTGACCAGACTTTCTACGCGATTGTTCAACATGAATGAAACGTGCTATTCAAACATCTCTTAATCTTTTGCACATCCTGGCAGTACTATTGAAAAACAATTTTTTTTAACACAACGCTGGTCAACTCTCCATTTCTGTGTATACTTGTGATAAATTCTAAAAAATTTAAATTAACAATATCACATAAATAGAGTGGCCCAAACCTAACATGTATACTATGTTACATACTTTCTTCACATCATAAACGATACGACAAATTCCAACAATGCCCCATAATTTACAATGCTGCGGCAATTAAAACATTTCAACCATAAAATGTGAATCTAGAACAAAACATTGGCAATCAAATTCACCCTTTCATTTTCATGTTGACACACACTGCTTGAAGTAAAATATACGTGCAAGTCACCCGTCGTTTCCCCTGTCTGGTAGAAAGACATGCAGTGACAATGTTTCGTTTCACCCATGCCTGGCCACTTAGCCAGAACGAATTTTTACAGTCACCCAAGTGAGAATCAACCAGCTACATTTATGCTTACTTTGTGTGTAGCTTGTTTACTAACGAAATCACAGGCCAGACTGATTTAAGGAAAACATTTCTGAAACAACCCCCAATTCGTCAGACCAAATCCAGATATAATCCGTTTTGCTGGCGATTCTGAAACAGTAATCCTGATAATCCAAACAGATCCATCCAAGTGGATTATGCCACATTACCCAGGATCAAGGCGAGGCTGTTACTATTTTAGTGCCCATTCGAAATGGGAAATTGTGTGGTCACACACCACACCATTCTGGCCTATTTTGCCTCGGTAATAATAATGATAATGATACTAAAAACAAAAGATTTCTTCTACTATCAATCCACTTCAGTTTCGGGGATACAGTCCCCGAATGACAATCGGTAGGTGGCGATCTTTGAAATTCCGTGGAAGTGAACGAACGCAGCAGCAACCACAAATACATGGAAGATCTGATGGCTCTGGAACTGCAAACAAAAGACACAACCGTCAGAACTGCGGGGGTAGGCATCCATGTTGTGTTTACTGAAAGGGACATGTTGTGCCTGGAAGTGACATTTAGCGTTTTTGATGACATTCTGTTGTGTGGTATAATTTATTTACTTTTACAATGTGTAAAATTGCTGCCACAATTTAAATTAAACCCACATTTTCTGTTCCAAAGGCTGACAAAATATAATGCTGACAATGTCTCTAATTTATAACAACCTTACCTTTATAATTTACCATTTAACAAGAAAAAAATCCTGATTATAAATTCAGGCATCATTATTTATTCAAACACCTTACACATGTGTCTAACTGAAACACTTCCAAAACAACTGCTACATAACCGTTCCCTTGAAAAGACAATATTAAACTGGATTCTTACCCAGATGTCGAATTTTCCAGGCCAGATGCGTTCTGGGATGCGGACAGCGTAGATAACAGCTCCAGCAATGTAGAGTACCGCCATCAGAACCAACCAGCCAAGCGCAGCGTAGTTAACAGCCTGGTAGAAACCCTCGGTGATCACGTAGTGCATCGCAGGAATGACGCCGCTCAGACCAAGTGCAATGAACACTCCTAGACGGGGAAGAAGTCAGTAATCGTGTAAATGTCAAAGTTTTTATTTTGATGTACAACTACTTTATGATGACAATTTGTTCACATGTATCCACTGCTGTCCTAATTTAGACAGTCAATGAATTGGACAACATTTCCCAGGATTCAAAATGTAATGGTGGATTCAAGAGCCAACATTCCAACAACATTACAATGCACCAATTGATTTCTTCTGTCACCATGGTTTTGTAATTTCTGAGTAGCATTAAAAATATGTTTTTGCCACTACTGTGCAATGCTTACCCAGGTAGGTTTATGAAAAAGGGCAAAGGTATGTTCTTATATAGCATGGTACCCTTTATGACTTCTCACAGTACTCTACACATCATACCATGGTAGACCTGGTCATTCAAACACAATCTTCACTTCTCCGAGAAGCATTCAGCCATGCCACAATTAATGCACAAAGACTACTTGTTCACAAATATCCACCACTACATATAGCCAGGTACTCATTTATACAACCGAGTGAAGTGAAGCAATATGAACCGAACCATTTTTAATGCTTTAAATTGGCTACAAGAAGATCCAAACCCAGATGCTTTTGTTTGACAGTCTGATGTTCTACCTACTACACTACCACGCCCAACACTGTTTTGTGTCGGGCGTTTTGTGAACAGTCCCAATGGTAAACTGAATTTAGATCATGTTTATTCACAACAGCTGGTCGGTGTGATTCACTCACCTGCCCGTAGAGGGCGGTACTTGGGCTCAGCGAACTTATCCCACATTGAGACAACAATGCTGATGGTGCCGAGGATAAAGATAAGGGCCATGTACGCGATCTTCGGCTCCGTGCGGCAGTAGAAGCTGTAGTAGAGCCATGGCACAAACGACCCCATCGTCAGCAGGGCGATGCCGCAGTAGTCCAGTCTGCAACAAACATGTTACTGCGGTCAAGTACCTGGGACAATATTCAAGGACAGAACACTGGTTGGTGGAAGTTTCTCCCAGATTTGTTATTGTATAATAAACTTTGATGAATACTGAAGAGTTTAACTTGTGTTATTATGTTGTGTATTTAACACTTTTTAATGTTTTATTTTGTGAAATCTCAAAATAAGCGTCAGAAATCGACCACCCTCATTCGTGCACAGTATTCTATCCTTAATGGTCCCTCACCAATTCAGTTGTTTGTGGACATTTTTGGTGGACAGTGATCACCATCAACTTGTGAAAAATTGGATGTAGATTCATCTATACCTATCAAACTATAAACAAATGAACACACAGACAGATGTTTGGTGAGTAGTTTTTATTGACAAAAACATGACATTTCAGTCATTTGGTCCAAAATTATGCTAAAAACCAAGCAAAATACATGATACCAATGTTGTGTGTTTTACAAGAACCACATGTGGTACCTATCAACTACCCCGGAGGTAGGTACAAATGTTGCTACACTATATGTACATTGACCTGGTAATAGACGTTATGTTAAAAAATGGGCCAAGTGGCCCTGAAGTCCTTTGGACTAATACGTCTATATATGACCCCGGCTGACCAAATGAGTGATAAGTCAGAAAAATTGTAATATTGTTTTCTTACATCCTTGTAAAGGTTTGGTAGGGTGTTTTACACGGTTTCAAATATATGACTGCTACACAAATTGGCAAAGTTTTGGAGCATTGAACATGGTAGGGATACAAAAAGTGAAAATGAAGAAAATGGCTGTTGAAGTTTTACATTATATATGCAAGTGGATTGCAAGGAAATATTACATGCACAACATTCAAATGTGGCACACAGTATGTAACATGTATGTTATGTTGCATTGATACACTGGAAGTACAAATGTGCTGCTGCAAAGACTTATCAAGTTATGCCAGATTATGTCTTCATGTGTAAAACTAAGAGGACAGATTATTTGAGAGCAAATGGTTTGACACAGTTTAAAACCTAAAGGCAACTGTCCAGTTTAACAGGGGTCTAGTGGCTTAATTCTGTCTGTTGACACAAGCTACTGCCAGTGACCAATTACACAGTTTCCATCAAACAATAGCAGGCAGAGAATCTTAGCTCCACAGCTGGGTGTAATACACAACCAGAGCCACCACTGATTCATGGTCAAGTAGATTAGCTCAATGCACCAACTAAGACAATACACAACACCGTGAGTGACAGTGTCCAGAGTGAGGCCTAAGCAGTGTCCTCATTGCTGAATAGATCAATTAAACCTGCCAAGTGGGTGACATTCTGCACAAGTGTTCATTAATCCTTAATGATTGTTCAGAACACCAGACTGACCACATATCTAAACAAAGCGTATGTAATAGGTGAAGAACAGGCAGTGTTCAGATAGGGGTATTGGTTGAATTGTATTTGTCTCGACGTAAAAGGCTTTATTGTGCCTTCATCGATTATAAGATAGCATTTGATTTAGTAGACTGGTCCTCACTGTGGTCTAAGATAATTTCATGCGGTATTAATGGTAATGTGTTGAAAGTTGTATACAACATGTACAAAAATGCTAAATCATGTATAAATCAGGGCCAGGCTGTGTCAGCCTTCTTCTGATGTGATGTAGAAGTATGGCAAGGAGAAAACTTGTGTCCTTTGTTATTTGCTTTTTACCTGAATCATTTTGAACAGCTTTGAACTGTTAGTCACAATTATAACGGACTTGACATGGCAGCTGGTGAAATTTACAACAACCTTAGTGATGATGATGATCTAGAAAATGTATGTTCTACTATATGCTGATGACACTAGAATGATTCAATCAAATACAGATTTCTTGCTTGTGTATAGCGGAACTTGTCAACTCTTCTAATGGTTGACATTTGGTTGTTTCAGGTGTCAACTATATTGTGAATCTATAATTATTAGTCTACATTGATACAATTGATTTACACAGTACGCTATCACTACACAAGGCATGGCAAGCGTAAACAGAACAGTAGAATGCATTTGCTATCAATAAAGTGTAGGATATTTCACTCTATAGTTGTCCAGAATAAAAAATTTCTGTTTGTCACCTACAGGTGACAATACATCTTTAACCAATAGACACCACAGTCACACCATTTTATAATAATTAAATGAACATAAAAATAAACACAACTTGCAATAATAGAAATTCAATAGTTTTGAACTGTTCAGTTTAACAGGGGTCTAATGCCTCTGACCAATTAAAGATTAGTCAAGGTGTCAATGGAACAATAGCAAGCTGGATGCTAGGCTCCAGAGTGGGGAGTCCATTGCACAAGATATTGGCACTCTACCAAACTGAATCAGCAAGCTCAAGCAGATACAAGCAAAATGTGACCATTTAGCTTTTTGGGAGGCCCTGAGGTCCCCTTAGAATGATTCAATCAAATACAAATTTCTTGTGTACAGTGATGATACGTCTATGCAAAATTAAAGAAAAAGTTACAGAACAGTTTTTGAAAAATTAGGCAAATTGTAATTTTTTTCTCCAGTTTTGTGGTGCTTGGAGGCCCTAGGGAGCCCTTCGAACAATTCAATCAAATACAGATTTCTCATGCATAGTGGCAGTGCCCTAAGATATGTCTATGTAAAATTAGAGAAAAAGTTGCTGAATGGTTTCTGAGATATGGCAGCTAACGGCGGACGGAGAGTGATGGCAATAGTCCGTTGGACCTTCGGCCCAAAGGACTAAAAACCAGGTCCCTCAATACTGCATCAATGCCTATAACGAGTACACACATTAAGGTGCAAAAAGTATTAAAACAATACTGAAAATAAAACTCAAAATATATAACAATAAAATATTAAAATACACATTAAAAATAAATAAGTACTACCACATTTTCTTGTCTGTTAGAAATGAATACTAAACTGCATCATCCTGATCACAATGTCATCACCATAAGCACTGAGACAAGTACAAGAATACTTACTTGTTGAAGAAGCGTCCGATTCTCTCTGAATGACAGAACACGGTGTGGAATGTGAATGAGAATCCGAGACACAAGATGGCGCCCACGAAGAATGCCGAGAAAACGGCCTTCTCCTGCCACTGCACCTCGAGGGTAGGTCGGGTCAGAAAGTAGGTCGCGATGGCGATGAAAGCGACAAAACCTGCAGACAGACGGATAAATACAACTTTGTAGTGAGAAATGTGCACGTGCATGCTGATTAATGTAAATGGATTTAACTACAAATGTTTATCAACATTATTTTCACAGAGCAAGCATTATATCTATAATTTGCAATTATGTGGCATTCGTTTTACAATAAAAAATAACCCTATTAGTTTGAAGTCACAATGTACTATATAAAGTAATAACATTCACTGATGATATCCATATTTCATGTTTTTTAGTTCCACCATTGGTAAATTCCTGTTTTTTTATTTCCATTAGTTGTAATTATAGTCTTCACTTTGGATAACACCTACAGAAAAAGAACTTATTAAACTTGGTTAAATCATTAACAAAAACTAACTTTAGCTACAGCATACCAAGTAAATGAGTCCATATGTTGCCCGTCTCCGTGTGGATGCGGAATATAGACTTGAAGCAGGCGTAGAAAGAGTTGAGGGGAGGTCTGTGGCCCTTGATCAGGAAGTCATTGTCCCTTAGCCACTTGGGCAGGTGCTGGTGGTGCACGACAGTCCAGCCGGCCAGCCATACGCGCCGGGCGATCTCCTCAGCCTTGTCGAGTGCTCGACCGGGCATGGCCATGAAGTCGAGCTTGCCATCGAACATTCTGTCAATGTCGTCATCTTTCTCCTCTGTTATTGCAGAGCAGTCACCCTGAAAGGAATTGAGTTCAATGTTCAAAGAGTATGTTTTCAAAAGAAGCCAAACAGGTGGCCAAAGACGGGGAAGATGGGAGAGAGAGAACTCTTACGGGTCACCAGAGGGTAGAGTAGATGAAGTGGCACTCTCAAACACACACAATCAATTCCATTATATGAGAATCCTACACAGATCCCTGTGGGTCTGCACCTTATCACTGTCTTCAGTTGAGGTCAAGTAATTGAGTAGTTATATTTCCGATCTTTAACAAACTGTAATATACAATCATCAATAAATACCTTGCAAACCAGCCCTGGGGCGGAAGTATTCAGTACTCGTGTACTCATGTACTAAAGCACATTTTTGAAGTATTCGTACTCATACAACTTATGGGTCATGGACTCATACTCATTGTACTCATATTTTACGAGTACATTATGAGTACACCTGAGTACTTTCTTAATATATACTTTGGAAAATAAATCTATTTGTAGTTATAAAATTAAACTTTCCTGAAATATTTTTAAAATACTTTGTTATTTCTGATCTAGAATACCACCTTACCATTCATACACATAGTACACCCTCATTCTCTGATAACCATGACTATGATAGCCACACATGGCAACAGGCAGCATATTTTCCCAGTCACAAACACCCTGTTAAGTAAACAATAATTGTAGACTATGAATTCAGGTTATAAATCTGATTGTTTAATTAAGCCACCAGGATATCCATAAAGAGTCAATTAGCAGTTAACCCACCAGTTAGACAGAAATGCCTTTGATGTAGTCTGGAGACCATGCCACTTGGCACTGGCTGACAGCCAATTGCTAAGAACAAGATGTGCCAGTCTTCCTCTGTAGAAGTACGATGGCTCAAGTCAGACTGCCTCCTACACTAGTACAATCTGGTGCCAACAACCTGGCTAAAAAGTGTAAAGGGGATTTTAAGCAATGATGCAGATTGCTGATTGTAGAGGTGAACGAATACCTCAGTCAGCCATGCACATATCGTCACAGTGACCCACTGCAGTTCTGGAAAGGTCAACACAACAATTTTCCAACTCTGGTTCAGCTGGTCCTTCACCATTCCAGCCTCACCAGCCCCAGTTGAAAGGCTATTTAGCATAGCCGGAAAAGTATTCTGCCCTGAATGGTACAGCCTGAAAGACTCCACCTTTCTACAACTCGTGTTCATTCGGTGCAATGGCAAATAGATAAGATCATACGATGCCACTGAAATGAATACCAATGAAGTGAATTTCGTAGTTGATGAAATAAAGAGGTTTTTAGTTTTCCTCAGACAAAATTTATCAACAGCCTTTGCATATTCACTTGTGCTGAGTTAACTTACATACTGGTAAGTTAGATTGATTCATAATTTTAAAATATGTTATTATTTAATATCTATATTTAAAATAATATACTCATACTTTTACTCGTACTCAGCTTTTAGTAATGTATTTGTACTCGTACTTATCCATTGTCAATGTACTCGGCCACAAGTCTGTTGCAAACATGTTTTGTCAAATTTGTGGGAGAGAACAAGTGAGCAACTATCGGGAATGTTTTACTTGCGTATTAAACAGTTAAATTAGTGCATCAGTCATACAGCTAGATGTCATGACTGCAGAACATGCCGCTGAATATTACAAGAAAACAAAAATAACCTAGTCTGCAGTATGGTGAAGATTGCTCCCAGCAACCTATGACCACTGCAAGTTACAACATAAAACCAGTTTCAGCTAGAGACAGAAGCTATTCTATGGACAATGCACTCCATCATAGACACACCAATCCAATAAATACGAATGTCAACAAGTAATTGCTTGTTTACTGGCTACAGTACATATAAAGGTCGTGGCCTCATGAGTTGTGGCATGGTTCATTTCTTCTTTATTGATAGCATGGTAACGTCAGTTCTGGGGTATTTTCTTGATAGGGTCCTATTTTAGATAAGCAAAATGTTGTATTCTATTTTCTCCTCTTCAATGAAATTGTTATTTATTTAAATTTAAGTAAGTATTTACAACAACTTTCCACTGTGCTATTTTAGTGTTCTGCGCACTAACTACACATGTGCATCTGAAAATCATCCTACTTGTTTTGCAAAAGCATTAATTTTATAATCAGAATTATTGACATTGTCACCTTAATTTTGTTGGAGTTGTAGTAACATACATTTTGTAATTGCAATCAAACTTAATTTCTCTCCACACCAAATAGCTAACTATTGGGCTTGTGGTTGGCTCTTGTCCACTGCATGCGTAGTAAACAGTAGTGACATTATTACCTACCCTCCTGTATTGGCAAATCTACTATTGAGTTTTTGCAGAGAATAACAAAACTGGTGAAACTGTTTTTATCATTGTCCCAGTAAAAGCTGATGGAATTAAAAAAACAAACAAAACCAGTGTTTCCCCTGGGTAAATGATGGACAAGGTGGTAGGGGTGGGGTACGCAAGCACTGCAGGCACGAAGCATTGGTATGGGGGTCCGGAGATTTATTTAAACTAGCTTTAAAATGGTGCACTCTGAGGTATGTTTTAACCTTTACTCTTGAATAAAAGAAGATATAAAACAACAAGATAACATGTAGACATATTTATTACACTACATGTAAATGTAGTAATCACGATTGCTTCATTGTGTTGAGGTGTGGTTTCCACTTGACCAATTGTGTTGAGGTGTGGTTTCCACTTGACCAATTGTGTTGAGGTGTGGTTTCCACTTGACCAATTGTGTTGAGGTGTGGTTTCCACTTGACCAATTGTGTTGAGGTGTGGTTTCCACTTGACCAATTGTGTTGAGGTGTGGTTTCCACTTGACCAATTGTGTTGAGGTGTGGTTTCCACTTGACCACCTGGTTGTGGTGATGTTTTTCTTGCCAGGGCTAACCCTAGGCTTTGTCACCACACTGACAGAGTCAGTGACAGTGGTATATATTTCCCACATCATCACCTTTAAATGATTATCATATCATAATATTATGATGTTAAATTGGTGGCTTCTGTTTCAAAGATTATACTTTATTTGTTGCTAGCATGTTATGCAATTAATCAAACAGTCATTTCTGGAATGCCACAAAATTATGTTTCTATTAATCGCAAGAACGTTTCTCAAATTGTGTAAGTTGTTTAGTATATCCACATTGTGTGCAAACATCATTGCCAAGCCCAAGGTATTGATAATCTGTTAGTATACATGGGTTTGGGCAATAGGCGTCTTTTACGAGATATGAACTTCGGTGAATTATATTCGTAAGTACTTCACTCAAATCAACTTTCCCAAAAGTTTGTTAGCATGACTTTGTTGGAATATATATGTATTATATATTAGCACAAAGATATCTTACCAATCACATTCTTTATTTTGCAAACAAAAAACCGGCATAGAACATTAGTTAAATAGACTAGTGGGCACTTGTGTTGAATCCGAACTCACCTCAATTTCGCCATTATAACTTGGGTTTTGCCCAACTTTTATAGTGAGTGAGTGAGTTAGTGAGTTAGTTCCATCATTCAATATTAGAGTTATATTTACAGTTAAGAATATTGCATCTTAGCGCCCTTCTGAGGCGTAAATAGCACCCCGGTTTGTATCAACACACGCTGCTATCTCTCATTTTACGTTGGCGATGCAGCAACGCACGCCCGCTGGGGCACAGACTAGTGCAAACCGGGTCTCTATTTGTGCTTCAAAAGGGTCCGGATTAAATACAAGTGCCGACTAGTGAATAGGATGCAGTTTTTATTTATGCTTTAAAAATGTTCACATTCGACACAAGTGCCGACTAATAGTAGTAGTGACATAGTGACGTAGTGACGTAGTGCCATTAGCCTGCACGGTTGTTACTCCCACCAGCGCCTAAACCAGAAATTCAACATCAGCTACACCAGCATTCTGATTTATTGTGGATATAATAGTCAAATTGAGTGCAAATGGTGTCTTTGTTCAGCTACCATTTTCTTTGTTTTTTGTCCGAGTTCCACATGATACATGAATGTCTACATTTCTAGTATGTCAAAACTCCACAAGGTGTCACAATTGGAGACATCGGGGATCCTGAGGGAATATTACATGACGGGCAACTGACAAATGATGTCATTCGCATTGTCCAATGAAGTTAATTCCAAGTGGTAAATCCTAAAAGGTTCTGGGGGACATTAAGAGGACTAAACGATGTTGCAAAAAACTGTGATTTTCCAGGTTATAACTAATTTTGTGGTGCCATTTCATGCTACTTGCTGATGCTGAATATATCGCAATATAAAAAAATATGGGCCTAGAGGCCCTGAAGTCCTTTGGACCAATGTCTATATGTGACCCCGGCTGACCAAATGAGTGATAAGTCGGAAAAATTGTAGCATTGTTTTTTTACATTCTTGTAAAGGTAGGGTAGGGTTCTTTACACGGTTTCAAAAAGTATGACTGCTACAAAAATTGGCAAAGTTATGGAGCATTGAACATGGTAGGGGTCAAAAAGTGAAAATGAAGAAAACGGCTGTTAAAGTTTTACATTATATATATGCAAATGGATTGCATGAAAATATGACATGCATGCCATTCAAATGTGGCACACAATATGTATGTTATGTTGCAATGATACACTGGAAGTACAAATGTGCTGCTACAAAAACTTATCAAGTTATGCCAGATTATGCGGTATTAATGGTAATGTGTTGAAAGTTGTATACAACATGTACAAAAATGCTAAATCATGTATAAAACAGGGCCAGGCTGTGTCAGCCTTCTTCTCATGTGATGTAGAGGTACGGCAAGGAGAAAACTTGTCTCCTTTACTTTACTTACAGTGTCCTCATTGCTGAACAGATCAATTAAACCTGCCAAGTGCGTGACATTCTGCACAAGTGTTCATTAATCCTTAATGATTGTTCAGAACACCAGACTGACCACATACCTAAACAAAGCATATGTAATAGGTGAAGAACAGGCAGTGTTCAAATAGGGGTATTGGTTGAATTGTATTTGTCTCGATACAAAAGGCTTTATTGTGCCTTCATCGATTATAAGATAGCATTTGATTTAGTAGACTGGTCCTCACTGTAGTCTAATATAATTTCATGCGGTATTAATGGTAATGTGTTGAAAGTTGTATACAACATGTACAAAAATGCTAAATCATGTATAAATCAGGGCCAGGCTATGTCAGCCTTCTTCTGATGTGATGTAGAGGTATGGCATGGAGAAAACTTGTGTCCTTTGTTATTTGCTATTTACCTGAATCATTTTGAACACTGTTAGTCATAATTATAAGGAACTTGACATGGCAGCTGGTAAATTTTACAAAAACCTTAGTGATGATGATGTAAACATTTTCTTGAAAATGTATGTTCTACTATATGCTGATAACACTAGAATGATTCAATCAAATACATATTTCTTGCTTGTGTATAGCGGAACTATGTCAACTCTTCTAATGGTTGACATTTGGTTGTTACAGGTGTCAACTATATTGTGAATCTGTAATTATTAGTCTATATTGATACAATTGATTTACATAGTACCATGTCTACACAAGGCATGGCAAGTGGAAACAGAACAGTAGAATGCATTTGATATCAATAAAGTGTATGATATTTCACCCTATAGTTGTCCAGAATAATAATTTTCTTTGACCCCCCCCCCAGTGACACAAGAGGACATTGTAGTCAGCCATAGGCTTGGCAAAAGGGCAGACACAGGCGATCGACATTGTGTAGTCATTGTGCGATTCAATAGAGTTAACGTGCGAGACGAAGTCATACGGGCTAGAAGCCGATTGCGTAACAGCGTCAGTGAAAACCAACACAAAATCTTCGTCAACGAGGACTTGACGCAGCGCAGTGCTGGCCAGCGCTACAAGGCATTTGAAACGTGCGAAGAAAATTGCTGACTGCTGGACCTATAATTGGAAAGTGGTAATCAAGACATTAGCAAATACGATCAGGGTCATCCACACGCAGGAGGATATGAACACTTTACGTTGAACACGTGGCCTGCGACCGGGAATCGGCCCCTGTATACGAACGATATTTTGTTAATGTTTTATTATTTTTGTTACACACGAGACCGCGCAACTTGAGTCTCCTGAGCGAGACGTGATCTACACACCGAGGACAATTAAAAGATAGATAAGTCATCTTTACTGACTCTGCAGACTCCGGGATAATATAATGTCAGTTAATATTATCTTTAATCGTTTTAAATTATTATCTTTTCTAGTTCTTTCTCTACAAGCTGTTTTTTCTCTTTCTCTTCTTCTCCTTTCTCCTTCTCTCAAATTATAATACATGTAAAGCTTACGTAAACACACAACAGCATTACGTCGACCTCTGCATAATGTTAAACTGTATTTTCTATTTTCAGTGACATCAGAGATATTGGGAATAGTATCAATATATCTGGTGACATTCCTAGCTAGTTAGTCTGTTACTAACTGCTGAACAATCCATCTTCTTTAACTGCTCTATCTAAATTGCTAATGATTTGTTGTACCCTTGACATTCAGTTTTCTCTGTGGACTCTTTCAGGTGATTTTAGTAACATAATTATTAGTGTTAGTGTCTTCCTAGAAATGTTAGCTCCAGCTCCTTGTGCACTGTTGCACATCCCGTTAAACTGTAATTTATTTTGTTTTCTTATGAAGAGATATATTTTATAATGTTCTTTGAGTTGAATGCTAGTCATGTTGTTTTGTATATTTTGTTAGTTGAAATAGTTATACAGCTAATTTATAAATATGTATGTATTTAATATATCTAATTTAATAATATATTTTTCTCTTTTTTATTGTCAGTAAAATGGATTGACAAATATGATGTATAAATCTGAAATGAAAGCACTGTGTTAGTTATTGCACACGATGTAAATCGGTAGCTTCTTCGCAGAATCCTTGTTTTTTGTGCAATGTAAACCTGTAGTCATATTACTATATATGCATAGAAATAACTTTCAAGTATGTATATGTGTGTGTGCGATTATATGTGTATAATTAAGTCTTATCATATCATAGTAAAAATAGATAATGAAGCAAAATGCTTAACCTTGTATTGCACTATGTTTTACTGCTTTATATAAACACAAACTTTAGCTTGTCACTTAAGTTATCTTAATACAAGTATTCATTATGTTGCTGTGAAATGCATTAGTATGTTACAACGGATACTCAGGTAAATGTGGCTTGTAAAACCGTTTTAATACTGTATGCTCTACACCTCTCCCATGACAAGGTCTTCTTGCATTCATTATGCACATCATTCTTATTTTATGTTATTTATATATTTTTTATATTAAACTACAAGATGTCTATCTCAAACTGTTCTCACATTTACATGTTTAATAAATCTCACATTTACGTTCAGTGCATTACGTCAATAAAACTTACGACAGGCAATGCCACAAATACATTTCATTATCGGGATATGCATATATCACAATTTGTTGAACACTCATTCACACATACAAATATAATAACAAATATATATGATAAATACCAAATTATATAAAGGCATGACATTAGATGACACGTTCCTCTCCTATTTAGGAGGTATTCATAACAATGACTTAATTAACATCTTAGACACAAATGATGTTGAAAATTATGAACCTCAACTAATACGTCGGGTCATCATCATATTATGACGTTGATAAGTTTAGCAAACTTACACAGACACACACTACGCGTTTTAGTGTCTTAAGCACTAACATTCAATCAATAAATTTTAAATTTAACGAACTGGAAGCTTTTGTAGAAGAGCTAAGTAGTAACAATTTTAAATTCAATGTCATTTGCTTACAAGAAACTTGGAAATCAGAAAACGATGACCTATCACAATTTTTCTTACATGGTTATGACTGTTTAGCTCAAGGTAAGACGTGCAGCAACAAAGGAGGGCTAATAATACATGTCGACAACAAATATAGATCAGAGGTTATATTAAATGTAAACATGTACGAACACTGGGAAGGGATGATAGTCCAAATAAATGGTGGTAATTTAACTAATAGCATAACCATCGGAAACATATATAGATCTCCATGAACTTCTAGTGATAACTTAAATGCTTTTATAAATGAATTTACTTCTATAATATCATCAATGGAAAACAACTGTAATAACAATCTCATTATCGCAGGGGATTTTAATATAAATTTGCTTAAATTAAATTAAAATGACACATATAGTAACTTTTTTGACACCATAATATCACACAGCCTTTACCCGCAAATTACTCTTCCTACTAGATTTACTAGAACAAATGGTACTTTAATAGATATTTTCTTTTGTAAACTTAATAAATCTATATTGGAGAGTACTGCAGGGATTTTAATCAAAACATTTTCTGATCATCAACCGTATTTTATATTCATCAACGTCTCATTAAAGACTGAACCTCCACTAAACATGTTAAAATAACTATACTAAATGAAGAGGCAATGCATAAAGTTAAACACAAAATTAAATCAAATGAGATATACAATAAGCTAAATAAAAATATAAATGCAGACACAAATTTAAATTATGATATAATCTACGAAGAAATTTTACGAGCAAAAAATAAGCATATGCAAACTAAGCTGGTGAAATTTAATAAATATAAACATAAAAGATCACTGTGGATTACACAAGGATTGCTTAAATCTATTCAATATCGAGACAAACTCTATAAACAATTAAAATTAACATAACCAAATTTGACAAGCTATGAAGCTATTAATATTAATCTAAAAACTTATAATACGATATTAAAGAAAAATATTCATGCAGCCAAACAAGTATATTTTGAACAAAGATTTAATCGATTTAAATATGATATAAAAAATACCTGGAAAGTTATTAATGAATTTCTTTCAAAAAATTGTACAAACTGAAGATTACCATTATTTTTTTAAATAAAAAATGGTACAAAAATAACTGATAAAAAGGATATTGCAAACAAATTTAATAATTATTTTACAAATATAGGTCAGACCATCGCACAAGGTATTAAATATAAAGGTAACAAAAACTATAGTTATTATTTAAACAAAAACATTAATTCTGTATTTACGTTTCAGAATGTTGATGAAGAGACTATTAGGAACACTATTAATAATCTTCCCACAAAAAACAGCTGTGGATTTGATGGCATTTCTTCAAAATTTCTCAAGATAATTGAGCCTTTTATTAAACCAAGTTTTAAAATCCAGGATATTCCCAGACAAAGTAAAAACTGCAAAAGAAGAAAGATGATCCATCTTTATTTAAAATTTAAATTTAAAAATTACAGACCAATTTCCCTTCTTCCTACAATTTCTAAAGTATTAGAGAAATTTATTTGTATTTAATTATATTCATATTTCAATGATATGAAGCTTTTATTTGATAATCAGTATGGTTTTAGAGCTAAATATTCAACTGAATATGCTGCGCTTGAGCTAATACATAGAATTATAACTCAAATGGATAATGATGATGAACCAATTAATGTATTTCTCGACCTTTCTAAGGCTTTTGATACTATTGACCATAACATTTTACTTAACAAATTAACATACTATGGCCTAAATGGTTCAACTTTGCAGTTATTCAGAAGTTACTTACAAAACAGGAAAGAATACACTGAAATAGAACAAATAAATTCAGACATCTTACCTATAACAATCGGCATCCCACAAGGTTCAATCCTTGGACCACTATTATTTATCATTTACATAAATGATTTCTCACAAGCTAGTCAATTATTTAATTTTGCCATGTACGCTGATGACACCACACTATCTAGCTCTTTAACATTTCTTAACAACAACAACACACGCAATAAAAGTACAGAATCCTTAATAAATGAAGAACTTTTTAAAGTTAATGAATGGCTAAACATAAATAATCTTTAAATAAAAGCAAATCAAAATACATGATTTTTCATATGCCTAATAATTTTTTTTTTTAAAGCTGTGCGACTAATAACCTTAAATAAATACAACTCACACACGGAAACCACTTAAAAAAAACTTAAACTACTAAAAGCAGAAGACATATTAAAGTTACATGAATTAAAATTTTACTTTAAATACATCCATAAAATGTTACCTCCTCATTTACTTAACTGGCAAATTATCCCAAGTGTAAACATACATAATTATAATATTAGTGAAAAAAATTATATACATACTTTTAGAACTAAGCATGAACATGCTATAAATGACACTCCCGATATAATCAAACACAAAATATATACTCATAGTTTGCGAGGCTTCTCATTTTATATAAAAACATACTTGTTACACAAATATAATGATTTATGCACTCTATCAAATTGCTACATATGTCAACAAAACCATTAAATACAATACATTTGATGCTAGTTTCAGGCAACAAGCACACATACAAACTTACATTCTCACATAAAAAAGCACTCCCAAAACACCTACATGAGATAAGACACCTTGTAAAAGGACCAAATAAATTATTACGTAAATAGGGTGGCTCCTATGATAGCGACAATTGTGTCTTAATAGGAGTCACCGACCCCGATTAAATAAGCTATATGATTAATGTCTATGGTACATCAATACCATAATAGCTGTACATGCGTTTGTATGTATTTTGTAAATAGTATGTTGAACATATAATGATATACGTATATGTATGTCTGCATAATGTTTATATGTGTTGTTTTTACAGCATAATGATGTTCAAAAACCTATTACCCCGGTAATTGTGTACCTACATGGGGTCAAATAAACGTTATGTTATACAAAATTAGAGAAAAGTTACAGAACAGTTTTTGAAAAAATAGGCAAAATGTGACAAATTATCAGGTTTTTTGGCCCTTGGGGGCCCTTAGAATAATTCAATCAAATACAGATTTCTCGTGCATAGTGGCAGTACCCTATGCAAAATTAGAGAAAAAGTTACTGAACGGTTTCTGAGATACGGCAGCTAACGGCGGACGCAGAGTGATGGCAATAGTTCCTTGGACTTTCAGCTCAAAAGACAAAAAATGGGCACACGAAATAGCTACAAGGCAGCAATTTCAGCTTATTTTGGTTTGAAAAAAAAACATTTCTGCCAGAATAATAAACTCAGTAAAACATAAATTCAAAAATTTGGCCAAATACTTTTTGTTTGGTAGTTTAATACTAGTTGTGGCCACATGACTTCAAAAAACCTGCCAACCTTGTTCAAGACTGAAGAAACTACCAAGCATGGGGTAAATTCCGTTTTGTCAATTCCAAACATACCTTGCAAAAATCAATTTCAAATTACAAATTCCAATTCCAACTCCAGTTATTGACATTTTGTGGAACTGTTAATCCAGTTGTGTCCCGTGGCTTGACTGTAGTTTTTGATGTACACATCTTCACATTATCTGCTCAGAACTCAAGACTGAGCATATTTTACTTGAGTTGACACTCCTAACACAGCAATTGGCTTGCTACTACTGCATTGTGTCATTGAGCAGGTATTTCAGAAGCCATTTGTCAGTCTAATCACCTCTATTATTCTTGTTCACAGTTTCCATGACAGAACAGACAGTGCTTGTGCTGTAAGTTGTAACAGCCATGAAGCTGTTACTAGATCAGCGATCAAAATTAGCCAGAATATTTACTTGTCCGCCGGACAAGTAAGTTTTGAAATCTACCGCCCAAATCTTAACTTGTCCGAGTGGTTGTCAGGGGGAATTGAAGCTTCGGAAAAAACCGTAAAAGTCTGTCTTATTTTTATGACAACAACACAATGTTCCTGCTGTTTTGTTGCATGTACATCTGAGTGACTTGTGATTAACGACACAATCTGATTTAATCTGCAAATTTTTAAATTGCAAAACTATATTTGCAACTATTTTCTGGTCCATTAATGTTCATCACGAATATTAAAAGTAGACACGTTACATGATGTATACCAATATTTTAGTGATACTGATATGAACGCTTTTATTAATAACAAATAATTATTACGATAATAGGAATTAGACAATTGTTTTCCTTGCTATTTTTGTTTTATAATGTTGCAAAAACTGTTTATGTTTAATATGGTATATATATATATATAAAACATATAACACTGATGTAAAATTGTTGCATCAGTTTGTCATTGAAGATGCCACTCAAACAGGAACACGATCAATACAAAGCCAGGAGATGTAAAAAAATCATAATAAACTATACAGACCTAATATGAGAATATTTTGTTCAACCTCTATGAACTTCAATATTAACATAGTTCTCTGGGTGGCAATCTTGTTAAATAGTTCTGTATTTTACAAACGAAGATAATATTCAATTGATCATCAGCAAAACAAACGCGTAATTTTCCTAAGTGTTATATTACCATTTCAATTATGATAAAACAGTTTTAACGGTGCCCGAATTATATTTACCAGGCGGAATATAATTTATAGATTTAGTTACGTCGTAACGTTGCTGCCGCGCGCAGACCGCCGTAGTTGGCGAAAGCCGACATGTCAACGGCGGTTGGCGCACTGTCCCCGGCCGCGTGTTTTGCATAATTCGGTTAATATTTATGGTTAATATACATGTTACATAGATACAACATTTATGAAATGTCAGGGAATTAATATTCCGTTTATTAACCAGCACTATAGATTTACCGGAGAGCCAGTTACAAGTTTTGAAAATTGTCACCGATCTGGATCGGCTAACGACAGTTCGATGACTTGGTCTTGGAAGACTGCCGAGTCCGCGTGGGTTAGGCGTAATAATGGGTAAAACTTTGTATATACAGTAGTACCTGTCTTGTAGGGACACCTGTGGGGCCAGGCAAAAGTGTCCCTACATCGCAGGTGTCCCCTCATCAGAGGGACAAGAATTACAGACGACTTTTTGGAACATATTTACCAACTTTATTTACATCCACCACACAAAAACCCACAACATATTTACATACATAATGACAGCAAAACAAGTGGCAGTTGTCAACTTCTACATGCTATGCACCCATCTCACTTAACAACAAAAAAGTCTGTGATTGACTTCTGCTTCGCAAGAGCAGACTGCTTAATGCAGTGGTCCTGCACCAGGCATTGCACAGTTGCAACTGCCTCCAGCATGGCTGGGTTGCTAGCATGCATTGCATACGCAACAAGTTCATTCACACGCCCAAGGGCCTCCCTGTTCGTTAACACAGGTGGACGCTCAGTCTCCTCCTTCTCCACCTCCTCATCACTGCTGGCGTCATCAGCTGGCACCTCTCCCCTTGCCTTGGCAATGAGGGCAGCCTCCCATTCATCACTGACCACATCAGTGGTGCTGGTGGCATCGTCCATGGACACATATTCGGTCCAGGACACAACACCTAGGAGATCGGTGTACCCTGATCCTTCAGGCTGCTGCACAAGCAGCTCCTCCGCATCGTCACTGCTGCCCGAGCCAAACCCGCATTTGGCAAAACACTTGCAAATTGTGGTCTCCGACACACTGGCCCATGCCAAGTGTAACCAGCGGATCGCATCGAGGATGTCCACACGCTTGCTTAGTTCGGTGGCTGTCCGTGCATCGTCCATCTCGGACAGGACATGTCGCATCAGGCGTTTGCGGTAATGCCCCTTCAGGGCAGCGATGATACCGGCATCACACGGCTGCTGGCGAGATGTGGTGTTTGGCGGAAGAAACACCATCTTGATGTTCGACATCGTCACAGCTGGATGTGCACCACAGTTGTCGATGAACAGCAAGATGTTGCGTCCTTGCAGCTTCATCGCGCTGTTGAGCTTGTCCAGCCACTCCTTGAAGAGGATGGACGTCATCCAGGCCTTGCGGTTGGCCCTGTACGTCACGGGGAGCGCTGCCTTGTCAATTCCTTTGAAGCACCGTGACTTCATTGACTTCCCGATCAGCAGCGGCTTCAGCTTTTCCCCTGCTGCAGAGCAGGCCAGCAACACGGTGACACGCTCCTTCGAAGTCTTAATCCCCTTGCGAGGATCGCCACGAACAACCATGGAGCGTTCAGGCATGGCACGGTAGTACAGCCCCGTCTCATCAGCATTGTAGATGTCTGCTGGAGCGTAGCCAGCAGTCAGCTCTGGCAGACGCATCGTCCAGTCGGTCACCACGTCCTCTGGCACCTCGGCTGCCTCGCCACACAACGTCGCCCACTTGACGTTGTGTCGTTTCTGCCATGCTTGCAGCCAACCGTTGGATGCCATGAAGTCGTCGTGGCCTGGCATCTCCATCGACAGCATCAAGGCTTTCTCCTAAAACACAATTGCAAACATATTAAGTTCATTTAGGGTCGTAAGTAAAACATTATTTTTTACATGTTATAATAAACAGTGCAGACTAGGGTAAACCGGGTCGCTATTTAGGCTTCAAAAGTACGCTAAGACACAATATTTTCGTAATATAAATATGCCTGGAATTATGTTGAATAATGGAACTAACGCTCTGATGTCTCAAAGTTAGGCAAAACTCAAGTTATAACAGCGAAATCGAGGTGGGTCCGGATCCTACACAAGTGCCGGAATTTTTAATCATGGAGGGGGAAATGCAAATGACGACATACCTGGATAAGTTTTCCACTGACTGGAAGTTCCTTGGAGCGTGCGGTACAAAACCAGTCCCACACCAAACCGTTCAAATCGTCGTAGACGGTTTTTCGACGCTTGACGTACTTCAAGTCCGATCGTCCGCCCGACTCCCATTCCCGCAAGATGGCCGCTCGCTCTGAACGAATTCGGCCGATCTGTGTCTTGCCGCAACCAACTTCTTTCGCAATCGTACGACAAGAGTGTCCGTTGTCCAGTCGTTTCAGCACATCAACCCGCTGATCTAAGCTCAAGATCTTTCTCTTCCCTTCGCTTGCCATAACTTCCAATTTTGTACCAATCTATAAAACGCATATGCTTCTCTCGAATCTAAAAACTGCTGTGGGTTGAACTCGCCGTTACAGTTCGCGGTCTCGTGTGATTGGACAAAAACAACACTCCCAGCATGCACAGTGCTGTGCAAGAAATGGGCGACGCGATCTTTATTATTATTTTTAGCAATATGAATGGCTTATTTTAGGTAAAAACCAATAAATCTGTATGACTGTCCGCCCAAGCAGTGGAATAATAATAAAAAATCGTTGTCCGCGTCCGCGTTCAGTAGGTGTCCGCTGATCTAAGGGACATATCCGTTGACAAACGATCGGGACATTGGAAAAGTGTCCGTACATTGTAGGTGGTCGATGATCAGGGGGGTCGCTGAAGACAGGTTCTACTGTACTTATTCAAATAACAGGTAGCGATACAAAGTCTACTATTTCCAAAGTTCATCAAATATGATCCGTGCGCGGAAGCAAGTTGTACGTCGGCCAAACTGAACGATTTACGATTGTGTGAAATACAGCCTCGATCAACGATGGCTGATGCCGAGTCTGTCCTACGCGTATGACAGCTAGGCCTAGGTCGGTGCGCTCACCTCATGACCCTGTTAACGCAAGCACTAAACTCGGTCGAAGACTGACATACAACACGCTGGCGGCGGAACAAGACGCCGACACACCAACAAAATTGCAACGCGCGCGATTGCTAGCGAACTTAATTTACGTTTGAATTTCGTAAAATAAAAAATTTGCAATATTGCACGCGTCACTATATTTACTGTAAATTTTCACTTGTCCACCGGATAACCATGTAGAGTCATTGTACTTGTCCGGGCCAAAAATCACTTGTCCCGGACAAATGGACAAGTGCCATTTCGAACACTGTAGATACAGGGTGATGTAGCAGACAAATATGATTTTAATAGCAAATATAAGTATTAAATCAGTAATTCCAACAAAACTCCATATCAATTCTAAATAAAATCAATTTCAAATAACATTCACACATCAATTCCAACTCTGGAATTGGAATTGAGAGGCAATTCCAAAATGGAACTAAACGTATGCCTGGTTAAAGCAATTAAGTAAAACGTACTGTATCACAATCAATGTATATGTCCCCCGTTACTGAGCAAGAAGTACTCGAAATTGTGTCTGGATGCAAAAGTAAAACTTCATACGGACCTGATGAAATCAGCATGAAAACAGTTAAGCATGTAATAAAGCAAATTGTACAACCGCTAATCCACATTTTTAACAGATCTTTGATCAGCGGATCATTTCCAAATGATATGAAATTAGCAAAAGTCATTCCTATATTTAAGTCAGGAGATCGTTTTCAGTTTTCTAATTATAGACCTATATCTCTCTTATCCCAATTTTCAAAAATACTTGAAAAAATATTCAACAAAAGGCTAAGGTCTTTCATTGAAACACAACACATATTGACAGATGGGCAGTATGGCTTCAGAAGTAATCACTCAACTTCACTAGCTTTAACAGAATTTGTCGAAAAAATTACATCCGCAATGGATAAATGCCAAAGCACGATTGGGGTCTTTATCGACCTAAAAAAAGCCTTTGACACTGTTGACCACACCATACTGCTAAGTAAACTGCAATGCTACGGAATCAGGGGTCTGGCTCTGGCCTGGATAAAAAGCTACTTAACCAACCGTAGACAATATGTATGCTATAACAACAGTAACTCAGAACAAAAGGAAATCAAGTGTGGAGTCCCGCAAGGTTCAATCATTGGCCCGTTATTATTTATTCTGTACATAAATGACATGTGTGAAGTCTCAAAATTGCTTGACATTATTTTGTTTGCTGATGATACAAACATTTTTTATTCCGCTAGTAACACAGCTGAAGTAAGCACTGTTATTAACAACGAACTAAAAAAACTAGACCTGTGGTTTCGAGCGAACAAATTATCACTTAATGTGAACAAAACACATTTTATAATGTTCAACAATAAAAAGCAACCTAGAACAGGTGTGAATATAGTTTTGAATGGGAAAAACATTGAGCAGGTATCATATACTAAATTCCTTGGAGTAACCATTGACGAAAACGTAACATGGAGAGAACACATAAAAATGGTTGAATCAAAAGTATCAAAAAACATAGCAGTTTTGTATAAAACTAGGCATGTTCTTGATTGTCAAGCGTTACACACATTATATAATTCACTTGTTGAACCACATATGTCATATTGCTGTGAGATCTGGGGAAATACTTATCAATCTAGACTTAGAAAACTATTTATGTTACATAAAAAAGCTATACGGATTATTTATAATCTTAATTATCATGATCATACATCTGTATTTTTCCATCTCTCAAACATGCTTAAATTTCATGATTTAGTTAAATACAAGACTATGATCATACTTTATAAAGCAAACAACCATTCTTTAAATGGTCGTGTTCAAGCATTATTTGAACCAACCGCAGCTATCCACATACATGATACAAGACAAAGCAAACTTTTCTATGTTAAAAAGACAAACACCACCCTCCGACTGATGTCAATCACCGTCAAGGGTATAAAAACGTGGAACAATTTACCAAATAAATTGACTCAGCTTCCAAGTTTAACACAATTTAAAAAAGCAATCAAGTTGTCATTACTTTCTACATATTTGTGAATTGTTAATTGAAGGTGACGTTTTGTTAAACCCATGAAATAGTAACACAAGCACTATAGTAAACAGTCTATAAAATTATATGAGTTGTGAATATTATTTTGTGATTTATTTATAATTCCTGTTGTATTTATTCAGTTTTCATAGTTCGAGTAGGGCATAGCAACACATAAGTCTATGACTTCAGCTATGTCCTTTCAGCAGCAGCAGCAGCAAACCATACTGTGCATGTATTATGTTGTTGTTGTTGTTGAATAAACGTTCATTCATTCAAAAAAAAAAAAAGTACAATACCTGGTCAAAACGACGTTGTAACAGATGACTCGACTCCTGCTGTTGCTGACTGTCAGCAGTGTCTGCAGTAACATCCTCCTTACAGTCGTGGTACTGGCTGCTTGCGCTACAAGCAGCCTGCTGCTGCTGCTGCGTGACGGTCGGTATGCCCGAGCACGCTGACATGGCCAGCGTCATTTCAGCCTCTGTCGTTGAGCACTCACACATTTTCAGTGTGTTCTTGGGCCACTTGGGGAAGCTCACGATTGTGTTGTTTTGCTGGTTACTGACACCTCTTAAGTACCCATCTGTTGGATTGGTGAACTATACCTGGAATCGTAAAGAAAATTAACACTATCAAATTTACAATGTTTGACAGCTAAAAAAGTTTAAGACCAACTGGCCTAACCTTCTAGTTTGTTTAATTAAATTTGAGTCCTGTGTTAGCAGTGTGAACTGAATATATATATATATATATATGGTGGGCAGCCTGATCTGAGACTAGTCTTGAGACTTGACCTCGGCTCAGGCATGTAAACGCAGAAAATATGCATTAATAAATCATCGGGTAGTTCAAACGTAACAAATTGTAACGCATTTCCAAAACAAGAATAACCGACTTGGTACAATCTGGCATCATGACACAACAAACAGATTAAACTGTTACGTCAACATAACTAGGGTCTAGCCTCTAGGACTAGATGAACAATCTGGCACCGAATGGTAAATAAATACTTCGTCTTCGTAATTCGTTAATCTGGCTTTCAGGAATTCAGACGGGCAGCTTTGACAGTCATTTGACTGAATTGTAACTAGGAACTCTATTTTACCACCGGCTAGGTGGTTCGTTTGGCTAGATATTTAATATGTGCAGAATAGTTTTTCGTGACCACGCCACCAGTACAAAGAAAATCAAAGTGAACAGCTGACATTCAGAACACCGTTTTGTTCCAAACTGAACGATGACATCACGCGCGACGGAGCAATATTCAATCTTCAGTTTGTAATTTAGCCATGGCAAAACGCCCAAATATGAATTTGCCTTACAATATAGCATCAGTATAATGAACGTCGTGTAGTCATTAGATGGACAATGAAGGTCGGATTTAGTGTACCTTTGTAACCAGCACGACCTCCTCTTGTTTCCGAAACAACACTGCCTAGGCTAAGGCCAGTTGGGTGACGTCTGGTCACGTGATGCGACCGCCAAAACATGTGTAGTGCAAGTGTCAAATCGAGGTGCACATTTCCCGATGACGCTGAACGCAACGCGTTTTAATACACACGAATTTGTGACGTTTCACTGGCGGCATTACTGGCGTACTTGAATGTTTATTTTCCAGGTGATTAGTTTGCTTTGAAGTGATTGTTATTGAAGGCAGCCGGCCATGGAGTTACTACCAACAACAGAAGCAGTAAAATCGCGGCAGTCGGCGCACGCGCCTGTGTTCATGCCGTTGGGCCACAGGGGACGGAGAAAAAACGTCATTTTCTTGAGACCCACCCAGTGCCGTGGCAGTACTCACAGAAACTGATACTTTTGGAAAGATGCCTCCTTCCAAGAATGGCACAGTTGGAAAGAAAAAGAAGAATATCCCAGAAGAAACAATCGAGCTGGGACAGGTATTGTAACGCGTACACTACATCGACACCGGATTTTACAGTGACGTTCGTTAGATAATATACACACTTGAGTCTTGAATATGTTATGAAGTTATGCCAGTTATGCCTAACTTATGTTATGGTAACTTTGAGTGTACGCTTAGCCTTAGCTTAGGCTTAGCCTTAAAACACTAAGTGATTACTAATTTATGATTTAATTAACATAAAATAAATTCAATTAAATTTTAATTCACAACATTCTACTCTAGCTAGACAGGTCTATATTAATAGTATAATTATAATATAGCTGTGTTTCAGAACCTTCAAATTAAGTTCAAGCTTTCATATCGATATAACCTCAATGAGTACAATGGATCCTAACTTCAATGCGTTCTTCTTTAATCACCTTCATTTGACATTTGGTTGAAGATTTTGTAATATTTTGGGGGGGGGTAGCTTTGGCAACAGGAAAGAGAGAAGAAATGTAAGACCAAGTAAGTAGTCATTTGAGTGGGGGGATTGGACTTAGACTTAGTTACTGAGTCGATTTACTCAGGCTGACTGGACAGAGGCATTGGAACCGGGAAGGGAGGTTTGGGGTCCTGAACCGCATATTATTTTGGGTGAGGGGCCTGGAGATATGTTTAGCCCCAATATAGTTTTGTCAGGAGGTACAGTTGGATATTTTGGTGAGCCTCAAGTGGAGTGCAATTCCGACTATGCTGGAGATAATATTTCTCTTTCCATTCACCGTTCAGCTATTCTTAGTCTTACCTAATACTTATCACACAACTGGACACAAAGCAAGCCAACAAGAGGGCATCAATAACCACTTATTATGTAACCATCTTATAGGTACTTTGCCTTAGGATACCATGTAATATATCTGTGTGGGACCTAATTTTAGCTTTGATTATGTCTTAATAGAACATCATTATGAAGTAATTTCTGTAAATAAATGTGCTCATTGCGTAGCAGCATCTGTGTTGACAGTAATATGTTTGGGCTATCGTTAAGCAATTACGTTTATTGATTTTTCTTTCAATAACCTGTTTCTGGGAGATTCATCAATTCATGCATTGGCCACTTTAAGTTTTTAAGGAAGAACACATTTTCATTGTATTTTATAGTTGCCCTATGACAAAAGCAACATTCAGGGTACACGTGACCATACAACATACCACACCTGGTCTCTAATGTTGAGAGTGAGATTGTTTACACCAAACATCATACATGTCTGGTTTGAGTATTGCTCACTAGAACACTGGCATCCATAATGTATAGTATGTATCATGTTTAGTACCAAATTGTAAGTACTATTGTAATCATTTTAGTGAATATTATTACTCAGGAATTAATACATTTCGAATCAGTTTAGCACAAGCCTATCAACTAACATATATTGATTCTAACTATTGTATTTCTCAGCTAGATGGCCAATCTTTTGAAAACCATGGGTGTATGGGAATTTGTGCCAGTCACTACACCTCAAATGCACATTTCCCCCCTTGAAACTTACATGTTTCAGCACAAATTGACCAAACTCACTAATATTGCATTTAGCTACCCATGGATAATTTTTGTCTGTAAACCCCAGGTGGAACTTCCATTAAGTATGGATTTTATTGGAATGCTAGAATGCAGTATATACAGTATATTCAATATCTTTTTATGATATATTTTGCTTGTGATATAAATAACTAGTAAAATTATACTTACAAGCAATAATTTATGATAATTTATAAATGCTATATTTGACTAGGAATTTTGTTTAACATTTTTAACCATCACATCTAACATGCCATAAATTTATTAATGAACCTTCCAAATTACAACTATTTCTGACATGATTTAGTGCATGCTATTGAAGTCTATTGACAGGCCAGTAGATTGATGTGTTGATGTGCCTGATAATTCCTGCATTTGTCTACTGTCTTCCTGCCAGGCATTAAATGCTAGATGATTGTGTACCCATGCAGGATAACTGGTGCAGTGTTTATGACTTGATACACGGGCCTATCTTTGTTTGGGTAAGCTCTGTCATACAGTGCTCACATATAATTGTCACTCGAGGAGGCTTTGGTACTAAAGCCATGGTCTATGGTTCATCAGTGAATGCTGAATAGTCTTTGCCTCTGCTGTAGGTACAGGTTAGTGCTTTGTGAGGTGTAGCTGTGCTGCATTTAAGCTTTGTGTAGGACAACAAGATTTGTGTTATTAGAATAGGGCTACCATAATAGTTCTCTGCTGTATTTATAAGTAGCCAGAAGCTCAACTTACAAGGTGCCTAGTCAACACAGCATGTCCATGGCATGAGGCATTGCCAAGTGGCTATTGCCTCTGTTATTGCAGTAATACTGGGTGGGTGGGGGTTGGGTTGGTGGGATAAAATATAAAACTTCTGTTAATTTCACATGCTTGTCGAGTTCATTGTCTTCAATATTCTAAGCTCAGCTGATTATTCAATGATTACAAATATTTGTAAATGGCACAGCACCAACAATTGGAATCAGAAGAAAAAAATTGTTTTGTGAACACAGTTTTGTTGAACCAATAAGCAGGGTTGATTTCAGTTACAGTTGTTTTTGCATAATTTGTAAAGGTAAGATTTACAATAAGTTTATTGTAGACTCATTCCTTATTACAAGGAATGATCCACAGATATAGCACAGTGATATAGCAACAACAAACCAAAGCTACCCAATTACTATTATTTATCTGCATGCATGGCAGTCACATATCAAATGTAAAATTATTGTAAAGAATAAATTATCTTAACCATCTTCTCAGTAATCATCTTCTAGTACTACTATATATATATTAAAGTGTTAATTTTTTCAGTGTAATTCTAATTGTTCATTGTAATCACACCCAACTATAGAATATCCTATAGAAAATTGAAGTGGCCCTGGAAATTACATTGATTTATATTAAAGAAATTCTTTTGAATTAATATTTTTTATAAAAGCACATCAGTTTGATATAATTATACAATTTTTTACTTATATATTCCTATATAATTCTAGTGAGTCATTTGCTAAGGGGATGGAAACAGTAATTATCTATATATGTATATATGTTACTATACATGTTATGTTAGACTTCTAATAAGACTTGTTTTTTCTCTCGTTGTAGTACTACAAAGACACGGGGGAATACAACAGTGATTCGCTGTCATCACACTCAAGTCAGCCATCAGAGGGCATCGCTCAGGTGACCCGCATCCGGCCGTGGACGGTCCAGTCCAGCCATGGTCCAGGTGGCAGTCACCAGTGGATGAAGGGTAGCAAAACAGGTTCGCAGTCGAAGACCGCATCTTCTGGTGACTTTACCCCAGCTAACCGCCAACGGGTGCATAGCGCCCAGGTCAGGAAGGGGTCACGACCGGGCGTAAGGCAGGTCTGGGGCGAAAGCCGGGATGAGCTTGGTGGAGACGGCGACATTGGTGGTCACCATGGTAACAGTTGTGGCAAAGTTTACGAAAGTGATTTCGGTGGCAACGTAGATTATTGTGGTGGTTATACGGGTCGTGATGGTGATGGTGATCATGGTGTACATCGCGACGGTGATCATGGTTTAGATCATGACGGTGATCACAATGTTGATCGTGACAGTGATCATGGTGTTGATTGTGATGTTGATCACGGTTGTGATCACGATGGTGATCACGGTTTAGATCACGATGGTGATCATGGTTTTGATCATATTGATGGCGGTGGAGATCATAGTTTCAATCGCACTGCTTGTGATGAATTTCGGGACTTTGGTGGTTACCGTGGTGGTGGACATGTCCGCTCTAACTACAGAGTGGACGGCACTCTTCAGCCATGGTCAGTCACTGAGGTACACGACCTTGATCCCTTGACCTCTTTGGCCATCCTCGAAAGCCGCTCGCTAGATGTCAGTACTGAAATTGGTAAGTGTTGGCTGTGTGTGTGTGTTTGTGTACGTGCGTGCGTGCATGTGTGCATGAGTAAGTGAGTGTGTGTGTGTGTGTGTTTACCAAACACAATTGACAACACTTCCCTTAGTGTGATAGCTAAACTGTATACACACAGTTTACATGGTTTTTTAAACTACCCGGTATGCTAAGAACCATATCATTCATAACTATAACAACAACATGCGCAAACATTAACTGTTATGCCTGCATGTATACACGCAATCAACCACAATGATGTCACCCACACCCAAACACCATAAAATACTGCTTACCGCACCACATTCTATGAACATACATCTTATAATAAAATTATTTATCCTGGTTTTTTCACTGCCGATGTGTCTTATTTTATGTTACTGCTTATGTCTTAGATAATAGACAACATGTTTTTTTATTTCAACAGAAACTGAACTATTATTATACTATGTGTGGCTCCCACGGTAGCGACTTATTTTCAAGTCTTAATGGGAGTCTCCATCCTCCTCATTGTACACCTTTTTATATTATAATTTGTCATATTATTATTAGTATTATTGGATGTACTGTCTGGATAAATAAATCCACTTCTGTTCTGTGTGTAGTACTGTGTACATGCGTGAGTGTGTGCATGTGTGCACAACTGCATGCATGTTGTGTGTGTGAGTGTATGTATGGCTATAGATGAGTTTGCATGAAGGGGTGTATGTGGAGCACTGTGTGTGTCCGCTCACATGCAAGGGAATCCCGACTCATGTATGCAGTCGTGCGCACTCAGTCATTCATCACATATTTATATACTACACTATTAAATTAAGCTCAAGTCCATCGCGCTGCTCTTTTGAAACTTGGTGTTTCATTCACCTGACTTTGCTTGTGTCTTTTGGAAGAAACACCAAATGCTTTTGGCTCCTCCTATCTGGAGGCTTTGGCAGCGGAAATAAAAAGGGCACTGTGGCAGTAAATGTGTAATCTGTCAACCACATGATTCATGCCAGAAGAGTCCATGACATGGTTCTGCCAAATACTTCACAAGTGAACACAATTAAATGAGATCATTATGTATGCACTATACTTCCAATGTCAAGCAAGTCAAATGCAACAAATCCACTTTTTCTTTAATAAGATTGCTTTAATCTGATCATCAAAGACTTTTATGATGAGTTTACTAAGATCAGACATGCTCAATATAAAAACCTTTTATCTGGCAAATGATGAGTGGTTTAAAGGTATTAATCCACATGCCAGCTAACTAAACATTTAGTCTTTAATCCTAGATTAAATTATTTATATATTATTTAATATAAGACTGCCTTAATTGTGTAAGCTGTTTTGTTTAACAGTGTTTGCTGTTTAATCTTTACACCTGCACCACAACTATTTTGTGTTAAGTCTAAGTGCGTTTTACCCTTTAAAATTTGTATTAAAACATCATGGAGAATTATATAAAATGAAATAAAAAGCTAATTAATTGGTTAATGCAGACAGTAGGATTTAGAACGAAGAGTCAAAAAAGAGAAGGACAAGATCGTGGGAAATGGACAGTGTATTTGATTAAATATATTTTACGTTTATTTTAATTACTAGTGCTTACATATTTTATGATGTGATTAACAAGATTATGTGTCACAGTTTTGTTATTTACTTCACCGATCAACGATCTATAAATAAAAACAGAAAATTAGACTGACTTTGTTCAGTTGATTGACCCAATAAAAATGACCTGTTTGCATGATTTAGATAAGTTGTTTGGAAATACATTTTAACTTAAATCATATGTAATACATGTATAAATAATAAGAACGAAACCTACGCGTAATATTTGTTTCCAAATGACATGTATGTGAGAGCCGATCTCATAACATCCATGTATGGTGTCACAATAAAACATCATTTGTTATTTAACTCTTCTCTCCACTGCTGTGGAATTTCCACCATGATTCACGTAAGAGTTTGCCCATTTCAGAAACTATGTTTTCGCATATGTGCTATAATAATGCATTTCAAAATTCCATCTTCTGTAGATAGGAACCTATTGGCTTTGTGTATTAAATGATGTCAACAAATAATAATTTGATTGCATAATCTGGTTTTAATTGCATCTAATTATAGCGTGACTCGTGTTGCAAGAAAAGAAAAACACAAAAATCTACCTTGATTCATGTCAAATTTCTCCTCAAAGTATAAATGACAGAAACCAATGAATACGCTTGAATGAATCACAAATAAATAGGGTTTAAAAAAACACAATTAAATTAATGAATTGAAATTTTACCAACAACATACACAAATATTACATAATCAGCATGACTTCCATTACCGTGATTCGGGTTACGTGAAATCAGCTATCATTTACTAAATGATCAGGCAAATTTTAGCTAGAGGGTAATGGATTTTTCTGTTTGTATTATGAGGTGAAGACAATGTAATGGAGAAAGGAGATGACATTAGTTAAAAATATGCATTAATACTTTCATGTTACACATACCAAGTAATGTCAACTTGAACATAGTGGTTTAAATCAATAAATGTGTAATGTACAAGAATTGAAAAACACTAGCTCACTTTAAAATGATGACCTTATAATTAATTACCTTTGCAACAACATTTGCAACCAAATATAATTATCCAAATTAACCTCCATGTATAGTAAATAGATCTGTAAATCCAAATAAGACCTGAAGCCATACATTTATGGTTAATTACAGATTTAGAAAATGAAGACGCCCACAGTGGTTTACAGTGATGGGTGGCTTCTGTGTATTTTACCAATTTATTATTGGTATTCTTAAAAATAACCTATTAAATGTTACACAAAAAGTACCAGTAATTTTTAAAAGGAGTTCCCCTTTCCACCACCAAAACGTTTTCGTGATAATGATGATTAATCTGGGTATAGATATATGGCTCATCTCACTAATCTGTTTCTGTAATTACTACCTGGTAGCCTACAATTTAGTATTTTATTCTGTAAAAGAATTGATTTAAACATATAAACACATTATGTGAATAGCAGGAAAGACCTGTATGTACCAGCCTCACATTCACCGAGTACATTATTATTATTTATTAATGTATATGTCAGTTGCATGCTTTTTAAATAAATGTAATTTTTTTATTGATTATAACTGTTGTCTTAGATATTATTAGATGTTATGTATTACAGTATTATTTTCCAAGAGTTTGGTTGTATATATATTATATGAATAGATGATGGAATATTTCAGATCAAAAATGCCTTCAGTGAGCATGTTTTTTCATCAACCAACAGGAAATAAGAATGATTATGGGATATAATAGTACTAATGCTGCCTCTATGTGAAGTCTCTGCAACTAACTTATCCACAATTTTAATAGAAAAAGAAAAGTAACACCAAGGCACTGCCATAAAAGCATTGTGACTCGCGTTACGGTACCCAATTTTCACGTCACGTTACACATATTCAGTGCCCAATATCAGAAACTAGGTATGGATGTTGTTAATATCATTTAGTTAGGTACCTCCTATAGGAGGAGATTTATAATTGGCGGTCTCAGTCTACTATGGGTTTCTGTGTAAAAAAATCCCTAATTTTGTGACTTACATTACATCAATTTCACTACCCAAGTCTAGAAACCTTTCCCACAAAAAACAGAATAGACTTGCATTTTTTCTCTTAAAAATACATGAGACTAAGGCCTCAAGAAATAGTATCAATTAGTCAAACCCAGATTTAATTAGAAAATAGGGCTGCAAGGGGCACCTAATTATTGTTGGGTGAGTGAATTTTGAAAATTCTGCACATAATATTTGAATTGTGCATTTTCACATAATGCAGTGTGCAAACATTGAATTTTTTTCTCTAACAACTTTAAGTTATGTTCCACCATAAAAAAATTATTCTTTGGAAATTCATTAAACAAAATGTAAGACCATTTTCCCAGTTTTTTATGGAAATGCCCATGACCAGATCTGAAAATTCTAGTAATTATCTACTTGTTCATCAAATACGTAGAATCAAGAATTCCTTCCCCCGCACAATAAACCACGTGTCCAATGGACAACCTACTTTTCCGTATACTAATAAATAAGATTTGTTTCTTCAGCTTTGACTGATGTTGGTGCATAAGTGTAAGGGGATAGTAAATTCTGTGTTTATATTTTGGAGAAGTCTCAGAACTGACAACCAGTAGGAGCAAATTCACTACTTTAATAAGTAATTAACTTGTCTCAGACTAACAGACAAATTTGGGGCCTGATCACGTATCAAAATTATCATATATATATATATATGTATATATATATACAGACATCATAACGCAAAACTGCCTGCATACGCACCTTATGAATAGTGATTGCATAATAAAATATGTTTTAACATTCCTGGATAACTTGCCTGGATATTTGGGTTCTAATGTAAGACATTTTAGCCTTTATGCATCATATTTTTGATTTTGAGAATGTGGCTTGTGTTGTGATTTTTTGTACTTCTAGAATTTGAACCGTTTGTCTTCAAGTCTAGTCTATTGTAGTTTTTTTAAGGGCAAGGATCTTTTCTGTGTTCACTGTTTGCTGTGGAAAATTATTCCAATCTTGGAATATATGTATTGAAAAGTGTTTTTTGATGTCACGTCTGCTGGTGTCTTGTAGAATTTCTTGTTGTGGCCTCGTGTGCAGTTTGTGGTGATCGTGAAGAATTCCTCTTTGTTATGTTATCGATGACATTGATAATAATTCTGTATACTTGGATAATCTCTAATCTCTCTGTCTCTCTCTCTCTCTCTGTCTCTCTCTGTCTCTCTCTGTCTCTCTCTCTGTCTCCCTCTCCCTCTCCCTCTCCCTCTCCCTCTCCCTCTCCCTCTCCCTCTCTCTCTCTCCCTCCCTCTCTCTCTCTCTCCCTCCCTCCCTCCCTCCCTCCCTCCCTCCCTCCCTCCCTCCCTCCCTCCCTCCCTCCCTCCCTCCCTCCCTCCCTCCCTCCCTCCCTCCCTCCCTCCCTCCCTCTCTCCCTCCCTCCCTCCCTCCCTCCCTCCCTCCCTCCCTCCCTCCTTCCCTCCCCCCACCCCCCTCCCTACCTCCCTCCCACCCCCCCTCCCTCCTTCCCTCCCTCCCTAACACATTGTAGAGACTGTCCATGTTCTACCAATCTGGAGGGTCACCTTTCTGACACCATATACTCTACTCAATTCCATGTTAGCAACTGGGTAGAACCAGACTGTAAAATGACCATCTGTGGCGAATCAGCGAAATAAAGTATCAGCTGGTCCTGAATAACAGGGGGCTAATGAAGACCTGGTGACAGAGAAAGTGTGGTGGAAGTAGGGGGTCAAAAGGTATGTATGATAGTAAACAGAGGTCAGAAGTGTCTAGAGGGCAACTGGGAGAAAGTGGGAAGATCTCTAGGATAAGAAGAGCCTATTAATAATTATTTTCTTTTACAATTTATACCATTAACTTGTCATAAATTATTTAACTTATAAATAAAAAATATGCAAATATGTGCTTGAGAAAGTTGACACATCACTATTTCAAAATAGTGATGCTTTTTCTGATAAAAATCTCCCATTTGTTGCAGTGTTACATGTTTCGTCATCGTTTAAATGTCGCTGTTGCTCCCCTCTGTGTCCCTCAAGTTAGAGGTGATGCCGGTATCAATATCAATTCCCATTGCTCAAGTCATGCTAAATGTATTAATAATAAATATGCGCAACTGTCATGGCCTGCCGGTGACAATGAATGCCTCTGTCAGATGCCTTTCAGTTGACCGGAGTGCTTGAATAGCAAGGGGCATTCTAAGGATCCCGTCAATGGTCAGCTAAGTGATGTCTCGTATGTCCACCATACAATTCATATTTATTGTTGGTTTTAGCCTAACACCGGTTGCAATATCAACATAAAATAGGCAAGTGAGAACACATCAATGTAATCGAGATCTATTTTTGTTGGTTCTGCTCGGCCATTGTCCAGTAAGAGCATGTTTGTTCATTGGAGAGTGGACAAGCAAAAATAGCCACCTTCACAATGCCCTGCAAACTGCTTGCTTTTGGCTGGGAGAGAAAGGCATATTTGCTGAGTGCTCTATATCACTCGTGGAGACCGTGGTCGTGTTGTTAAACAGCTAGCCTCGCTTCTGGGCACGAAACTGATTTCTCTTAATTGTCCGAGCGGTTGGACGTGTCGTGTGTTGCAGATGGTTCTCGTTCCATCGCCGGAGTATTTTGTTTTTGTATTGATGGTGTAATCTCTCGCGTTATTCTGCAGATTATCCATAGTTTTCGGTCGTTACGGAGACGTCATGTGACATGCCCTGATGGTTTGGATGAGTCGTGATGATGATATGGTGACCTTTGTATATATATATATGTGTGAACTGCTATCACAATGATGTGGTGTCATCATCACATGCTGGAGTGTGACTGTGACTGAGTGGAACAACTCGCTTCCAATGGCCGTGTGTAGTAAGCAGGTGTTCCTCACGGCTCTTGCTTCAGGAGTTGGTGAGGAGGAGGAGGAGGAGAGATGTGAGGAGGAGAGCGTTGAGGGGAAGGATGTCTGTGAGCGTGATCTAGAGAGGTGGTTCGAGGGGCCAGCCTACGACTCGGAGGAATATGACACGGACTTGGAGGAGGACTTCCCACCAGGTGGGTGTGTCTTAGCCAGAAATACATTTTCTCCAGTCTTGATTTAATCAAAAGTGTGCCATTTAGCATGCGAACGGCTTGAGTAGAAGCCATTCACATCAATCATGGCCATTATTGACCATTTAATTTTTTTCAGGGACAAACCAGTGTAATTATAGCCATTTTAAAATTAATTCTGATCCATTCTATTTGTTACATTACCAGTTGTGCCAATGATAATCATTAATATGGGTCACTGGGTCCACAGACTTGGAACAATAATTATTAGTTCAAATGGGCAGCTGACCCCTCTAAATTCCAACCATCTTATCAGTTGTAATTGCCCATCTTAGCCAATCATCTGTCAGTCTTGGAGACTGGCAAATGGGTCTCTGACTAAGCTCCTGCTTGGGACAGGTGTAGAGCTAACTGTGTGTGGCAGTTGGTGTTGGAGAACATGAAACCATTGTGTCTGTGTACCACATGTGGGAGGCTCTGTGAAGGTTAAGTTGAATGTCAGCTTCTGGCAACGTTACGGTTGTGACCTTTATAAATTCATTATTGGGATTTGGCATGAGTATGATAAGAAACAGATTGTTGTGTCTTTGATATGATTAGGATTTAAAGCATGCACACACACACAAATGCGCTTGTATGCATGCGCATGATAAAACAGAGACACTGAGGCATTTATATAAAATATGCGGAACTTAAAACCAAGGTTAAACAAGTCAGAAAGCTGAAACGAGATGCCAAAGCAGATTATTACAAGTTAGAATTTAATAAACATAAAGAAGACACTAAAAAACATGGGAAAATATTGCTGATGTAATGAATAAATCCAGAATACAAACAAAATTACCAACTCACCTTAATAAAAACGGAATCAAGATAACAGACAAAAACAAAGTAGCAAATCAATTCAACACCTTTTTTCTAAACGTTGGTCCAAATCTTGCTAATAAAATCGATAGTGAAGGAAAACCTAACTAATCAGTACGGATTCAGAGAAGGCTATTCTACTGAATTAGCATTAACTGAAATTGTAGATCGAATATATTTAGATCTTGATGAAAAAAAACTACCTATATCAATATTCCTAGATTTGTCAAAGGCCTTTGACACTATTGACTATGCAATTCTCATCAGCAAGCTAACACATTACGGCATAACAAATGTAGAGTTAGATTGGTTCAGAAGTTACTTATACAACACACAGCAATATGTTGAAGTGAACAACGTTCAATCATCTGCAGAAACAATAATTGCAGGAGTCCCTCAAGGGTCAATATTAGGACCTCTACTATTCTTAATATATATATAAATGATTTAGCAATGGCTAGTAAAAAATTTACACCCATCATGTATGCTGATGACATCACCTTGCTCAGCATGTTGGATAACTTCACAAATAACCATACAACTAACTCAATATCTAATCAAATAAATGCGGAATTAACCAAGATAACGGACTGTCCAGCAGTAAACAAGCTCTCACTCAATGTAAGCAAAACGAAGATGATGATTTTTCATAGTAAGCAAAGAAAATAAAAAAATAGCGACATTCCTAATATTGAGGTAAACAGTATTCCAATTGAACATGTAACACACTTTGAATTTCTTGGTATTCTCATAGACTCGAATCTAACATGATCTTCTCATCTCAATTACATAGCCAACAAATTGTCAAGGATATGTGGAATTATATCTAAATTAAGACATTACGTTCCAGTGTACATCTTGAAAATAATGTACAATTCACTATTTTTATCACACCTAAATTATGGAATAACAGCATGGGGTCTTAATGTAGGACCACGAATAAGTAAGTTGCCAAAAAAGGCTGTCAGAGCAGCATCAAACAGAAAATATAATTCCCATACTGCACCTCTGTTTAAGAATCTTGAATTACTAAAGGTAGAGGACATCTATAAACTATCATGTCTCAAACTATTTTTTAAGTATGAAAACGGAAGCCTCCCGGGATACTTCCAAAACATGTTTAAAACACAGGAAAATACAATAATAAGATTAAGAAGGACCAGATGGGCACCTCAACATTTTAATAACATGGAAAACAACCTTCCAAACAACAATAATTATGATATTCAAGTAAAACATACAAATTCAAAGTATTGCTGCCTTTGAATCAGACATGAGATTCCAAAACTAATCCAAGAAAACTTTCTTCCAAAAATTGTACTTGAAAAAATTAAAAGTCATTCATACTAAGGATTTATAAACTATGCAACAAAATATATAATTAGCAAATATATGTCACAATGTAACATTCAGAATTGCTATATATGCAAGCCAAATGGACCATATCTACAGTAGACATTTTATAATATAAAAATATTGTTATTAGTTATACTCTAGTATGTGTTAGATTATGTTTGTAAATGTAAGTTAGGCTAGTTTTGTTTCAGTTAACATTAACTGACAATAATTACGTCAGTGGGTTTAAAGTTATCTATACTTACATATTTATTATATGTTCGTCATGGTGGCCTGCACGTCAGCGATCTTGTAGGTCTTAGTGCAGGTCTCCATAGATCAGTCATCATGTACACTTATCATAATGTATCAAATGTATTATTATGTACAAAATTGATCTGAAATAAATCTATCTATCTATGATATTTGCGTTTCACATAACTGAGGAAACACATTGTATTTTCATATTTAATCTTTAATAAATTAATATTGTCTATCGTGCACATTCTTCACTCTGTCCAGGAGTATTTTTGTAGTTGATATTGTCATTTCAGTTGAGGTTTTTAACATATTAAACATTTTAAAATGCAAACAACGTCAGTAGTTTGGTGTACCGGTACTTGCAAAAACTAAACATATGTTATCTTATGCATACAATTATAGCCATTGCGCAGTATGTTTGTTAGCAAATTTTTTGTTTGTTTATGTTATATTTTAATGTTTTACCACATATATGTGATGTTACACAAGTTAGAAAAACCACTGATTGAAATTTCAGCAGTTCCTGAGGGTACACATATTAATTTCTGAATAAGATAAGAAAAACTGAATTTAATTATCTGAGACAGTTTCAGAATTCAAATTTTGCAAGAAATAAATATACAGAAAAACAACACAATACTTTGTTGCCGCACAACTGTGCGATACACCAAGTTAAGACATGCTAAGTTCGTACTCTGATCTTGGTGTACAATTTGTGTCATAGTTTCCTTTAAATCTTTTGATGGGGCATGTCAGTGACCTTAGTGATTCATGTCCTGTCATTGCTTACATCAAAGACTGCCACATTCTGGGGCCTTGTTTTGAATTATATTCATAGAAAGGTAAAAATAAACTATTTTCATGGAAAAATAGGTCATAAAAGTTTGTAATCCTTGGTATTAATTAAACTACCATAAAGCTGATTTGAAAGAAATCACCATTATGTTGAGCCCATTGGTGTTAAGATGCTGTATATCATTGTCCTGTACAACTTTCACTGGGTCTTCTCATTCAACGTCATTAATTTGCTACATTTTGTATATTTGTTTTAAGCTTTATTATGGCCTGCCTAGTATAGATTACCACCAATAATAAAGGCTTTGGTGATATATTAAATATATTTTCATTAATACAGTACATTTCTTAAATTGGAATATCTGGTGTGTGGATAGTCACATAATACACAGGCAAAATACAATTTATGAGTGATTTATTGGAAAAGAATATAGGAATTGCCAATATCACATAATCACATCAATCAGACTTATAACAGTAATACTATATTGACACACACACACACACACACACACACACACACACACACACACACACACACACACACACACACACACACACACACACACACACACACACACACACACACACACACACACATACACACAGTATAATACAGATTAATCATATTCAAATCGATATGGAATTTGGAAGAAATATTGCCATACTATTTATGAAGATTTGTGACAAATTGAGATGAAGTTGCTATGTCCTTGCTAAGCAGATATCTGGCAAATCTTAGTGGATTTCTTAGCCTGAAAAAAATATGATTCTTAATCCACATCAGAAGTAAACAGATAACTAGGCAGATGTCCAGTCATTGATTGATTTATGTAAACTTTGTATCTTTATAGATTTCAACATGTATTACTAATCTGTATAAGTAAACGTATACAGACTTAGACAGAATTTCATCTTAGAATTTACAGGTTTCACCCAAAATAAACTGACATGTCTGTAATGGTTGTTTCCAGTAATCGCATGCAGCTGTAGACACACCCACAAGGGAGGTGTACCAACTGGAAATTAAGAAAATGTTGATTTCTGGCAACTGCTGCTTTCTGTTTGCATGGTTATTACTAATATTAGGACCTACCTGGTACTTCAGTTTGGTTTGGTTCCAGTGTACACGTGTCCAGTTGTCCAGTCTAATGAGAGTAGAACTCTGACCTGGTCAGTTACTGATTGCCCTGACCTCTATAAGTTGCATGGTTACATTGAGTTACTCAAGTATCATTGTCAAGTATTCTGTTGCTGTTCACTCAGGCGTGACGTCTCGTTGATGGCATTGTACAACGTTTTGTGGATTAACGAAGCATTAAAGTGACACTGTAAATTATCCCGGTGATACAGTGGTTCTGTATTCTTCACTTGCATACCCACGAAAACGTATTTCAACTTTTAATTAGCACATACAAAATTAGGAGCAAAATCATAGTGCTCTTTAATTCACATTGACTTCCAGTAAGACATTTGGTTATTGGTTGTTGATGTAACTAATTAATATCACATAACCTATAATTTGAAACTCTGGCTTTTTGTTCTTGTTTTTTAGTCCTTTGGCCGAAGGTCCAAGGGACTATTGCCATCACTCTGCGTCCACCGTTAGCTGCCGTATCTCAGAAACCATTCAGCAACTTTTTCTCTAATTTTGCATAGACATATCTTAGGGCACTGCCACTATGCACAAGAAATCTGTATTTGATTGAATCATTTTAAGGGCTCCCTAGGGCCTCCAAGGACCCCAAAACTGATAAAAATGTAACATTTTGTATATTTTTTCAAAAACAGTTCAGCAACTTTTTTTACATTTTGCATAGATGTATCTTAGGGTGCTGCCACTATATACAAGAAATTTGTATTTGATTGAATCATTCTAAGGGCACCTAAGGGGCCCCAAAAGTGCAAAAGTTTTACATTATCTAGTGATGTGGTTTTGAGAAGGGCCCTTGAAACCACCCCCAACAGTAGATTTTGTTTAATGTGCCACAAAGTCAACAGCATGACTAAACTCTGCAGCCTAGTGCTACTGTTCCATTGAGACCTTGACTAATCTTTAATTGGTCACAGCAACCAGGCAGAGTAGACACACTTGACCCCTGTTAGACTGAACAGTTGCCTAACACATTTTATCTTCAAAACTATTGATTTTCTATTATTGCAAGTTGTGTTTATTTTGATGTTCATTTAATTATTATAAAATGGTGTGACTGGTGTCTATTGGTTAAAGATGTATTGTCTGTAGAAACCTGTAGGTGACAAACATAGAAAATTAATATTCTGTCACCTTTAGGTGACAAACATAGAAAATTAGTATTCTGGACAACTATAGAGTGAAATATCCTACACTTTATTGATATCAAATGCATTCTACTGTTCTGTTTACACTTGCCATGTCTTGTGTAGACATGGTACTGTGTAAATCAATTGTATCAATATAGACTAATAATTACAGATTCACAATATAGTTGACACCTGAAACAATCAAATGTCAACCATTAGAAGAGTTGACATAGTTCCGCTATACACAAGCAAGAAATCTGTATTTGATTGAATAATTCTAGTGTCATCAGCATATAGTAGAACATACATTTTCTACATCATCATCCCTAAGATTGTTGTAAATTTCACCAGCTGCCATGTCAAGTCCGTTATAATTGTGACTAACAGTGTTCAAAATGATTCAGGTAAATAGCAAATAACAAAGGACAAGTTTTCTCCTTGCCATACCTATACATCACATGAGAAGAAGGCTGACACAGCCTGGCCCTGATTTATACATGATTTAGCATTTGTGTACATGTTGTATACAACTTTCAACACAATACCATTAATACTGCATGAAATTATCTTAGACCACGGGAGGACCGGTCTACTAAATCAAATGCTTTCTTATAATCGATGAAGGCACAGCACAATAAAGTCTTTTGCATCGAGACAAATACAGTTCAACCAATACCCCTATTTGAACACTGCCTGTTCTTCACCTATTACATTCGCTTTGTTTAGGTATGTGGTCAGTCTGGTGTTCTGAACAATCACTAAGGATTAATGAACACTTGTGCAGAATGTCATGCACTTGCAGGTTTAATTGATCTATTCAGCAATGAGGACACTGCTTAGGCCTCACTCTGGACACTGTCACTCACAGTGTTGTGTATTGTCTTAGTTGGTGCATTGAGCTAATCTACTTGACCATGAATCAGTGGTGGCTCTGGTTGTGTATTACACCCAGCTGTGGAGCTAAGATTCTCTGCCTGCAACTGTTTGATGGAAACTGTGACTAATGTGTAATTGGTCACTGGCAGTAGCTTGTGTCAACAGACAGCATTAAGCCACTAGACCCCTGTTAAACTGGACAGTTGCCTGTAGGTTTTAAATTGTGTAAAACCGTTTGCTCTCAAATAATCTGTCCTCTTAGTTTTACACATGAAGACATAATCTGGCATAACTTGATAAGTCTTTGTAGCAGCACATTTGTACTTCCAGTGTATCATTGCAACATAACATACATGTTACATACTGTGTGCCACATTTGAATGTTGTGCATGTAATATTTCCATGCAATCCATTTGCATATATAATGTAAAACTTCAACAGCTGTTTTCTTCATGTTCACTTTTTGATCCCTACCATGTTCAATGCTCCATAACTTTGCCAATTTTTGTAGTAGTCATAATTTTTGAAACCATGTAAAGCACCCTACTAAACCTTTACAAGGATGTAAGAAAACAATGTTACAATTTTTCTGACCTATCACTCATTTGGTCAGCTGGCGTCATATATAGACGTATTAGTCCAAAGGACTTCAGGGCCACTTGGCCCATTTTTTATAGTTTAATATCACAGGAATCAAAATGAGTAATGCAGTGGTAACAAGGTTGTAATCATGAATGTTTGTACTTATTTGTTACCGATAATGATATATCATAACATAAACAGTATCCAATGTACACACGATTTATAAACACATACTTTTATGACCATCTATGTAAACATTTATATTAATTAAAAAACTTATTCCTGTGCAATATGCTGGTTACAAATCCTCTGGGCCTCTCATTCTCAGTGATATTTGTGTATGATTCTATAATAACGCTATTAGACACACATTTGTCATATTGTTTTCATTTCCATTGTCAGAACACAGGCATTCTTCAAATGGTTTCGTGTCCTATTACGTGTTCATTTCCATTGTTAGAACCTACTCCGCCGGCCGATGCTTCAGGAGCTTATGAATACCAGGTGCAGTGTGAGAGATTAGGTGAGTACAGACACACAGCCAGGTAACCACACAGCCAGTAGGTGAGTACAGTCACAAACACACACAACCAGGTAACCACACAGCCAGTAGGTGAGTACAGTCACAGACACACACAACCAGGTAACCACACAGCCAGTAGGTGAGTACAGTCACAGACACACACAGCCAGGTAACCACACAGCCAGTAGGTGAGTACAGTCACAGACACACACAGCCAGGTAACCACACAGCCAGTAGGTGAGTACAGTCACAGACACACACAGCCAGGTAACCACACATCCAGTAGGTGAGTACAGTCACAGACACACACAGCCAGGTAACCACACAGCCAGTAGGTGAGAACAGTCACAGACACACAGCCAGTAGGTGAGTACAGTCACAGACACACACAGCCAGGTAACCACACAGCCAATAGGTGAGTACAGTCACAGACACACACAGCCAGGTAACCACACAGCCAGTAGGTGAGAACAGTCACAGACACACACAGCCAGGTAACCACACAGCCAGTAGGTGAGTACAGTCACAGACACACACAGCCAGGTAACCACACAGCCAATAGGTGAGTACAGTCACAGACACACACAGCCAGGTAACCACACAGCCAGTAGGTGAGTACAGTCACAGACACACACAGCCTGGTAACCACACAGCCAGTAGGTGAGAACAGTCACAGACACACACAGCCAGGTAACCACACAGCCAGTAGGTGAGAACAGTCACAGACACACACAGCCAGGTAACCACACAGCCAGTAGGTGAGTACAGTCACAGACACACACAGCCAGGTAACCACACAGCCAGTAGGTGAGAACAGTCACAGACACACACAGCCAGGTAACCACACAGCCAATAGGTGAGTACAGTCACAGACACACACAGCCAGGTAACCACACAGCCAGTAGGTGAGAACAGTCACAGACACACACAGCCAGGTAACCACACAGCCAGTAGGTGAGTACAGTCACAGACACACACAGCCAGGTAACCACACAGCCAGTAGGTGAGTACAGTCACAGACACACACAGCCAGGTAACCACACAGCCAGTAGGTGAGTACAGTCACAGACACACACAGCCAGGTAACCACACAGCCAGTAGGTGAGTACAGTCACAGACACACACAGCCAGGTAACCACACAGCCAGTAGGTGAGTACAGTCACAGACACACACAGCCAGGTAACCACACAGCCAGTAGGTGAGTACAGTCACAGACACACACAGCCAGGTAACCACACAGCCAGTAGGTGAGTACAGTCACAGACACACACAGCCAGGTAACCACACAGCCAGTAGGTGAGTACAGTCACAGACACACACAGCCAGGTAACCACACAGCCAATAGGTGAGTACAGTCACAGACACACACAGCCAGGTAACCACACAGCCAGTAGGTGAGAACAGTCACAGACACACACAGCCAGGTAACCACACAGCCAGTAGGTGAGTACAGTCACAGACACACACAGCCAGGTAACCACACAGCCAATAGGTGAGTACAGTCACAGACACACACAGCCAGGTAACCACACAGCCAGTAGGTGAGTACAGTCACAGACACACACAGCCTGGTAACCACACAGCCAGTAGGTGAGAACAGTCACAGACACACACAGCCAGGTAACCACACAGCCAGTAGGTGAGAACAGTCACAGACACACACAGCCAGGTAACCACACAGCCAGTAGGTGAGTACAGTCACAGACACACACAGCCAGGTAACCACACAGCCAGTAGGTGAGAACAGTCACAGACACACACAGCCAGGTAACCACACAGCCAATAGGTGAGTACAGTCACAGACACACACAGCCAGGTAACCACACAGCCAGTAGGTGAGAACAGTCACAGACACACACAGCCAGGTAACCACACAGCCAGTAGGTGAGTACAGTCACAGACACACACAGCCAGGTAACCACACAGCCAGTAGGTGAGTACAGTCACAGACACACACAGCCAGGTAACCACACAGCCAGTAGGTGAGTACAGTCACAGACACACACAGCCAGGTAACCACACAGCCAATAGGTGAGTACAGTCACAGACACACACAGCCAGGTAACCACACAGCCAGTAGGTGAGTACAGTCACAGACACACACAGCCAGGTAACCACACAGCCAGTAGGTGAGTACAGTCACAGACACACACAGCCAGGTAACCACACAGCCAGTAGGTGAGTACAGTCACAGACACACACAGCCAGGTAACCACACAGCCAGTAGGTGAGTACAGTCACAGACACACACAGCCAGGTAACCACACAGCCAGTAGGTGAGTACAGTCACAGACACACACAGCCAGGTAACCACACAGCCAATAGGTGAGTACAGTCACAGACACACACAGCCAGGTAACCACACAGCCAGTAGGTGAGTACAGTCACAGACACACACAACCAGGTAACCACACAGCCAGTAGGTGAGTACAGTCACAGACACACACAGCCAGGTAACCACACAGCCAGTAGGTGAGTACAATCACAGACACACACAGCCAGGTAACCACACAGCCAGTAGGTGAGTACAATCACAGACACACACAGCCAGGTAACCACACAGCCAGTAGGCGAGTACAGTCACAGACACACACAGCCAGGTAACCACACAGCCAGTAGGTGAGTACAGTCACAGACACACACAACCAGGTAACCACACAGCCAGTAGGTGAGTACAGTCACAGACACACACAGCCAGGTAACCACACAGCCAGTAGGTGAGTACAATCACAGACACACACAGCCAGGTAACCACACAGCCAGTAGGTGAGTACAGTCACAGACACACACAGCCTGGTAACCACACAGCCAGTAGGCGAGTACAATCACAGACACACACAGCCAGGTAACCACACAGCCAGTAGGTGAGTACAGTCACAGACACACACAGCCACTCTGTTAATAATAGTGCCCAGTAGGCAACTGTGAACCTACTACACTTGAAAATTTTTAAGGCATTGCAGGTACAGGGTCCAGTTATTTTTATTATAAAATCATAATCATAAATTAGATTTATTCTAAACTTTAAAAAGTTATGTTTTGAGAACATTTATTTAATAATTGGGCTATATGCCAAATCAATACCCAATGCAGTCATACATTTAGTATTTTATTAGTTGTGCATTTTTGTTGAGGAAAAGAAACCAGCCATTGAAAGATGAGACTAAGGTGCACATTTCTGCCAAAATAAAAAAAATTCATACCTGGTTTGCTGTGGCAAGTCACATGACCTAGACAGCTATTTTTGGCTCATGTGCACAATAGGCCTGTGTCACTTAAGGTGGCTGCATCGGCTATTATATGTTTCTTTTGAATTAATCATTTCTAATATAAGTTTTTAAGATAAGCTAACCATTTTTTTCTCAGAGTTTGCCTCAGATACCAACCAATACTCCAGACCAAAAAGAATTGTTTTTTGTTTGTTTAGAGATATTTAAATGTGTTTAAAGAAAATTTTTAAATATGTAAAAAAATCACCTTAAAATGGCATTTTATTTCATTTTGAGAAACTCCCCAAAATATAAATTTGTATGGTTGTAAGTACAAACATGTCATTGACATTCAGACAGGTTTTGTTGTTGTAAACAAATGCATATTAAGTTTGATACAGCTTCATAAACATTTTGCTACAATGTTGAAAGACAGCAAAAATCCATATTGTATTTTTGGCACGATCCCATCACCAATCATAAAACCATCCCATGCAATTTTTGGTAAATCCAATTCGAGTTCATATACCAAGTTATTGCTTTGTAAGTATTGTAGTTTTTATAAAAAGTTACATTAAGTAATACTTCCTGGTTGTTACCAATAATACAGGTATCACCAGATGCTTGTTTTTTGCTTAGAAATGTGACTTTTTTACTGGCATGTGGCATATTTCAACACAAATTTACAGACACTTCTATTACTGAGATTTCCCCCCAAGGTGCTCCCGCCAAGTTGTCTCATGATATTGTGTTACAAAGGGCCATGTGTTGAACTTGTTGTGGTAGACAAGATTGATTGACACCTGCTGGGGTCAGTCACGTGTCATTGCAAATGGCGGCTGAGGTCGAGCAGTATGGAGAATAAACAAAACTACCGCCAGTATTTGGTGATTTGACAGCGTGATGCATTTAGGTAATTATAATACAACAGCATAGTGGCATGAGAATAACCAGACTATATGATCTGCATTCATGGTGAATGAATTTATGTTTGAACTGGGCTGATGCACACGTGATCGTCACTATGGAAACATTGTCAGTTTCCAAGAATCTGAAAAGGGACTTTCCACAGACACACTAAAAATACTAGTTTTTAAAGGACTGATTGGTGACATATGGTGATAGTGCCTTGGTTTTTTTAATAGTACACATGTTCATACTGACACCTACTAATGTTCTATGAAACAAAAAATAAAGAAATCAACTGACACAATAACCGGTGCAGCTACCTTAATAACTGGTTTGCTGAGGCAAGTCACATGACCTAGACAGCTATTTTAGGCTCATGTGCACAGTAGGCATGTGTCACTTAATACCTGGTTCACTGGGGCAAGTCACACGACCTAGACAGCTATTTTTGGCTCATGGCCAACATGTTATTACAAATGAATCACAAGTCATACACCAGTGTCAGTTGCATGTTTGTAGAAAATTATTATTATCAGAACCCATGCTATTGTTTGACCATGCCTATCTGATCCTTCTTGCTTCTACAACTTGATGGAGTGGAACTAACAGACAGTAGCACATACCAGGATGTACCTGTAATGTTACTCATATAATGGCCAAGTCTCAACTGTGCAATTTGAAAATGTGAATGTTGATGATGACTCATGAGTCATCATCAAACATTGTCATGAGTAATCAAAAATGACTATGATTGGTCAAAGTTGGACATGAGTCAACAGAAAAGTTATTGAATCAACAACAGATTTTCAAATGGTTATGAGTCATCAACAACAAAAATAATCGAGAGTCATCAATGCAAAATGGTCGTGGCTCATTAACAAAACGTGGTCATGAGCCCACAAAAATAAAATTTTTGTTTAACAAAATATGTGACCATTATGACTGACCAACTATCTGTACAAATATGTCACTCATGGATTTATTATTACAATGTTCACTTCATATGCCTGGGTACACTTATTTGAAAGCTAATAACACATTTTATGTGTTTGCCATAAAAATATAAATTTACCTACACTGAGAACAGGTGTTTACTTTAAGGGCAGACCAGTGACACATTCTATTGATTACCAAAGCGGAAAGCGAATAACTAACATAGTGTATTGACTGAAGTGATTTGTAACTTTCTACAGAATTTAATATTTGAACATTTGACTACCCCAGGAAGATCAAGGAGTTTACGAGAAGTGAAACAGTGTAATTTGAATTATTTAAATATTACAAAAGGGACTAGTTTAAAACTGATAGTCAGTTGGCTAACTATTGTAATAAATAGTTTCATGTATTATTATAATAAATAGTTTCAACTTTCATGTATTCACATGTCCAATTAATACATTAAATCACTCAAATAGTAGTACAACTAAGTGACTTTGTGAAAGAAGCCACATTACAAACAATTGACACTCAATATAAAAACTGCTCAGTAGGGAATGTTTGCTTAAATGGAACAACTTTTAAATTCCTGTTCTGACCTTCACTGTGTTATGTACCCATGGATGTAAGGACCATCAGGTATATAAAGACCATCAGGTATATATAAGAACCATCAGGTATATAAAGGACCGTCAAGTCTATGAGGACCATCGGGTATATAAGGACCATCGGGTATATAAGGACCATCGGGTATATAAGGACCATTGGGCATATAAGGACCATCGGGCATACAAGGACCATCGGGCATATAAGGACTGGCAGTGTCAGGCATATAAAGTCAAGGTATGTAAGGACCATCAGGTATGTAAGGACCAACAGGTATATAAGGACCAGCAGGTATATAAGGACCAGCAGGCATATAAGGAACAGTTCAACCAGTCACAATATGGCCATAGTGAATGACCTCTATTGTTTCTAGTATGGTGCAGGTCAGTCAAAGGAACAGGAAGTACAAGAACTCTTTTAATTGTGTTAGACAACAACGCATAGCAAACAACTGTAGCATATCCTATAGGGTTTTTGTCTATGGTTTTCTGTCGAATATTTTGTACTATAGAATTTATAGCCACATCAATTTACAGAAAATTGTATGGAATCATATATAGAATTCTACTTAACTCTATAATTTTTTGTTGAGGAAACAATCATGATATTATCATTTAATTTACCAACCATTATACCAATCCACTGAAGTGGTTTTGCAGTATGCTTTCATCAAACCGTACATATGTTTTTATGTGAAAAACATTTATATTGTTAGAAAAGTATTTTAGTGCACATTATCAATGATATGTTCTCCTGGTGACATCGTGTAACGGGTTCTTTGTGTCCTAGGCATTGTGCCAGTGACGTTTCTGCTGGAGAACATTGGAGACAGCAGTCTACGCATGAGGTACCGTTACCTCGGTGGTCAAGGAACCAAGCCACTGGCCGCCGCACTCAAGGTCAGCATCACTTTCTCACTGGATGGGTCTTAGATATTACCATTTTATTGAATTTCTTGTTCTTGCTTTTTGTACTACATTTGGAGAATAATTAGCCAGTAGAGGCTTTCATCTTCCTTAAGGGTGGGCACATATAAGTTCACAAAATAAAAAAATATGTTAAGCATTATAAGGGGGGTTTGGTTTTCATCACGTATCGCTGAGGAAATAGATCCCTTCTGTGGTGCCACTTAGTGAGTGAAATATGTTTATGCAAATTGATACTAGTAGCAATTTTGGATTGTAAAAACCGTCAGCTCCACCCCATGTATTATAGAGGAAGTGTTGAACCAATACTAAATTAATAATTTATTTAGTTGTTTATTTCTGTTTTAATAATTTTAGGCTGTTTCTTTTATAGTCTCTGATAATGAGCTGTTGAAGGGTCAGTAATGTATATAATGATGTACACATTGCCTACTTTGTATATGTTTTGTTGGTGCTGCATTATAGTTCAATGGTTTTATATTTCAATTTTGCATGTGTGTATGCGTGGCTGTTCTATTTGTTCTACATGTAATTTTGTGTTGTATACTTTTGGGTTGTTTGACTGCAGAAAAACACAGTGTGCGAAGAGATTGATCTCAGTGACAACTACCTCGAAGGCAGCGGGGCTGTCGCTCTGGCCAAGATGTTGAAGGATAACATGTTCATTGTCACACTGGTGAATATCGTTGATGTGATCGATCACATTTGACAAGTGTAGAACATTATTTGCACTAATAGTTAGAATTCCTGGTATGACGTAAAATACAAAAGCCAAAGTAACACAACATCTGAAATACATTTATTCTCTACAGCCCAGTGATTTGTTAAAATCTATACATACTGATTTGTTAAAATCTATACATACTGATTTGTTAAAATCTATACATACTGATTTGTTAAAATCTATACACTCCGGGTAACTCAAACTCACATAGTCGATTTTCGCTTAAGTCAATCTTTTTACTCAGTCCCAGGCCTAATACACCCTAAAACATAGGTACTGATAATTGGAACTTCCAATACTAGAAGTGTTGTCATGGGTCGCTAGAGGTTTGCTTTATACAGACTGCACTGTTCAAGAAATCTTGCATATCTATTATTATGTTATTTAATTGGCTAGGCACAATCATTCAGTATTTCTTCTGGTCATGTTGTTTCGTTTGATGAGCAGTCCAAAGCTAACAGAATGTCTCATGTGTTTGACCAGTCGAAAGATCTTTGTAGCTGGCCACTTGTGGACTCGTGAATGTCTTGTCTATCTGCAGAATATCTCGAACAATGCGATACGTTCAAAAGGCTGTGCGGCATTCGCAGAAATGTTGGATACGAATACAACATTGAAGACTCTCTCTCTAAAAGGTTATTTATTTTTTATATTCTGAAAATGTAATTGAGCATTTTTTTAAATAGATTCTTGTCTTTTGTAGATAAAAGTAAGTTTAATTGGCTTACGAACAGCCACCAGTCAGGTTGCCAAATTTCATCAACCTACAATTGTGAACTCGTTTAAATATATGGTATGATGTGGCAACCAGGAAGGGTTAGGGCCACAACAAATAATGTTTCTTTTTCTGCCATTTACTTGTACATAGCATGCTAAGGATTAACTATGAAAGGTATGATCATTATTAAACATGAAACTAATCATGATTGTTAAAAATAACAATTGAAGGGTTTCTGGACAAAATGCGATAAATCTTTAAATCTAACATCTTTGACTGGGCAAAATTTCATAATTAATATGTACATAAAATAATCAGTTGCTATGATTTTGAATTTTTTAGATATTCCAAAATAATGTATACATTTGATCTATGCTCTCAGATGAAGCACAAAAGTGATCTTTTGTCAAAAACAAAAAAGAATACATCGATTGTGAGTTCCCGTTCATTATTTTGTGTAACTTTAAGTTGTAAATTGCACCAATGCATGTTTTAACTGACCATCAATTAACTGAGTAATAAGAATGTGTGATTTATATTTCCCCAAACCCTGATGACTTCCTAACCTTGGATTGTTGCCACTTTCCTTTGTTTCACAGGGAACGAACTAGTGGATGGTGATGCAAAACGATTGGCCGAGGCACTACGCAATAACATGTCGCTGAATTGCCTTGACCTCAGCTACAATACCTTTGGTGAAGTCGGAGGAATCTACCTCGCTGCTGGGCTCGTAAGTTGAATTAAATAGTGTACTTGATGATATAATATGAGGTGGTTACTTCACAGAAAGCTGGACTTATTCTGTGGTTGTGGTTAATTGTATTCTCGTACAACTTTCTTCTTGAAACATTTTTATTTCTTCCACTGTACAGGTTTCAATATGATAAAACTGTTTGCCAAGTTTGTTTTTATTACTGTAGGACAAGCAGAAATGCACTATATACCCAGATGCATAGGACGGTTTTGGACATACAGATGGAGAGACAGACAGATGGACCGTCAGATTGATGGAGAGACAGACCACAGATGGATGGATGGATGGATGGACGGACGGACGGACGGACGGACGGACGGACGGACGGACGGACGGATGGATGGACGGACGGACGGACAGACGGATGTCTGGATGGACAGACTGATGGATGGACAGACAGATGAACAGACTGATGGATGGACAGACTGATGGGTGGACAGACAGATGGACAGACTGATGGATGGACAGACTGATGGGTGGACAGACAGATGGATGGACAGACTGATGGATGGACAGACAGATGGATAGACTGATGGATGGATAGACAGATGGACAGACTGATGGGTGGACAGACTGATGGGTGGACAGACATATGGATGGACAGACTGATGGATGGACAGACAGATGGACAGTCAGACAAATGGATCTCTGGATCTGGATGGGCAGACAGACGGACGGACGGATCTCTGGATCTGGATGGACTGACAGGTGGACAAACTGATGAATGAACAGACTGATGGACAGACTGATGGATGGACAGATTGATGGATGGACAGACTGATGGATGGACAGACGGATCTCTGGATCTGGATGGACAGAAGGACAGACGAACAGATGGACATGTGTTATTATAATAATAACATAATTATTACTCTAGCATTATAATACTTACAGTGTGACAGGTCATGTTTGCTCCACACGTTGTGTGTGTTCTGTTGGGTTGTTTATCAAGTCATCTCTGATACTTACAGACTGCCAACTACGGCCTGGCTGATCTAGACCTCAGCTGGAACAGCATCTCAATGAAGGGAGCTGTCGCCTTGGGCAAAGCCCTCACTGTGAGTACTTGGGGAAACAAAGCCCTCACTGTGAGTACTTGGGGAAACAAAGCCCTCACTGTGAGTACTTGGGGAAACAAGGCCCTCACTGTGAGTACTTGGGGAAACAAAGCCCTCACTGTGAGTACTTGGGGAAACAAAGCCCTCACTGTGAGTACGTGGGAAACAAAGCCCTCACTGTGAGTACGTGGGGAAACAAAGCCCTCACTGTGAGTACTTGGGGAAACAAAGCCCTCACTGTGAGTACCTGGGGAAACAAAGCCCTCACTGTGAGTACTTGGGGAAACAAAGCTCTCGCTGTGAGTACCTGGGGAAACAAAGCTCTCGCTGTGAGTACTTGGGGAAACAAAGCTCTCGCTGTGAGTACTTGGGGAAACAAAGCTCTCGCTGTGAGTATGTGGGGAAACAAAGCCCTCACTGTGAGTACGTGGGGAAACAAAGCCCTCACTGTGAGTACGTGGGGAAACAAAGCCCTCACTGTGAGTACGTGGGGAAACAAAGCTCTCACTGTGAGTACGTGGGGAAACAACGCCCACACTGTGAGTACCTGGGGAAACAAAGCCCACACTGTGAGTATGTGGGGAAACAAAGCCCTCACTGTGAGTATGTGGGGAAACAAAGCCCACACTGAGTACCTGGGGAAACAACGCCCACACTGTGAGTACTTGGGGAAACAAAGCCCTCACTGTGAGTACGTGGGGAAACAAAGCTCTCACTGTGAGTACGTGGGGAAACAAAGCCCTCACTGTGAGTACGTGGGGAAACAAAGCTCTCACTGTGAGTACGTGGGGAAACAAAGCCCTCACTGTGAGTACTTGGGGAAACAAAGCCCTCACTGTGAGTACATGGGGAAACAAAGCCCTCACTGTGAGTACGTGGGGAAACAAAGCCCTCACTGTGAGTACTTGGGGAAACAAAGCCCTCACTGTGAGTACGTGGGGAAACGAAGCCCTCACTGTGAGTACGTGGGGAAACAAAGCCCTCACTGTGAGTACTTGGGGAAACGAATCCCTCACTGTGAGTACTTGGGGAAACAAAGCCCTCACTGTGAGTACTTGGGGAAACAAAGCCCTCACTGTGAGTACGTGGGGAAACGAAGCCCTCACTGTGAGTACGTGGGGAAACAAAGCCCTCACTGTGAGTACGTGGGGAAACAAAGCCCTCACTGTGAGTACTTGGGGAAACGAATCCCTCACTGTGAGTACTTCGGGAAACAAAGCCCTCACTGTGAGTACTTGGGGAAACAAAGCCCTCACTGTGAGTACTTGGGGAAACAAAGCCCTCACTGTGAGTACATGGGGAAACAAAGCCCTCACTGTGAGTACTTGGGGAAACAAAGCCCTCACTGTGAGTACGTGGGGAAACAAAGCCCTCACTGTGAGTACATGGGGAAACAAAGCCCTCACTGTGAGTACTTGGGGAAACAAAGCCCTCACTGTGAGTACTTGGGGAAACAAAGCTCTCACTGTGAGTACTTGGGGAAACAAAGCCCTCACTGTGAGTATGTGGGGAGGGCAAATCCCTCAATGTGAGTACGTGGGGAGGGCAAAGCCCTCACTGTGAGTACTTGGGGGAAACAAAGCCCTCACTGTGAGTACTTGGGGAAATAAAGCTCTCACTGTGAGTACTTGGGGAAACAAAGCCCTCACTGTGAGTATGTGGGGAGGGCAAATCCCTCAATGTGAGTACGTGGGGAGGGCAAAGCCCTCACTGTGGGTACGTGTGGAAACAAACTGTTTCAACAAGTGTTGTATATATAAAAAATCGGTCTCCATTTAATGAAAAAAATGTGTTACATTTTTGGGGGGACTGGCATGCACTGGAATTGTCACAAATATTGTACAATTATGCAGGCAGGTTAAATCAACGAAACTATGCATCGGGCATGGATCAATTAGCTTTTCAAGTTGATTAATTAATTAACAATTAACTTAGAAATTTCACAATTAAATTAACCTCATATTTATCAGGTAAATTAAATTAACCCGTCATTTTTATATGTTAAATTACATTAACAGTTAACTTCAATTCAAATAACAATTAAGTTTAGTTAACTTCAATTAAATTAATAATTAACTTTAATTCAAATAACAATTAATTTCTGTGGTAAAAAACAGACAAAACATAGCAATTCATTCATGTATTATATCAAGAACATGAGCAGTTCAAACAGATAATCCCACTTTTCACTTAACCAGCATTTTTCACCACTGAACACATTTCTAGCTACACTAAACATCTCCATATTCCAGATACTTGTTGTATTGCATGCACTTGGATGGGTGATAAAGTCATAAAAGTCAGAACTCTTACATAACACAGTACACTGCCAATTGGGCCAACTGCCACACTCCCAGTGCAGCTGACACTGGCTGCACAGTGAGACTATTCAAACAATTACATATGCCTGTTATTACCTTTGATGTCAATTGAGTGTACTTTGGTCACTGTGCAGAATGGCTTTTGAAGCCCTAACCACTGACAGCAGGCCAGTGTCTATCACCAAAGGAATGCAAACAATAATAATAATAAGTTAACTTCTATTGTGCCTAAATCCTTGGAAACCAAGCTGAGAGGCGCATCAAAACAAAATTAATTAATTAATTAAAGCCAAATAAAACAAAGTTAATTGAAAGTTAATTGAGATTTTGTCAATTAAATTAAACTAAATTAACCTCTTCCAAAAATGTTAATTCATTAAATGAAATTGCATATTTTCAGAAATTTTATTATTTTGAGGTAATTGAATCCCAAAACACTGATATGTCATATCTGTGGTCGACAACTTGATGTGTACTAAAATTATTTTTGTGTGGCACATGTAAAATCTGTTTGCCAACTATCATTACTATCAATAGTTTAGTTTACTGTAGATGATAACTATCAATTATGAAATTGATTATTGATAGCACTTCATCGTGATAATCAATGTGCCAATGCACATTGATTATCACGAGGCATCAATTATTCATTATATCGTTACACCCATAGTCAGTCACATGCAATTTTATATATATATATATATATATACATGTTTGTGTTACTCAGAAAAACGCATCGTTGGAAGTACTCGACCTCTCGTGGAATGGCCTTCAAACCAATGGCGGCATTGCAATAGGACAAGCATTGAAGGTCAACAAAACGCTACGTGTCCTTGACCTCAGGTGACCTACATTAAACATCTGGTTTACATATATCTGTTGAATTTTTTTTATGTATATTCAACCTAGGGATTACCAAATAAATTTGATCATTTCTTTGGTAAATTGTTTGTCTAATGCCCCTTACTAGAGCATCCCAGTTATGGTATTAATTGTGGGTTTTCATTTTAAAATATCATTAGTTTCGTTACCTCGCTATGTTTACAACAGTATCACTATATGTACAACAGCTATTCAAATGCTCCTTAATATTTGTGTAGAAATGTATTAGTTTATATTCAGAAATAATTGAAAAACTAATCTTTTCTTTGCTTGATTGCGGAATGCATGTCTTCACTTTGATCTTATTATGTCTCATTGTGACCTTATGATGTTTCATTGTGACATTGTGATATCATATTGTGACCTTGTGGTGTTTAGTTGTGACCGTATGCATGATATCATATGGTAACCTTGCGATGTCTGGTTGTGACATTGTGATGTCTTTTTGTGACCTTGTGATATCACATTGTGATCCCGAATGTTAAATGACTATAAGACATGTCTTAGAGGAGTCTTTTGATGTATCTTTGTTGCAGCAATAACAACTTGACCACGGAGGCAGCAAAGGCTATAGGTCTAGCACTGGCCAAGAATCAGAGTATGGAGACAATCATGGTAAGACATACTCACGGTAGCATACTTTGATTTCCACAATATATTACTCGTAATCTCTGGGATATGGTTAACAAGTATTCTAGAGTACTGTTCTGACAGAAATTATGTTCCATTTTTCAAAGAGGCCAAAAGTAGGAGTGTTCTCTTTGTCATTGAGATGAAAAATATTTATATCTGACAATGTAGACAATAACTAGACTGCATTACCCAGTAAATGTAATAATGAAATTCTAACTCTTTATAAAGTCTGAAGAAACCACCTCAAGTACATCCTGTTTGTCTGGGAACTATCAATTTGATAGAAAAATTTACTCAAATGTATTAATCTTTCTTCATTTTGTACTGTCATGATTTTTGAGTGAAATTCATTGAAATTTCAACTTATAATTTGATGTTGCAGATTTTGAGCAGCATTGTTTGCTTAAAACCAACAATAATGTGATTAAAAGGAAATTTTGACAGCATTGCATTCACAGTTGACAACTAAATGTTACTGTTTGGATTTTGTCTCCAAATTAATTATAATAATTAATTACAAAATAACTAAGTAACCTATACTATATAAGACTGTCAAATAATAAAAACAACGTGTAAACAAACCAAAAGTAAATAAATTCATTGTTTTGATACTACTTTGTTGACAACTTTAATACTGTTATAGTATAATAAAAGGTGTAGATATTTTGTAAAAACGAATTAAATACTTACACGCAATTTTTGTGTGTTACTGTTTGTGATTTTACAAACATTACATAAACAATGTGTAAGACAATAATCCTGGTTGCTAAACAGCTGTTATTCGTCCCACAGATGGGGAATAACCCCATAGGTCATGCAGGGGTCGAGGCTCTACTGAAGGGGATCGTTGTCAACAACCGACTCAGACTGGTTGGTCTAGAGGTGAGTGTCTTGGTCTAGAGGTGAGTGTCCTTGTCTAGAGGTGAGTGTCTTAGCAACCTCCATATTACAACCACAGACAGAGAGTGAACAATTACATTAAAGTCTGTTCCTCTAGTACCCGGAATTAGCCAGCATAGTAATTTGTAACAGGAAGATTCCTGTGTTGAACGTGAACAAATTGGAAATCATTGCACATCAAAGGTTATTGTGGTTAACTCAGCCACCTTGGCAATATTGCCAGTAAAGTTTATTTTGAAACTGGACGTTTTGTTTATATTTTGAACATGTTGTGGGTGGAAACTGTCAAATTATGAACAATTCTATGAGCTTATTAAAAAAAATTTGGCAGGCAGTATACCTTCAACACAATTGTTATAGGATGAAGAACATTATATTAATTAATAAATACCATATGACGTACAGACTTCCTCCTTTTAAGGGATGGTCGCATAAGTAAACAAGCTTCCAAAATTCATTAAGCATGATGTGAATGGGGGTTGGTTGTCATCCTGCTTCACAGGAATTTTACAGTGATATAGTGGCGTCACCTAGCACGTAAACATGTTAATGCAGACTGATGCTAACAAGAGCGTTGGTTCGTAAATATAAGTCCCATACAACGTATTGAACCAAAGCAATACTCATGTTTTCTTTGACTTGTGAACTTATGAGACTGTCCCTAAATACTTCGCTACATTTTGAATTGTGGTTAAGGGACCGTTTCACTAACATTCATAAGACCTCTTAAGCCCGATTTTGCTCCATAAAATCTAGGAACGAAAATGAAAAACTGTGTTTCACTAACAATCCATCCTGAATATGATCCATAAAAACAGTCCTAAAAAGCCAATTTCTAAGACGATGTTACACCATTCTTTAACTATCATAAATAACTACAGTTTACTAACTGCGTTTTAATTTGAGTCCATTTTCACGCAGAGAACCAGTTGTTCACAGCCAAATAAGTCTTCCAAATGTTAGCGATTAAAAGTATGCTAAAGCATGATTTGTTTACATGACATTACCGTCATGACTGGTTGACGTGTGCGTAGCGGTTTAACAGCTTTACGAAGGTCAAGGTTGTTGTGACATTTGTTAATCAATTTTGAGCAAAGTTTAAGCTGTATCTAACTTAACCTGTGCACTACTGCCCTTCATATTACTATACTCGACAGCACAATTTCGGTTTAAATTGTTGGTGCTTTCTACGCTCTTGTAAAATTGTCAACAATGACGTCCCCCGTCAAAACATTGCACCGTGTGTGATGTGGAAATAATGTCCCCTGTGATATGTTAGCGGCTTCTGTAAGATTTTGTTTCAATTCTTCGCATAGTGAACAAAAAGTCATATGTTGTTGACAAGTGGTTGTTGGGCCGAATTTTCAAACACTTTTTGACAACTGCTCAATCTCTTTTGCCAAATTGTGCCAACTGTAGATTATCGATTATCATGATGGAAATATCGCTCTTTGCCTTAAGATTAATTTAACGATCACGTTAGTGAAACGCATTTTGAAAATAATCCTTGATTTTTCCGTCAGATTCTGTTCTAGGGTGGATTTTCCTTAAGAGCTTAATATCTTAGTGAAACAGTCCCCAGAACCATCAATATTTTACAATTGATAGTGTTATTTTTGGCATTGTTTGATTAACGTGTATCTATAGAATAAGACTAAGTGTTGACTTTGTGCAATAATACATTTGTTATTTGCTGTGTTTTTGCCTCTGCTTCGCCGGCGTGATGTTGTCATGACCTTGTCACAACGTTGTCATCCAGGGGTGTTTGGTGAGTCTTAATATATGTTTTCTTCTTAGGCATTCATAACTTATCAAATATTAATTATTAATTTTACTTATGGTGAGAAGAACAACATTACTGAGCTTACTTGCTTTACGTTAATCTGTAGTTTTGATAATTTTAAAACTGCATATAAACATGCGTCAATGACAGAACTTGTAACGTTATTGGTCAAGTAATACCATTCCAACATCAATGATTTTTTTATTAAGTACAACAGTATTTATAGTTAGTAAAGATGTACATAAAGTCATCATTATTATTACATTGTTATTACTATTTACTAGCACTAATAAATGTCTAAAATATTTGACCAGTTAATTCACAAGCATGTACAACGAAAACACAGCATCTAAAAATAATTTTAAAACTTTAAAATTGAATATATGACTACAATACTAAATTGCTAAACAATATACTGAATGCACAAAACAGTATACAATACAGATAATTAACTATCACATAAGAAAAATTACTGATCGTGATTGTAATGAATGTGTGTTTATCTGTGTGTGTGTGGGGGGGGTATATTAGAATACCTCCTAGACAGTTTGTATATCAGACACCAAGGAATAGTGTATGACCCCCTCAGAAGAAAGTAACACCTATATTTTTTTTTTATTTGCTTTTAGGTTCATATTGTACTTTAGACAGATGTAAATAAACTGTTCATATACATACACATATTGTGCGATTGTTCCGAGAACCGCCGGTCAGTTGGGGACGTTTTACTTAACTTGCGTTAACGCAAAAAATATATTATTATAAATACGTTGTAACAAATGTTATTTACAAATGCTCCATGAACCTGTCTTCTGCGTCTGCGTGCATGTAGCGCCACCTGGAGGCAGGCCCTTAGCCAGAAAAAACATTTTGCCAGTCTTGAGTTAATCAAAAGTGTACATTTCACCGTGCAAATGGCTTGCCATTACTGGCCAGTTTAGTTTTTTCAATAACAAATCAGTGCCGTTTGAGCCACGTATTTAATTAATACTGATCCATTCGATTTGTTTCACTGCCAGTTGTGCCAATGATAGTCATTAATGTGGGCCCTTGGTAGTGCTGGTTCGATACTAGATATATCGAAGTATCGCGATACTTGTGAAAGTTCGATACCGATATAATGTGGTATCACGATACTGCGATATATCGGGTATCGAACTGCAAGTGGTGCTGGTTCGATACCGTCGATACCTTTGATATGTCGACTCCATTCGATATCTATGAAATTGAAGTTATGGATATAATACGGGAGCTACACCGACGCCACTACATCCACGGGCTCACTTGCCGCGGAAACTCCAGACAGTAGCGTCACGGATGTCTATTGGCTGATTTACATTGAATGACGTCACTATATTTGGGGAAATCACCCAATTGGCGCCAGTTGATTGGTTGTACGACATTGAAAAGACGCCTTGCAAATTGAAAACAAAGATCGTCGAATTTTTGAAGGATAACTCCACAAATTGATTCCATCCTTATAATAATAAGGAGGCAGACTAGCAGACTAGCAGACAGACACTATGATGTGCCCTGACATGTTAACTGATGTGATATTTGTCCGTGAAAATGTATTCTGAAGCCGAGGTCTTCGAAATGGAGTGAACAGCACCTATTTTCACCCAGCCGCAGGTCGTGCATGACGTAGTCTCGCTTAACCAACTCTCGCCTGGCTGCGTGACTTCGCCAGAACGATAGTCTTGCTCTGAATGGCCCTTCTGAATGTTATGCCATGAAAGCAGCCACCTAGTGAATATGCATTTGATTAAAAGGATATTAACAAAGTTTAATGTCGGTAGATTTTGTGTGTGACAGGTTTCAATATAAGTTTAATGTTGAATACCCTGGTAGTTGTTATAGTATAGTATTATCTGATAAAAGTGTATCCTTATTGAATTTGTTATTTCATAGTTGGCCTGAGAGCCAATCATCGTCTCTACCCGAATCAGGGGTAAAGCCCCCTACCGGTAACAATGGCTGGAGCTTATTAATGGGCGGGCCAATACTGCCACCTCACAGCATAATCAAGGCTATGCATGACATAATTTTGGTGGCCACAAACAATGTTACTTTCAATGACGGTACCTAATTCAAAAATTAATTTATATTGCGATGTTGACCAATCATGTTGCATTTTAATAGATTCGCGTGGCGGTATTACAATTATACGTAACGAGATTATTATCCGAGATATGTATACAATTGTTATGCCTTTGTTTTCTGGAAAGAATGGTGTATAAAATAAAATTGATTTGTTCATGGAGAAACTGTCTAGTGAATAGTATAGTCACAAGTCAACTAATATAATTTGTGATTTGAAATTGTTGGAAAATGTTTTGCCATATGCCGGCCCACATTGTTACCAAATGTCAAATTGGCCAATGTAACTAGATAGTTTATTTTAATCTGCTTTCTAATGATATCACATTTATGAAACATCTATTCCCTAATGGAAAAAGGGTGTCTGCTTCTATTGGATAATACACTTCTATCGGGAATTATACCCTATATGAATTAGACTTACAACGTAAGTATTGAGTATCGAACATAATTCTGGTATCGATCGATATCGAAGAAATCAGGTATTGAACCAGCACTAGCCCCTGGACTTGGAACTATTAGTTAATCTAGTTGCCAGCTGTAAATAACCATCTTGGCCAGCCATCTATCTGCCAGTCCAGCCATCTGCCACCCTTGAAGACAGGCAGATGGGTCTATGGCTAAGCCCCTGCCAGGAGGATGTGTTAGTAACTGTTGTTGGTGTGTTCAGGATGTCACGATTCAGTCGGACGACTCTATACAGCAGAAGATTGATGAGATCCAGTCATCACGAGATATAATCATCATGTATTCTGTCAACAGGCCAATACATTGCAAGGTAAGCTACACGGGAACACAGAATGGGCGTGGCAGGGAATGGGAAGGGGTGTGGCAGGGACTGAGGGAGTGGGAAGGGGCGTGGGAGGGAGTGGGAAAGAATGTGGCAGGGAGAGGGAAGGGGTGTGATGGAGTGAGAAGGGGCTTGGCAGGCATCCTCGCAAGCCAGGGCTGTTTGCCAAGCAAAACTAGCCCTGGTTTATCCCCTATGCGAAGTGCGGAAGTTAGCTGAGTCAAACTAGTAATTGACTTTGCCAGTCGCGACTGCATCACCTGTGAGAACAGCGCAAATACCCACCCCAATTTGAAGACGGATAAACGACTTCTGGGAATCCCAATATATAATGACCCGTTCGCCCATTAACACGAGCAGCTTAGCGGTATTGTGTATTTGAATAATTGCTTCTACTTCCTAAACATTGCATGTAACATGAGCCATGGTTGGTTGAAATTTGTTTTATTATGACCACCTGACCTGAGTAGATCTACTGATCTAGTGAGCGATTTGATAGGCTGAGCTTAAATTCAGAGTTTCGCAAAGCGATCAGCCAGGGGGTACTGCTGGCTGGGACTGACATAATCAGCAGCAGGGACCCCGGGCACGCGAGGATGTTGGCAGGGAGTGGGCAAGGGTGTGGCAGGGAGTGGGAAGGGGTGTGGCAGGGAGTGGGTGGGAAGGGGTATGACAGGAAGTGGGAAGGGGCGTGGCAGGAAGTAGGAAGGGGCATGACAGGAAGTGGGATGGGGCGTGACAGGAAGTAGGAAGGGGCGTGACAGACAGTGGGAAGGTTCGTGGCAGAAAGTGGGAAGGAGCATGGCAGAAAGTGGGAAGGGGCATGGCAGGGAGTGGGAAGGAGTGGCAGAAAGTGGGAAGGGGCGTGGCAGGGAGTAGGGGAAGGGGGTTGGTCGTAAAATTGGTGGGAGCTGGGTTTGCGGAGGGATAACAGAATTATGCAGTGAATTTTAACTGATCTTAGATATTATATTAACATTTTCAATAGTGAACAAATAGCATCAGACACATATTTGATTTTGTGGAATTCACTACCAGTTGGTTTTCATTTTTTTACATTGCCTAAATCTAATAACTATTTTGCATCTCCAAACAACTTTGAATTGACAAGGTCCATCAAGCTTTCAAAATGGCTGACACACATATATTCCAACGTATATTCCAACACATATTCCAACATATGTTTTGTTGACATTCTTGTACCAAATGTTTATCTGCAACAAAAATGTATGGCAAAGTTTAAGTGAGAACTAGAAACGATTGCTCTGACTGGTGTCATGCCGGTGAAGTAATGTAATGCACATGAGGGAACATTGTTGGTGGGCAAACATTGAAAAAGTGCACAACTTCAATCATGGTGTCAATTTCTGGATCCGTCAATTGATTACCCGGTAATAATAATAATATACTTTATCTGTACGCTCGTATCCAAGTACAACTCTGTTTAAGGGTGTTGACAATGAAATCATGCTAACACTTATAATAATGATTAATGTAGCTACTAAAATATGAGCAATAAAATTAAACGTATAAAAAGGCTAAAATTTCACTAACAAGTTTTATGATTCACTGATAGTTTGTTTATGTACCTATGAGTTCTGGTCTGAGAGGATATACATTTGTTTATAAATGTTCCCTGTTGTGCAGATAAACAGGACGATTCTTGCCGTGTTTGAACGTTTTGTCATGGAGAACGCAGAGCGCATGGAAGACCTGTTCAACCAGATGGACAAGGATCATAGTGGTGACATTACGCTGGAAGAGTTCAAGTACGGACTGCGAGACTTTGGATTGCGACTCACTAGTGTATGTATCCATGGCAACATGTCCACGTTGTCAGTTCTAGTGAGACACAGTTCTTTTTAAGTGTATTACTTTCTGTATCATTGTTATTTAACAACAAAAACTGTTCTAATCTTATTCACATTAGTTTGCAATAAAAAAATATTTTACTATTTTATATATTTAAATTGTTTATTATTTCATAAAAAATTAGTCATTATTATTTTCTTTTATTATTATATATATATGGTGCTGTATTTATTTTTAAATTGTAAGCATTATATTTTGTATTTTAATGTAATTACTGAGCAATTGTAGACCACGTTATTAAATTTTAACATTTTGTTAGGTCCAACGAACATCTGGAATCTGGCACTGTAGCAAATAAACTGTACTATTATTATCAGTGTATTGTAAAAAACACCCAAACTCAAATCGATGTTCATTTCCCAATACTCGTATAATTATTAAATGGACGATTGCTAAAATAATGTGTACAATCTGAAGTGTCTTAATTAATTACTAAGACTAACGGACAAGTAAACACATAAAAGTGATTTGAGATATAATCTGCTAGATGACCAGTTTCAGCAGCTTTGTATATGAATTTCCTGAATTATCTACATCTATGAGAATATTAATGAGTAAGAATATCTCAAGCACTAACAATATACTTACCTCTCATAACAGTTTATAGTTAATGATTCCATCATATAAATGGTGAAGTTGTCATTTTGATAGAAACAACTGGATATGCTACTGGAAGAGTTGGACTCGGATCGAAGTGGAACCATAGAGTTTAGGTAAGATTGTTATCACACAACACAGATGGCGGCCACAGACTTTACATAAACCACACTCTGGCCCTGTTGTGTGTACTCTTGACTTATTTTTCTCTTCAAGGAACTTGGAAATTTGGCTAACCTTTTTTTGCAACTAATATGTAACAAATATATATATTAGTTTGCAATGAATGCAACATAAAACTATTAATTTTATATTAAATATATCTTTAAAGGCCTTCTTCCTAATTGTTTTAAGCATTGAAGTATTTCTTAATGGAATGTTACAGCAGGAAGGGAGCGCCGCTTGTGTACTGGTAGCACATCCACCTGGCATGCCAGCATTCTCAGTTTGAAACCCAGACCGGGCTGGCATGATATTTGGTGTAAAAACCTGGCTCTCAACATTGGGGACTGTGTATCCCTCGTGACTTGGAGATCACGTTAATGTTAACTAGAAATGTTTGAAAGTTTATATCTGGTAACCACCTACTTGTTTCAATGAACTCATGAAGGGTCGTGTGTTTCAGTGAACTCATGAAGGGTCGTGTGTTTCAATGAACTCTAGAAGGGTCGTGTGTTTCAATGAACTCATGAAGGGGTCGTGTGTTTCAATGAACTCATGAAGTGGTCGTGTGTTTCAGTGAACTCTTGAAGGGGTCGTGTGTTTCAATGAACTCTTGAAGGGTCATTTGTTTCAGTAAACTCATGAAAGGTTGTGTGTTTCAGTGAACTCATGAAGGATCATGTGTTTCAATGAACTCATGAAGGGGTCATGTGTTTCAATGAACTCATGAAGGGTTGTGTGTTTCAGTGAACTCATGAAGGGGTCGTGTGTTTCAGTGAACTCATGAAGGGTCGGGTGTTTCAATGAACTCATGAAGGGTCGTTTGTTTCAGTAAACTCATGAAAGGTTGTGTGTTTCAGTGAACTCGTGAAAGGTCGTGTGTTTGAATGAACTCATGAAGGGGTCGTGTGTTTCAGTGAACTCATGAAGGGGTCGTGTGTTTCAGTGAACTCATGAAGTGGTCGTGTGTGTCAGTGAACTCTTGAAGGGGTCGTGTGTTTCAATGAACTCATGAAGGGGTCGTATGTTTCAGTGAACTCTTGAAGGGTCATTTGTTTCAGTAAACTCATGAAAGGTTGTGTGTTTCAGTGAACTCATGAAGGGGTCATGTGTTTCAGTGAACTCATGAAGTGGTCGTGTGTTTCAGTGAACTCTTGAAGGGGTCGTGTGTTTCAATGAACTCATGAAGGGGTCGTGTGTTTCAGTGAACTCTTGAAGGGGTCGTGTGTTTCAATGAACTCATGAAGGGGTCGTATGTTTCAGTGAACTCTTGAAGGGTCATTTGTTTCAGTAAACTCATGAAAGGTTGTGTGTTTCAGTGAACACATGAAGGGTCGTGTGTTTCAATGAACTCATGAAGGGGTCGTGTGTTTCAATGAACTCATGAAGTGGTCGTGTGTTTCAGTGAACTCTTGAAGGGGTCGTGTGTTTCAATGAACTCATGAAGGGGTCGTATGTTTCAGTGAACTCTTGAAGGGTCATTTGTTTCAGTAAACTCATGAAAGGTTGTGTGTTTCAGTGAACTCATGAAGGGTCGTGTGTTTCAATGAACTCATGAAGGGGTCGTGTGTTTCAATGAACTCATGAAGTGGTCGTGTGTTTCAGTGAACTCTTGAAGGGGTCGTGTGTTTCAATGAACTCATGAAGTGGTCATGTGTTTCAGTGAACTCATGAAGGGTCGTGTGTTTCAATGAACTCATGAAGGGGTCGTGTGTTTCAATGAACTCATGAAGTGGTCGTGTGTTTCAGTGAACTCTTGAAGGGGTCGTGTGTTTCAATGAACTCATGAAGTGGTCATGTGTTTCAGTGAACTCTTGAAGGGGTCGTGTGTTTCAATGAACTCATGAAGGGGTCGTATGTTTCAGTGAACTCTTGAAGGGTCTTTTGTTTCAGTAAACTCATGAAGGGTCGTGTGTTTCAATGAACTCATGAAGGGGTCGTGTGTTTCAATGAACTCATGAAGGGTTGTGTGTTTCAGTGAACTCATGAAAGGATCACAGATGGTTCAGCAGGAGAAAGAAAAGATTGTGCGTGCAGCTCAGGACAATCAAAGATTCCACGATCACCAAGTTGTCCCAGTGTAGTCCAACACCCCCAGCATCAGCTGGAGTGTTTGTAAATAGAGATCATGTTACACTGGTACACCAAGTGTAATCCAACTCCTCACAGCCACAACTGAGGCGTATGTGAGCAAAGACCATGTGACATTGTTACACAGAGTGTAGTCCAACTCCCCCCAGCTACAACTGAGGCATCTGTGAGCAGAGACCATGTGACATTGGTACATAGAGTGTAGTCCAACTCCCCCCAGCTACAACTGGGGTATTTGTAAGCAGAGATCATGTTACAACTGGGTTATCATGTTACATTGAGTGTAAAACTACACCGGGATAATTTAATGGAATATCATGTCCCATCAAAAAAAGTCCCCAAAAAGATTTTCTTGTTTGTACATCCTTTTTATAATTTTATAGTAAGAAAAAATCACTTGCCAAGAACTGTAATTAAAGTGTTCTTATGATTGTTGTAAGAAATATTTAGTGCTAATAGCATACTTTCTGTTTCATACTGAAGGGGAAATTATTTCATATTTAGTAAGTGCTATAGTAATACTGCATGTGATTTTGTAATTCAGTTGAAATTATCACATTGTTATTGTAAAGAATACAAGGATGTTCGCATATGGAGATGTCATCTTCACAGTATGTCTCATAATGTTTAATGCATGGTCATGCTACCATCTACACAGTAGGGGTATGTCACATAATGTTTAATGCATGGTCATGCTATCATCTACACAGTAGGGGTAGTTCAACATTTCTCACATGTTATTGTTGTTTTATTATGTCGGCTCTTTGTGTTTTATCTTCTGTGTTTTCACATGCTGAGCAAAACTGCAAACCTTTTTGCCCCATCGTTATAGCTGTTATTTATTATTGACTGTTACACAGCATTTTCATAATAAAAATACTCCAGCCCACTGACTATGGACTTTGAGTGTCTTTTATGATTGATGCAGTAGAGGAAGTACTCATCTGCAAAGTGTGTTAAACACCAATATCACATAAACCGAGTTAAAGTCGGTTTTATGCTGCCAACAATTTGATTGTGGTGCAGGTAAATGTGGTATGTGTGTGTGTGTTTGCACGCATGTGTTTGCACGCGTGTGTTTGCACGCGTATGTGTGTGTCGAAAGCTTTGTATGTTGTTAAATGATGAAAGTCATTTTTCTGTCTATCACTGAATCATCCCAAAGGCCATAGCAATTGTTTTTTTAGAATATATGCTGTAGGGTATGATGTTCAGTAGGATTTTTTCAAAAGAATTTAATTGAAACCTTTTTGTTACAGAATTCTATAGAATTTCTGGAGAATTTTTTTATAAACATTTGTGTGGCGATGAACATTCTATGGAATTCTATATTAATATTCTATAGAATTCTATAGAAATTGAAATGACCATGGAAAATGTATGGATTTCTGTAGAATATTCTATATATAAAACTCTCTATAACTTTAATGCCCCATCAATTTTCATAGAAATCAGTGTATGTGCACAACCTGTTTTGTTTGGATATTGAACACAGGCAGGATTTGAACCTGCCACACACGACACTGGGACATATTTGCCATAAACTGCATAACTCAACAAAATGGTTAGACAAACAACTGACACCAAATATTTGGGTCAGACCACAACAAATTTTCCCATTTCAAATTCACCACCTTCTTGTCTCATGGTCATTACTTTAAGAGATATTATTATATACTTATAATTTCAGGCTAATTGTATGGCAAATATTTTCGGAAACACGAATATATATATAGAATTTTATTCTACGACAGCTGGTTCCAAAGATATGATTGATCAAACTGGAGCTCCCACCCAAATGTCACTTGTCTATCGTGTTTTTCCATGTTTGGTATGTCACTAGAAGGCTTTTGGATTTAGAAATTCGCCGCCATTTGTCTCTGGTTTAAAGATGACATAAATAAGTGTCAAGAACCAGTTTGAAAAAAATAAAAAAATTACAGCCTGATACAAAATAGCACATTTTGTATGATGTCCGAAACGCGGATTTTAGATAAGCAGCAAGGTAACATACTGTACTATTAGCAGACACTTAATACCCAAAAAAAATTGATTATCTTTAAATGGCTTATATCTGTGGATGTTCAAACATCCTGTCCCTGTTTTAATGCAAATTTTGTGACAGACGTCATGTTGAAATTTCCCTCTGTTGTGATCACGTCCATGTGTATATTTACACAAGTCTTCATACTTAGTGAGTGTATATTATCATTGCATCGTAATGTACATACATGATCGGTTCAGCTCAATTGCTGCGTACATATTTGAGGGTTTCCATATTTGTAGTGACTTTGTGTCCACACATTGCAAGAGGTTCATTGAACAATTATATTTACAAGTGATGTTTTGGACATAACACTCCTTAAAGGTTATGGATATATCATACTAAAATATTTATCACTTCTGGTATACCAACAGATGTAGACTGAAATGTCACTCCATGACGCAAAGTTTCTATGTCCCAGTACAAGTTCTCAACTTAGTCAATATTTATTTAGATAATTTCAAGATGCAGAATTGATTCAAATGTGCCCTGTTTCAGTAATCAATGTATTTACTTTAATAACAAAACAACTGTTGAAACAAATATATTTGTCTTTTACTTGTTACAGCTATAAATAACATTGTCCCACTGACTTGTGTCACTCCATGACATTGTACGACAATTGACCGTTGCAACGGGTTTCTAAGTGTTGTTGAAGCAAGCTGATTTAACAAGATTGCCACCCAGAGAATTAACTCTAGGTAGCAGGTAGACAAGGAAGCCCTTGGCTTATCGAGAGTCCGACCTTTTTATCTATGTGTATCCCGCCCGTCTGAGGTATGTGTTGATTTTATTTTTAAACATATTCACACTACTAGCACCCACACAATCGGCAGGTAATCTGTTCCATTCATTTACAGTCCTTTGTGAAAATGAAAACTTTCTTATATCCAATCTACTCTGCTCCTTTGCTAATGCAAGATCATGTCCTCTAGTCCTATCTTTCTTAACTGAGAAAAACATATTTCTATCAATATTTTCATAACCCTTCAATATTTTAAACACTTCTATCTGATCTCTCAATCTCCTGGTCTCTAGTGTTGTTAAACCGCATTTTTTTAGGCGTATTTCATAACTAAGATCCCTCAGATTTGGTATCATTTTAGTTGCTCTCCTCTGCACTCTTTCTAGCATATCTATGTCCTTCCTGCGATATGGCCTCCACGCTTGAATACAATATTCTAAATGAGGCCTAACTATTGTTTTGTACAGCGGTATTATTAGCTCTTTTTCCTTATACGTTATGTTTCGCCTAATTAATCCAAGGATTTGATTTCCCTTTGAAGCTGCAATTCCGCACTGCTCTGAAATCTTCATATCAGCACTAACGGTTAACCCTAAGTCCTTTTCTTTTACAGTAGTACTTAGTACAGTACCCCCCATTGTATATTCTACCTCTTCGTTCCCATGTCCTATGTGGAGGCATTTACATTTCCCAAAATTGAACATCATTTGCCACTTTTTAGACCATTTGATCAACCTGTCAAGATCATCTTGTAAATGCTGTCTATCTCCATCACTTTTAATCCTTCTAAACACTTTTGTATCATCCGCAAATGTCAACACCTTGCTTGTTATTTCATCATCCAAATCATTGATGTATATTAAGAATAATATAGGACCTAATACTGATCTCTGTGGTACCCCACTCAATACCGATTTCCAGTTTGAAGCCTCCCCATCAACTACTACACGTTGTCTTCTGTCAATCAGCCATTGTTCTATCCAGTTTATTATACCATTTCCTATGCCATGGGCCTTTAGTTTAAGCAGTAATCTTTGATGTGGTACTTTGTCAAAAGCTTTTTGAAAATCTAAGTAGACCATATCTACTGGTGATCCCTCATCTACCCACTTAGTGATGTCTTCCAAAAAACATAACATATTTGTTAAGCATGACCTCGCTTTAAAAAAACCATGTTGAGATGGGTTTATCAAGTTTTGTTTAACAAGAAAATCCACCATGTGATCTTTAATTAGTCTTTCTAATAATTTACAAATCACTGATGTTAAACTCACTGGTCTATAGTTCTCTGACTTGTTTCTCGAACCTTTTTTGAATAACGGTATAATGTTTGCTTCTTTCCATTCTAAAGGAACCACTCCCTCTTCTAATGACAAGTTGAAAACTGTTGCAAGTGGTATGCTAATTTGTTCTAGAATTTCCAATAGTAGTTTGGGTGGAATACCATTCAAACTACAAACAAATGATGATGCTCCCTTTTCCCAAACACATACTGCTGGCCGTGAAACATGGTAAGATTGTGTGCTATAAAAACTGTTTGAACTATCCGATATAATGTGCTAGAATACCAATGCATGTGTTAATTCGTTGTCACCTCAATGACATCCACTCCCCACTTCCCAGTAAACCTATCTGCCTGACACTACCAATCATAAAACGAGTAATTAAACCACTTGACTATTCTGTGATATGGCTGATAACAGACACATTTAGCTGCATGTTTTAAAGTGGAATACTTGAATGTGTCACTCCATGACAAATGGACGTCATGGAGTGACCGTTGTGTCATGGAGTTAATGAATAGTACAGTTATTTAATTTCTTGTTAGTGATTGGGGCATACGTACATTTAAATATGTTCTTACATGCAGAAACATCATAACATCTATTGCGTGCCCAATCCAATCACGACCAATGTCATTCATTTCATGACCATTTTATTGGAAGTGGATGTCTTGGAGGGGCACTCCATGACACCAGTGAGAGTGGGTTGCTTTCTCATCTCCTCAAGCCTAAATAATACCAATTAATAAAGCATTATCACCAGCAAAATATATTGATCTGCAAGGACCACATATTGCTTTAAAGTTGTGCATGTATTCTAGAGATTAAACAATCGATCGCACCAGAGGAAAAGAACTGGTAAAAATAAATCTGGGATGCAACACCAGAAGGCGTATATGGACAGGATTAAGTCAAATACTGAGATATACATGTATGAAGATTTTAAAGAAAAGGATAGACACCATTGGCATCAGAGACAGAAACAAATTGAGGTAAGCAACAGGGATGTGAGACAGCAGAGACAAAGGTGGCGAGAGTCAGCTGAGTGTTCTCGAGCAAAGAAAAAGGCTCACCAGCAACAACTATGTTTACTTCAACAAAACACCCCAACAACATCACCAGAACAAGACGACAGTGGTGCTAATGCAGATGCAACAAACACCCCAACAACATCACCAAAACAAGACGACAGTGGTGCTAATGCAGATGCAGCAAACACCTCAACAACATCACCAGAACAAGACGACAGTGGTGCTAATGCAGATGCAACAAACACCCCAATAACATCACCAGAACAAGACGACAGTGGTGCTAATGCAGATGCAACAAACACCCCAACAACATCACCAGAACAAGACGACAGTGGTGCTAATGCAGATGCAGCAAACACCTCAACAACATCACCAGAACAAGACGACAGTGGTGCTAATGCAGATGCAACAAACACCCCAACAACATCACCAGAACAAGACGACAGTGGTGCTAATGCAGATGCAACAAACACCCCAATAACATCACCAGAACAAGACGACAGTGGTGCTAATGCAGATGCAGCAAACACCTCAACAACATCACCAGAACAAGACGACAGTGGTGCTAATGCAGATGCAGCAAACACCTCAACAACATCACCAGAACAAGACGACAGTGGTGCTAATGCAGATGCAGCAAACACCCCAACAGCATCACCAGAACAAGACGACAGTGGTGCTAATGCAGATGTAACAAACACCCCAACAACATCACCATAACAAGACGACAGTGGTGCTAATGCAGATGCAACAAACACCTCAACAACATCACCAGAACAAGACGACAGTGGTGCTAATGCAGATGCAGCAAACACCCCAACAACATCACCAGAACAAGACGACAGTGGTGCTAATGCAGATGTAGCAAACACCCCAACAGCATCACCAGAACAAGACGACAGTGGTGCTAATGCAGATGTAACAAACACCCCAACAACATCACCATAACAAGACGACAGTTGTGCTAATGCAGATGTAACAAACACCCCAACAACATCACCATAACAAGACGACAGTGGTGCTAATGCAGATGTAACAAACACCCCAACAACATCACCAGAACAAGACGACAGTGGTGCTAATGCAGATGTAGCAGACACGATGCAACAAACACGTCAGAACGAATCACTATAGAAGCAACGTGGTCGTCAACGAGTGCGTCGGGACAGCAGCAACGTGGTCGTCAACGAGTGCGTCGGGACAGAAGCAACGTGGTCGTCAACGAGTGCGTCGGGACAGAAGCAACGTGGACGTCAACGAGTGCGTCGGGACAGAAGCAACGTGGTCGTCAACGAGTGCGTCGGGACAGAAGCAACGTGGTCGTCAACGAGTGTGTCGGGACAGAAGCAACGTGGTCGTCAACGAGTGCGTGGGGACAGAAGCAACGTGGTCGTCAACGAGTGCGTCGGGACAGAAGCAACGTGGACGTCAACGAGTGCGTCGGGACAGAACCAACGTGGTCGTCAACGAGTGCGTCGGGACAGAACCAACGTGGTCGTCAACGAGTGCGTCGGGACAGAAGCAACGTGGTCGTCAACGAGTGCGTCGGGACAGAAGCAACGTGGACGTCAACGAGTGCGTCGGGACAGAAGCAACGTGGTCGTCAACGAGTGCGTCGGGACAGAAGCAACGTGGTCGTCAACGAGTGCGTCGGGACAGAAGCAAGTTGTACAGTAGAATGAAAAAATTGGAGAAATAAATGGAGAAATCAAACCGTAGAGAAGAAAAATACAGAAAAAGATTACAGCGCCTTAAATCACAACATCTGGGCAAGTTGACACCAACAATACATTAACCATTTGCTGTGAAACAGCAAGAGCAAACTTACTCCAAAGGACGCGCAAGCAATTGACCTTCTCAACAGCTGTGATGTCAGGCATGAAGAAGAGGTACAGAAGATCCAAGTCATATAAAGAAAAGCAAATGATTACCAAATAGATGCAATTCCGCATAAAGAAGTACAGGATGCGTGCAATGGCTCGTGGTGTTCTCGGCAACCCAAAAAAGCTGACTCGTGGAATGGAGAACTTGACTAAATACACAAGAAACATTCACAAATCACTAGGACAGAGACTATCATGCAAAGTCAAGACATTCCTATGCAGAGATGACAACAGTAGGATTACTACTAGCAGATGAGACACAATCACCAAAAATGGGGTTAAAATGCACCGAAGAATACTCTCAAAGACAATGACTCGGCTGCATGGAAAATACTGTGCTGAGTTCCCCAAGTGTAAGATGGGTTTATCCGTGTCCTGTCGGTTATGTGGGAACCAACGGTACAGATGGCCAAAAAACACGACATCGCTTGGCTGGAGTCATGCAATGTCGTCCACCAACTTCCATCTCCAGTCATTGAGCAGCAGGGGGGCAGGAAAAAAACTGAGTATACTTTTGATTAAGAGATGGCCTTAATGACTGGCTTCTTCAACTGAATTCAATGATACACGTTTGATGTGTCACTAGTGATCGCTATTACTAATGTAGATTAGTTTGTTGTTGTAAGCACTAATGCAAAGTGTGCATGCCTACTTAATAAAGCGAAATGCGAAGTGTACATACTATAGGCTGCCATTGTAGTGTTTTTTTTTAAGCCGCCCCCTGTATTTTTACCTGCTATTAGGCGGCTGTTTTCGTTATATTCATTATCAGATCGTTTTACACAGTGACCTATAAGCTTGATTTTAAAGACACTAGCTGTATATTTTTGTAAATGATTAAGCTTTTAATACCTGTATTTTTGAAAAGGTCTACCATAAGCTGTCGTTCTAGTCTTTTAAAATCCGATACCTGTATTTTTATCTGCTATTATGCTGCTTAAGCTTGCTAGAGCGTAATTTTTAAGACGATTAGACAAAATATGTATGCAATTTAAGCGTTGTGACGTCGGAAGCGATTTTTGTACGTCGTCGTGAATAAGACATTGAAAACGACTCTTAAAAAAACAAGGAAAACGGTCCAAAAAGAAACACTTATCGAAAGAAGCCATTAGAAAAATTAAGTATAAACAAATGATGTGGAAGTCATATAGATGTACTGGAAATGATGAAGACTACAACAATTATAAAGAAGCACTTAACCAAGCTACAGCTGAAATTAGAAATTCAAAGAGAAGCTATGAAAAACAATTAGCTAGTAATATAAAACATGACAGCAAGAGTTTTTATGCGTATGTTCGAAGCAAACAGAAAGTTCATGATAAGGTCGGTCCTCTAGAAGATAGTGCTGGAAATATAATATCAGAGGGATTCATAATGGCAGAAGACCTGAATGAGTACTTTAGTTCAGTGTTTACCAGGGAAGATATTAGTTCACTGCCAATACCAGAGGCTAAGTTCAAGGGGGCAGATTCAGACTATTTAGGACAATTAATTGTAACCCCGGAAATGGTAGCTAAGAAAATAAGGACTATGAAGGATAATAAATCACCTGGAGTGGATGGTATTCCACCCAAACTACTATTGGAAATAGTAGAACAAATTAGCATACCACTTGCAACAGTTTTCAACTTGTCATTAGAAGAGGGAGTGGTTCCTTTAGAATGGAAAGAAGCAAACATTATACCGTTATTCAAAAAAGGTTCGAGAAACAAGTCAGAGAACTATAGACCAGTGAGTTTAACATCAGTGATTTGTAAATTATTAGAAAGACTAATTAAAGATCACATGGTGGATTTTCTTGTTAAACAAAACTTGATAAACCCATCTCAACATGGTTTTTTTAAAGCGAGGTCATGCTTAACAAATATGTTATGTTTTTTGGAAGACATCACTAAGTGGGTAGATGAGGGATCACCAGTAGATATCGTCTACTTAGATTTTCAAAAAGCGTTTGACAAAGTACCACATCAAAGATTACTGCTTAAACTAAAGGCCCATGGCATAGGAAATGGTATAATAAACTGGATAGAACAATGGCTGATTGACAGAAGACAACGTGTAGTAGTTGATGGGGAGGCTTTAAACTGGAAATCGGTATTGAGTGGGGTACAACAGGGATCAGTATTTGGTCCTATATTATTCTTAATATACATCAACGATTTGGATGATGAAATAACAAGCAAGGTGTTGAAATTTGCGGATGATACAAAAGTGTTTAGAAGGATTAAAAGTGATGGAGATAGACAGCATTTACAAGATGATCTTGACAGGTTGATCAAATGGTCTGAAAAGTGGCAAATGATGTTCAATTTTGGGAAATGTAAATGCCTCCACATAGGACATGGGAACGAAGAGGTAGAATATACAATGGGGGGTACTGTACTAAGTACTACTGTAAAAGAAAAGGACTTATGGTTAACCGTTAGTGCTGATATGAAGATTTCAGAGCAGTGCGGAATTGCAGCTTCAAAGGGAAATCAAATCCTTGGATTAATTAGGCGAAACATAACGTATAAGGAAAAAGAGCTAATAATACTGCTGTACAAAACAATAGTTAGGCCTCATTTAGAATATTGTATTCAAGCATGGAGGCCATATCGCAGGAAGGACATAGATATGCTAGAAAGAGTGCAGAGGAGAGCAACTAAAATGATACAAAATCTGAGGGATCTTAGTTACGAAATACGCCTAAAAAATGCGGTTTAACAACACTAGAGACCAGGAGATTGAGAGGAGATCAGATAGAAGTGTTTAAAATATTGAAGGGTTATGAACATATTGATAGAAATATGTTTTTCTCAGTTAAGAAAGATAGAAGGACTAGAGGACATGATCTTGCATTAGCAAAGGAGCAGAGTAGATTGGATATAAGACATTTTTCATTTTCACAAAGGACTGTAAATGAATGGAACAGATTACCTGCTGATTGTGTGGGTGCTAGTAGCGTGAATATGTTTTAAAATAAAATCGACACATACCTCAGACGGGCGGGATACACATAGATAAAAGAGTCGGACTCTCGATAAGCCAAGGGCTTCCTTGTCCACCTGCTACCTAGAGTTAATTCTCTGGGTGGCAATCTTGTTAAATCTTGACTTCAGAATCAGTCACTAGAGCCATAGCTCACTGACCTCTCATATACACTAGCCACACATAACACATATGTACATTGCCCGCAGATGAGCGACACTGACCACGATAAAATACCTGTATCCCATTGTTTTGGGTTGCAACTTGCAACAACTTCGACTACTTTTCGATTCGCGAACACAAAAAACCTCTACATTACTACTTCAAGGCTACTGCTATCTTGTGTTTGTTCGCTCGGTGGCGCCACTTTTAATTTCACGCCACTCACTGACCCAGAGCAACCGTTTGCTCTTAAAAGTACGGGCACTTGTGTAGATCGAATCTGGACCCTCCTCGATTTCGCCGTTATGACTTGAGTTTTCCCTAACTTTGATACCTCAGAGCGTTAGTTCCACGATATTTACGATATTGGTTCCGCCGTTGTAGTAGCGTAGCTTTCGTCACATCCATAAACTATCTAAATGTTTCAATGACGGCGACACGACCTTCGCAACCCTCTTATTTGTGTCATTATTTTGATGTTGTGAAAAGATCAGCAAAAATTATACGTGTGTGTGTGTGTGTGTGTGTGTGTGTGTGTGTGTGTGTGTGTGTGTGTGTGTGTGTGTGTGTGTGTGTGTGTGTGTGTGTGTGTGTGTGTGTGTGTGTGTGTGTGTGTGTGTGTGTGTGTGTGTGTGTGTGTGTGTGTGTGTGTGTGTGTGTGTGTGTGTGTGTGTGTGTGTGTGTGTGTGTGTGTGTGTGTGTGTGTGTGTGTGTGTGTGTGTGTGTGTGTGTGTGTGTGTGTGTGTGCCTACGTGAGTATGCGTTCGTGCGTCCATGCGTGCGTGCGTGCGTGCGTGCAAGCTTGGGACACAGTCCCTTGCTGAAGCTGTTCCCCCAATGGTTGCTGTACTTACGATGATGTAAAAAAACCAACATGAGGTAAACGTGGCATCCCAAGTAAATCGTCGTCGCGTGGTCACTAAGAAGTCTTTTGATCGGCTTAATGAATAGAGGCGCGTACCGGAAGTAATTAAAGACCGCGTTACAGACAGAGGACTTCCCGGTTCATGGCATGACTCACGTGGAAATGATTTTGAGGCGGTAGCCCTTTCAGTGATTTCAAAAGTAGCTATACATAGGGCATGTGGCACACTTTCTGTGCAAAAGTTTACGGTCGAAGTCACGGCTGACAGCCTATGATAATTTGTTCTAGTCAGTAATGGAAAACTCCTCGGTGTACAGGGTTAACGCTGTTCATATCTCGAAAACTATATTGCATGACTTGGCAAAAACGCCACTGAAGGTCGGTGTTTAATCAAACCAATTTTAATGTTGTGCTCACTTTCGAAAAGCGTGACTCACTCAGAAGACCAATGCGTGCACGCGTGATACCCTGGTATGAAGGATTTCAGGGCAAAACCCTATACACGCAATCTCTGACATTTCTGCCGAACAGGAACCAAACGTTTGTTCAACCACGTGTTTAGTAAGTACGATATTTCAATTATGTCAAAATATATCGTCCCGTTTTATTAAAATCTAGACACTCCCGGATATATGTAATATTATTTATAAAGTATCCCGTAATAGTCTATGACCAAGTTGCTTCGGTTTCCCTTGGTTTCCACCGCTGCAATAGACTCCTGAATAGATCGCGCACAGGAAGTATATAATGCGTGGATTAATTACCACTTCGAAGACAGCAACAATTACTTGGCTGGATACGTCGGATGGATAGAAATGACACAGTATTTTGCTGTTGACGCAAACGTCAATTATTACAATAATACCAGATATCTTTATGGTGGAACTAAGCACAGTGAATTATAACAATTGTATGCGTTGAGAATGGAGTTGTACGAAGTCACAATGATTAACTCATTTATTCCGACGTACCGTTTAGTATGCTTAAGGTAGGTAGTATGGATTAAAAAAGTGATTTTTTTAATTTTTTTGAAAAGGACTTTCTTTGCTATTTATGTACTTTCATATCCTTACCTCAATATGCAGTTAGTATATTAGCTGAAAAAGTAATAAAAAGTGGCAATATTGAGGTTTCTTCGGATGCCTTTGACAGAATTTGGGTATACAAGTTACCTTATCATCGTTTTCTCGGAATACCATTTTTGCTGTGAGTACTTAAAGTTGCTGCGCTCTAGTATAATAAATACTGGGTATAACTGCAAAACATTTTGCACCGCAGTGCCTAATGAGTATATCTACTGCATGAATTAAAAGAAATCATAATATATTTAATAGTTTCTGAATTATAGGCGTTAATTATGTGAAAAAGTTACACAAAATAGTTTTTTTTCGACAAAAAATCTTTTTTCACGTATACAACACAACATATCTGATTTCTGTGATATTCATGCAGTAGATATGCATAACAGTAATCCCTGTGCTAAATTACAAGCTTGTAACTTGAATACGTTTTTGGTTAGAGCGCGGCAAAAAATACCAAATTTTCCCTATTATGGCGGCCATATTGGATACCTAATTTGCATAATTTATGCGAAACATGAAAAAACCTTAACTATGTTGGTATGTATCTGCATACCAAATATGGTTGATCTGTGTTGAAAACTAAAGATTTTTGGTGGAATCCATACTACCTACCTTAAACATGGGGCGTGGTAGGGTGGTGGATAGAGCAGCGAACTCACAATCGAGCGATTCCTTGTTCGACTCCCCTTGTTGCCGTTTGGAACAGTGGGCAAGTTCTTTCATTCTACTCTGCTCCAGCTCACTCAGCTGTACGAACGAATGGCTATAGCAGTGGTGGATATTTATGTGCGAATTACTTTTGTGCAATAACTGTAACGTGACTGAATGTTTCACAGAGCAGTCGAGTTGGTGTTCGATTGAACATGCCTTCTGGGGAGCGAAATGTGAAATGCTCTGAACATTCACCAGGACTGAATACTACGTGATATAATAACTTATCTTACCCTCTAAACTGTGTCATGGTCCAAACCTTGCCGCGGTGAGACGGCTTGTGTGTTTCAGTGACTCGCAGCGCTAAGCCAGCCGGAGCTTTGGCTCCTGACAGGGTTACCCAAGCTGGACATTTCGAAGGGTAGAGGCCAGACAAATAGAGACCACCCTCCCCACGTGGCTAAGAGGTTTGCTTGGGGCCAACAACCCCAACTCTAAAAGAAAAACTGTTACAGAAACATATACAAAAAACTCAAGAGAGCAACATGGCTTGGGAGAAGTTGGGCCTTCAAACAGAAGCAATATGACGCAGTACAGTGAAAGCCGAGAGGAAGCTGTACGACCTACTGCCCTACTGAAAACCAAGAAACAACAAAGATTGCTACCGGAACGTCAGATCAATTAATAAAGCAAGGAAAACAACACAGGCAGCAATTGAGATGAAGAACTACACGATATAGACCTGCTTGGATTGTGTGAGACCAGATGGTTACAGTCTGGCCAAATAAGACTTACAACAGGAGAGATTGTGCTATATTCGGGACATGACAACGAGGATGCCCCGAGGGTGTGGCCTTAATTATGTCTAGGGAGGCACAGAGAGCACTCATTAGCTGGGACGCGATCAATTCCAGAATGATTACTGCCAAATTCATGACAAAAAAGGAGAAGAATATAACGATTAACGTGATATAGTGCTATGCTCCCCCAAACGATACGGACGAGGAAACGAAAGACGACTTGTACAACAAAATACTTGAAGAGCAAGAGCCAAAGGGTGTTATCACTCTCATGGGCGACTTCAACGCAAAGATAGGAAACAACAACACAGGCTATGAGCAACTCATGGGCAAGCATGGATTAGGACAGATGAATGAAAATGGAAACATGTGTGCCATGAACAGCCTGCTCATAGGAGGAAGCGTCTTCCCCCATAAATACATTCACAAGGCAACCTGGAGATCACATAACCATATTACCGAACATCAAATAGATCATGCGTGTGTTGGACAGAAGTTCCGACGGTCGCTGCAGGATGTGAGTGTGAAGAGAGGGGCTGATGTTGTTTCTGATCATCACCTGGTGGTGGTAACACTCAAGCTCCATCTTACGTGGCACACAGCACAGGGCAGCAGCGCAAGAACACGTTACAACATAGATCTACTGAAGGGCAAGGGAACGACAGAAATGTACCGGATCAGCCTCTCGAACAGATACCAGGTGCTGCAAGAACTATACGATAGCAACACTGAACTAGAACCAAAGTGGCAACAAACCAAGCAAATGTGGACCGGTGCTTGTGGAGAGACAGTAGGCAGACAGAAAGCACAGCACAAAGACTAGATGACAGCTGACACATTACTCAAGCTACAAGTGCGAAAGGAAAAGAAGGCGGTACTGAACAACATAAACACTTGAGCAACGAAAGCAGAAGCCCAAGCACAGCACGCACAAGCTCAGAAAGTGGTAGAGAAGAGTGTCAGAAGAGACGAGAGAAGCTTGGTGGACAACCTAGCAACACAGGCAGAGGAGGCAGCAACAAAAAGAAACTTGAAAGATCTATATAACGTAACAAAGAAGCTGGCAGACAAGTATCAGCAAAGGGACTAACCAATCAAAGATAAGCAATCTGCAAGGAAAAGCCCTCACTACGGTTGACAACCAACTAAAGAGATGGGTGGAACATTTCATAGAACTATTAAACCGACACACTCCAGAAGATCCCCCAGTCACACACCCAGCACAGATAAACTAAGAAGAACATAAATAATCAAGAACGCTATCAAGAAACTGAAGAACGGAAAAGCAGCGGGGCCGGATGAAATAACAGCAGAGGCGATAAATGCAGATATTAACACATCCACTGAAAGTCTGCAAGGCCTCTTCGAGAAAGTCTGGGAAGACGAAGGAGTTCCAGAGGAATGGTGAAAAGGACTCGTAGTCAAGCTCCCAAAGAAAAGAGACTTCAGAGAATACAAGAACTATAGAGGAATGATGTTACTACCAGTCCCGGGAAAAGTGCTGAACAGAGTGATATTAGAGAGGATGAAAGAAGCAGTGGATGCACAGCTCCGAGAACACTAAGCAGGTTTCCGATAGGATAGATCACATGAACAGATCATATCGCTACTCTGCATATCATATTAGAACAATCGCTGGATTAGAACCCATCACTGTATGTCAATTTCATTGACTATGAGAAATCATTTGACAATGTGGACAGACAGACACTCTGGAATCTGATGAATATTATATATGTAAAATATTGCAAAATTAAAAATACAATAAATAAATCAATATTATGCATTAAATATTAAGACAAAGTAAAGACAGGGGTTCGGCAGGGATGCCTGCTGTCGCCTTTCTTGTTCATCCTCATGATCTACTGGATTATGAGGACCACCACGGAGGGGAAACGAAATGGCATACAGTGGACACCATGGACTCAGCTAGAGGAATTGGACTTTGCTGATGACCTGGCACTGCTAACACACACACACACACACACACACACACACACACACACACACACACACACACACACACACACACACACACACACACACACACACACACACACACACACACACACACACACACACACACACACACACACACACACACACACACACACACGTACACACATGATCATGAAAATACACAGTAGGAACAACTACACACATCTGGAATACCATAAAAATTAAAAACACAAAAAATCTGTATTTTTAACTCCAATGTAAAATCAGTATTGTATGGCTCTGAAACATGGAGATTGACAAAAAAACAACACTAGGCAAAATCCAGACTTTCCTTAATCGATGTCTGCAAAAAATTATATGCATACAACGAGGAGCTATGGGAAAGCACTGGCCAGGAACCCGTCGCCAAGCAGATCCTGAGGAAAAAGTGGGGTTGGATTGGACACACTGAGCAAACCAACAACAAACATCACAAGACAGTTTCTGACGTGGGATCCTTAAGGAAGGCGCGGAAGGCCAAAAACACCTGGCAAAGGGACACATCTGCAGAAGTACAAAGGAATGGCTACACCTGGAAAGAAATAGAGAAGATTGCCCACAGTCGTGTGCGTTGGAGAGTCGTCGTCGATGGCCATATCGCATGGAGCGAAGGCCATAAGTAAGCACGTAATCTTTAAACGATACAGCCCGATTTGGCCAGATGCCGAACTAACTGATCGGCGCCATCTTATTGAATTTGTTTAAAGCCCTAGAGAGGTATTGGAATGACGTCATGGTAGACTTGATGTAGATACCACCCATTGGAATGGCTCGAACCAGTGGTCGTAGAAATACTGTACTACCCTTGGCATATAGTTCACTTAATTAATTGTGTACTTGGACCCACGTGCATTCTTCGTAGTTCACTGTGAGAACCAGATGAGAACCAGAAGCCCGCGGCCAAAACGAAAGAGCAATTACAGGGACACCCCATAATTACCTGCCTCTGTTGTCCGGCCATCTTCACGATCTTTATTTATCCAATGAGACGTTACAATCATAGTATTGGCTTTCAGAGCTTGGGTGTGTTGGTAAATCCACGTTTCGATAATTTGATATGGTAGGCGTACTAATGCATTCAGCAGTCCCTGGCTCGTTCGAATGGGTCTAGGCACTACATCTAGAATGTAAGTTTCACCGAAGACATCAGTGGCACCCCGCTTGACTTGTTCTACAGTATTCAATGAAGTGCAGAGGAAGTCGCCCACGGTTACTGTAACCGCATTCTTATAAAAAAAACTTCCGAGATAGTCATCTCGCTTAATCAATGCAATTACCCCGTAATCGTTCGACGTACGCTCACCAACCTTTCGTCAAACATTCACTAGCACATTATATCACACATTTGATTCTCAGTTACCTTAATGTTTGATTTCGGTTTCGCCGCTAGCCACAATTTAAAGACAAGAGATTAATGACCTATGAATGCGATAACGGAATCTCAGTGACCCTTTCCGTCTTCACCACCTGAGCCCAAAGGCAAGACACAGTAAAAACGTCGGAAGATGGGTGGGGCTGTGCTTAACGATTTCTTATATCTGATTGGCGATGCTGACCATACTTCCCTTGACAAATATCTTCTTGGCCGAATGTGTTTATGTCACTTAATTGCCATTAATAATGACATGTGTGAGCCGCTGGTTGGTTGGGCTGTTCGGTGTAGAAGTCTTTAACAAACTGGTCACTGTTTAGGATCGCCATCATTCATTTACAAAGAGTGCAAGTCGCTTTGCAAACTATGACTGAACTAGGACCTGGAGCGGTAGACGTTTATGAATCTACCCCCATCACTATCTAAAACAACACGACAAATACAGGACCGTGTGCATTGATACAGGACCGTGTGCATTTATACAGGACCATGTGCATTGATACAGGACCGTGTGCATTTATACAGGACCATGTGCATTTATACAGGACCGTGTGCATTGATACACGACCGTGTGCATTGATACACGACCGTGTGCATTGATACACGACCGTGTGCATTGATACAGGACCGTGTGCATTGATACACGACCGTGTGCATTGATACACGACCGTGTGCATTGATACACGACCGTGTGCATTGATACACGACCGTGTGCATTTATTAGTTGGTATTAACCAACTTCCCTTTTAGTTCTTCGTCGATTTACACGACAATTGAGAAATTTAACAACTTTATAAAAGTCATTCACACGAAAAGATAGGTGACGTCTCCATACTTTTATATGTCACGGATGACAACACATGGTATATCTATATACATATCTGATGTCCGGTTATTAGCAACGCCACGCCATACGTTGTACATGCAACACTCCCATTCTTGTCGCTTCAACGGATAAAGTGAAAAGCCCCGTCAAACTGTGGCTCGCAGCCATCTTGTTTTTTTACTGGCTATGTACAGGTTGACTAGAATCAATCACACGTCAATCACTGCTCAAGATTAGGCGACTGCCGTCACGGTTCACAGCACTCTTCGACACAACAATCGTGTCAAAGGTAATTATGGTATCCGCTGAACCGTTCATGCTCTGCTAAACTTAGTCAGAGGAACAGCTCATAACGAGTAGACGAGTCGTCGAAATTGGTACGTTTTCGGTAGCTCGGGATGTACAACCAGCGTTTATAGGTGATAGTGCAGACTTAGCTAGACATCGTGTAACTGTACAAGGATCCACGTCACCTGCCCTAATAGGTAAGTGGAACATGTTTAGTAGGTATACATACATGATTAAATAGAGAGTGTTTCCAAGCATATCGGTCTCGATTCCTTTCCCTATCCCTAACGCGCTGCGCCATCGGTGTCGGTTGTTGGAGATACGTAATTGTCAGGAGTGTCTGCATCGTATCCCGAACTTTATTTAGAGTAATATAGTACATGTATGCCCTTTTTAGCTGGATACGTGGTCCTAATCACAAGATCAAATAGACAGATCATAATGCATCTAAATCATTTTGGAATTATGTACAAAAGCACATCACAGCGAAGATAGGATGCATGGTTTTTAACGCAGGGGCCTTTTACGAGATTTGGATTTGCCTGTCTATAATCGTAAGTACTTCACCCAAGACAACTTTTCTAACAGTTTATTTGCACAAACTTAACGGAATATGTGTTGGAGATTTAGCACATAGATATCTTACGGAAGATTTGTGCCCCCACCGTTACGTATTATATGCTGAGATAGGTCTTAAATAATCACTCTTCTGATGCATTTAACAGAGCAGCAATTAAAATGAGGCGGCTAATCAGTCAAAACAGTTGTATGTACAATGCTGTCATGTTGTTTACTTTGATTCATCCATAATTTAAACGTAAAATGGATAGGGATTGCGCTTACCGTTCACCCCTGCCGGTTGCGTATTTACCTATCCGATCGACATATAACCGATCGCATAAACACAAAAAGCGATGACTTATTACGCACAGCACGTTAGGTATGCTTGCAGACACTCTAATACCTTCCCATTTCCCACACATGACCATGGAGAATAGGCGCCTAGTGTATGTGTGTGTGTGCGTGTGTGCGTGTGTGCGTGTGTGCGTGTGTGCGTGCGTGCGTGCGAGCGAGAGAGTAAGTGAGCGAGTGTGTGTGTGCGTGCGTGTGTACACTCACGTACAACTGCGTGTCAGCTCGCACAAAACGTATAACTAACTGTTTGGAACTCTTGTATGCGCTCACGAATGCGCAGGCAAACTCGTACAGTATACGCGCAGTTGCGTAGTTATACCAGCTTTATACTGATCACCCACGCACATGCCCACACGCCATATGCCATACGACACACAGACGTGCAGCAAATGGGTCTTCTCAACCGGGAAGTTCATACGCCACAATGAGCCTGCCTACTTGTGGTGACAGGGGTCGACGTCTAGGCTTTGTGTAACCACTCGTCCTGAGTCACGCTCCTGTTGGATCACATTACGTATAAAAACGACGACACTCGTGTCAGTCATCGCAACAGTTGCGGGTCTTGTTTGCTAAACTTAAAAGAAGCAATCTAGTCGACCACTCCCGGTGAATGAGCAGACACATAGTGAGGGATTGGCTCTAATGTTATCGGCGCCGTATATATAATGATATGTTTTTTGTTGTTGATAGAACGATTAGTTTTTTTACTTGCTGGTTGACCAACAGACATGACTGGTTTAAAATGTATTCAAGTTTAAACTGGATTCGGGTTGGTGAACGTCTGGTAGTGCCAATGAATTACGACTACTGCATTAATGTGCAACGGTGTACATATGCAAAGTACGAAAACATGTTTGATGCAACCGCTTTTATGCTTAATAAAAGTATAAGTTAGCCGTTCGCTTGCGTCCCTTTTCGACGTCGACCATGTGCTACACGTATGCTACTTGATCTACCCGCTGCTGTTTTCAACGTCAGTTCGGCCGATGTAGAGTTAGCATCAAGCCCCGGGGCAAGGAGGCCGAAGGTGAATACCAGACACATCAAAATATCATCTGGTACCTAATAAACTGCGTATTTCTACCCCATAATTCAATGTTCCGCGAGGCAAACCAGCGGAAGTAGATGGTCGTAAGGGTTCATTTACGACCTTACGGATTGGTAAGCAAAAACAACACGACCTAGTGCATTATCCTTCCGTCATAAGAGCGGTATCTTTTTTATATTTTGGCTGGGCGAATTAACCACTGGGTCTTGTTGTCTTGATTGGGCCATCAAGATATCACAGCGGCAACCAACCAGGAAGACAGTGGACGTGTTCAAAGGGCGGCTTGACCACATATTCTCCACGTCCATTGGAGCGATTATACGGTTCACTGGTTGCGTGGCCGCTGCCGGTATTTCTAAACACAACAGCTGGAAGCCATTTTACTAATGTGCTTATGAGCTCATCAGCGTGATTGTGCTCTTTAAAATCAATTTCGCTTATTAACAGTGATACTGTACGCAGCCGCCGGAATGTTGCGGACGGGGGTAATCCCAAACGCCCAACTGTGTCACCCCTTTTTGACGCTCACCGAAACTTCCAATTGCTGGGCTACGCGCGCTGCCGCGCAGTCTTGAAAATGTTTCGCCGGAACTTCAGCACTAGCGCAAGCATAGCGTTGCCAAATTCATAGGTTTAAGGGGCACGTGTCCCCATGCAAGACCCCCTGGATCCGCCTATGGGACAATTCAGTCGAAATTCGGCGATAAAGAACACCAGTCAGTTAGCCTCTATAAATAGTGACTCAAGTCGTTCACACTTTTGCGAGTACCCAATCATTTCGTCATAGTGTGCGCTTACAAACGAAGTATTTGTTAAAACACTGCCTTTGCAAATATCGACAATTCTGTCCGTAAAGTAGGATACAGTGGGACTGGAAGTACGTCTCCTGTTTTCTCTTATAATTAATGTTTAATGATTTAAGAAGCATGGAAGGTAACTCACTCGTTACTAATTATTATAATACAAGGTATAATAGAAACATGGCCGCAAGTTTGTTAAACTTCTGTAGCGTGTAGACTGTAAGTGAAATCTCAATGTGTAAAGCACATAGTGAACCAAATAGCCGTCCCATCACGACTGACGGTGAGTAAGATAAGGCAGACTAAGACAGAGTTGCCCGCAAGCTCCAGATAGCAAGTGCAGGAGAAAGGCACTGCTGTGTCGAGACTCCAATTGTTCGCTTAGGCGTGGTCATCACTTGCAAGATATTGATCAATTTACATATGCGTACCTGGATTGATATGTTGAGGGGGTCAAAACAAACCATCAAAATGGAGGGGTCAACCGGGGCATGATGCCAAATATTTGTCAAAGCTAAATGTCATTTAATTCATTCCGGAGCAAAGCATTCCGGGGCTACTGTATTATCGCAAAGTATTGTAGAAAGTAGAAAACAGACATGAGCGTTTGATTTTCTAGATTTAGTGGACTAAGGTGACACATCAAATTTGGTACTGCGTGGTAAATATTTCTGCAGAGTATTCCCATGCTAAAATCGAAGTCAACCAGGCCCCCGCGAAGTTTGAAAACTATCCACTTTGAAGTATCTTGTGGCCGTCCTGCAGTTGTCGCCAAGTCCCACACGTTTGTCTCTCGAAACATCCTTATGGAAGGTGCTGGAAATCGCATTCAATATCATTTTTGTTATAGAGATGTGGTGGATTTGAGGAGCTAAGGACAATTTGTGAGTACCACCGAGTTTTGTTTTTAAAGTAGCAAGATCTGATCATTAGTTATCGTAAAACGGTATGCTAAAAATAGATTATGCATATTCTATCACAGTGGCAGCCGAAGTGTATCTTAATAATCCAAATCAGGACATGTAACAGTTATACTTTGTCCGTTATAAATTTCTTTTGAATTTACCTTTTGGCGTAGGTCTACATAAACACGTAACTGTCATGTCAACGAAATAGGTCTACATAAACACGTAACTGTCATGTCAACGAAATAGGTCTACATAAACACGTAACTGTCATGTCAACGAAATAGGTCTACATAAACACGTAACTGTCATGTCAACGAAATAGGTCTACATAAACACGTAACTGTCATGTCAACGAAATAGGTCTACATAAACACGTAACTGTCATGTCAACGAAATAGGTCTACATAAACACGTAACTGTCATGTCAACGAAATAGGTCTACATAAACACGTAACTGTCATGTCAACGAAATAGGTCTACATTTGCGCTGTCAGCGTGTTTACATAGATTCAATTTGTAATTTTACGAAAACATCCAAGCAAGATTGTGAATTTAGTTAAGCCCCTTGACGCAATCATCTCCATTTGGGCAAATTATACATATGCACTGTCTGGTTGACAAAATACCAGCCAGACACATTGTACACATTTCATGAGCCAACAAAACGGTGCTCGATATTGAAAAAAGAATTTGAATACCTGAGTCTGAGCCATAGAAACGGTGATTCTTTGTACCCTTTCATTTTTTCAGCAGTTCTGACTCATCTCCTCGCCTTGCCGAGTCAATGTAGTCCTGTTTCTCAACTCATACTAATTATTTTTTATCTCTTTAAGCTAATTTCCAACGTAGAAGCGCTTAGAGTAGACTTTTTTGGGGAAAACATAAACGTAATAGGGCAATTATCCATAAACGAGCAATTGACTTATTGTTGAGATCAATGCTCGTGCGAAAGCTCCATTCATATTCGCTCTTTTTGTGTGACACAGGATAGTTGATCATCCTACGAACTGTGCACTGCGTGAATTACAGGCCAACACGAAGAAGCAGATGCAACCTGAATTTGGCCAAAACGAGCATACAAAAGTAGTATGGAGAAAAAGTAGGCATATTCTTAGCGGTGCAAGGGAATTAAATCTTCAAAACACCACTTAACTGAATACACAGTGGAACCTCGCTATTAAGGCAACCCTCGGGATTTAACCAAAGTGACCTCATTACCAGAAATACCGAGACAAACCAATTACGCCTGCGTCACCGCTGCACCCTTCCCGCGCGCGGCGGCGATATTAATTTGCATTACGCGCCCAAGACAAACGCGCATGGCACGCGAGAAAAGCACCCCACCATATTTGCCAACCCCACATCTGATCTGCGGGTATCTTCTGCATATACTGTGAACAAATAATCAAAATCGGAGAAATTGTTTTTGTTAACATCCTATGCGTGATTGATTTAAAATCCATGGTCATAATGTATAAAATATATAACAGATTAATGCCAAATAATTTTCTTTCTCGTTTTAAAGTGGTAAACACCACTCATGCCCACAATACTCGTCAAGAAAATAACTTTGAATCTAAGTATTGCAGAACAACTCTGAAAGCGATGTGTATCATTATAAAAGGTGTAAATATGTGGAATTGTTTAAATATAAATATCAAAAATTGCACTAATGTAATTGCCTTTAAGAAAAGGTATAGATCACTATTGGTCAGTAAATACAATATATAGTACATTTTATTTTATCGCTATAATCGTATTCAAATCTTTATTTTGTATAAAGTATTCTTACATCAACGATACTTATTCCTATTGGTCAATAAATACATTATGTACTCTTCGAATTCTTAAAAATATATATATATATATTTATATATATATATATATTTATAAATATATATATATATATTTATATATATATATATATTTATATATATATATATATATATATATTTTTATACTCATTTGTTATACATCTTGTTCAAATCCTTTTATGTGTCAAATTTATCTACATCAAAGATACTTGTTCCTGTCTGATGACTGATGACTGATGTCATCAAGTCTGCATTGTCTATAATTAGTAAAAACATGCTTATTAGCATGTATAAGTCCTATGTTAAAATAAGAAGTATTAAATTATACTTCATGTACCTCATTCGTCAAATTATCTTTTAAATTATGTACATGTATTATGGAAAGGGAAATGCTAACTATAAGTATTGCACTTCTTGCATTTTTCCTTTCAACATTTCAATATATTATATACTATATTATTTATTATTTAGTATGCATTATATGAATTATGCTGTATATGTATGTATGTATGTTATGTTGAATAAAATTCAATTCAATTCAATTCAATTTGCCTATGTTTGTAATGTAAAATGGCAGCTAAAGGTCGAATATCTTAAGGAAATAACACGTTTAAAAGCCCATATATGAAATGTTTGCGCAGACCGGTCACTTGCCGACCCCACATCTGATCCGTAGGTACCTTCAGCATGTACTGTGAAAATCTTATCGAAATCGGAGAAAAAAATTTGTTTAACACCCTATACTTGAATGATTAGTCCTACGTTTGCAATGTAAGTGGCAACAAAACATCGGATATCTAGGAAATGGCACGTTCGAAAGACTATACATGCCGTAGACTGGTCATTTGCCGACCCGGCATTCAATCTGTAGGTATCTGTGGCATATGTACTGTGAAAATATAGTCTAAGTCGGAGAAATGGTTGGGTTAACCAGCTTGAATGATTAGCCCTATGTTGGTAGTGTAGGCTCGAAATAGCAGTAACCGATTAGATAACTTCAGACACATTATATTCCTGAAATAAAATGAGAGACCCTTTAAGGTGTAGGACAATTTATTTGAGAAACTGTACACATGATACAACTGATACAACACCAGTATGTGTCTGATAACACAAGATAATTGTCTTTGCCGGGTGCTGAAGTTCCGGCTCAGACCCCGATATACAACTCGTCCGACTTCTATGCATTTACTTGCTGTTCTTTTACTAGAATAAATACGTTGACGGTTTGCTGCTTCAATGGGTAACCAAATACTAGGGCTACTGTCGTTTAGTAGCCCGAAACATTGTACGCAATTTGTATTTCACCCCACGAAATATTCGAAATAACTGTCAACAGTCAGACAGATTATAGTAAAATAATACTCGCTGTTGCCTCTCATTATCATTTATTGCAGAGCCAGACGTCCCTACCGTTGTTGTGTTTGGTTCCTACGGTCTTTACACGCACAAAATGACAAGTCTTGCTAATAAGTATGTATTATAATGACTATTAACCGGTAACTGATCCTGGGTATCATATATACGATATTCCTTTAAATGTTCGGGTGCTTCAAAGACTGAGTTAATAAATATTTCTCCTCTCCCTTATATTACAACATTGGAGCATAAATTTGCTCTACAAAATGACTATTATACAAAATCACGTTTGTAAAATCTTGGGAATTCATTTTAAATATATAAGTAGTTTTAATTGTGTGTTTAATTATTGCAAATTTGTAAAAAGATATTCACATTCAAATTACATTGATGTTCATAATATACATTAGTTTTCTGTCCCCTTTTGACTATGACATTTATTAATAATATTAACAAAAGAAATATGTCCTCTTCAAAGCACATAACTAAACAAATCCTAAATTAAGAAAAATAAATATCTTTATTGGTGTTACTATGTAATTTACTCTGCTATTTTCACTAGACATTTAGAGAAAAATATGGATAGTACATGGCTGTGGAATAGAACGTTTTACTATATTATCAACTAATTCATTTTGGATTCAAGAAAAAATATCAATACCATAAACATAACATATTCCACTAATTCCAATATCTCAAAGCAACATTAAGGATTATATTACTCATGTCTGATGTAGTAGTGAATTCTGATAAAAACTTATTGTAAGCGCGTGCGGTGAATATATGACTTAAATGTGTCATTTACGCGTGTACCGATCGTGCGATGTGCAGGCGATGCTTTAATTGGCCACGTGTTGAGACAAACAAAAACAATTAGTGCGTTGCGCTGCGACAAAAACAATTATATGTCATTTAACGCGGGCGATTGGAACGAACCCAGCGTCTACGAAAGCTCGATATTTCTGGTAAAGCTTCATAGTAAGTGACCAGTTTAGTAGGTGACTAATTGCGTATATTTTTGCTGTTATGGAAATGATTTCAGGATGTAACCTTAATTGGGAGGTGGCTGTATCACCGAGGTGACCTTGAATCAAGGCTCGACTGTACACGATTTGTAAATACTAAAATGCCGTGCTTCTGCCGGTCAGTGCGTTTCAAATGTTTTCCATATAAATTACTGTTAATAACAATTAACGAACTCACCATGTCAACACGTTGCATGACGTATATATATATATATATAATATTGCATAATCGCTGTTTAATCAGTTTTATGTAAGTTTTATTTAACGATTCCAGTGGCAGTTGCTAACTACGAACACCGTGTAACTGAAGGTAGTAGGTCAGCCTCAAAACGATAACGTTTCGGATAGGTTTAAGCTGTGTGTGAACGTTGCGTTTAGTTTAACTCTAACTTAATTTAACGGGTTTAAAGGTAAGCTTGTTGCTTCGACGGCTTGAGACCGACGGCGTCAGACACATAGGAATTCAGCGACGTTGTGTGTCTCACAAATGACTTGGAGCAGTAGCGCTAATAATGTCAACGGGTTGTTTTCATTGCTTCGTGACTGTACAGTAGACGCAATCAGATACGATCAGATCAGATATACTATACCAGTAGGCCTGTGCTGTGTGTACGACAGCGGGCCGGCAGTGCTTGCTCCAGTTGATACTATCAGCCAGACGACGTTATGCTTGGCTGACGCACACGCCACGGCGAGCCAAGTTTACACACAGAGTGACGATACCAAACAGCGACAGCAACAACAGTTGACGCTATCTGGTAGCAAGACAAGACTAGGTAAAACCGTGTGTTGGGAGGGTGTGAGTGGGTAAATGAGTGAGTGAGCGAGTGTGTTTGTTTGTGTGTGTGTGTGTGTGCGCACGCACGCACACGCACGCACACGCACACACACACACGCAAACACACGCGCGCACACGCACACGCACACATACACGCGCACACACACGCACACACACGCACACGCACGCACACGCACGCACACGCACGCACACGCACGCACACACGCGCACACACACGCACACGCACGCACACACACGCACACACACACACACGCACACACACGTATACACACACACACACACACACACACACACACGCGCGCGCGCACACACACGTGGATGTAGATATAGTCAAGTAAGATGGTGCATATATGTATAGAACAAAAAAACAAAAAAGGACATCTTTTCGTGGAACGATGACTGTCGTGATCAAATCTTACTTCCTCCCCCCTCCCCATTCCCCTCCCCACCCCCCCCCCCCCCCCTCTCTCTCTCTCTCTCTCTCTCATACATTTTGTTTATTCTAGCCACTGACTCTGCAATTTAGACGTACAATGCATTCTGTTTCTTCCACCCTCCTCAGGTGACTCGAGTCAAGAGACCAGGCGATAGTGTAGCCACCCATAGCCATGGCGGAAGCACGTGGTGTAAACGGGACGACATCAGAGGGCACGTTGCGGGTGAAGGTGATTGATTGTGACGGCATGGACGGACTGAAACAGATGGACATGTACATGAACGTCGTCGTCAAGAAGGTGATGACGTCACAGGGTGAGCGACGGTCATACTTTTTGCCGTGGTTTTAATATATTTATTATTATGTTATTATCATCACCATCATCACCATTATTATTAATATCAATAAGAATAACAATAAATAATGTCTTGATAATGATTACCATTACCTATCAAAACATGTGGTTTTTATTTTCGAATACTTTGACTGCGGTGGAAACATTCGAATATAAAAACAAGTTTCTTGACAGGTAATGTCAATAATTGTTGAAATAAACCAAGAAACTGAAACTTTGCCGACATGCAATGTATGAGCATTGTTCTTATATATTACTTATATTACTAGTAACGCTAAACTGTCATTATCAACGTAGTTATCTTAACTATTAGCATATGAAAGAAGTTGAACACACGCACGCGCACACGCACACGCACACGAAAACCTAAACACGCGTAATCAAGTGGTCGAATGCTTCGTTAACGTCTCCTTTCGCTAGATGGCAGCAGCAGCTTGTCGAGCTCGATTGTGAAGTCTTGGCGCCCTGAATGGAATTCGTCTTTCGAAACCGATATTAGAAGTGACCCGCTAATACAGGTTTGTTTGACAGTTTTCTTTTTCGTATTCTAGAACGCTTTCAACGCAACGTATCATTGATATCATGTGCTTTCTGCTTGTTTCCTGTTTATCGATATATCGCTCAGATCTTCCATTTCTCCTCTCTCATTTAACTATTCTCTCCGCCCAAGAACTCTTTTTCTCCCTCCCTCCCTCCCTCTCTCCCTCCCTCCCTCCCTCCCTCCCTCCCTCCCTCCCTCCCTCCCTCCCTCCCTCCCTCCCTCCCTCCCTCCCTCCCTCCCTCCCTCCGTCCCTCCCTCCCTCCCTCTCTCTCTCTCTCTCTCGCTCCCTCCCTCCCTCCCTCCCTCCCTCCCTCCCTCCCTCCCTCCCTCCCTCCCTCCCTCCCTCCCTCCCTCCCTCCCTCCCTCCCTTCCTCCCTCCCTCCCTCCCTCCCTCCATCCCTCCCTCCCTCCCTCCCTCCCTCCCTCCCTCCCTCCCTCCCTCCCTCCCTCCCTCCCTCCCTCCCTCCCTGTCTGCATCCCTCCCTCTCTCCCTCCCTCCCTCTCTCCCTCCCTCCCTCCCTCCCTCCCTCCCTCCCTCCATCCATCCCTCCCTCCATCCCTCCCTCCCTCCCTCCCTCCCTCCCTCCCTCCCTCCCTCCCTCCCTCCCTCCCTCCCTCTCTCTCTCCCTCCCTCCATCCCTCCATCCCTCCCTCCCTCCCTCCCTCCCTCCCTCCCTCCCTCCCTGTCTGCATCCCTCCCTCCCTCCCTCCCTCCCTCCCTCCCTCCCTCCCTCCCTCCCTCCCTCCCTCCCTCCCTCCCTCCCTCCCTCCCTCCCTCCCTCCCTCCCTCCCTCCCTCCCTCCCTCCCTCCCTCCTAGTCTGCCTGCATCCCTCCCTCCCCCTCCATCCCTCCATCCCTATCTCCCTCCCTCCCTCCCCCTCCCTCCCTCCCTCCCTCCCTCCCTCCCTCCCTCCCTCCCTCCCTCCCTCCCTCCCTCCCTCCCTCCCTCCCTCCCTCCCTCCCTCCCTCCCTCCCTCTCTCCCCCCTCCTTTCTTCCCTCCCTCCCTCCCTCCCTCCCTCCTTCCCTCCCTCTCTCTCTCCGTCCCTCCCTCCCTCTGTGCGCCCATGTAGTGTGTTTACGCCCGAGGTTGCATACGCGGAATCGCTGTAACTCTAGTTTATGTCCTTTGATAGGTCCTACTCGTGATAGTATTGCTATACGAGGATAGACATAAGCATATTGTGTAGTTATTAGGTTAATAAATCGTATTTATAACTTATATATTCTGTGTGTGACATCACAAGTTTATAATAAATATACGTTTACGTATTCACACACAATTTCATGCAAATCTGCCACGCCGTTTTGCCGTAAGAAGGAAATGAAACGTGTATGATAATGTTCCCGTTTTCAGACACCAGATCAACGTTTATGTTTTGATGTGCCGACAACATATAGAAGCAGTAGAGAAGGCATATAAAATGACAGAAATGTAGCAAATTGCATACAGTTTCATAAGAACGTAAACAATCACCTATATATTATAACATTTCCAAAACTGAAGAAAACAATATTGTGGAAACAAATGCAATTTGTTTGTCAATAATGATAATAGAAAGTTTAAGATCCACCAGTAGCTTTGGCTGCAGGACACCAGTTTTGAATAGCTTGACTTCCGCTTGAAAATGGCAGCCATTTTTAAAGATGGCGTCCTAAACGGTAATTAGCTATGCTTCTGAAATGTCCATCACCCATTTTCGGACACCTCAGATATTGGTGTCACTGAAAATCATAATGGGAATTACTCCCCCAATTTGATAATCAACTTCAATATTTAGTATATAGTTGTCTCGTGGACTACACTATACAAATTATAATTTTTAGGTTTGTGTTACTTATTATTTTATAAATTTATGTGATATTAACCAAGGAGTCCATCCAATTTACAGTTGACCTTGCTCAAATGGCCAAAGACGCTCCTTGCTGACCTCAACGTTAGTGGTCGGATGCTCGCCCGGAAATGTTGCGAAGATAACGTCACTCCGATCACGGTACGTGGCAATCTATATTTCTATAAATTTCTAGCATTTCATAGTCTTAAGATGGTGTTTAAAACAAGACATGCAAGTTGTATTACTAGTGAAAATACGACGTGTATTTAATGGTGCATATTCAGGTCTTTGCAAAACTACTAATAGTTAGTACTTCGTGTTAGAACATTTATTTCTCAATCGATAGTATCCGTGTTCACATCCTATTGTTGTCGCCTCGAAGACTAGGCAATTGACGGATATATGTGAACGAATAATGTCCATGCAGTAGTAGCAGCGTGGCTGAATGTTTCCCAGGAGAAATTCACATTGTGTTCGGGTGAACATGTCTGCAGGCGTAGTGTAAAGTTTTATGTCAATCCTTACAACTTGATCATTTTTATCGCTCTATGTAGGAACTTATCTTTTTTGTTGGTTGCCTCAGCTCAAGTTGAAACCGAGAGGATCGTTACACGTCGAACTCCAACACATCGTAGGTACGTTATATTCGCGACATCTATATTACAATTATTATAATTCGGAGAGGACAAAACAATTCATATTCTGGTGTATTTATGGTAACATGCCTTCGTGTGCCCACAAAAAACAATCTTGGAACTTTAAATTACCAAAATGTGTCATATAAGAGCCATCAGATCGCACCCTGTCGATATGTGGCGACCATATTGGATTTATGCAAATTAACTATTCATCCAATAAGATTTTGAAATATTTCAAGTGCATCGTTTGCGTTCAGAACCCCATTGTGGAATTTTAGATCACCTAAATATGTAGTCTAATAGCAACAATATAGCAAATTAGTTGTTGTATTGATTGGCAGCCATTATTATATATTATATTTATGCAACAGATCATTTGGAAGTCTTTAGTACGATGTTCTGGCGACCAAAGCATTGTTCAAACCAAACATGTTGCAATATGTTCCAAGTTGAGTGAAAACAATGGGTTAGATTGCTTGACTGTTACAGTAGTTGATGGGTGGAAAACAGTCCGAGAGCTTTTATTTAGGTTTTTAAAACACGGGAAATTAAGAAAACAATGTGACGGACATTTCCAAGAAAGTCTAAATGAAACCTGCTGCAAAAGATACGATACATGTTAGTACGACAGATAAAATGGAAGCATTGAACATACAAATGGAATACACAAGAAACACGAAGACCAACCAGATGTTTGGTGAGGACAACATCACTGCTGAAATAATAAAGGAAAGTGAAAAAGAAAACATTGATATACTTGTAATGCTCTTCAACCAACTATGGAAGAAGTGTTACTGAAGACTTGACACGTGGATTGATAATAACATTATCTAAGAAGAGACTAGAGACATTGCAACAGATGTTGAAGTGTATCACTACTGACGTATGCGGGGCGAGGGGCGTACTAGATGGTGCGATGCATTGTACCAATTACAAACATGTAGCACGTTCTGAACAAAACAAGCTTGATATGTAACTGGCAGGAACACAGGATAGCGCACCGTAGTAATTATCTACCTAGCAAAGGAACGTCAGCTCGAACGTGTCTTGTTTGATGTCGAGATGGTGGATGTTTCAGTGAAAAAAGAGAAGCAGCGGGCACACACGAAGGTGGCTGTCGTCAAACATATGGTGGCTGGACACAGGCTACATGCTTCCTATTCTCGACTGCCCCATAAGTGCGACGTCTGCTCTGACAGTATCTGGTGAGTGACGTCACCACGTTTGCTGTTGTCGTCGTCATCGTCATCGAGTGTGTGTGGGCGTGCGTGCGTGCGTGCATATGTGTGCGTGCGTATGTGTATGTATGCGTGCGTATGTGTGTGTATGTGTGTGTATGCGTGCGTATGTGTGCGTATGTGTGTGTGTGTGTGTGTGTGTGTGTGTGTGTGTGTGTGTGTGTGTGTGTGTGTGTGTGTGTGTGTGTGTGTGTGTGTGTGTGTGTGTGTGTGTGTGTGTGTGTGTGTGTGTGTGTGTGTGTGTGTGTGTGTGTGTGTGTGTGTGTGTGTGTGTGTGTGTGTGTGTGTGTGTGTGTGTGTGTGCGTGTGTGTATGCGTGTGTGTGTGTTTCAGTCAATGTTATAATCCTCCTCGTACTTAGTCATTATAATTGGCTGTGTCGTTACTATGACAGTTGTCGTCATCATCATCATCATTATCATCATTGTTACCTCTAACTCCTCCTCCTCCTTCTTCTTCTTATTCTCGTCCTCCTCCTCCTCAATCTTCTCCTCCTCCTCATCATCATCATCCTTCTTCTTCGACAAAGACGACACATGTTACATAAGTAAATGTGTACTACAAGGTCTACAGGCGAACCTCGCTTTATAGCCACATCGAGATTGTGGCCACCTCGCAATTATGGTCTCTATAGTACAATCCGAAATTATTTCTGTGACAATAAGTTATGGGAAATTAGTCACGTTAACATGGCCATCTCGCTACTCGGGTATCTTTGGCCCGAGTTTGACATTCATAGTGAGTTTCCACAGTATAATTATTTTTGGAGCAGAGTATCAGTGTCCAAAATTAACGATAGTTTGAAATGGTCAACCTTTCCACATAAGCGCAAACATATACAGCGTGGGTGGCTTTGGAGACAATAAAAAGAGCACCGGGGTAAACAGTACAACTGTTAAATGTTTTTCTCTATATTTTAGGGGCCTTACAAAGAAAGCCCTCAGATGTCAAGGTCAGTATTTTAAAATAAGTTGTACATTTTGTTGTTAATGCTGGTCTTGTTCATATTGTTTCAGTGTTCAGATTTGTGTACGTATGTTAAACAAATGGTAGGGTCAGTTCGTTATACGATGCTCTTGAATTGTGAACATTTTAAATATGTAACATATGTCAACTGTACATTTGACTGTTTATAAAAAAAAGTATAATGGTTACTAAATTGAAAACCTAAGATCGTTTTGTTCATGAATTCACGAACTGATTCATTGAGACATTACAGTTCAATCACATGCTATGTGCAAATATTGTATGTGCAAATATAAATTAAATCACCATCCGTAAGCATGATACGGGATACCTCGGCTTATCTGTTTTTTAATGTCAACGTTCATGTTAAACTGATAAATGTCTAGAAACCATTGTGATTAATTAAACACACTTAGCTGGCCAAGATGCTAGATGTAGTTTAGAATATATAGATCTATTAGTCAGGTTCCTTAGCAACTGGATGGGGGCAGACCGGATAAAAGCACCAAATTGTGTGGTGCATCCTTGACCAACAAGATTTAACTTTTTGATCGGACTCAGCAATTTCTTTGGGTAGGTCCATAAATGTTCGTCCCCCTTTGAATATGTATATATATATATATATATGCCATATTACTGTTACTATAGTGTTCCAAGGGATGTGGGGTAGACCGAATATAAGCGCCAAATATATTGTGTTGCTTCATAAAATAATACTATTTCACACTTTGATTGGAGGTAGCAAATTGTTTGGGTGGGTCCATAATTTGTTACCCCTAATTTGACCGAAATATGCCTTTTTACTACATTTTGTCATGGGATTATATGGGGCTTACCGAATAATTGGATCGAAATATGCCTTTTTACTACATTTTGTCATGGGATTATATGGGGCTTACCGAATAATTGGATCGAAATATGTCTTTTTACTACATTTTGTCATGGGATTATATGGGGCTTACCGAATAATTGGATCGAAATATGCCTTTTACTACATTTTGTCATGGGATTATATGGGGCTTACCGAATAATTGGATCGAAATATGCCTTTTTACTACATTTTGTCATGGGATTATATGGGCTTACCGAATAAAAACTCCAACTTGTTTTGCTGCTCCTAGAACAACACGATTTCAATGTTTCCTCAGAATTAGCATATATTTTGGGTGGGTCCATAATTTCTCACCCCCCCCCCCCCCACTTAACAATTAGCCCTACGCCGTTCTATTACACTTTCCCGTGACATATGTTAGAGACAGGACAAATGTAGCATATTTTTTGGCTGTTTTTCGTAACACTGATATTTCAGTTTTGTTATTGGCATCAGCACATATTAGGTGGGTCCATGCATTTTCACCCCCATTAAAACGATATACGTTGTTTTAAAAAAATTTGGAAGAGATAAGGGAAAACCCGACTAAATTTAAATTTCATGTATTTTGATCTTGTGTATCTTCTGGAGAATTTCGCCCACGGCTTAAGTATTGTTTCAGTGTCGGTCGCTAAGTGGAAATTAAAAAAATACATGAAAGGAAATAATTAATATTAAATGACAACACATTGACCAAAATCACAGTTACACCTGTCTGAAGTTGTTTTATAAGATCACTTCCTCTCGCCGTCGTGTGCACCGATTCGCCAAATGGCTTTACACAAATAAACTTCTTCGGGGTGGAAAAATAGTTTGATTTTCTTTGGACATATAACATTCTGAGGCCGTTGAAACATCCTTCTGTCATCGTTGACCGAATCTACCACTTGAAGCTTCGCAGGGCAGAAAAGGACCGCTCGCAGGCAACGCTTCTGTATTGACGAAGAGGTCTACGGTCGATTATAGCAGAGTGTTCAACATAACAAATAAGTGAAGATTACTGGAATCCGATATTGCAGAAAGTTACATGACTTAATATGGGTAGTTTGCTCGATCTGCGATTGGCGTACACCATCCTAAAAATAAAAAAACTCATTCTGGCCTCTGCACATTTGATCAACTTTGATTGAATTCCTCTTATACGTGCTGGATAATTATTTCAAGTCCCATTTCTTCAAACTGCATGGAAATGATTAATGTCAGGCAGTACGGGCGCTTCCACTAGCTGTTATCGGTGCAGGTAGAATCTTCAAAATATCCTGTATTTCGAACATAGCCTCGTCATTCTCGTCGATTGCAAATGTAGGTTTGGCAAGCGCTTTCCCCAATTTTTTAGTAAACATCCCTCAGCAGTAGAGTCAGTATTCAGTATATCGATGCGCGCAATGAATTTCTCGCTTCTATTCTTTCCCCTGACATTCACGACAACAACGTCACCTTCCATCAGCTCAGGTGAGCTTCCATCTGAGTCAGAATCCAACAGCGTCATCTCTACTTCACTATCAGAGCTGCTCTATTCGATGACCTTGGTTTTCGTCCTGTTCTGAACCTTCTTATTCGTCGGGAACAGCCTAGGCATCGCGGTGCCTGAATCTTTCCGCAATTTATTTTCTTCAAGCATCTGAGCGATATATGGAGTTGCGGTGAGTATCTTACTCTGTTTTTGCTTTCTTCCCTTTCCTGCGTTTTAAGGGGCCCAGCTTCCGGGAGAGGTACGAGATCGGCCGGTGAAACATACGGTTTCGAAGCAGCCATAGGATTCACATGCTCAAGAGTATGAACTGAGCAGTTATTATTCTCGTCTTCGGAGGTATTCTGTAGGTCTTGTACAGTGGGGTCGACACCAGTCGACGTTGACGGTTACAAAACGTTGCCGCTCCCTAACGGTGTGGCGGTATTCACAGGTAGGTCATCTTGAACAGGCTATGGTCAGTTGGTCACTCATGCTGCCTCAAAAACAGCTTCGGAAAAGAGCTGATAATTGAATGGGAATATTCCGGATCTCTTGAATCACGCGATGACATTATTTGGTGTCATCGCCGCCATTTGAGCTTCTTTCACAAGCGTTGCGATGTCATAAATAGTGACCGGCTTTCCAGGATTGGATCGCGAACGGCGATTACAGCTTCTTCGTACGTTGCCAGTGGAACATCACCACGCTCAGTCTTCCGTTTGTACCTTCGTACTATTGTTACATTGTTACGTACACCAGAAATCAATCAAAACGATCATTAAACATAGTATTACTACCACAATGAATTGCGATAATTTTGAGGGCAAGATGGGCCATGGCATTCTCGTCCTCTGGGACCAAATACTTGCCGACTAAACTATGTCAATATCCGCACACTATAGGCCGGTAGACGACAAACTGACGGCCAAACTAAGATATATCATTTCCTAAGCATATCCTTGCAATGAAGATCTAAGTAGTTTCGGAAGAAAGTTACTGAAACTGTCAAAATTCGATTTTGTTTCGGATAATTTCAAGACCACTCGCCTGTGAATGATGACGCCTGGGCTAGTATGTGGGACAGTTCCGAGACGTGAATATAGGTGACGCCAGCTGTCTAGGTTACCTATGCAGAGATTGCACTCTTTGGCTTGGATCGAGATTCTTGGTCACAGACCCAAGCAAACTGAGCATCTTATGGGCCACCACTAGGGACAGGATGAATTATGAATCTTCTAGCAGACTGATACGGTCTTTATCAGGGGCGGATCTAACAGGACGAGATTTTCCTTTAAGAAAAGTGACCTTTTCATATCGGGAAAAGAGCACTTAAAACACGGGGTATCGCTAAAGGGCAGCATTGCTGTGCTTAAAGGAACTACCCACACCCTTCACTCTGTCCCTTATCCACGCCTCAAGCCTGGGCACGATCGCTTTCATGCACGGATCCAGGATGTCGGGAGATAGAGTGCGGGCCAGTTTATGACAATTAGGTACTTTGACCAATAAGTGGGCAAGGAAACACAAAAACAGCAGTTACACCAGTAACATAGACAAGACAAACATGGAACTTTAAAAAAAAAAATCCACTTTTTGTTTTTTTCTGGGGGGAGGCAACTGCCCCCTGCTCCCTCTAGTTACGGCCCTGTCGGTTATACATCTCGCAGCAAAGAACCTTTACATGTATGCATTTATTAGACAAGAAACTCACCCGTACCCTCCGTCCTCCCCATCTCATTTCCACAACCAACGTCACCACGTTTGATGAACATGCAGACACTGCTGTTATTCCTCACATCGTGAAGAACGTAGTATTGAGATTGTCTGGGTTACGTACATCCAAGCATCATCCAATAATCCAAAAGAGAGTAGCGTGGTAACGCGATTTGGATGAAGGTAACCAGGGCCAACACGGTGCCAATAAACTGGATATACTTCCATCGCGATGTTACCAAGAACCATGAGCTATTTGTATTTGTCTCCACCAAATCTCCAATACCCAGGTGGAAATGAAGTGTTAGCGTCACCAGGAACCTCAGTGATCGTCAATAGGTTCAACTATGATATGCTACGTTGTGACTACGGAAACTGACTCGCAACTGCTGGTCCATGTGCAGACTGTTTTGGGAAAGGGACCAGAACCATATTTGATACGCAATGTGAACAAGGGTGTCTTTCTGCTTCCAATAATTAAGATGTACGAGCCAGTCATATTTGTTTTCAGCTGCATACATTTGGATAGCCTTTGGGATAGGCAATAATGTTATTCGTCGTAATGGTAACGGCATCTTTCATACTCTGTAAAAATACAAGTCAACGTCTTTGCCAGTTTCCACGGTTTAGCCGAGGTGCAATACGACGTGAACGTCTTTGTCAGTTTGCACGGTTTAGCCGAGGTGCAATACGACGTGAACGTCTTTGTCAGTTTGCACGGTTTAGCCGAGGTGCAATACGACGTGAACGTCTTTGTCAGTTTGCACGGTTTAGCCGAGGTGCAATACGACGTGAACGTCTTTGTCAGTTTGCACGGTTTAGCCGAGGTGCAATACGACGTGAACGTCTTTGTCAGTTTGCACGGTTTAGCCGAGGTGCAATACGACGTGAACGTCTTTGTCAGTTTGCACGGTTTAGCCGAGGTGCAATACGACGTGAACGTCTTTGTCAGTTTGCACGGTTTAGCCGAGGTGCAATACGACGTGAACGTCTTTGTCAGTTTGCACGGTTTAGCCGAGGTGCAATACGACGTGAACGTCTTTGTCAGTTTGCACGGTTTAGCCGAGGTGCAATACGACGTGAACGTCTTTGTCAGTTTGCACGGTTTAGCCGAGGTGCAATACGACGTGAACGTCTTTGTCAGTTTCCACGGTTTAGCCGAGGTGCAATACGACGTGAACGTCTTTGTCAGTTTGCACGGTTTAGCCGAGGTGCAATACGACGTGAACGTCTTTGTCAGTTTCCACGGTTTAGCCGAGGTGCAATACGACGTGAACGTCTTTGTCAGTTTGCACGGTTTAGCCGAGGTGCAATACGACGTCTGTATTACTCGGCCAAGGGTGGGAGACAGCATGAGAAACATAGAATGCATACCATGAAGTGACCAAAGCATTAATTTACACGACACTGAGTCCACCCACCCATTTGGATCTGAATTCGCGATAGTTCAACTCCTGGGACGCTTCACCGTCGTACCCTGTGACTAGAGCAGCAATGTGGTCTCCGTTATCGAGGCAATAAGAAAGTTATTTTACCAAAGAAATAATACTATGAAGATATTCCACCTACGAAGGATGCACTGCAGCAGCATGCATTCAAAGCGTATAGCATACTACGCTTGTATCTGGTTGACCAGTACACTGGTCCAATAGCAAACACCCTGGAGCTGGACATGGGACGTGAAGAGTCTGCCATGACGCCCTGTAGGTCGATGGTTGAATAATGACGCAAGTGCAGTAAAGTCATAATTTCCTGTAAGTTATGACTTAAGCTGTATTATACGGCATACTAAGGAAATGGCGCAACGATCTACAAATTATATTTATATATTTTCATCTATTAGACTTGCCGTTTTCAAATAATACATGCTGTATTGAAATATGACGAAATCCAATAAAACGGCATATCTCGGCTCAAGGGGAGTACACTATGGACTAATCCACAAAATGGTGACTCCTATCGAAACGTCAAAGTTAATAGCGTATGGAATCAAAGAAACACTGTTCGTGACGTGAGTCAGTCTGTACCCACAGCCAATGGAGACATGGGATAAAACGGCCGACATTTTAATTGATTAGGGGTGAAATATAATGGACCCAACCGAGAAATGTTCTGATTCCGTTAATAAAGCTAAAGTTAATAGCCAAAGGATGCAGAGACAAACATTTGGTGAAGTTATTCAGATTGTATCCATATCCTGTGGAGTAATGTAGTAAAACGACATATTTTATTTGATAGGAGGTACACAAATAATGGACCCACCCAAAATAATTGCTGACTCCGATCAAAAAGTTAAAGCTACCAACCCAAGGAAGTTGAGGAAAAAGTTTGGTGCTTTTATCCGGTCTGTCCCCATATCAAAAAAATGTCGCTAACTATATATGTTGTTTTCATTTTGGGGGAGGGCAATGTTTATACATTTTCTTTTCACAACGTTTAGTGTTAGTTACTTTACATTTTAATTTTGTTGGGACAATGCACTATGTATAGCATTTCCTCAAACATTAGTGTCCACTTAATAATCATGTTGTGTTTTGTTCAATATACTTATTTGTTTATTCTCACTCTACGTTCATGTTGTGGCAATACATCTGCTGTAATTTACTTTTACTTTTTTTGCGCTGATGCAATAAGTACATTGTGTTATACATGCATGCGGACTATTCGTAATATTCTCCTTTATAAAATGTATTTGTATAATGCTCAGGGTATAGCTTGTGCAGCTCTTTCACAACGTCTAATCTATGTTTATATGATGTCTTCTGTAAACACAGACCAATATTGTTTATACAATTTTCCAATATGATTGATAACAATTATTTCTTAGCGCAATTTGGTGGTCTAGAGAAAAATTATCTCTATCACATATTTAAAACGGATGAAATGAATGAAGATGGGGATCTTGAACCATTTCAACATTCACCATACTTCGATGACGATAATTTTATCAGCCATTTAATGAACAAACAAAGCAAATTTATCGTGCTAAGCCTAAACTGTCAGAGTTTAAATGCAAAAATTGACGAAATTAAAATAAAGCTAGAATCATTCAGAAGTAGTGGCTGTGAGATTAGTGCTCTGTGTTTACAGGAAACATGGCTCGATGAAGAGGCTGACACTTCTTTATTTCAAATAGATGGATATACATTAATATGCCAAGGCAAAATCTGTAGTGCACATGCCGGCTTGGCAATCTACCTCAGCAACAAATACAATTACAAATCTGTAAATATCCGTGCAAATACACACACTTGGGAAGGTCAATTTATTGAAATAACATGTTGTTCCATGAAGAAAAAAATAATTCTTGGAAATATATATAGACCACCTAGAGATATTATCGAAAACTACCGTATATTTACAACAGAATTTGCATCAAATTTAATTGATTTACAAAAATCTAGAAGTGAAATAATAATTGCAGGAGATTACAATATTGACTTGCTTAAAATGTACGAAAAACCCATAATATGTGAATATTTTGACACAATCGTTTCACATGGTTTCTTCCCTAAAATTACTATGCCAACACGACTTTCAGAATATCAGTGAACACTCATTGATAATTGTTTATGCAATTTGTCAAAAGGATTCTTCAAATCCTCAGCTGGTATTTTAGTGAGCAATATTTCTGATCACTTTCCTTATTTTCTAAGTCTGGATTATGTTGAAACCACTAGTGCAATACCAAGGTTTATACGAATAAAACAACAAAGTCCTAACTCGCTCAATAAATTTAAAATTGAAATAATAAACTCAAATATTTATAATAAACTTAACACAGATATTCATGCGGATCCGAATGAAAACTACAATATCCTCGATGAAATTGTTACTGCAGCTATGGATAAATTTATACCTATTAAAATAATCAAATTTAACAAGTATAAACATAAGAAAACTCCTTGGATTACCAATGGCATTATTGTGTCGATAAAATGTTGAAACAAATTGTATTCGAGAATGAAAACGGCTCAAGTAAATACAGAGCATTATCATGAACTTAAAACTGACTTACATACTTATAATAACATTCTTAAGAGTAATATTAGATTAGCTAAGCAAATGTATTACCGATCCAGTTTTGAAAAGCATAAGCATAGTGTTAAAAAGACGTGGTGTTTAATTAAAGAAATTATTCAGAAAAGTCAAAAGAAAGAACAATTTCCAGATTTGTTCAAAGTTGATGGGGAAATGATTAGTGACAAATGCATTATTGCAAACAAATTTAACACGTTTTTTACTAATGATGGTCCTACTCTAGCCTCTAAAACAACTACTAGTGGAGATAAATCATACAAAGATTACCTGAAAAACTCGATATTTCACACTTTCAGATTTAATCCGATTGACATGGAAACTACTGTTAATACAATTGATCGTTTACCTCCAAAATCAAGTTGTGGAAAAGACGGTATTTCAACACAATTACTCAAATTAATAAAAAATTATATCAGCAAAGCAGTCACTCTAATTATTAATCAATCAATAATAACTGGTATATTTCCAGACAAATTAAAAATTGCAAAAGTCATACCCCTTTTCAAAAAAGGTGATGTTTCTGACTTTAACAATGACCGTCCTATTTCTATCCTGCCAGTGATTTCTATTTTTTTTAAAGGGTTACGTTTGATCAAATCCACGATTACTTCCATTCTAAAGCGTTATTCTACAATAGCCAATATGGGTTCAGAAAGAAACATTCTACTGAGCTTGCTACACTCGAAATCATAGACAGAATTATACAAGAACTTGATAAATCTGTTACTCCAATAAATATATACCTTGATTTATCAAAAGCATTTGACACAATTGATCATAATATATTGGTACAGAAGTTAAATTACTATGGATTAAATGACAAGGCTCTGGACCTTTGCGAGTTATTTACAAAATCGTAAGCAGTATGTAGAAATTGAAAATGTTAAGTCTAAGGAAATAGTCATCAACACTGGTGTCCCTCAAGGTTCAATTTTAGGGCCGCTCTTATTTATTATATATAGAAATTATATAGCACTTTCTAGTGACATTTTCAAATTCATAACATATGCTGACGACACCACCCTTACTAGTACACTAAAAACATTTAATGATTCAGAAGGCCAAATGCAAAGTGAAAATATTAACAAAGAACTAACAAAGATTAATAATTGGTTAAAAGCTAATAAACTGTCACTAAATGCCAAAAAGACTAAATTCATGATTTTTCATATGCCTCAAAAGAAAATAGAATACCCTGTGTTACAAATAGATGGGGCACACATTGAATGTGTAAATGATTTCAATTTTTTAGGCATCACAATAAATAACCATTTAAACTGGCAGAGTCATACAAACAAAATAGCAAATAAAATCTCTAAAACAATAAGCATAGTAAATAAACTAAATTTTTTTTACCACCTAATACATTATATATTATGTACAATGCTCTTATTCTCCCTCATATTAATTATGGCTTACTTTTATGGGGTCATCAAGCACATCGAATTTTCAAATTACAGAAAAAAGCAATACGAATAATATCCTTAAGTAAATATAATGCTCACACAAGTCCCATTTTTAAAAGACTTCAGTTGCTAAAGTTGGATGACATTTATAAAATCCAACAATAAAAATTTTACAACAAATTAATTAACAATCTTTTACCCTACTACTTCAATGTTTTTCCAAACACACACATCTATAATATTCATCAGCACTGCACACGTGAAAGAAATAATCTGTATATGTCCAGATTCAAACATGAGTTTGCAAAAAAATGCATTAGACACAACATAGTTGAGACAGTTAACAATACACCAAGTATTATCATTAATAAAATTTACACCCACAGTCTGTATGGTTTTTCAACATACACAACAAACTTTCTTATTTTAAATTATGAATCCTGTTGTCGTATTCATAATTGCTTTATATGTAATTCGTAATACATATTGAAATGTATACCTAAGTGTCAATGTGTACGTCAATTTGTACAAGAGTACATTTAATCTCGTTGTATTATGTATGTATGTTGATACATTGATATGATTGAGTAATTATCAAGTGTAAAACAAGGCATATGCATATTGTGACATGTAAATTTTGATGTTGATTATATTTATGGGGTGGCTCCTGTGCTAGCGATATTGTATATTTTAATGGGAGTCTCCCGACCTTATCTAGTATTCATGTTATTTCATTGTGTATATATCGTATATATAGGTCAAATAAACTTATTCTGAGTTCTGAGTTCTATATGACATATATAGTTAGAGGTATAGTTTATCCTGTGTGAAATATTTTTATTGATAAAGACGGTCAGAGCCTACAATACATTTAGGATGTTGCCTGTGATTACTACGCTTCATCCAGTCTATCGGTGTGAACAGATTGCGGCGCGGTTTGTCACAAGAAGTGCGCAGAGAAATTGACGACTACGTGCCGCCGCGCGAAACCGATGTCGAACCTAATGAGCTTATTTGTTATTCCAAATTTTCAGGTAGGTGGCGCAAATGCCTTACACAAAACACACGTGTCTGCCCAGTTGCTGAACACCAATGCATCGTTAACCTGACGGCAGGGAAACTAAAACACATGTGTCTGCCCAGTTGCTGAACACCAATGCATCGTTAACCTGACGGCAGGGAAACTAAAACACATGTGTCTGCCCAGTTGCTGAACACCAATGCATCGTTAACCTGACGGCAGGGAAACTAAAACACATGTGTCTGCCCAGTTGCTGAACACCAATGCATCGTTAACCCGACGGCAGGGAAACTAAAACACATGTGTCTGCCCAGTTGCTGAACACCAATGTATCGTTAACCCGACAGCAGGGAAACTAAAACACAAGTGTCTGCCCAGTTGCTGAACACCAATGCATCGTTAACCTGGCGGCAGGGAAACTAAAACACATGTGTCTGCCCAGTTGCTGAACACCAATGCATCGTTAACCTGACGGCAGGGAAACTAAAACACATGTGTCTGCCCAGTTGCTGAACACCAATGCATCGTTAACCTGACGGCGGAAACACGCACACACGCACACACGCACACACGCACACACGCACACACGCACACACGCACACACGCACACACGCACACACGCACCAGTTCTTTAGATGGGGTTATGAAAGGTGACATTAGTTTATGTGGCGTGGTGACAATACTGTGTTGCAGATAGAAGGCACGCCAGAGACGGCGGCTGCATCGGTGTCGTGCACACTAGACGACTTCGTACTGCTTAAGGTCATCGGAAAGGGGTCGTTTGGAAAGGTGAGACTGATCACAGATGCCTCTCTACGTAACAGCTGACCGTCAAAGTTGCCAACAGCTTGGTCGTTTTTGAAACAAAATTAAGTGATATGTGATTGGACTGCGGATTTGTTTAAGGTATTTATGTGTTTCCTGTGTTTTGTCATATTCACTTTGGCCGCAGACATCACAGTTCTTGTCGTTGTTTGCTTAAATTGAAATTCACGCTATGCCGGCACCGGTGTGAGACATGGCACCTTAAAAATGCTGCATTAACAAAAAGAAACGCATATCCTATGACTACACAATTTTAAGCCAGTCTCTGCCCAAGGTCACCGCTGTCAAAGATCTCGGTATCACACTGACCGACAGTTTGACTGTTAAAGATCATATTAATTGTTGTGTTTGTAAAGCTTTTAAGATGAGTGGTTTTATTGAGCGCGTTTGCAAAACGTTTAAAGATGTTCATGATTTGCGATCCTTGTATATACCTCTAGCCAGAAGCCAGTTGGAGTATTGCAGTGTTATCTGGAATCCCTGGCAACGTACGTTTATTGACAAAATCGAACGAGTTAAAAAAAAAATCATTAAATATCTATGTTACAAATCCAAAATACACTATTCCTCTGACAGTTATCCTGAGCTTTGCCATCATTTTAGACTACCTTCCCTTCAACACCGTAGGCAAGTTGCAGATCTTATGTTTTTACACAAGTGTGTGCACTCCAAACTAGACTCGTCGTATCTGGTAGGGGCTATCCAATTTCACTGTCCTTCACGATCTCTACGAAACTGCACCCCTTTTAGAGTTTCCAATAGCAGAATCAACATTAAAAAACATTGTGTTTTGAGTAGATGTATGACTACTTTCAACACATCGTATTTAAATGATCCAACTTGTGGTATATATTCAGGAGCTGAACCATTTAGATCCTCGATTCAAAAACATTTATATGTATAACGGATGTTTGCCTGGTATATTTGATGTTGATATTGTGTGGTTTTTATGTCCTTATTGTTCTTATTGTTTTTATTATTCTATTATTGTTTTATTATTTATATGCATTGTTTCAGTTATCAGTCCTGTTACTGGGTCCACTGAATAAATGCAATACAAATACAATACAATACAATATAATGTCGATGAACGCAATTGTACCCAGGATTTTTGCGTAGTGCCGAAATGAACCGATCTCCGAACAGGTCAATGAGTGATTTTCAAAAATATAAAAAGAGGTTCACTGTAAGACATGTTGCTTTGGATAGCAGTTTTGTAAAGTCTGATTAAATGTTGTTAAATTTTTATTTGTTCGTTACTTGATCCGAGCGAACGGTTCGGGGCCAGTAAATGCGGTTGACTGAGCAGATAATCACACAAATGATGATTTGCAGGTTATGGTGGCGGAGCTACGGAACAGCGGACAGTACTTCGCCATCAAGGCGCTGAAGAAAGACGTCGTGTTGGAAGACGACAATCTGCCTTGCACCATCGTTGAGCGTCGGGTGCTTCAGATCGGCGGACAGCACCCGCACCTTACACACCTGCACGCCACGTTTCAGTCGGCGGTAACGTATCAAGACCTGTGTGTTTTCCGTGTTTCCTTCGTGTCTCCTTGGTGTCCATTCGTTTAGCCTCCGTGTCTCCTACGTGTCTCCTCCGTGTCTTCTCCGTGTTTCCTTGTCTCATTCGTGTCTCCCACGTGTGGCCTTTGTGTCTCCTCTGTATCTCAGCCGGGTCTCCTCCGTTGCTCCTCCGTGTCTCATCCGAGTCTCCTACGTGTCCCCTTTTGGTCTCTTTCACATCTCCTCCGTTGCTCCTCCGTATCTCCTCCGTGTCTTCTCCGTATCTCCTACGTGTCTCCTTCGTGTCTCCGTTGTGTCTCATCCGTGTCTCCTCCGTATCTCCTTCGTGTCTCCTTGGTGTCCCTTCGTTTAGCCTCCGTGTCTCCCATGTGTCTCCTCTGTGTCTCCTACGTGTCTCCTACATGTCTCCTCCGTGTCTCCTACGTGTCTTCTCCGTGTCTCCTACGTGTCTTCTCTGTGTCTCCTCCGTGTCTCCTACGTGTCTCCTCTGTGTCTCCTACGTGTCGCCTACGTGTCTCCTAGTGTCTCCTACGTGTCTCTTACTTGTCTCCTCTGTATCTCCCCCGGGTATCCTCTGTTTCTCCTTCGGGTCTCCTTCGTGCCTTCTTCCGTGTCTCATTCGTGTCTCCTTCGGCTCTACTCCCTGTTTCCTACGTGTCTCCCTACTCTCCGTCATGTCTCCTGCGTGTCTCCTATGTGCCTCCTCCGTGTCTCCAACATTTCGCCGTGAAAATGTTCTTTGTCTCTCCTTGACGTCTCCACCTCGTATCTCCTGCCCTACTCGCTGTTTTCTCTGCTTACATTTGTCGTCTATATATAATCTCATGTCTGATGTATCTACGTCGACGTACGGCACATGCACGGTAGCTGTTCATATGTTGTCTTCCACTGCAGAGTCATCTATTTTACGTAATGGAATTCCTCAACGGAGGCGACTTGATGCAGCACCTCGACGCGTCGGGCAAATTTGACGCGGAACGAAGTCGCTTCTACGCGGCAGAGCTACTGTGTGGCCTGCAGTATCTTCACGGCCGTGGCGTCATCTACAGGTATATTGTTCTGTCTGTCCTGTAAATGCATACATTCATTTCATATGTATAGACACACGCACGCACACAATTACGCATACCCACACTTACGCACACATGCACGCACACACGCGCGCGCATGCACAGGGAAAACACTATGATTGGCTGAAGTTGAATGATGTTATTATCAGCGCTATTAGTTTGAGACAGTTTGCTAAAGAAATTATACAAAACACGACCTATAGACTCGTGACGTGCCTGTCGCATGCAGGGACTTGAAGCTGGAGAACGTGCTGCTCGACAGAAAAGGACACGCCAAGATCGCCGACTTCGGCCTGTGTCGAGAAAACATCAAAGGCCAGAACAGAACGACAACTTTCTGCGGAACACCGGAGTATATCGCGCCCGAGGTATGACCTGGTGGTCGCAAGCTTTCGTCGTGTAATCTCTCTCCGAGACAGTTGTCCCGTTCGTATCAAACTGTTATTTTCAACACAACCTATGTAACATGTGGTTATCGCTAGTTTATTACATTTTTGTTCAGGCGACACGCCCATATATATATATATATATTCTAAGCCTTTGTCGCCAAGTATTATAATACATTCCTAGCGCAGATTGCTACCTGTGGTAGAACCCAGTAGCTTAGATTTGTTGACTGACCAGTGCTGGCCACAACTGACCACGACTGACAACAATTGACAACGACTGCCCACGAATGCGATTGACCACGACTGATCATGAATAACCACTACTAGCCACAACAAACGGCGACTAACCACGACTAATCGCGACTGACTACGACTAACCACGACTAATTATGCTGGGCATACACTGCTAAACTTTAGTTGCGAGTCGTCTGTTTGATCAACAAGCAACGACGACGTCTCGTCTGACACCATCGTACATTACGTAATTTGTGTTGTTGCGATTCAATTTTCGAATGATGAATCGGTTCAACAAATATTATACCGGTCAAATCAACACGAGATTCGAGTTTTGTTGAGTTGCGATCGCACATTGCACGACTGATAAGCTTTTAGTCAATCAAACATACGACTTGCAACAAACCTTTAGGAGTGACGCCCAGCATAAGCAAGACTGGCGACGACCAACCACATCTAACCACTGTTGCAGATTATTGAGAGGATACCGTACAATTGGGCCGTCGACTGGTGGGCGCTTGGCGTCACCGTCTTCTTGATGGTGGTCGGAGAGTTCCCCTTTAACGGTGACGACGAGGAGGACGTGTACGAGTCTATCATGGAGGACAAGCCGGAGTATCCCGATTGGCTGAGTGATGTCTCGTCTTCCTTCATCACCAAGGTGGGTTTTGTGTTTCAGTCGGTAATGGTGGCTAGAGTTACGATGAGTGTGGAGAACGGTGACGTAGTTTTAGAACATCTGATTCTCAATCTACGTTCCGAGTTCGAATCTTGTTGCAGGTCGGTTATCTCTACGTTTCTCCAGTTAACTCAGCTGTATGAATGAGTACCTGGTTATAGACAGTGGTGGATATTTATGCAATAATGGTCTTCGTGGATTAATTGCAGCGTAGTTGAATGCTTCCCGGAGAAGTCGAAATGATTTTCGAATGAACATGTCTACCAGTGCGTAAAGTATACAGCGCTTTGAGCAGTCCTTAGGATTGGATACTGCGCTATATTAAGAACTCGCCTTCACTTTGCTTCACTCATAGATATGTAGAATACCCTGGATTAACCGTTCCCCTACTTCGACGCTAGATGTCTCACTTCGCATGTGTTTTCGCCGTAGTGCATCGAATACTTCCGGTTAGACGTGGATAGACTTAAACAACAGCGCATCCGCATACTAATTACTTTGTGAGCCGTGTCAAATGAAGACTAATGGTAAACTATTTCACAGTTATCGTGCAATGTGAAGAACAAAGAACAAGATCTGCGTGTGTATTTTTCATTACCACCGTCTTCAAAAACAATCGACTATATATCCACTATGTATAGAGCTACATTGCTAATTTTTATTTCAAAACGCTGTTTTATCTCGCCACAATCTCAGTTCATTTCCAAATAAAATACCATTAGTTTGTCAGACAACGAATGTAATATATTTTAGAGAACACCAAAACTCTAACCCTACCCCTTAGTTTTCGTAACCACCGTACACAAACGCAATAGGCTATATATCTACTAATTGCATAGATACATAGCTAGTGTTGGGTCAGAATGTTAGGAAAGATAACATACGTATTTGTAGTTAATGTAGATGTCAATATTGAAGACCAACTTGAACGAAACGTACACAATATGCTCAGATATGTTAACATTTATTTAACAATAGTTAGGCCTCATTTAAAATATTGTATACAAGCGTGGAGGCCGTATCGCAAGAAGGACATAGATATGCTAGAAAGAGTAGAGATAAGAGCGACTAAAATTATACAAAAACTGAGAAATCTTAGTTACGAAATACGCCTAAAAGAATGTGGTTTGACAACACTAGAGTCCAGGAGATTGGGAGAAGATCAGATAGAAGTTTGTTAAAGTATTGAATGGTTATGAAAATGATATAAATTGTTTTTTTCTCAAATAGGAAAGTTAGAAGGACTTTATATTAGTAAAAGGAGACTCTCGATAAGCCAAAAGGCTTCCTTGTCCACCTGCAATCTAGATTTAATTCTCTGGGTGGCAATCTTGTTAAGTAATTTTAGTTTCGTTTAAAGGGAATAAAAAACCTATTGCTTGGATTTATATTATATTACATCTCCCTGTATATTTCCATTTCCAACAAGACAGTAATTTTAGCAGAATTCAATACATTAATAATTCCACAATTTACGCTGTGGAATATGCATATTTTTGGCGCGCTTTTTGGTATGAGGCGCGTGTGATTACAATTTGCTGCACACACGTGCTTCGTTTCTCCATGCATGCTGACACCAAATTTTATAGCGTAGCCATATAATTAGTAGATATATAGCCGATTATGTACATGTAGAAAACCTTCAAAACGTCCTGACAAAATTTTCACAAAATAGCGCACTACGCAGTAAAAAATCACAATAGAAATTGTCATCCGGGCTGGTTGTAACCGGTAATAGTCATAGATACATTCTGGCATGGATGACATTTTGTAACATTTGTACCCCTAAAGTGTCTTCTAGAGCCCTTTTGAGATGTTGTGCCCAGGCTAACACGAAACCGATGAAATTCAACCTCAGATGCCCCCTACACTCGCTACATGGAAACTTTGAGTTACACTAACCTGCAGACTCCCGTGAAACGTTCTCGTCTTCCATGCTGTGGCCAACATATAACATACCTCGATTTCATGTAGCGTGAAACGACAATGTTTCCAGATTATCTCTCGAGACCCTCAGCCAAAACTATTCTAAAGAATTCTATTGGAATCTGAACAAAATATATTGACATTTATAACATTCTACAGTATTCCTGTAGAATTCTAAAACAAATTGATGTGACATTAAGCAATTATACAGAATCCTGTAGAGTATTCTATTAAATTCTACATAATTTCCATGGCAACTTCAATTTCTATAGAACACATTAGAATATCCTATATAATTCTATGGAATTTTTTTGGTTACGTACATTTTTATAGAATTCTACAGTAAAAATAGTCTACAGAAAATCCTCCGTACTTATTACAGCTGTACACAGATACTCTAGACATTTATGTTTGCTAAGGATCATCTCAGAACATCAATTTCCAATATCAGACGAAATTACTTTCGTTTGGGTGGGGTGTGGGTGTAAGAGAGGTAGTTTGGTCTGGCGTTGGACATCGATATTTTACACTTCGAACTGATACTGTTATTATATATCATCACATCATTCTTTACAAACTTTCGTCTGAAGGGACGGATGGGGGTTGAGGTCAGATGAAAGTAATTTCGTCTGATATTGGACATCGATGTTCTGAGGTGATCCTTATAAGGGGAAACTCGTTGTTTATTTGTCAACGTCAATTAGTCGTAAATGAAGCACTGAACCAACCTTCACCAACCTTCTCCCATGGATGTTCTCAGCTGCTGCAACGGAAGCCGGAGAGTCGACTAGGTGTGACCGAGGAGACGTCGCCTATCAGAAAGGACCCGTACTTCGACTCGATAGACTGGGACAAGCTGGAGGCTGGCCAGGTGACGCCACCATACGTTCCTAAAACGGTAAGGACAATGATCGACGGATCCACTACGTCCGATAAGCTTACTTAATTAAATGGCCGCCGCAAATGTGACGATGTCGGACATTTCGTCTCATTTTTCGTTGAGATTCTGGCGCAAAATGTTTTCTTTGAAACAAAAACAAAGGGACCATTTGTTTAAACGAGAACATTATGCAGGAATGATTGATGTCGACACAATTGCGTATTCTTTTAAAGATCTATTTATTCATTTAACGAGCATTGACAATGTTGTATTTTCAATAAGCTACGGCATCCTAGTCCATTTGTCATCCGGGTATTTTGCTCTACGTGACACACTAATAGCATTGTTCGATCTAATTTAATCAGTGTTGCTTAACCCAATTAACCTTCTCATATTATTGCTGTGGGAAGTTAGACAATCTATATACATTGTGGGCAAAACTAGGAAATTAAGTTAACAATATGAGAACATTGGGGCGCCTAGTAAAATGACGAGGCCGTGTGTTTGTGATGCAGCGGAACCCAGCGGATGTGAGCCACTTCGATTCGGAGTATACGTCCATGAACGTATCCTTGTCGCCAATTAACGACGATTTGGTGACACCTTTGAAGCAAGAAGTGTTTGCCAATTTCGATTACTTGGAACCGGAACTGAAGGACAAAATTGGCAAATAATGGGCTAGCGAAATTTGGCAGCCAGAACCAGACAGCGGCGTCAAAACTAACCAGCAGTAGACGGGCGGGTGAAATTTGGCGTTCCGTGGATGGCACCAAAACTGGTAAACAGGCAGGTGAAATTGTTTGCAGAATGTATACTACTGGCAGAGCAGTGCGTCAAGTCTCACATCTTTATAGGTATAAGGCGGGCCTAAATCAGAATATCGGCTTGTAACGAGGGAAGCCTGCCTCTTAATAACAAGGAACGATCTTCCCGGAAAGAACTCTCGTGTAGAGACACGGAGAATCACGAAGGAGAAACACTCGACATACTGTGAGAACTAAACAAACGATTCAAGATGGTGGGACGAGGAAAGACAACGGACAAAGATGTGTAGTGTTCGAGTGTGCACACATTTGTGACACGTGTGTGTTTGATATATGTTAAAAACGAAGCTTGTAAACAGATGGACAGGAACACGTTTGAATGCAAATGTTTCAATTTATGCTCATTTAAATGCAAATTTCCAAAATATGTTGAGGGTCGTATTCAAATTGCTTGGCTATGCATTTGCATTAATTGTTGTTGTTTGTTAAATTGATAAAGTTTATGTTTTCATGATGAATACGAATGTAAGGGACGTATTAAGCAACGTTATTCTTGTAAAGCAGTACCATAACACTGTGTACAGGGTTCACAATATAATCTTATCATTATACAACAATATGATTCTCTGTCTGCGTGTCTGTTTGTCTGTAACGTGTGTCTGTGTATCGTATCTTCGTTAGTTGTTCATGTATAGTACTGCACGTTTGCATGTGATCTAGCGGGCCCATTGGGGTGGTTCGTAGATTTAGATTTATTTCGAAAATCATTCGTGGGTGTGGGGATCTTTCGGGGTCGCAATAATATTATAGAATGGCACTTACCTCCGTCAGTTTTGCATGTACGGGGCTGAAATTTTGCCAGAGCCACAAACATATTATTGTACGGTTTTATTAGCTTTGAATTCCTGTGTGCCGATCCGCTAATGCACGTTAAACGTTTGTTACCGAATCACTCAAATATTTATGATAAACTTTGTCAACTTACATGATGCAGAGTTACCCCTTTTGTTGGATATGTTTGTTTTGTTATTCACGGTAAAACGGTAAAAGTAGCCTAATTAACGCCAACCTAAAAAGATTAATACCTTTACCTGTTAGGTAGGCGTTAATGACAATATAAATTAATTAAAATGCGCTAATTGTGCCGTTCGGGCGTGATTTTATTCGAGTAATCAATAAACTTGCTTTTTACGAATGACCCAATGTTTGTTATTATGTTGTATACATAAGGTGGGAAGAAATGTTCCGGCGTATAGCATGCCGATAGAAAACAAGACATGTTGGCCTAACCACGCTTATACACATAGATCACAACGAGAGAGCACACCGTAAGTATTCGGCGAGGTGCATTTCGGATATATTCAGCTGTATATAGTTGGTGTTCCGATGGTTCCCAAAACAGAACGTTCCCGCTAGCTTACTATTGTGTAGGCCTCTAGACACAATCGTATTAGACCATATGTATATATGTATATATATATATATATATATATTTTTTTCAATATGAAACCCGCTTGCTTGTTGCGCCGCCAGATATTTAATTTAAAATACCACACATTTTGTCGGTATATATTGATAAATAACGCCGACGTCACACATTGTGATCTCGTCCTCTCGATTTTAGGTAACGGTTTAAAGGGCTTTGTAAATATAAAACAATTCAATAATCCAACAAAAATTGATAGAATCGATGCCAAACACCCACCCCCATCCAAAAAAACATTGGAAAGGCCTATCAATTTCAGTGATACGTTGACATGTATCTACGTCTTCAAGTGACGGAGTTGCTAAAAATCATTTCCGGGGGTATATACAGCCATTTCCTCATTCGTTCTATCAAAAAGAATAGTTAGAACATATTACACTTCAGTGAATTGCAACTACACGTTTACAGGCACAACTGATAATGTATATAAAGAACAGAATGTGTCCACATTTTGTATTCTGTGGAGTAACTCATTGTTTCTTCTGCATGTGGCCTGTGTCCTTGTGTTTGAGCAAGTAATGAGGGCTAGGCACATTTTGTAACCACACTTTGCATGCTTTATACAGCTTTCTCACTTTTGCAGGTGACTGGGTGTCGTTGTTGCTGTCGTGTATACTTTTCTTTTTTCTCTGTACACAAGTCGCATGTGCCGGTCTTTGTTGTCAGTGGAAGCAAAGGCCCAGCATCATCCGGCCTCCTCACACCCAGCAACATCCGGCCTCCTCACACCCAGCAACATCCGGCCTCCTCACACACAGCAAAATCCGGCCTCCTCACACCCAGCAACATCCGGCCTCCTCACACCCAGCAACATCCGGCCTCCTCACACCCAGCAACATCCGGCCTCCTCACACCCAGCAACATCCGGCCTCCTCACACCCAGCAACATCCGGCCTCCTCACACCTTCCATTTACACCAGATAACCCTTCATCTGGTACTGGCCATTGGCAGCTTGAGTGGGGGCGGAGAACAGTGATCCAGTGTCACGTGTTGGGGTGGAGGCCAACACATCACAGCAGTGAATGGGGTGAGTTTTGCGGTGATCACACCCATGATTCGTGCATTTCCTCTACACGACAGCATACTGACGCTTGTCAATATGATTGCTGTACACCTGCCATTCATTGTCGATGTTTGCCAGCTCTGGTGTGGCATAAATAGGGGAGAGGTCAACCTTGAAAAACCGTTTTACACCCTCGTAGTCTGTGTAATGGTGTAGCTTACATTTCTGCTCTCTGACACTGACACAAGTTGAATCAACACACGATACTTTTATTGGTGTAACTGTGTCACCATCAGACAACGTGCTGTCAAGTATGTTGGTGACAACATCCAGGTTGCGGTCAAACAGTGCAGCCTCTTTTGCACGTCGCTCGTCATCCGCCAGTTTCGACTGCTTTGCTGGAGGTTGTGTCTCTCCTGGCAGTTTGTCGGGCAACACAACACCAGCAAGTTGCCCACCGATTGGTGATCATACATGCTCAATCGGACTGAGAGCACTGTGGCCTGGTGCATCCACGGTGGTGACGAGGAGGTCCAGATTGAGTGCTTTCCACAGCATGCCGTAGTATAAGCACACAAGTGGTGACTGCGACGACCAGTCGGGGCCACCGTCAACGATGTTGACCACCATAGGTTTCTGCAGCTCATGTTGAAACTGTGACACACATAGCAGGTCATTGACGTGTTTCTCCACGATTGAAACACACAGGCACGAGTAAACAATGTCACCGGCCCTGTGTGTGGATATGCGATGTGTTATATATCGGTACTGTCTGTAGTTGTGCCAGGTTTCTCAAGCTGCATCACCATATACCCAGAAGGACATAAAGAGCATATGAGACAGCCAGGCGTGGGAAAGTCGTGATCGGTATATTCTGAACCATCACCATGCAAAACGAATTCCTTCAGTTGGTGATAACGGCTGACAGCAGGCGGGCCCATCCTAATCTTGTGGCCAAGTGGCAGCGTGGTCGTCGACGTCGTGGAAGGTGGCATCATGGAAACGGGCGAAATGGACGTTAGTGCTGGACCTGACAATCAGCCTTCCGCACCGTACAGGGATTGCTAAATGCAGTTTTAATGTATTACAAAATGTCCACTGCAAAAATATAAATACAAATCTTTCAATTTTGGTATTCCAAATGGACCCTTCACCCACCCACCCACATCCAAATTGTTTTGAAGTATTGGAATTGTTTATATTTACAAAACACTAAGCCAATTAAATTCGTTACAATGGAACGTGGCAAGTGATTCCTGGTTGATTGCGCGACAACCTAGGCTACAGTGGCGCCAGCAGACGGAAATAATGTTCAACAATAGCAATCTCACTAGGGCCTAGTGACCAAACGCATTTCGAATAGATCGAATCCACGGATTAGTAGTTGTATCTTGTTTTGTCTTATATGCATCATTGTGACATTACTGTTTATGATGTCGCTTCGCAGTGACGATGAAGGTACTCATAATTTGCCAATAATCCTATCTATGATTAAAGTAAATTTTGGCTTTCAACAGCACACGCGCGCACACGCGCACCACGCACCACGCACCACGCACCACGCACCACGCACCACGCACCACGCACCACGCACCACGCACCACGCACCACGCACCACGCACCACGCACCACGCACCACGCACCACGCACCACGCACCACGCACCACGCACCACGCACCACGCACCACGCACCACGCACCACGCACCACGCACCACGCACCACGCACCACGCACCACGCACCACGCACATGTATCACGTATTACATTCAACGACTATAATATACGTATACACGCACACACGCACACACGCACACACGCACACACACACACGCACGCACACATAAACAGAGGTAAAACAACAAAATGAGACCTGAAGAATAAGCCGTGCCTATTATTTAATGTTAACGTATTAATTATTGAGTGTTATTTGTGTTTTCTTTCTCTTATTATTCTTCCGGAAACAAATTCCAGAAGTTATTACATTTACACTTGTATTAAGTAATACAACAATTAAACACTTGAAATTAAACGTACAATTAGCGCAAATCACCTTAGAATCAGCGCTTGCTTCTGGCACCGTCTTTTTAGGGACATACTTCTCATTCATGCCCACGCGGCCGGTTCATCGGTTCTATTCAGCTAAATTGCAAAATCAAGATTATTAAATGCACTTTGGCGCGCAACGTAGACATAGTTTATAGTAGGATCAAGCAAACTGTATATTAATAAATGTTGAACATAACCTCTTGTAACGTTCATTTATCGACAAGCTGCAGAACAGTTGCGTTTCCATGACAAAGCGTACCCGATTTTAGTCCGGATATAGATTGTTCAACCAATTATCGTGCCAGCAAAGAATACATCATAACATCAATTAGTGATACCGCTCGTGTACGAAATAACTAACTGTTAGAGTAACACCAAATCGCAAACATTGGTTGATCTGACGTTTCTATAAGCCTTAATTTCAGACGAGCTCAAAATTAGGTTCACTACCGTAGATACACAATTATTTCGAAATGTAAACCAGACACCACATACACTGTTATCTATATTGTATTTATAGATTGGTGAGCCATTAATACATTGCTGTAATAAAAATGTTCTATTTCGGGTATTCTCTGCTTTTCGAATGACGTCACAGAGCAGTAGGTCCTTTCTACGTCACGCTTGAGTTGTTGTTGTTTCGGAATGACCTTCGATCGATTCGGGCTGTGACGTTGCTGACTTGCAGTTGCTATAATTATGCAGTGATGAATCATGTAAGCGGTCATCCTTCACTAGCATATCCAAGTGCCGATAATATCGATTGAGGTTGAACAGTGTTGTCAATATTTACGTAGAAAGCGGTCTGTGCTGGTTAATTTTAGCGTTACTGAAAGTTTTGTAGAATAGAAGTAATCGCTTCCATGTTGTAGTGTCTATGTCTTTGTCCACATAGTAATCGGTTTAAAAGGTTTGTGTGTGTGCGTGCGTGTGTATGTGTGTGTGTGTGTGTGCGTGCGTGCGTGCTTGCGTGCGTGTTTGCGCGCTGTTCGATAGAAGGATCCCGAATGACATGAGAGAAGAGATCAGGATACAGTTTAGCAATTCTCTGACGAGAAGATTAGTTAGAAGCCGGATGACGTGGACAGCTTACTTGACGAGGACGAAGTCGTGCAGACGACCAAAGAGAGCAGAGGTGGAGACACATCCAGGCCGTTGGAAATTGGGAAGAATACAGCTGAGATGGTCGGATCGCGTGAAGATGGATATGAGATGGTCGAAGGAAGATGAAAGATGGCGGGAGAACGCTGCTGGTGAGAAACAATGGATGACACAACAACAAGTGCACTGCAACAATACTGGGGCTGAGTATCACCTTTGTACAAGGGAACCACGAGGAAGAACAAAACAGATTTAACAAAATTGCCAGCCAAAGCAAAAAAGATCTTATTCAAAGCACATTTATCGTCCTCACAATCGCAATAACAATTACAATACTTTATTGTCCCTTGGGAGGGAAATTCATTTGGAATGTAGAGCAGCATATTAAAACAAATAAAACAAATGTACATGCAATATAAAAAAATATAAAAAATATAAAAATATTAATAAAAGTTATATCGGTTAAATAAATAAGTTAAATATTTAGGTTACAACAGTTAAAAAAAGTTAAATCATCTTACAAATCATCTCAGGCTCACTCAGTGTCAGACTGGCAGAGATGGAGGGGAACGAAGGTCAGTTACTCATTCATTAGTCTTATTGACGAGGGAACAAAAGAGTTTCGAGTGCGGTTCAATTTGCAATGAGGGAGTTGAAAGCGGCGGCCAGAAGGAAGTAGTTTATAACATGGAAACAGGGGATGTTCGGGGTCTGAGGAGACATTCCTTCCCTTTCTCTCTGCCCGTTGTCTGTATAGATCCTCTAGACTGGTCTGCTTTTTTCCCACCACCTTGCCACTAACCCTGACTGTTCGTGCCAGAGTGTTGCGATGCACGATACTACTTACCACACAAGAACCCCAAATGTAATGGAGCTTTCTATGTGGCATCTGTAGAAGGTTTTTAGAACGCTCAAAGCACTGCATGACGACTGAGGTAAGCGCCACTGGGCGGTAGTCGTTGAGAACAGACGGCCCAGGGGGATGGGATGCTGCTTCAGAGACCAGTTGAAAAGAATGCTGAACACTGCACCCAGCTGAGCATGGCACTCCTTGAGGACCCGACCTCCAAGAAAAGAAAGAAGAGTGGATGAATGAATTTTAATTATTATTAATTAATTAATATTCTGGTTATCATAATTTATAGACCACCTTCACTAAGGTGAGTGAAAAACTTAAGTGAAAAACTACTTGCGTCAATAATGTCATAACCGTTCAATGTCTTTATAACTTCTGGGTATTGGCAGCTGCCGCAAGAGGAAAGAGAGAAGACATGTAGTAGTGCGATTTAACGGGGTATGACGATTTACAAAAGGGGGAAAGCGTGGGTGTGACAGGTGTATTTAGTATTCGGTGGCACTGAAGCCTGGACTCAGAAAAGTCGTGCGTAGTCGTAACATTAACAATGCTCACAAGTAAATGTTAATACTACAGACAACCTGAACTGGTTATAGACTAGTGTATTATACCAGGTGATGTAACAAACCGGACGGTTCTTGCAATAGGCGATACGCCGATAAAGGTAATTCAAACAATGTAAAAACGTTGCAAGGAGGGGAATCTATGTATAGTCGGATCCATGTCAAACCACAGCGGACATTGTGACAGTGACATGCATCCGTGCGTTGTCTACTACACAAGTGCACATAGCGGAAAGCTGTATGCTGGCAGGTTATCAAAATTGTATTATCACGGTGCTATGGGATTGGCAAGTTATTAATCTCTCACCTGGTACGCACTGACAGCCATACGTCAGCCAAACCGATTAATTGTGGTCTTATGTGAGCCAGAGGTGGGATTAGATTTCGCGTACCACTGAAAGGTAACGCAGCAGGCCAAGCGGCCGTCTGCAGCACGACAATAGCCTCGTCGAGTTGGAATCAATTAAGACCAGGTCAAGTTGGTTCTGACAAAGATGTTTAACACCTCTGTACGTATTCTAGACGGGGAGCATATGTGGGCCCTGTAGGTACGTGGCGCTGGGCCCCTCGGTGTAGGAATACGCCCCGGTTACTACCAACCACACGCCCAGCCATGGGTTAAATGGTCCCAGCCGTGGCTAAATGATGAAGTCGTGAAAACAGGACGATTGGTGTTTGTACTGGCGACGACCGTATTGGTTTCCACCGGCAGCTACATCACGATGTCTGACTCTGCGCCAGAGATCACCCGCCTCAGCTAGAAGGGAACTGTTGACGGGAATATGGATCTCGTATATAGCCTTGGATGACAATCCATCTAGATGAAGGACAATACCGAACAACAATGTACAGTGAGTTGACACGCTGCAAGAAGCGAACCTTCCAGTCAACTATTCAGCACAGGGCTACTAACCCGGCCTGATGAATCACTACTTACTACGAAAAGTTATCTTGATTTACCAAAACGGACGACAAACGGATAACGACACCTGCACCGAAATGGATTAAGCTCAACCCCAAATAAAATCAACCTACGACACAGCATCCGATGTGCAATATGGAACGTTCTGACATGACTGATGGACAACATTACTCCGGGGTCGGATTGGCCATGGATACCAATCTTTAAAAGGCTATCATCTCCTGGAATGCCGTCTCGCCTCGTCTTCTCCCGCCCGTTTTCTCCACAGCACTGGACACATGTCAGTCATTGTCTGCTATTCGACAACTGAGATGAATGATGACTCTACAAAGGATACATTTTATGACGATCTCACTGCCACCTTCATCCGCATCAGTCGTCATGATCTGACCATTGTTATTGGAGACTTTAACGCGTCAATAGGCCCACCACGGAATTATCGGCCCTGTCTGTTCTGGCACAGCTAACGATAATGGTTCACGTCTTCTCGACATCTGTGCTTCGTCCGATCTACGCAATGGCAGCTCCTGGTTCCCTCTTAAAATAATCCACCAGCTTACACGGTACAGCAATGATGTGCCATCACTGCTGAACGTCGGGAATATTTTTGACCCACACGATGTTGATGATGTGAGTTAATTATCCAGGTTACCATTGTGTCTCCACCACTGTTTAGACGTTTGAGGGCGATAGCAACCTCTTTTCTGGCAACTGGGTCGATGTTGCAGCTGTCATCAGAAGGGCACTTTCGGGGTCAGTTGTGAGGATGGAATCCGGTGGGTAACATGGTTTGTTCAGCAGGCCATCGAAATGTTCTTTCCATCGGCCTAAGCAGTCATTGGTGTTTGTGATTTTGGTTCCATCAAGCGCTTGCACAGTGATGGATTAGTTTTGTGAGTCCTAATCGGCATGTCCTGTATCGTGTGCTGGTCTTGATTAGCAGCGGCTCTCTAAATTTTTTCAGCTTTTATGTCCCAATAGCGAGCTTGGTTTTGGCCAGGGGCACGATTTCCTTTATGAGTAAGTCGTTTCTGTTCACCTCTGTCTCCTCTCAGTCTGGCAGATCTGCGTGCGTCGATGATAGCAAGTGTTCTGTCGGCTATCCAGGTTTTTTGCAACATGTGGTCGGTCCAGAGCCTTGGTAGCAGCAGAGTGCACGGCCGATTTAAATGCAACCCAGGTTTCTTCAATGTTGGCGTCTTCTGGAAGATATGGTTGTCGTTGCGATAACACGGAGTAGCGATTTGAGATCTCAATGTGGAATTTGTCAACTACAGCGGCGTTTTGGAGAGCATCGGTGGCGAAGCGTTTTGTTGTTGGTTCATGGTGGCAGGCTTTCGTGCGCAGACGGAAAGTGAAGGTAACGAGTCTGTGATCAGTCGAGCCAATTTCGGCACTTCTGTAGACTCTGCAGGACTGCATGCTGGAGAACCAGCGGCGGGAAATCAGTACATGGTCAAGAACTTGATTGTCACGATGGCTTTGTGTGAGATGGAGTGTAAGTTTACCAAATAGATCAGCTATACGCACAGCATAACACTGCAGCTATTTGTGCCTTTAAAAACGAGCACAAATACACATACGCCCACGCCCACGCACACGCACAAACACGATTACGCTCACCCACACGCCCGTGCACTGCGCACACGCACACACACATACACTCACACATACGCACACGCACACACACACACACACTCACTCACACACACACACAAGCAGTAACAGCAACAGCAACGGGAATTCATGATGACATTTTATAGGTATAAAACAGTATAAATATGATAAAATCAGGACATAACGGGCATTGATGCTCGTCTGTAACGGACTTCATGCGCCAAAGGGCTGACACGTCCGTATGTTGTCGATCACGACTTTACCCCAAAATACTATGCATACATATTTAATAATTTTCCAAAGTCAGAAATACTGTTATGCCTAACAAACATGATTAGGTTTGATGTATTAATTGTCACAGTTGGAACGACCTACATACGCCACGGATCACAATACTGCCCCGACTTTAAAGGGAATGTACAACTTTCAACAAGACAGTTGAGGGTTTCATTTTATTAAAATGCCCCGTTTATCAAAACACCTACACGTACATACAAAGCAACAATGTTATGCTTCGTGTTTTATTCTAAATTATTGAGATATATTTTCTGAAATTGCATAACATGGGAATTATACACACATGCATAACGGGTCGACGCCATCTTCTTTGTATATATCGTGCGGCCATTATTTTGCGATATCATATCACTGGATATATTAATTAGTATGTACAACATATCGGTTGGGTACAAACAATAAATACAAAATATAGATCCTCTATTACTATCATGATCTCAGATACTTTTGCATTTTCGAAAATACCAGTGTTTCGTCGTGAAACAAGATAAGCTAGTTTTAACAACAAATAAATTTTACGACATATAACTAATGCTTTATGGTAATCACCAACAAACCAATCAGTCAACCAATGAACATCGTTACGCATTCCCTTTACGTCACAGTAGAGACAGTGCCATGAAGTTGTTTACGGATTGCCTGCGTAACGTGAAATACAGATTATTGATGAAGAATAAGAAATAAATAAGATGTAAAACTGGACCAACCAGTGACACGTTTGTGTACCTATCTACATGATAGGTCACCTTTCAGGCCGTCCATGCCACGGACGATGATCCTTTAGTAACTGTGTTTGTGCGTTTCCGCATACCTCAGATTACCACCAGGTGTCACATAGCTTCGTAATACAGTTCATACAAGGAAATACATAACACATGCATGTTATTGGAAATAAAACAACGCCTATGAATTTAGAAAAAAAGACTTATGGTATGCATAACAACAGACTTCACAAGTCATACCATGTGGAATAACACATTACATAGTGGTTCCAAGTATCGAACTTCGACTAATAAGACATGGTCTTTCTTCAGATATAATGCTTAGGAGGATTTACAAATTCGGGTTCTTTCTTTTCGTTGGAAAGTTCCAAACTGGAAATGTCAATAACGTTAAAGCAATCAATTAAATTACCCCTTAATACGTTGCGAGTATCTGTGCTCCTGAATACGTGAAACCTAGATTAACAACTAACTCGTAATTTTGAACATTAAATACTATCATAATTCACTAACTAGAAACACCAATAATGTTTTACGTTGTGGGATAATAAAATTACATATTAAACTGAATAATCTTCCTCAATGTGACATTGTTGAGATATTTGACAACTGTTCCAAAAATTAATTTCGCTGAAGAAATATGTTGCTAACGTTGAACTCGAACTGTTGAGCTTCATCAATATCTCCTGGACATTGGTGATCATCTGGAGTCCTCATTGCAATCCAGTACTCCACTGCAGAGTCGTTGTACTTGGCACTGAGCTAGGAAATTATTGTACTTTTGCTCGCACACTTCTAGTTTCTTAATGAAGTATTCGACGTCTTCGACGGCTTGCAGAAGGTCGTTCTGCACCAAACACATGTCTTCAAAGATGGCCGTTTCATCGACGGATAGCTGACGCGTGCTAACGCCACCTGATTCGAACATGCGCAGATCGACGATGTTGTCAACGTCAGATACCCGAATATTGTCGTCGAAGAAGATATGTTGCACTGAACGTTCGCTCTGGTCGATCCACAGCGGTTTGCCTGCGCAATGGTGAAAGCCCTCTCCCTGCCAATGGAAGTAATCGTCGACAAACCCGCCGACGCCCGTCCGTCGGTTCAGGTGATCGTACACGTCGCGACACCTATCGTACACTGTGGGACCGAGTCCCTCTGGCGAACGGACATGGAACTCGACGTCCCCGGCGTCACTGCGTTGAACCCTGCCCGGGTGGAGGTTGACGGGTATAGGGAGGGGCGCCGAAAGGCTCGGGTGGTGACCGGCGAGACCATGTTGGATCGACCTGAGTACGTTTTCGGCGTCCAATCCGTACGTGCGCAGCACGACGGCGAAGTCACGTGACGTCCGCCATAAGTGACGCAGGAGACGGAAGAAGGCTGGCAGGATATAGTGGTAGCGCTCGCCGCTCTTGCCTTTCATTGTTAGCTTCTCGTCCACCAGGTGGTGCTCCCAGCGCAGGTACTGCGCAACGACAAACGATTCATGAAAAAATATTATGTTCTTCGCATTTTTACAAGATATAAGTTTAAAAAGGGAAAGTGAAAAAAACGATAGAATTATTCATATATTTTATATGCAATATAATGTATTTCAAAATACAATTATCATATATATGACAAGACTATCAGGAAATCGAAAAGGATTTTACAAACCAAAAACTGTAGAAATGAGCTGCTGCTTCTAGAATGATAAAGAAGGAGGTTATTTTAGGAACACATCCGTTCCATGACATTGACAATCAACTTCGGTTGTTCACCAGGGATAGAAGGACAGCTATTGCAACATTAAGGTTTTCGCAGCTTAGTGCATATGTTTATATGTTTCCCTCTGCTTTCTTGCCACGAGTTGGAGCCGACAAGATCAATCGTGACAAGCTATTTATACAACAATAAAATATTTATTACTAAAACGTTGATGATTGGTCTAGGTATTTGGTAACCGTCTGAAACAAACGATGTTCCGTTTAATAATGCCAATTGCCAACTTGTAAATATCGGAAAATATATTGCAATTAATCAGTCGAACAATTATTGTGTGTTTAATCAATCTATTCAGACTAAACAGCCGTGTGTAGTTTCACGCGTTATTCAATGTAGGCAAGCTGGATTAGTGAGAAAGAAATCGTAAAAAAATATTATTACATTATGTATTGTGCAGAATATGTTACATATCTTCCGTTGGTGTTTTGGATAGATATATCACTTGGCCAAGTTTGCATTGAGATACTTTTTTAAATAGCAGTCAATCGAAACATATCTTATGACCGAAAATGCAAATTAAACGCGTCTTACCTGCAAGTGTTTCACGAAGTAGGGTTGAAACCTGCGACCGATATCTGCCTGCGTAAATGTCCCCGTCTCTCTCCGCAGCAGTGTTCGATCGGACATTTTATTGACTAGCCGGTCCTCCAGGTATTTATAATACGTCACAGCCCCCTTCTGCGGGGGTTTCAGCGACGGCGCATCGCTACACCAGCGCCATCCTTCGGCTGTCGGGAAGCCCCACGTCACCCCCGTCAGGTATGTGTTGAGAGCTTCCTCGACGTCAACGTTGGTTACCGAATCAGCCACTAGGATCGTGTTCCGGATGTCGAAATGCAGCACTAATTTGCGCTTCGACTTGGACGATAGGTCGGATGGTTGTTTGTGGGTTCCGTTGAGTCGGTTCGCGTGGATCGTAGCGCACCGATTGTCCCCGTGCAGTTTGACGTCGCTCCTCGCGCTTGCTCTGATAACACCGCCATTTTCCATTTCAATCTACCAGAAGCGTCCGCCACGTCTGAAGACTCTAACAAGCTATTTCAGGCGAGGTGGTGTTCGTATTTATTGTTGCGCAATAGCATAGCCTTCACTGTTCGCTTCCTTGGGGCGATCTTGTGGCGGATCTCTCTTACGTGCAAAAATACAAAACCGTATGAATTATCCGAAGCGTGACTAGCTAGCTCGCGTGCTGCAGTTTGAATTATATGTCGCAGCAGGACAGGTTCTGCCACGAGTAGTCGGTTAGCAAAGCCGCTTTAAGCTTACCACGGAACGGTATTAATATTTTAAGCTCTTGCACGCCGTTCTAGAAGTTCACCGTGACCTTCCACACCAAAACTATTCGCATCGTCTATAAAATGCCATCACCATCGACTACGGCTCTTACGCATTTCCAGCAAACGGTTCGCGTACCAAGAGGCGCTTGGATCGGATCGTACGCTTGTGATCGTGCCAAGTGAAGCGTGCCGTGCCAACGTGATTAACATACACATGGGCCTAGTAATGACCCATTCTGTTGATCTCGAACGAAAACAGGCTTGACTACGGGAGCGGCTCAGAATATCGACCGGACAGAATTATAATATATGAGTACACGACGCGTCATGGTCGGTTGCGGTCGTTTAACACAGGTATGACTCGAGTACTGTGGTCGGAAATCTATATATTAGTATGCTAACTTGACAGTCTTGTAAGTGTATCTCCTCCGATGCACCGATGTCCGCTTGGTTCTTTCGATGTTCGTTTGTTTCTTTGGACCGCTGGCCTATGATCTACCAATTGGGACAAACCCACACATATAGTTATTTGCAGTTATTAACTTTTTTGTTTGAATACATTTAGTTGTTTGTAATTTCCAAGGTGGTTTCACACTGGAGTTATCTTAACATTATTATGGGATGATGAAGATGTTTTGTTCCTGCGAAAGAAAACATAAGGTGGCATCTTAATGTCAAAATTAGTCAAATTCGTTTATTCATAATTAACATTAATATCTGCTGCATGCAATGCCATTATTGGCAACGGCAGGCATTAAATCAATGGTCGTGGGAACGAGATTAGGTTTGAAATACCTAAATAGTGACAAGTAGTGCCTTGGTTAGTTGCGCCACGGGTGGATGTAAGATGTGATATATGATGTAACATGTCTAACGCTTTGTCTATCAATTATTACTACAGATGCTGTAGTAATAATTGATATCGCAGCTATACTTCTGTGTCGCTCCCTCCACGGTTCGTTTCACTGGTCACGCATGGACAGATAATGCCACAGTTTGTTTATCGCGACTTCTTGCACAATTGAGATTCGCTGGCATTATCAACAAACCCACTACATAAGCGGATTGTGCTAATTAATTAATGCGATGCGTAGTGTTAGTTTACCTGTATAAGCATCCGTGCGTGCCTGTGCGTGCATGTGCGTGCGACGGGGTTTCTTATTGTAATTGCTCGTTTCAAGGGGATACAAAAAGCTAAAGGTAACCTCAAGTGACTCGAGATGAACATATTAAGTTAAGCTATCAAGGTATAAAGAAAAACCTATTTATTATTAATAAGCATTTTATGTTGTTCTGTGAATACGTTATTGATTGTTGCACTCTAAAACAGATTAGTTTAAATTACCAATTACCTGTATATTGATTAAAGCAATCAATCTTACACGGTTCACTTTTCAACTAATCAATTTTGGTTAGCATATTAACCAACATACGCTGGTCAATTTAACCAATGTGCTTGGTAAATATGTGTCCAACCAATATATCGGTTAAAACAACCAATCGTATATGGTTCACTTTTCAACCGATTTAGATTGGTAGGCATATTAATCAACATAAAAATTAATACAGTAGACCATTGATCTAGGGGACTACTGTACTGTTAATACAGTTTGGCAGGTCTTTCCACGATATAGCCGCGTTTCGTCTAGAGCAGAGTTCACCATAAGTGACAGCCCGTGGAATGCTCACAGCAGCGGTTCTTAACCCCTGGGTCACGACCCAAAATTGGGTTTTCAGGTAATTTTGAGTGGGTCGCCAAGAGTCTCCAGTAACTCCGAATTTTACCTTTTGTCCAGTTTGCCCACAATATGAAAAAAATGCGAGATGAACAATTTACGCCTTTTGAGTGTTGCATGAATTTCAGATGCTGTGTCATTAATGGTATGTGATATTCAATATATTGTATTTAATATCATACGGACTTTTAACTTCACACGACATTTGGCACAAACTGTTCATCTCGCATGCATCTGGAGTACCGAATTCATATTCTGTCTGATGCCGCCGAAAAGGCTCACTTGACAAAAATCGTGCAGTTTTCGAATCACTACATATCGACGTCTTCAAAGTACAGTTTCACAGACAAAAAACAGTCAGGAAGTCCAAGAAAACCATCTTATTTATCTGATGGTCAGCCTCCTTATTATGACCAGTACGAAGTAAGTTAGTGTAATATTCTTTAAACAAAATCTTGTGACTTTTCCGACTCTGTCCGATACGGTTGCTTTTTAGTTTGCAGATGTGCTAAGTAGGCCTAAATTCCCAATGGCGTGCGAAATAGGGAACCGCTCCATGACCGGATCATTTATGTAGTTTAGGGTACATTTACCTATTTTTTGGCAATTCCCATGTGAATTGTTGGTTAGGCTGTATAATTGGTTTGAAAATGAGTAATTAATTTTTTTTAAATGAAATATCGGCTCGGCGGCAGATTTCGGCATTAAAGTGGTAGGCTGTCTAGGTCGTACGATTATCAACAACAATGATGAAAAGGAGTAGACTAAATAATGTTCAAGGAGTGTCCACTTTCTACGTCGACAATGAACGACGTTGATTTTGTAATTCCTATGTGTTCAGCAAGCAACTGTAATACATGTTCTCATTTATAATGTTACGCATATTTACTTTATAATTATTTATGTTATCAAGTTAATTGTTTGAAGGCATGGGTCGCCAAGCAAGTCCCGAGACCGGAATTTGGGTCGCAGCCAAAAAGGTTAAGAACGGCTGGCTCACAGGTTCTCTGTTGGTCTCAGTGTACGAGTTGGCCGGGCAAAGTCACTCTTGCATGCTGAGACCTGTCTACTGTGCGCCTTAATTATAGGTAAAGACCGAGTGTGCGCGCGATTTGTTCATCCTCTCTATCTCTCGATAGATTCCCTTGCTGTGTTCTTTCACTTAATTTATATGTCTGTCTGTCTCCCCGTCTGTCTTTATCTGTCTCCCTCTACCTCCGACCTCGTTCCTTCTCTCTATTCCCCTCCCTCCTTTGGTATTCAAACATTGTAGTTGGATGCGATGGAACCAATGATAACAAAACAGAGGGTCAAATAAATCATGGATGGATAATATCGATGAATGAAGGTGATTACGATATGGTTAACATTGATTTAAGAATATCCCCACTTCCACCCAAAACACGTAAGTAAAATTACGTTTTTATAAAGCCGTTCTGCGGACGTATCGTCAAACAACGTATGTATGTCAATAACGTGAGTACACAACTCCTAAGTTAATATTACTCAGGTGGGTACTATAGGTATAATCCGTAAGCGTACTTGCTGTACCCCATGACCCATGCGGTGAGCGATGTGCCTGCATTACACCATGACACAACGATATCGATAATGCAAATCAAAGTTTTAATCACACATAGTCACACTCACTGATAGCTTAAATTTAAGCCATGCCAGCAGAAACAAGTTCTTGAGGGATAGCAAACAAATTACATGCATGAAGGCGTCAGGGAGTTGGAAGGTGCACGCAACCTATTCATTGTAGCGCCATCTAGGGGGGTTGAAAGTACCTCACGTAGTTCTGAGGAAGACACCAGGGCCCCAATGTGTCATGATTGGCTTTTGTCGTTGAACTGCATTTCCATTGTTGTCGACGAAACACTTTTACATGTTAATCAGTTACTGTTCATCTATACGTTTCAGCTGTTTGGATTGACTGTACATGTAATTTAAGAAATACACATCTGATTTATTATCTATTCACCGAACAGTCTTGGAATCATTCAATTATAAATATATTAGCAGAATAATTACAAATTACGGGCCTACTTTATTGTATGCATGTTCAACGGAACAACACGTGCACATATATCAAATCAATATGTTCATATGCATATGAATTTATGTTCTAACAGCTCTGAGGACACATATGCCAATGAAAAAGTGTGCAGTTTATGATAGAAACGTGCTTAAATAAGATACAAAGGCACATACTCCAGTTTTTTCTCTTCAGATAAATGTTCTCATTATCAAATATTATTAAAATATGAACTATTAAAATAAACTTTTCGTTATTTTCCTAAATTACTGAACTATCATTGTTAAAACAATGAATTAATAAACACAGATTCTTATTATACTGGCAACCGATTCATTGAATAATAACAAAAACCTTTCAAAAAGTTGTAATCTGGTTTCTAATATCTAATAATGGAACTTGTCATCCTTAATACCACCGCAGACTGCTGATAGTTTCCTGTAATCATACGCATAATTTACAGTGGCTGAATAGATTATATGTCTATATTTTGCCAAACAACGGCTGTTACTGAAGCATGGGCCTATTGTGTTCTCTTCCCATCGTCTATATCCGTGTGTAGGTCGTCTGTCCGTGCTTGGTCGTGTGTTCCTTGTTTCGGTTGATGACTTTGTCTTCTTACTCAATCTTTGACCAAGTCTAAAGCAAAACCATTGCACGTTACAAAGGTATAAATAGCATGCATATTTGCTAACACAAATACCTTTTTTTCTGTAAAATATAGACAAAAACTGGTCCAAATGTGATTAGCCACGACAAACCAGGAAAGTCAAGTTTTAACTTTACAGAAGTATGAATACGGTTATAGCATTACTTTAAAAACGATGGTTAAAATAATATAATAGTTATAACCTCTGTGCATTTTGTGAGTTAGCGTAAACACGTATTGAAATGAAATATTGAGATTTCCAACCAATCATACCCCACCATTTTATATTATATTTTAATCAAATTGATGATCTACTTCTGTTTGAACCTTCTGCTAAAGAACTACAAACACTACTAGATATGTGTTACTCATATGGATGTGAGCATGACGTGCAATACAATGCGGGTAAATCCCTCGTCATGTACTTTGAATCTAGAAAGTCAAATCTTTCTAAAGAAATGACATTAGGAGGAAAGAAGTTAAACTTTTCCATCTCTTGTAAATATATTGGACATGTAATTTCTAATAACGTGTCAGATGAGTCTGACATGCAAGCCAGAGTGAGACTTTTGTATGCCAAGAGAAATATGTTACGTCAAAAATTCCACTTTTGTTCAACTGCTGTAAAAAATAAGCTATTTACCGCGTATTTTGGTAATATCTATATGTGTGCGTTATGGGTGAACTTTAGACAAATAAATTTTCAGCAATTCGTTGTTGCATATAACAACTCTTTCAGTATACTGCACAATTTGCCCATATGATGTAGCGCTAGCCACATGTTTGCTACAGCTAATGTTAGCTCGGGTAAATGTGTAATCAGAAAGGCTATTTTTAGCCTAATGAATAGGATTTACATGTCTTTGAATCCCATTTTTATTCATTAAACTAGCGACATACATTATTATTATTATTATTAAGTTATATAACTTTATATGTATAACATAATTTATGAACACCGATGGTTGAAGGTCAACCTACCGATTCCATGGGATCCGTATCGCCATGGGAAACAGACCATACTTGGGAACGAGAAGCTGCTGTGTCACTGAGTTTGGTCTGGGGGAAGCCATGTGGAGCTTTCTCGTTCTAAGACGTAAGAAATGTCATTGGTTAATTGTAAGTACGAAGAGACACCACGTCATGGAAAACTCATAAACACAAACCTAAATGTTTGTTATGTTTTGTTAGTCATTTTCCTACACTCACATTTCCACCTACAAAAAAAATTACGAGATGTGTGTCAATCGCAAGGACAAAAATAAGCAAACGAAAATACTATCACTATTTGGACCACAACACACTCCAAGCTGGTGTCCGATCACCGCAGACTACCGTCACAACGTAAGACGACTCGGGCAGTTGTTATCTATTTAGGTAGTAATACAACATGCAATGAGACAACATACAATGAGACAACATGCAATGAGACAACATACAATGAGACAACATGCAATGAGTCGAGTGTACATTGATAGTTTCCTTCATCTGTACTTTGAGATTTATTGACACATATTAGAAAGCATGACATAAACAATTCTTCTTCAGCGGTGGCCACCATTACGCAAATAGCAGCTGCATCATATATTTCATTGAATATGTTCAACATTCTTTTCAACTTTCGCCAACTATACACGTAATTTAACATAATATTTATTCAAAGAACTGGACTACGTACGATGTTGTGTGCCGTGACAACTGGTGCTGTCCAGAGTGTTCCCTTTCCATCGTCCAGTGGCTCTTTGTATTGGGGTTGATTCACACCGAGGCTGGCATCACTACATCCAATCTTCGGGCGCTTCTTGTAGAAGTTGCACGCGACGAAGATGGTGGCAACAGCGATGGCAAAGGACCCAAGCAGAGAGCCAACAACAATGGCAACCAGTGGCGAACCAGCTGTGAGAAATAACAGATGGTAGTAATACAATATAAGATAGGAATAATGCCACTTAAGGTAGCGGTTCTGAACCTTTTTCGGCTGCGACCCAAATTCCGGTAGCAGAATTGGCATTGTGACATATGCCTTTAAGCAGTTATCTTTGACTAGTGATAACGTAAATTATAAAATAAATATGCATAAAGTAAATAAATTTATAAATGAGAACATTTGTTAAACTTGTTTGCTGAACATAGAGGAATACTTAATTCAGCACCGTCCACTGGGTTTTCGACATAGAAACAAGACACCCTTTGCAAATCGAAAGCAAAGATGGCGGACGAAGTCAAGAAGATCGTACGATTTTGACAATGTGTGTTGGATATTACTGTCATTTACTTCAGACTGGTGATAATAAGAAAAGAGATATTTTTCCGTGCATGACGCACGGCGGCATCATACATAGTTAAAGTTTAACTTGCCCATATCATATGCATCCAAGATGAACACTTTACGCCAGTGCGAAACCATATGACATCTTGTTTTACAATTTATGCAACATTTGGTGTACATTATTTGTCTCGCATGTACCTAGTACACATCCAACAAACGAGATAACAAGGGGAATTTGGAGAGTTATAACCAAAAGCAACCCGCACGTGCTACAGAAGGGCAAGACGAGGATAGGCAAGTAGAAAGATGCACGACGTTAATAAAATGAACATTAGAACAAAGCGCTGTGTATCGTCATTAAAATACTGCAAAATGACGTGTGATTACAGCAACTGGTAATATCAACAGAGGATGTACACACCTGTTTTATCTTCTAACACATCTGCAAGAAGAATAACATAAACACATTATTAAGGTTTAATCTACAGCATAATGTGCCAATAAAACAGTAGTTAGACACACTTATCATAACAGTAACATTAGCCACATCTCTATATAAAGATATAGCATAAACCTACCAGTAAATGAGACTGATTAATATACATAATGAAAAATAGCATAACTGTTAATAAAATAAGTATACATTGTAATCGACACAAATGTAATTACATAAAGATCATGAATAAGTTAATAAACATGTAGTATTTTAAAGTAACAACTATTGTATTGCTGTGCTGTAAATATAGGTAAGATAATGTAAAATAATAATAATAAATATTATTATTATCATTAATGATAATAAAGCGTCGTATATCCGGAATGTATAAATTCTGCTCAGAGGCGCATAACTACATAATCCTCATGTGCAAACCGATTACCGTGTATGTTACTGACATACTTGATGACACGACATAGTTGTTCTTTCTTACCACACATACAAACACAACCTACAACGAATTACTAACTATCACCATTGCACGTGCACACTGACCAGAGAAAGATATACTGGCGGCTTCCACACTCTTTCCACCAAGTTTGCCAGCGTTGTTGTTGACGCTGACGACAAGTATACGTTGTAGCACATCCGTATTGGTAACACTGTCCAGTTGTAGAATAAAGTCGACCACTACGCTGCCTTTACTGTGGTGAAAGAACACACCGTATTACATGTATACACGGAAATAAAGAGAAAACAAAATATTTGTTGTAAAATATTGAATCATAGTCTAGGGAGTCGAGATGGGTATTAAAGAGACAAGATCACCGGCGGAAGGGGATTAACAACACAAATTGAGGACCAGTGCCGTAGCCTACCTACTCCAGAGGTGGGCAGCAACACGAAAATATAGATGGAAATATATTTGTTACACTTCAGAATGGTATATAAATGAGATGACTGAATGTACCATAAGTGAAAGAACAATGTAGTAGATTCATTCTGATCTAGGACATTAAATAAATACAACAAATCATCTACGGATTATGTGGGGAAAATACGAATAAGCTCAACATAATAAGCAGATATCTAGTAAAGGCGGGTTACGCACAAACATTTAAGAAAGAAAGAAAGACACAAAAATGAAAAAAGGAGGATGACAATGTTTCAAAGGTAATATTTCGATGGGCAGAGCAGATGAGGTGGATGTCCATTGTTTCTGCTCTGTATGTCAGTAGGCTCGAAGAGGACTAAGTACTATGTCAATAATACTAATATTATTATACAGAAAATAAACACCAGGGCGGGGTACACACGCAGGACTTTCGATACGCAAATGCCTTCTATATTAGCCATTGGACTGATCTTAGGTTTTGCTTTGAAGTATATCTTACTTAATTAAATTCTTGTGAAAATAGTTATCAACTATGTTGTTGCTGCTGCTGTTGTTGCTGTATAATGTAGCCAATAAATGTAATCATTACACCTACATCATCGCAAACTGGCCACACGTTCTGTGCCACTCACCTGAAGTGAACGTCGGTGACTCCCATCACACTGTCTCCGACGGTTGAGTTGCGAAACACAGCAAGCACCTGGATATAATCTTTTGGTTCAACTCTTATCCATTTGTTTACACAATATGAACATCGTATTTAGTTAATTAAAGACGCTTCTCAAACGCGTCAACTACAGCTGTAAACCTCGACCGCGTAACAAATAAACATATTGTTCTGGTTCTATTCCACACTCTGCATTTACACTGCCACAACTAGCGCTAAATATATTAACAACAACAAAACACACACAAACGCACGCACACACACACACACACACACACACACACACACATATATAATATCAAAAATAGATAAGCGAGCGAAAAATGAACAATTGAAAACATGTCCCAAAATTACATTTTTGAACGATTGCTTTTACCATTACGGTTCGTCCGATCCAAACAATCTTGATATCGTTTGAAAGCTTACGATTTCTGCTATTCAAATATGTATAAATGGTTTCCTGATAGTCATTCCAAAATAAACTATAAACGGACATACAACGGTGCCGGTTTCGGTGTCTTAGACACTGCGAACGTTGTTGTTTCGTCGACACAGTTCACCAATCTACCGATTGAGGCACCACTGTCTGATTTCATGGTATAAGCTCCACCCACGGCTGCTAAAATGACTTACGCGAAGTAGGCGTGACGTCACAATCACGTATATCAACCAACCAACGCAACGATTTTTGACCCGTTGGTTGGCGTACATTATTGTGACGTTACGCCGACGTAGATATAGATCTATCGGCTTTGCTGCCATCAAAGCACACCAGTTTCGTTGCGGTTTAAAATTGTGTGGGGCTTATAACATGAAATCAAGAAATGGTAAAGTGCGCATGTCTGAACCTATGCAAATGAAGAAAACAGCGCCGCAATCGGAAGATTATTGTACTTAATAATACCAGCCGACAACATCGTTCGTACAGAACACCGAAAACAGCACGATTGTAGGCCCGTTTATAGGTATTCTGTGAACGGTTACCGGGAAATATAAATGACGTTAGAATAAAAAAAAGTGCATCCTTTCAAATTATGCCAAAATCGTCGGCCATGAGGGTGCTAGTGACCGTAGAATTACATGTTTTTGAAGTATTCCGAGTTGTTCATTTTTCGCTCGCTTATCTATTTTTGATAATATATATACCTGTATTCAGTCCTGATTACGCTAACAACAAGTTGATATAACGGTACCTTACAGTGCCATGAGGATAGTAATGAATTGTTTTGTTTTACACTGACAGTAGGCGATGATGAAATGTTGTCTTCTGCGCTTCGCCAAGACGAACAACAATTAATTGTTTTTCTTTCTTTCAGAAGATACTGAAAGAAGATATAACAATCACGCAAAAAAGTTACCTCTGTTGTGACATCACTCAAGAGATTCTTGTATTTTGTGCTACTGACATCGGCTAGGTCCGACACATAGGTCTCACTGGTGATCTTAAAGTGGCCCTGGTACTTGAACACGCCATGCTCTGTCGCAGAAAGAGAGAGTCAATGAGAATAATGAATGAATGAATGAATGAATGAATGAATGAATGAATGAATGAATGAATGAATGAATGAATGAACGAACGAACGAACGAATGAAATAACGAACGAACGAACGAATGAATGGATGGATGGACGGTTGGGTGGATGTGTGGATGGATGAATGGATGGATGGATGAAGGAATTAATGTTTATTTCCATATAATAAACTTGTACATGTATTTATGACAATAAGTATTTTTGTGGAAATGGAAATGTATGAATGAAAATGGAAATGAATACACCACTGAGCCCAAACACAATGATTTGGACGGGACGCTATACACTGTAGAAGAAATGTATCATTATTATTATTATGTTATGACGATTGTGCGAAGAAACATTCAGGACTTCACTAACAGTTGTTATTTTACATTAATCGTTGAATGGCTAAGGACAACGTGGACATAAATATATTACCTCATGCTTCTGCTATGGTTAATTATCATACCCCGTACATTAGTAACAAGTAATACTTTGATACATTTACCTGAACCGGTGACCGAGTCAACATCCACGTCGTAGCTCCCAAATGTTCCATTCCTTCCTTCTGCTTTAATGGTCTCCACGATGGTTGTAAGTGTCTCAGATGCTTTGTCTTTTATCACGGCCACTTTGTAGTCTACCACCACACTGCCTGATCTGGAAAGTCATTGTGATGAACCGGTACACGGCATGTTTATAAAATAATTAATTGACCATTTGTAAAGCTACTTCCGTAATGAAATCTTTCGCACATCTAATTTCTAACTCAGTTCAAGGAAAAACTACACATGAAGTTTCGACTACGACATACTAACTAGTCTCGTCTAATCAAACGTGTCATTTAAATTTGACGAAACAGCATTATACAAATTATTAAGCAAATTCAAGTTCGGACAAACCGAAAGTTGGCGGACGATAGGGCAACAGTGGTCATGTATTGCTCGCCTACATTCTATGCATCCTCACAAATTAACCAATGTATCGATCAAGGCTTAGTTTTGTGTTCATTTTAACACAAGTATGCAATCGTTTAATGAATAAACTGGGCACATTCCACAGTATCCACCCACTACAGATTTGATTATCAATCAACCTGATGTATGACGGACAAAACGAATTGAGGAAACACACTTCAATGAACAATAGTTCATCTTGCAAGTCATCCGGTTCACCCAAATGTTTGCCAGCGAAAAGCTATACAGATCAAGGTTACTACAATTATTATGAACGCAGGTTATTTGGACAATATTTACCTGAATTCAACATCAACAATATGGAAGAGAATTTCTCCAAGTCGCCCCATAACGGCGTCTATCAGCTAAACAGAAACACAAGAGCACGCTTGTAACCACTCTGATTTATCTCCCACAAACGTGTACTTGGTGATTAACATGGAACTTCATTTAATAATCAATTATGTAGGCAACTTGTAAAATTAAACAAATATATGGTATCGTTTGCATACGCATGTAATGGTTTCATGGGATATCAACATTAAATATGATACTATTATGAATGCTTCAAAGAACTGCGATATCGTTACGCAGTCTCTAATTGGATTACGATTTCAACTTCAATAGTTTAATGCACATAATATTTCATGGTTCTAAACAGGACATATATTTTGTGCTAGTTCACATTTATAACCTAATTTAAATAACTGTTCGGTAGGAGGCTTTGAGCCAGTGTTGCGTGAAGTAATGGACTTGCATACCGCGCCAATGACGTCTGCTTTGAGTTTCTTGTAGAGGGACGTTAACTTGTCCAGCAGATCTTTCACGAATGTCAAATCCGTCAGTCTCACGCTGACCGACAAATGGGTTAATTTTTCCGGTGGGATAATCGTTGTCGTAGCAGTAGATAGACCTGAAAGAATATTTTACAAGATACGATCCATAAGCTTCACGTGAAAATACATTTAAAGGTATGTTGGATTGTTGTGGTGAATAATGAGAAATCTGCCTGCAGTATTCTCTTATCACGGCAACTTTATTTAAATACTCAAGTTCATGGATATATCCTTCATACCATTCAACAATTATGCACCTATTGTGTTGTTAAAATCTTAATTGTTGATATGAATAAAATAATATACACCAGCGAGATAATGTGTGCCAGGTAACAAAAAGGCTGCGAATTATTTCTTAAGACCAAAAATGTTTACTTTGATTGTTAAAACTAAACTACACGCGAATGAGTGCGTCGCCTGATGTCATATTTTATTAAACGGGCTTCGAAGGACCACGTTTTTCCTATTTTTCATCCAGTCGAACCAAAATTAATTTCACAATGAATCCAGTTACCTCAACAAGATTAAATATAATTGAAAAAATTTGCATAAATGAGCTAGCACCTGTTTTATGAACTGAGTCTTAGATCAATATTTATAGAGCAAGAAAAAAGTGATCTACATACGATAAACCAGAGTTGCAGGCTCAGCGCACGCCGAAGAAGAAGATCAAGTTGAGAGAAAACATAAATGCCGAGACTTAGCTTTGGTACCGAAGAAGTAATTGCAATTGACCTTACCATCAGAGGGTGTCGCTGATAGATGATCTCCGCAGCAGCAAGTTTTGACGTTAGGCATGAGGTCGTTCATAAGGTCAATGATGACAGTCAGCGACTCCACCCGACTGTCCGGTGTCGTCGCGGTCGCCGTCGCCGTCGTCGTCGTCGCCGTCGTCGTCGCCGTCGTCGTCGTCGTCGTCGTCGTCGGAAGTGACGGACCTGGAATCAAAAAACACATTATGATATTGGTTGATTGGGTGATGCCTGGAGACTCCTAAATATAACAAATACGACTGAGAAACATCACGTGATAATAATTTAATAGCAATGATGCTTGGTTTTATACACCATATATAGCGCGGGTGTCCGGCTAGATATGTGGTTAGAGCAGTATTTTGGCAGCAGATAATACAGCGCTCGTATGGGATTTTGTGGATCGAGGCCATAGACTTTGTAAGTTAACGACACGTTGTCTTCTATTTATGGGATATTTTACTTGCTATACCCCTGTTATATACACACCTGGTATATTGCACCAGTGACTCATGGTGTTTCATTAGGTAAACAATTTATGATGACACTGCCACATCGATATCGGACACTGTCGTGTCAACATTGGGTGATACTATCATCACAAGAGCGATGCGCGATGACACTGCCACGCCGATATGATGACATTGTCCCAACACCGTCAGACGACAAGGTTATAATATACGTTTCTTCCAAACTCTTAATTGTTGCAAAGGATAGTTAGATATGCACTAATCATCACAGTAATAAGGGTGGTCAGTTTAACAAAAGAGTATGTGCTTTTGGTAACATCATTGGCTGTGTTTGTCAGACTGGGTAATTTGCGAATCTGTGGATAGCCTTTGATATACTATGTGGAGGTCGGCAATGCATAAGCACTTTTGGCCCTTGTTACGTTCCTTGAACTACTGCGTTCAGTAGTGCAGAGCAAAGAAGGCAGCCAGGATGAGCCTGGTCAACCCTCACCTTACGCCACGAATACCTTACACTTGGCCAAGCGGCAGGTAGCGTAAGAGCTCAATGAACACGTCACGAAATTACACGATATACGTTTGCACGCGGCGTAAGCCTCATGGTAGAAGCCAAGCCCATAATTTAATCCGAGATCGCAATTGTACATCTGCATAGGGCCAGGCCCTGTATGCTATGAGTATGAAATGTTCAATGCTTAATGTTCATGTGACCACGACGCCGCGTGGCGATCGATCACTAAACATTACAACCCTTATCGTCAAATGTTTGATTAACCGAACTGAAATTCATGTCGTAGTTTGCTCAATAAAACTAAATAATCCATACTTTGTATGTCAATTTCATCACCACTAAATAATACGTTTTGACAAATTAGCTATCGTGTCGTTTTTGATACAAGATATGATTATTTTTGTTTGATTCATCAGACGCGATACCTGTAAAATAACACAATGCAGAGGTAGCTTTGTAGTTGACATAATTGCAAATGCGATCTTACTAGTAATCGGTGTGGTTGTTTGATTGTCGTCACAGCAGCAAGACTTGATCTGAGGCATGAGATCATGCATGATGTCAAGAATGAGGATCAACGACTCAGTCTGACTGTCCGGGATAACTACAGGTGGCGTGGTCGCTGTCGGAAGTGTCGGACCTAGAACAATAGTAAAATGTATTTTATGTATCATACACGTTACGAAGTAGGCGAACTGGACGATGTCTAAATATATGGTATTATCGTTAATTAACGTCATCTACATGAGGTAATGCCATTGTCACGCCTACATGAAGTGGTGTAACCGTCACAGGAATGTCGTGTGACGACAATGTTATATGACATAAGGTGACGTCATATTTAAATCTCAAGACCAGGAGCACAAACTCAATAAAATAAAACAAAACAAGTGATTCAAATAGAATTGCCAGGATTCTGTTATAAAAGAACACATTGAGAAAACTATAATTGCTGAATCATTAATATTTTTTTACAGTTCCGCTCAGAAATGCAATACCATTACTGTCATTGTGCAGTCATTCAACCAGAAACAACTGTATTATAATCTTTCCGAGTATTAAAACTATTATAAGTAAAAATAAACATATCATTACTTGCTGTCGGTATAGATGACGTTTTGTTTTCTTTCCCGTCACAGCCGCAGCAAGTCTGGAGTTTTGGCAGAAAACTATCCATGATATCAAGAACTGTGGACAGTATATCAAATTGGAAGTCAGGTGTGACTGGAGTCGTGGTTGTTGCCAGGGCAGGACTGGTGGTGCACGTCACTCTTGTAGTAGTAATAGTATTTGGTGTTGTCGTTATTGGTGCTGTGGTATCATGGTCTGGTGTTGTCGTTGTTGTTGTTGCTGTGGTATCATGGTCTGGTGTTGTCGGTGTTGTTGCTGCTGTGGTATCATGGTCTGGTGTTGTCGTTGTTGTTGTTGCTGTGGTATCATGGTCTGGTGTTGTTGCTGCTGCTGGTGTGGGTGGATCGACCTTGACTAAAACACATTCAATACTTTCTAACAATTCATGCAAACAAGTTGTTTATTTAACCCGTGTTTTGTTTCACTGTGTAAGACAATTTACCCTAACACAACCGAACTGAAATTAATTTCGTAGTTTGCTCAATAAAACTAAATAATCCATACTTTGTATGTCAGTTTCATCACCACTAAATAATACATTTTGACAAATTAGCTATCATTTCGTGTTTGATACAAGATATGATGTGTTTTCTGTTTGATTAATCAGAAACGATACCTGTAAAATAAAACAGTGCGGGGCAGCCTTGTGTACTGTATACTGTTGAAATAATTGCAAATGCGATCTTACTAGTAGTCGGCGTCGTTGTTTGATTGTTGTCGCAACAGCAAGACTTGATCCGAGGCATGAGATCATTCATGGTGTCTAGTATGAGGATCAACGACTCAATCTGACTGTCTGGAATAACACCTGGTGTCATGGTCGTAGTCGTAACTCCACGGGTGCTTCCCTCTGTGTTTCTCTCCGCAGTAGTAGTTGGTGTTTTCGTTGTTGTCGCTGCTACTGGTGTGGGTGGCTTGGTTCCGACTACAACACATAACGCAATATTGTTTAACAATTCGGCTTATTCAGTTACATATACGGCTTATTCATTTCCTGCTTTGTTTCATTGTGTTAAACAATTTATACTAATAGTACAGCAGAATGTCCATTGTATAAGTGCGATGTATTGACGGATTTATTATTATTTATACAATCTAGTTATCTAATGCAACAAACACGGTGGTCGTAATGTTATGTATATTTCTTGGTAAACAATCTCTGGCACAGGCAATGTAATGCACTTTACATTCATAATGCCAAAATATGTTTATTTATATAACGCTTCGCAGAATGGTACAAAAACGTATGTAATATTAGCAATCAATTTTAACCATGACTAAAACATGAAGCACAACATTAAATATTTTCGAGCAATTCATGCTACAAATAGTGTATATTCATTCCCCGTTTGTTTTATTGTGTTAAGCAATTCACACTGATAGAACAGGATGGGCATACACTGCATTAATGATTTTTCGTATACAATCTAGTAATCTAATGCAACAAACACGGTGTTCGTAATGTTGTTTACCTTTCGAGGTAAACAACATCTGGCACAGATAATGTAATGCACGTTTACATTCCTAATGCCAGAATGTGTTTATTCGTAGTCTGCTAAATTTATGTAGTATTAGAAACATGTCTATAAGTTCCACATATCAAATGTAGCGTAAAACAATCGTGTACAAATACGACTATTTTACATTGGCACAAGACAAGTGGCAGTACTCGGGGACTCTTGCAAATCTTAGTGGTTTTGTTTCTAACCGAGTGTTAGTTATCTTTTAATAACAACGCTGTATTGGCCGTTTTCAAATAAGACCTCTGTCTTTTACACAGGTTCGTGCCTTACTTTGCTTATTTACTGATGCATTTAAATGGTAACAAATGCCATAATTATTATTGCATTTAATTTAATGATAATTTTAGTTAAATGTTTATAATATTCTAAACCCTCTACGGCCGCAAGCCAAATAAACCTGCTTTATTAAGACGAAACCATTCGGGGAACCAATTTTGCATATACGGTGTTATGCAGTACGTACATTTGTACGACGGTTCGCACAGTACGAATGATTCATGAACTGAACGGTCAAGTGATAGACTGATAGAGACTTACCATCGACAGGGTTAGCGGGCAGATATTCGTTGCAGCCGTCGCCCTGACAGCAGTAGACACAGTAGGACTGGTCGTTCTGATCGGGACAGTTGTTCTCGTTGCCGGCTTCGTTGTTCTCACAAGCCTGCAACTGTTTGCAGCTCTTCGTGATGCGTGACGCTCCGTTGGCGTGTCGCAACTCCGTCTGGCATGACTCCTGCGAGAGACAAGAGGCGGGTCAAAAAATACTTCATACTAGTATAGCCGTAGCTTACACCCTGGAGCAACACACGACTGGTAAAGGTTATCATCAATATATTACTTTGCTTTTAGAATAGTTCCCGCTGACAATTTAATTGAAATGAACACGAGGCGCACGCACACTGCCTTCATATTAGCGTATTACTGTATAGACGACGCTTGATCAAAGACAACGCAAGTAGAATGTGTTGGTGAAGTGTTGTTTCGAGCCTACGCTGCAGTTTGAGCGAACATTATTAAACATAGTGATGCGAGGAAACGGGACGGGTAGATTAGACAGCTCACCTCATTGCTTTGACATTCGACGAGTTCTCCCTGGTTGCATTCCTCGTTCGTAGCTGCGTCGTTGCACGTGTAGCAAGTTTGCTCTATAACAAATAAATGTCACTTAAAAAGTACGTGATTACGTGATAAGTTCACGGCATACCTTTAGCAAAATACGTTTTCTATATTTGTATTTAAATAAATGACGTTGTCTTTTGACGATTACTTGCTGCCGACTAGTAGATCTATGCATCAGCGTTATTTGTTGATAGGCGTATAAATACAACCCATTCGCAACGTTGCGCTACGATCTCGATCAACCTCATCAAAGGAGCTTCCAGGAGTTGACATTGTTTGATTGTTTTCACTGTCTGCGTACTCACGAGCGGTTGTGTAGACAACCAAACACAATAGCAGCGTAAACACACGTGTCTTCTTGTCCAAGTTCATGATTGCTGCCGCGCTCTGGAAGAAATAAAAGCACATGTGGTAGGATTCAAATAAGTATAAACTATTTGCTATCTGAGGTGAACACCGAACCAGCCATCATTTACCATTTGTTGGTAGTCGTTATGGCGTTTCCATGACCGCTTGCAAAATGCATTCTCCTGTTTTCTTTAAACTTATACATTGATCATTTCACTGACCTCCTCCGTGAAAGTAGCATTCAGTTTAAACCACCCTGTCTCTTCATCAATGCAATGCTAATGTTGGATTAAATATGCTGGATACGTCCGAAACATTGTCTGCAGTTTGTTGTACACACGAAATGTTCAAATTGTGTACAACACATTCGAATATATTATTATTTGTATTATTGTCGCTTTAAGGTAATCTAACTTATCCCGCTGGAGTTTAATTACAGGCTGTAATAATGAATAATATCGTTGTTTGAAAATACTGAGCTGATATATCAACTTAGGTACTCTACCATTTGGCGTCTACTTGATTCTATGTTTCCTGCGTTATTCTCTAATTTAATGTTAATGTCTTAGTAATCATAATAGCTACATTACATATATTGTAATGCGCCTCTGAATGGCAATAATTGCCAGATTTATGGCGAAGAAAAATGCAGTAAAATTATTATTATTATTAAATTATAGTGGTCCGAATCTATCTCGAACTTTTTATTTATTCTTTATAACCGCAAAAATAATTGTTTACTAATGTTATGTTACAAGTCATTTGCTGACTTGGTTCTAGACACATTGAACGTATAGCTGTCTTACTACAAACTATAGAAGCTACTTACCTCTTGTGGATTAGAAAGCAACGATCCTACGAATTCTGTCAACTATAATCACGTTCTAGTTTGTCTCTGGTGAAACACGGCACGTGTGTCGTATCGCAGTCAGTCTTTAGACAGCACTGAACACTGACCTCTTCAAGACAGCGCACTTTTATATAAGTATAACAATAATTATAGAAGTCGTATCGCAGAGCTCTTTAACAGACCATGGTTCCGAACCAGCACTGCTGAAGACTCGTGGTAATTAACAAAGGTCATAATAAACACGTGATAATCAGGTGCAGCCACGTGGAACGCTACACAGCCCATCTGTTATTAAACCATTATAACAATAATTACAATAATAATAAGTATTCCACGTCACTGTTTGGTTTGTTGTTCAGGACAAAGAACTGCCGTCAACAACCGTTTGTTTACTGGGTCAATGCGTTCGCGGTGAATATATTCGCGTGAGTCACACGCACAAGTGCCAAGTCTCTTGTAACAGGCAACACGTTCGTCCCAACTAAAGGCGTTCAAATACCCTGCCGGTGCAAAATCCACCTCTCTACATAATAATTTTCCTGCTTTCCTTCTTTTTTAGGTGATCGCCTTCTTTTGGAAAAAGTTCCTTTTATTAGAGTGTTGAATATATAGCATTACACTTGTCAATTATTTACAATGTAATTAACCTAATAAGATTTAAAAAAATAAAAATCATTGTACAAGTATATTACATTTCACATTTTCTTTTAAAGTACTTACATAAAATGGTAATTCGATTATATATATTATGTTATATTATATATATATATATATATATATATAAACAAATATATATATATATAATATAACTTATAAGTAGGATAACAATGTTGAAGATATACTGCCCAAACTGAGTTTAAGTACAAGTTTAAGTCCAAAGCATTGTTCGCAATTTGAATGTTTCGGCAATGAAACGTTGACATTTAATCCTACATATTCAAATAGTAAACACCGGATGGTAGGTAATAGCGGATGCAGATTGGGCTAACGGCCTAACCGCATGTTCTTGGAACTGCCTACAGATGCCGTCTGGTTGCCTCAATCTAGACCGGCGAAGACAGTAAGTGGGCCAAAGTACAATCCATTCAGACAACATCTGTACACAGTGGCGGATTAAGACATTCGTAGGCCCTAGGGACCCGGCACATTCGTAAGCCCTAGGTAGACCCAGGAGCGGATCCAGAGAGGGTAGTCTGGGGGGACAAAAACCTCAAATTGCACCCCCTTGATTCTTGCCAAAAAAAACACTGGCGCCGGAACGAAATTAATACTGGGTGAGCTGAACCAGAACGTCAGCACGACTTCGCTGTCGGATCATGACATCGGAATAACGGGTGGTGTTGAAGGTGTCCTTTGTAGTAAGTTACGTTACACATTCAAACATGTAGGGCCTTAATTAGGAATATTCCCAGCTTGCAAAACTCATTGGGCCAATGAAGTACCAATGAAACTTATAGAGTAGCAACCATTGCCCAAATGTTGCCAGCTGGGTTTCATGAATATTCAGTCCACAAAAAAATATACTCGGCTATTTTCTTGAGCCCCTGGCCTTCGTGGGCCTTATGCACGTGTTTATAGTGCCAACTGGGTAATCCGCCAATGTCTGCACATTTGTGTTGACGATACACCAGGGGTAGTCTAATTATATTACTGCATCCGATCGACACTAACTGTCATGCTGCAGTTGTTGCTGGGATAACGCCTCCTGACATCCTTTGAAACAAACAGTGCCTTGCACTAGCCCGTCTTGCCGAAACAGATAACCAACACACATTACACGCCCCGGTGACAACAACTGCTCCTGGGCGAAAACGTCTGCGTTCTCGACACCTCTTCTCGGAGCACGGACGACGCATCATCAGCGATGCTGCCGTGTGGTCAAGCGAGATTAGAAGGTGGGACGCCATGCCTTGTAGACTTAGGGAATTCACCTCAGTCCCATCAACAAAACCAGTCGGAAACGCCCTTAGCCGACATTCACTGGTGCGCCTCAACCGTATAAGAACAGGCTATGGAAGATTCAAACACAACATGAACCAGACGAGGCTGGCACCATCAGTTTCGTTCGAGTGCGGTGTCGAAAGGCAGACCGCACGCCACACCACCAGTGAATGTCCGCTACATAAATGCAACGGCTACCTGGCCAGGCTGGACGAGAGAGCACGCGCCTGGCGACACGTGATGACCCTCTGTCCTTGAATCACACGCAATAAGAAACATACTGGCTAGAGACTGATTCCGGGTACTGGAACAGACACGACTTCCCATTTTAAGTTTGTTTAAATATATTCCTGTTTGCTGTGACAGCTCTGCCATTCCCCGCGTATTCGCACAATCATGTATACATCCTTCGCCGCACTTCAAACTTAAATACGCGCATCATTGCTGATCAATCCACCAGTCCACCAATGTGCGGATGCCTTTGCGGTGTCTAGACGCGCGATGCTCACCCACACTAATATTCAGCCCATGCTTCTAGAACACATCGTCATCGTTCCACTATTGCGGCGGTTCTCTCGCAGTACCTGTCTGTGTTTCGCTAACAACAGTATGAAAGGATTGGCAGATATATTAAAAAACCGTGCGGGCCGACCGGACCTGTGACTTGTGGCAGCTGCGGGCCCGACACAAGATTTACGGGCCCCGGTGGTGTGGTGTCACATGTTGCAGGCCAGTAGACTGGGTTGCTATGGATGCGTATGCACCCCGCTGAGGCAAAATAGTTCCACTCGAAGGGAAATAGTTCCACTCGAGGACTTGGGGGAGGCGTTGTTTAAAAATTCATTCAGAAATTGTTTTGTTAATATCTTCAATACCCACTAGGCCAATAGGTGGGGTAACTATTTTGATTAACTGAGAATCCCACGTGAATCTCTCGAAATTGGCTCATCAAGTTTAATGACAAATTCTGTATATATAATAATATTGATCAAATGTTCAATTTTGGGAAATGTAAATGCCTCCACACAGGACATGGGAACGAAGAGGTAGAATATACAATGGGGGTTCTGTACTAAGTACTACTGTAAAAGAAAAGGACTTATGGTTAACCATTAGTGCTGATATGAAGGTTTCAGAGCAGTGCGGAATTGCAGATTCAAAGGGAAATTAAATCCTTGAATTAATTAGACGAAATATAGCGGATGAGGAAAAAGAACTAATAACACCGCTGTACAAAACAATAGTGAGGCCTTATTTAGAATATTGTATTCAAGCGTGGAGGCCATATCGTAGGAAGGACATAGATATGCTAGAAAGAGTACAGAGGAGAACAACTAAAATGATACCAAAACTGAGGTATCTTAGTTATGAAATTCGCCTAAAAGAATGTGGTTTAACAACATTACAGACCAGGAGATTGAGAGGAGATCAGATAGAAGGTTTAAACTAATAAATGGTTACGAAAATATTTATGGAAATATTTTTTTCTCAATTAAGAAAGATAGAAAGACTAGGGGACATGAAGTTACATTAGTAAAGGAGCAGTGTAGATTATATATAAGAAAGTTCTCATTTTCACAAAGAACTGTAAATGAATGGAACAGATTATCTGCTAATTGTGTGGGTGCTAGTAGCGTGAATATGTTCAAAAATAAAATCGACACATACATCGGAAGGGCGGGATACACATAAATAAAAGGGTTGGACTCTCGATAAGCCAAAGAGCTTCCTTGTCTACCTGCCACCTAGATTTAATTCTCTGGGTGGCAATCTTGTTAAATCTTGTTAAAAAAAACGATGTGTGTGCGTGCGTGTGTGTGTGTGTGTGTGTGTGTGTGTGTGTGTGTGTGTGTGTGTGTGTGTGTGTGTGTGTGTGTGTGTATGTGCAAGTGTAATCGGTAGGCCTAATATTGCATTCCATACATCCAGTGTAGCTGTTGTATTTCAGACTACGTGTCAATGCACCGACTGTGTGCTTCCGCTGTGACAGACAGTGGCTATCAGCGAACCTGGAGTGAGGTACCACTGTCAACACTGGCGTCGGAACGTAGTGAATATTCTGGAGGGGCTCTCCAAAATACCTCCGTTTAAACCCCTTCTTGAGGCTCATAAAAATCCACCTTGAGGCCCTCCAAAAACCTCCATTTGCACCTCCTTGAGGCTCACCAAAAACCTAAAATTGCACCCCAAAATCAACTGCTTTCTCCAATATTGGGAGACTAATCCTATC